>OY728139.1:1096032809-1097282809 GCA_963277665.1 Viscum album
ATTTTTATTCATTTTAATCATGTTGTTTCATGCCAAGAAAGCTAACAAACACATACAATTTATTTAAAGAGGGATATATTTTAAAATCTCTTGGTGTTATTCTATTTGAACCCTAAAACTACACATCATTTATATAGAGACATTTCATGTAATAATACGTATCTCGTATATACATGGTACATCATAAGGACTATAAAAAGTCTGTTTCACCAGACATGTTAAGTGATAGTGCATGTTGTGTAATTATTAACTTCCAAAAATGGATTTCATCTAACATAGAAGTTATATTATTGATGGCCTCCTACGTACACACTATATACCTTATTATTTTAAAATTATAATTATTTTTTAGTTTATTTAGAACAATAATGGATGAGATTTTTATTTTAACTCAAGGAATACTAGGAATAAATATTAATAAAATGAAATAATAATTTAATTATTTGATAAATTTTTTAATTCCATTAAATTAATCTTAATTAGATTGACTTGAAATTAATTATAGTAATTATAAATTCATAGTCATGGAATATTATAATTGATCATAATCTTTTACAACCTATGTATGTGTTGTATTTATTTATTAGATTTAGTTATTCATTTCATGGTTTTAAGTTATATATATTGTATAATTAAATATAGTGATCTACAAATCAACCTCCCCTCATTTATTATATATGGGTCTACATGTCCCAGTATTATTTTATGTTTGTCTAAACCCCTAGTTACCCTCACTTTCATTCTTGCAAACATTTTTAAATGATGGAGTTCAAAGAAATGAGGGATATTTCAGAACCCCAATAAAGGTGAATCTAATTGATGAGATATACAAGACAGTGGGAAAATTTGGAAACAAGATCCAATCATTAGCTAAAGGTGTTGTTTCCCCTTTGTCGAAGGTCAGTTTATCAACACATGATAAACCAACTAGTAGATAATATCTCACGATCACATCCCATATTTGTTTTGTTTTTTCAATGAATGGTTTTTTATATATCTATAACATTTTTTGTTTCATTCATTTAGTTATTTAAACATAGTCATGTAAATTAAATAAATTTGAAAGAATGGTAAGATAATATATAACATTTATCATGTATATTTAATTAACTATACATAATCTAACGTAATGTAAATAACCATTATACAATGATAAAGTAAGTTATATTATATGATTATATGTATAAATTATTTAATTATCCATTTTTAAACAATTATGTATCATCCCCATAATATTAACAGGCATGTAAAAGATAAAATAAAAAATATTTACACATAAGTTAAATAAATTTACTCAAAATGATGAGGATCAGTGGGAATTGTTTTTGTCAAAAATTATAAAATGAATGTTTTAGATAAGACATTAAAGAAACTTTTGACTTTTACTTTCTAATATGATAAGGATTGGTGAGAATTTCGTTTTTCAATCCTTATAGTTAATGAAGTGACGTAATTTTCTGAAAATCCTATGAAAATTTTAGTTTCTACGGAGACATAACATCCTCCTTCAAAGAATCAAGAGAAAAAGATGGAGATAAATTAATATGAGGTTAACTGCTTCATATGTGGTAAGAAAATTCATATGAATAGTAATTGAAATAAATTAAAGAAAATGAAAGAAAAAGATTCTACTTTAGGTATATTAATAATTTCATATAATATATCTTTTTATCTTATTGGGTATTGAATACAATATATACAATCCATATTTGTACCCAAATATAGGAACCCTATATGATTGTAAATATTAAAGTATGTAAGGTGACTCATCAAGTTGTTAATGAGACTTGACACATTTATCATCTAAAAAAGACCATACCATAAATCTTTCCAAGAAAATGGATTCTCAAAAAACAATTTTTTTGGGTGTCACAAAAAAAATATCTCAATGCCTAGTTTTAAACACAATGAGGCATTATTGCAATTTTGAAATGTATTTTGATATTTTATATCATACTTGATTAATAGTTTAATTATAATTTAATCACAGATATCCAATATCATTAATTAATGAAGAATATAAAATATAGGACTCAAGTAAAACCTTGTTTTGGGAGTATAATATATTTTTCAAGTAAAACTAAAATTATATGTCAAAATATTCCCATAAGGGTGTTTATATTCTTTGAAACTAACACAATTAGGTATTATTAAAGTTTTACTATAAATATTTTAGACATGGAAACCATTAAAAACTAATGTTAGTGGTTAACCCAAATAGAAGGTCTTCAGGTTTTTTATTTATTTTCAATAATATCCCTTCTAGCTAGGTTGAGAGGGAACCCTTACATGAATCATTAGCCCAAAGAAATAAGAACCAACACATGACCCAAATTCCAAGAGGCACATGTCATAAAACAAGACCTAAAGGCCGAAAGACCTAACTACACTAGAACTACCCCACCCCAATATCTACATCATTGAATTTAACTAGATCCCCATCATGCATGTATTATTGGCTAGCAATACCTCATGGAGAGCTACACTATTCCTAGTACCAATATGGATTTACATACAATCTCATTCTTCTAATCTACTCTAGCTCAACTCTGGAGGCTACTACAGTCTCTGAAACCTCTTCTAGGGCATACTTCTATGTCTTCTTCCGGGACTATTTCAGGGACATTTGGCCTAAAACCCAACTACCCAGTGTCATTAGGTGGCATGGAGGCCCTGTGGCCTTAAGGAAAATGGTGTCAAAAAGGATTTGTGGAATGTAAGCCTAAACCGGTGGCCGAAATGCCCAAATTATATGAATAGTTATGGATGATAAAGTACCACATCATTCCTACTATTTTACTACTTCAATAACCTAGACATATCCCTCCATTGGGATTTGATCATGGGTTTCATATAGGATTATGTGGCATTTTAACCACTTGGCTACAACAAAAAATGATTTAAAAATTAAATATGATAAAATGAGAAATCTTCTAGATTATTTTCGCATCTAGAATCAATTTATAAAGATATATGTGAACTATTATAAAAAATTTCTAGAGGTAAACTCATTAACTTTATGAGATTTCATAAAGATATTTTAGGAATATAAAATTAATTTGATGATATTTGTGGTAAAATAAGAGATATTTTGGGTGAGTGAGATAAATATTATCTTAACTATGAATTATTTGATCATTTTAATATTTTTTGGAATTATTTATAATCTCATATCACATTAAACACATCAAGGTGATTATATTAGTCATAAATCATCATTTATGAGTCTTATAAGTATTTTTATGTATTTCATTGCTCATTTAAAGACATTATTTGAAAATAATATCATTGGATTTTAACATTATTCCATCTATAATGAAAAATTAATATCATATAAGTTATAATGTGAATGAAAGATATTATTTTATAAATTTATAAATTTAGATGAAAAGTATTTGATAAGGATACTTTATCATTAATCATAGATCTATTTAACACTAATTGTAACACAATTAGTTATTCTAAATAATACATATAATATCACTATTCTTAAGATAGAAATTTATTATACATGTGAATGGATATATTTATATAATAGTTAAGAATTTACTTCATGAGATAGTAGGTGTAAGCTATAATATTATGAATTCATGGCTCCATATTTTGATGACTATAATATGAACAAAAAATCTACAAGACATGGTGGGAGGAGATTTTATTAAGATAAAAATTATATAGGGAAAAAATAAAAATGGAATATAGCTTTATAGGCATGACTTAGGTGATATATTATAATTTAATAATAATGAATTGTTATCCGATCAGAAATTAGTAAATGAAGATAAGATAAAGTTGGTATGTTGATATTAAATATAAAATAGATCTCATAAACCAAATCCATGCTTTTTAATATAATGTTTTCTCCAATTGATATAGAGTTCTTTGGATGTTATTCAAGAAAAAACTAAACATGGAGAGTGATGATGGTTAATATGAGTAATGTTTTGATACTAAAGGTTTAGAAACACTATGGAATACTCTTTGAAAAATAATATTTCAACAATATTTATGAAGAATATTTTAGAGTTTTAATTTATATAAAAACCATATATTATTATGAGATTTTGTAAATTTAGTTCATGACATCTTTTATTAATGGATTCATTCTATAAAGTGTAATATTTACACAAATACAAGGGTTCGTACAAAAAAGGATGCTAATTTGGTATGAAAGTAGTAAAGATACATTTATGGGTTGAAGAAAGCATCAAGGTCAGGTAATATTCATTTCAATAAATATATAAGATATTTTGGATTTATTAAGAGTGAATTTGATCAATATGTCTATAATAGGTTAGTGTTTGTCCCATAGTTTGCATTTAAAATATACTGATACCATATCTAAAATAGATATTATTTCTTTTAGTTTGTTTAGACTAAGTTTTAACATTATTCTCCAATAGTGACATAAAATATAGACATGTTCTGGGGATAAAAATATATCTCTTTTGATATATATGTTTTCTTAGATAATGTCATTCTAAATAAATTAACAAATTATGGAAAAACTACAAGAGGGGACAATGAAAGTGTAGATTTTTAACAATTTCACATGACATGAATCTCTTAAATATCATTTCCTAATCCCTTAGAGGATATTATTATGAAAATTAGAACTCTTTAGGATTATGTGATTGGATATATCAATTTTTTAATGACATGTACTAATATTAGATTTTTTATGCATAAATAATAATGGGAAAATATCATAAAGAACCAAGATAACTATTTAAATTAGTTGTTAGAAATATTGTAAAGTATATGATATGGTATAAATGATATATTCCTAGTATATTTAGAAGAGTTAATTTGAATTATCAAGGGGATAAAAACAATATTCCTTCATATCATTTTGATATTTTATTATATTAAAAATGTATATAAAACTAATAGAATCTTATTTGTGTATAACTGAAGCCATATCTATATATAATGTGTATGATATGGTTTTTTATATGTATAAATAAGAAGTATAAAATAATAAATTATTTATTCTAGATTACTGATTTGTACCACAATATTAAAGCAATAACATAATATATATTGTGATAATATTATTTTCATGGTTCTAGAAAGGCTGTTGAATTTATGAAAAGAGAAAAGATGTATATGCACAAGGATATTTCTTTTTTAATGTTTTACTTAGAGGGGTGAAGTAAATGTAATAAGAGTATCCATAGAAGAATATGGCTGGCTTAATTTCTATATTATGTTTCACATATTGATTATTAATTTTTTTGAAATTAATTATATAAATTCCGTATTTTATTTGTCACAATAAAAGGTTATAGAAATTCCTTGATATAATGATAATTATGATATGATATGAAAATATTCTTAAATATATATCCTATTTTATAGATAATCATATATCTGATGAGTCATAGATAAGTTTTTACTTTTATGTTCTGGAGGCTAATAAGAATTGTGAATTCTCCTCATGAAGTTCACATATGGTAATATCTAGTAAGGATGTTTATGAGGATAGATCATTGAGTAGGAACACAACATGTTTTATGAGTCACTATACATTATTATCTATGAATGTGTGTATTTTTCCTTAAACCTGAGATAATAATTGTTTTCTATCATGAATAACATACTTTTATTTATAGAGGAATACTCTAATGGAATAGGACCATAGTAAGGTAACATAGTTCTATGCATCATAAGTGATATGACATTTATTGAGTGTGTTGATAAAGGATTTACCCCTTTAGAATTATTTCATGTAGATATCTTTATACAATTAATTATAATGGAACACTCTAATGAAATCCATGGACATGTAATTTTTAGAAGAGCTCAATTCGTAAATTTGATGATAGGTAAATTGATCATATAGAGTTATGGAACAAGTATAAATCCTTCTTGATGAGATATTGGAATAAATATGGGTTATATGACATAATGAAAGGCATATGAAGGTTTTTCTAGTGGTTATATTAAATTATTTTTACTATGTAGTTCTTAATGTGTTTCTTCATGTTGTTCTTGTACTTTTAGTAAGTTCACTGATTTCCACCAATAAATGGGCACAGAACATCACATGTTAATTGTCTCCAAAATATCATTTAATTATATTTATTTTAATATTAAGAATAAATATTTTTCTCATCTAATAGCATAACAATTATTTAAGTAATATTGAATAGATAAATTCAATCACAATATATTAATGTATAGAATATGAGAGTTAAAATTCAACTCCTGTGTAGTAATTCACCATCCAATAATTAAATATTAAATTATTCAATATTTTCATGGATAATGTATAAAAAATATTTATTTAAGTTATATCAATATTAAAATAAATATTTATTCATGAGTTTACTGAATATAATATCTATTTATTTAATTAATAATATTAATTGAATAAATAAATATTTTATTATTCAAGGTTTGATAAATTCCCTAAGAGGATTTACAGGTCATGTTAATGTCCGGATAGAAATGATATCTTTCATTTAAAATATTTCAAATAAATTTAACATTATTTATTTAGAAAATAGTATTATATATGTTTATTTTATCAGATATAATAATGATATTATTATATTATTATTATAGGTCGTAAATAATATATATTGAATAATAAATAAGGTCTTATATGATATTATCATTATGTAAACACAAGTATATATTCTATATTATATCATTACCTATGATAGAATTGTTTTACATGAAGAATGTCTCTCTAGAATTCATTCTTTCCCATGGGAGAAATATATTCCCTTCCTCTCTCTTATTAACAAAAAGATAGTAAGAATACATTGTTGTGGTTAATAGAAAATGACTTGAAAAACTTGGTTCCTCCATTATAGAACCATGAATACCATAAATATCAATTTGATATTCAAGAAGCATGTGTGAATACTTCTAGAGGAATCCTAATTTGGATTCTTCACCCTAATGATCAATGCTACAATAGAAAAAATTAAAATTGATCTATAGGATTTCCATGGATGATGTAATACTTGTTTCAATTAATTATATTTTAAAGGTGTAATATACTCTCTAATATATTATGTTGTGTGTTCATAAAGGTAATTATATTTTATCCATTTATTTTCGTAAGAAAAAAAATCATGCACCCTCCCAATACATTTATTGTGCACTAAAACCTTCAGAGAGTGTAACAAATACCATGACACGGGAATCTGGTGACATTATATAACCATCATTATTCTTGTAATAATAAAATAATAATGCTTAATAAATAAAATTGAATTGAAATGCATACATTTTAAAGATAGATAACCATAATCATATCCATGCACATTGATGTAAACAAATATAATTATAATAATGTATATACAAAAAGTTGTGAGCGTAGCCAGTTGTAATCATGTTTTTTCACAATATCATTATCTTTAGGGATATAATTTTTTAAAAGATGAATTAGAGGACTATATCAAACCCATATTTCATATAATGAAAACCCATACATATGTACACCACAAGAATCAATAAAAAAGTCCTAGCATGACTATCCCCCATAACAAAAGTAGACTATATAAAAAATTTCACGAGGTAAAACTTTCCCAAAGTGTGATAGAGGATACCTAAATATATACGCCATTGTTAAAACTATATTTACCTAATGGGTATTGGTAGATAAAATAGTATATTTTCTATATTTTTTTGTGAATCCAATATATAATTTGTGGGTACTGGCATTATAAATCGAAAGAAGAGATGAAGAATTTTTTTGGGAATATTTATATGTGGATTCAATGATCATTCCTCTTATATGATTATTTAGGTTATTATATTAATTGTGACTAATTGATAGTACTGGTGATAAATAAGTGTTACTTTCCAGAAATGTTTTCAATTGAATTTTGATCTATCAAAAAAATTGGATATTAAATATTGTATATTAATGAATTCAATATTACTAGAGATATTTACTATTTCTAAGAATTACCTTTAAAATTTAAAGAGTTTATGTGTAAATATGAGGTTTTTTATAATTTCCTATGATTTCTTGAAATGAGATGGATGAATTTTGTAATTTCATTAATCGTGAAAGAATTTGGTCTAATTATTTAACCCTAAGAACATTATATGTTTTCTAGTCTATATAGGGATTTAAACTATTCATATATCTAAAAAATTAGCAAATTCATAAACAATATACATAACATTGTAATGTTTATTTGTAATTTTGATGGTATATTTTGATCATTTTATGGTTTAAAATATTATATAATTGATATTGGTACTCTGTAAGGTATGTCTTCCTTAATCCTAAGGCTATATCAGGTTTTATTACAACTTTGTAAGGTTCAGTAGGACAATTTTGTGTTGTTGATAGACTTCATATAGTTGCAACTCATAGATTTTATCATTGACTTCAAAGAGATAAATATTTTCATACAGTTCAAAAAATCATATATAAAATATTAATCTTCACTAAAATTTAATAATATTGGAATAATTACTCGGGAATATTATATAGTTCACTCCTCTAGGAAGAAATCCACTAGTCCACTTCATAGGTTACGCTTCATAGAACTCTAAGAAATAATAAATATCAAAATAAAATCATAATAAATATTAACATAAATAGATATTAAATCATATGATGAAATAACTCTTATTTATGGATTCAAACATCATAATAACTCAATTAGATCATAATTCATGTGTATAAGTGTAATGAAAATATATCACCTGTAAGAAGCTATACCACAAAAAATAGGACAGAGCCATGCACACATTTTTGGTGAATTAAAAATGAATTTAAGCTATTAATTTCATGGATATTTAAAGTAAGGAAATATCAAGATTAAATTGGATATTTAAATGAGTTTTAATGAGAAACTAAAATAGGTAATTATATTGAATGATTTAAATTAACGAATATTTCACAACAAAGAATCATGGAGGATTTACATACTTCAAATATTGAAATATTATTAAAAATATTTATATAATATTCTATGAGTATGAAAATTAAAAGATAAAAAATTAAAAAAAAATGGATTATAAGATAAAACTAAGATATCAATACTCTTTGGTATTGAAGAAAGAAGAATCAAGTACTAAAATATAAAAAAAATTCATAATATAAGAGACATGTAGTGCCCATGAATTTGAGTATTTTCAAAAGGATATAGATCATAGAAGATATGGTGAAGGATATATATGATGGTATACTTTATCATGATTATTAATTATCAGTTATCTTGAATAAGTGAGTAAGTGTTGAATATTTGATTAAGGATACTTAATGAGGAATATTGATTTCATGTGGCACTGAAAAATCTTGTACTAAAAGGTGGTATTTTATGTTTGGCTAAAAACTTTATAGTGGGTACTAAGAAGATTATTTTTTCCATTGGTTATCTAGAACCAAAAAATATTGAAAAACTAGGATGATAAGACTGAGAAGATACCTAGGGTAACCATGTGGAATTATAGCTGAAGAGACTTTGATTGGTGGGACTAACGAATCATGATATGAGTAAATTCTCACATAAAGATGGAACCTTGTAAAAATATATTGTTCTTATGTTCTTTATTTTAAATTTTTATTCATTTAAAGATAAATAATAATTAAATAGTGGGTCTCTACTATAATCATTTATAGAGAATAATTCTAATGAAATAATTAATAGTGTACCACTAACTCTCCACTTGTGGTACCATACATACTTGGGAACTACAGGTGCTATTATTGAAAATCATGGTTCCTTATAAAATACTTCTAAAGTTGTTTGGTTTGTTTAATTTAAATTTTTTAAATAATATAGGTGTCCCAACATTCAATGGAAATAATTACCATAGTATGTAGAAGATAATATTGGTCTGCCTCTTATCACTTGACCATGAAGTGAGAGACTAAACAATAGTTGGATATCTACCCATTGTCATGGGTTCCTCAATGAATTTTTATAATTAGATAAATAAATATATTTGTGGAAAGACTAAAAATTATATTTTTATGTCTAATTCAAAAAAGGCCTTTAAAAACTTTAAAGGGATTCAAAATACCATTGAATATTGGGATAAATACAATTGAAGTTATAAATGAAATATTAAATTCAAATAAGATATGTTTTACATCTTTAGGATCAGTTTTGAGGATATAATTATGGACGATGAAGAAAACATTGATAACATCTTCAACAGATCCAATGGAATTATTAGTAATATTTGGTGATTTGGAGATGAACTGGATCATTTTATTTTTATTAAATAATTATTTAGAAAATTTCCAGAACAGATTAATCTATAGATTTAAAATTTCTGTGATTGGGAGAATATATTATTAGATAAACTATGTAATATTATCAATTCTTATGAAATAAAGAAAATTACAATTTTCCATAAGAAAATCATAGATGATATGGCCTCTAAGTCTATAAGAAAACCAAACATTATTGATGATAAATATTTAGAATCATTTGATTATGATAATGAGTAAGATTAAGAATATTTCAATAGAATTTTTTCACACATATCCATTAAGTTAAAATATGGAAAGAGGAGAGGAAGAGTAAAATAATGACTAAGGTTCTATAATATTAATTGCATTGGAAAATTTTCCATAAATTACCAAAATATAAGGGAAAAGCATCCAAATAAAAAGAAGAAGTTTAGAAACCTTCTAAAAATTGGGTTGAAGAAATAATAATCACTATAGAATAATGTGAAATAGTTTAATGATTAAGAATAACCAACTTTGATTCTCAACAAGAAGGAAATTATAATATAAAACTAATTTTATGGCTCAATTTTAAAAGGGTTTTGATTCTTCAATAAATAATAATGATTAACGTGAATGAACAAGAATGGAAATATGTTGAATAATAACTTAAAACGTGTATTTATATATAATAAATTCTCCATACCCTAATATTAAGTTGTTAAAATTAAAGGATAATATAGTTGAGGGAAATGTGGTGTATATCAACATAACTGGATTATATTGATTATAGAAATAAATAAAAATTAAGAGTAGCTGAGAAAGATAATGTGGTGAGAGATCATAGGGAAAAATTGGTTCTGAAAGAGGAAGCGTTATCTAAGACACAATCAATATTTCATGGATCTTACAATGAGTTATAAAATTAGAGAATATTATAACAATTCAGTTGATGTGAAATTATATTTTTCATGAGCTAGTGAGATGAAGGGTCTAAACATGAAATTTAAATCTATTCTAAATTTGTTTCAAGTAACACTCATAATATCTAATAATTTAGGTTTTAAAAAAAAACCAGAACCATTTTATGTCAAGAAGACAAGTTAGATACACTCTTCCACATTATAAAATTATACTAATATTCTATTAATACCACTTATCTATGGGAAAAATTAGGCCAAATTTGTAAAAGTATAACAGAACAAAATCCTTGAAAATTTTACTATCAATATAAAAATTTGTGATTCATGTTTTTTTATTGGTGATGGAGGGTATTGGGATATAAATAAAAAATTTCTAGTTAAATAATAATTTATCAGGTAAAATCATGAGGATAAGAATATATTATCCATGGAATAAACCTATGTCTAGGAATTCATCTTATCTTCAAAAAAATAAATTTTAAAGTTTATAAGATATTTGTGGCATAAATAAATAGCAGTGTCAAGGATATAAATATTTTGTGGATATGTTACTAGGATAGGTTACCTGTGTTATTAAAGGGAAGTAATTTATAAGGGTAAAAAAATAGTCATATTATGATAAAAATAAAAAGAAACCATGTGAAAATCTATGTTAATTGAGAATGTTAAGAACTAGGGCCTAATAGTTTTTCTGTAATAATTATGAATGGATAGAAATATTGATAAATCACAAATAACTTTGGGTGATAAATGGAAACAATTTATTTCACAAGAATATATTAATTTTTATGAGGGGTTACTAATAATTGAAAACCTAAATATTCTTGAAAATTTATTATGATGATGTGAACAGGTTATACATGGTATGAAAAATGGTATAAAATTCCAACCATCACAAAAATAATTAATGGAAAATAGGTTGAGAACACCATGTAATGTGTCACCCTTGATGGTTTAAGCGGAGAAGAAAACTATTAATAAAGAAAAAGTTAAATGGATGGAATTGATCATGAATTTTGCGAAACATTATGAAAAAAATGGATTAAAGAATTCATACCATGAAAAGATTAGATGAAATGATATATCAGGGTTATCAATAAACTATCAATGTTACATTTAGTTACTATTTATATCTACTCTTTATCCACCCCTCTTGATTATTCTTTGGTTTGGTTTTTCTTTGGGTTGCTTCATGAAGAACATTAAAATTTTTGGAAGGCCCGTTGATTGTGAATAGTTGGTGCATAGTGTTTCCAAATTGGGTGTCCTACTAGTGAAAATAGTGAAAACTTGGGCGGTGACAGTTTTCATGGTTGGGGAACAATTTAAAACTCCATGTAGCCACCTAGTATAAACCATTCATCCAATTATAGTGGTGCATGGTTAGGGAACACTGTTTGAAAAATAGGGAGGGCCCCTCGTGTAAACCATATTGATAGGGTTTAATTATTCTAAAATCTTTTAAAAAAATATCAAACACCTATTTCTTCCCCCAATAAACCCTAGCCCAGTATTTGACATCCTTCTAGGTCATTTGATCTCTCATTAACCTATTTGTTTCTCCTCAATAACATTTCTCATGAGGATCAAAGATATAAAAATTTCATTTGATCTCTCCCAGGTAAGAGTTCCCCTATCATTCTCTATATCCCTCTCTCTTACACTCTCCTTCTCAAGGTTTTATAAATGTATATGTTATTTAATGATCTAATCTTTTTTTTAGATATCTAATCAAGGATTGATTCTATTATCCCAATTTTCGTCATTATTCGTTGGAGTTAACTATTACAAACATTATGAGATGTGA
The DNA here is from genome assembly GCA_963277665.1 of Viscum album. NCBI lineage: Eukaryota > Viridiplantae > Streptophyta > Magnoliopsida > Santalales > Viscaceae > Viscum > Viscum album. The sequence goes on from OY728139.1 coordinate 1,096,045,696, forward strand.
TATATTTTTTTTTGTAGGTTGTTTTATTTATGATTTTATAATTTATTAAACCATAAATTGATTAATTTAAATTAAATTGTCTTTAATTAAATTTATAAAATTAAATTCTTTGTGAATTGGGATTTTAATTTTCTTTGGCATGAAAATTGGTGAAAACCCCCAATTCCAATGAAATGGGGTGTGATTGTAGAATTTGATGGAAATTGTGAAATTAAATTGTGAATTTAATTTTTGAAATTGATTTCAAATTTTTATTTGAGGAAAATGTCATAATTTGTTTTCATAAGAACCAAATGGTATTATCATTCAAATATAATTGAATTGACTAAAAACCCATGTATTGGTTTTTAAAGAGAAATTGGCATATTGAAATAGAAAATTGGGAAACTTTTATTATAAATAGTTTTGTTATTATTTCCCTATTAGTAATTTTTTTAGAATATGAAATCCTAGGTAGTTAGTGAGTAATTTGGGACAACAATATATTGATTCTTTAAAACACTAATATAACATAGTGCAGTAGGTCACATTCCCAATGGGATGGTGATAAATCATATTTGACTAGTGTCTAAGGGATATGTGTACACTTATTTTTGTGATCACCTTTTCGAGTGTGTGAGTATACCATAACCTATAACTATAATACCTATTGGCAGATAACCATGTTTCTTGTTTGTGATTATATTAATATATACCATTATTTGTAAAAAATTATATATTCATTGTGAATTTATTTAAACTATTTTAAATGAAATTTTTATTAATCCAAGATTTAAAATATATCTATCAATTCAAATGTAAATCATTATTTGTTATAAATATTATTCTTCATGTCCATCCATGTTCATTAAAAATTGAAATCATTATTTTTTCAGTTAATGTGTCACATTGTTATGGAATCCTTAGTGACACCCTATGGGAATTTTATCTCACACACCACATGTGCCTTTGGGTGTTTCTGATTTCCTCATTCCAGGTTTTAGTAAGGGGAAAGAACCATGTGGTGGTGGTTGTTGTGTGGACATTTAGGTTTTGATATGCTATGTCTATTGGTACTTGTGCTTTTATCATGTTTTGTGGTACTTTTTTGTTTCACTTTGTGTTTATATACCTATTTCTCCTTTAGTACAAATCTCTCTGTGGAGTTTTCTTTTTAGAATACTTGCCTTGTTTTCTATTATTTTTTGTTTTATGTGGAAAACGTTTTACATCCATATCTTGTATGATTCTAGGTTCTAGTCAGCAATCCATGGGGATCGATAATTCCCTTTGGGCTATGTAAGGATTGGATCACTTATTAGGGTACTAGGGTATATGGGCCGATTCATAAAAAAGTGGTATTAGACATGCAGGTTAATCATCTTTAGATGATTTAAATATAATATTTGAGTAATATTTTCCGGACATAAGAGGTATTTATGACTGAGTGTCTAACCAATTATCACTGTATTGAGCCTTAATACACCAGTGGTGGTTTGAGAAAGTAGTCTTATTTGGGTTCTTGAAATCCAAATATTGTTTATCTATATGATGGGACTAAATTTTGACATTGTTATTATTTGAGTGTTGATCTAAATAACCTCAGTTATGTGTGTTCCTTCAAAAGAAAGAGTAATGGTGATGAGTCTTCTGGTGGATCACGAAAGACATTCTTATAGACCAACTTCTATGCCTTGAAGAGGTCCTTTTATTTTCTATCAGTGTACAAATCCTTGCCACTCTAAATGGGTTTTCACTGAGGCACTCAGGGTATGTGGTTCCTACGGATGCTAAATCTACTTACAAAAGTTATGTCTTATCTATTCTGATCCATGTAGTGGAACGAGATCATATGCACAAAAATATATTATGGTGAAATCATATGCTTCAAGGAATTATTGCTTATATCCATAGGCATCTGGAATGAAGCTTCTTCGTGAAGTGGAAGAGTCTCCAGAAGAAGCAGATACGGGTCCAGTGACTGTGAGAGGTACCATCACTGTTGATTCATATTTAGTGACAACTTTATTTGATATCGGTGTCTCTCATTCATTTATTTAAAATGGTATTCTGATTTTTCTAAATATTCCTATGTATTTTTTCTTATTTTATGGATATTACTATATCCCTCGAGACGAAAAGAGAGCAGAGTGGTTGTTGTCCTACTTTTGTTTTCTCTTTAATAGTGATGTATCTTTCATGGGATTTTCTTTTTCTCAAAATGAAACCGATTGATGTCATATTTTGGATGAATTTTCTTATTACTAATAAATACCAAATTGATTGTTATCTTCAATGGGTCCCCTTTAATGCACTCTATGGGGTGTGTTGTATATTTCTGGGAGAATGGGACCCAAGGTCATGAAAAGATGAACCTTCTAATCTAGAATTGGGGAAAGTGATATTTGTTTTTTCTTTTGAAATGCAGTGAGAATCTTTTAGCGATGATCTCCCTCCATTTATCATAGAGTTTCCTAATTTTTTCAATTCTACTTCTTTAGTTTTCCATTTTCTAAGAGAGTTGGATTTTTCTATTGATTTAGTTCCCAATACTCAACCATTGTATATTCCATCTTATCAAATGGAACTAGTATGGATGAAAGAGTTAAAGGCTCATCTAGATGATCTTTTAGATAAAGGATTCATACATCCAAGTTTTCACATTGGAAATAACCTATTCTTTTCACTAATAAATTTAATGGGTTACATTCCTAGGTGTTGATTATCAAAAGCTCAATCTAGTTATGGTAAAAAATATATATTTTCCAATGAAATGATTATCTATTTGATCAATTTAAAGAGGAGAATTTATTTTTCAAATATTGATCTTTGATATGGTCTGACCAATTGAGAATAAAATAATCTATCATTTAGAAAATTGCCTTCCAAAGTAGGCATGGTCATTATGAGTGCCTTGTCCTTCCATCTCGTTTAACCAATTCTTTTATAGTCTTTGTGGATTTAATGAATAAGATTTTATATGAGTATCTTGATACTTTTAGGGTAGTATTTATGGATTAAATCCTTGGTTAATCTATATCTAAGAAGGATCATGTTCATCATCTAATAGTAGTTTTAGAATTATTGAGAAATCTTCAAATTTATTACAAGCGATGAAAATGATATTTCAGGATTAAAGAAGTAAATTTTATAAGAAACATGGTGTTAAAACATGGTATCCCATTTTATCCTAAGAAGGTGAAAGATTTTATGGCATGGGAACAACCACAAAAAGTTTTCCAAGATTCTGATCTACTTGGGTTATACAGGATATTATTGTTCGTTTGTAAAATATTTCTCAAGGTTGGTGTCTCTGATGACTGATTTAACATAGAAGGGAGTAAGGTTTTATTGGGATGATAAATTCTAGAGTTCTTGTGTTGATATGAAACATCATTTGACTATTTCACCTGTTTTTACTCTTCTAGAGGTCATGAATGGCTATGTAGTATTCAATGATACCTCAGGTTCAGGTTTGAGTTGGGTTCCTGAATCATACCTGATACCCTGTAACCATGATAATGGAGTCGATCCTCATATCTCCTGAAGAGATATCTCAATCCCCATGGGTTGGTGACTATCATCTGTCATCACTAAAGATAAAGAGGGAATGGTTTTCCACATAAACAATGGAATAATAGAAAAGGCTCGGTATTATCGAGAGAAAACACCATAGGGAAAATAGTACGAGAATAAAAATAGGTATACAAACCCAAATTCAAATAACGATGTTCAGGAAAAAATGATAAACAACCAAAGTCCCAACAGAAATAGCAACTCAAATCCCAAATATCAATAGAAAATATCACCACTAAGGGGTTCTTTCACCTTGCTTAAACATAGTTAGATGAATTCTACAAGCACCTGAAGGCACATATAGGGAGTGAGATAAAAGGTGAGTAGGTTTTCAACAAGGTTTATATAATAAGATACCACATTAATTAACCAAATAAAGAATTCAATTTTTAATAAATAGTAATGGAATATTAAAATAATATTTAAAACAAAAAATTCATTACATTTCAATTGATGTAAAAATTCAAAAAATGGATTAATAAACATTTCAAATTAATTAGTTTATATAAATTCAAATGGAATAGGTAACACTATTTACAGAAAATTGTATATATCAAAATAATCACTAAGAGAAACATGGTCATCTGTAACGAGGTGTAATATTTCTATGTTATGGGATCCTCACCCACTCGAATAGGTGATTATGGAAACATGTGCACACATGTCCCTAAAAAAGAGGTAAAAGAAGACTCATCAGCATCCCATTATAAATGTTACCTGCTACTCTATGTTTTGTTAGAGTTGTAAAGAATAACTAGAGTGTTATACCAAATTACTCACTAACTACCTAGGATTTCATGTTCTCAAACAATAATCAGCAATGGAAAAATTATTTCAAAACTATTCAAAATACAATTTCCCCATTTTTTCAATTCAATATACAAAATTATCTTTATAATCCAATACATTGGATTTTAATCAATTCAATCCTTTTTCCAGGACAAAAAACAAATTGGTTCTTATCAAAATAATTTAAGACATATTTCTCTAATAAAAATTTGAAATCAATATCACCAATCAATTTCAAAATTTAATTCCACAATTTAATTTTACAATTTCCATAAAATTCCATAATCAAACCTCACTTCATTATAATTGGGGATTTCTCCCAAATTTCATGTTAATACAAATTAAAAACCCAATTCCCACAAAATTTATTTTTTCAAAATTTAATTTAATGAATTTAATTTAAATAAAGTTATTTAGAGTTAAATAAATTGTCTAATCTTAAATGGAACTACCTTCCAAAATAGAGAGATCACGACTTACAATGGTAGAAGTAGGAAACTCCAACAAAGAACATTGGAAATAGAGATATGAGAATAAAACCTAGACTTAAAATCCAAAACAATGGAGATTATATTCTATAATAACATGGAGATTTATCAAACCCTCGAGGAAGATGGTGGGAAATAAGTAACAGAAGAAGAACACTTACCAGGGATATATCGAGCAACATTATCCAAGATTTTATTCAAATTTTTATAGGTTATGATGAGCCAAAATCACCTCTAGGAGCCACTACAGAATAAGATATTGAGTTAGGGTTGAATGGGATTGTCGAGCACTTAAACTAGGGGTTTCAAGATTTTAAAATAAATTTTATGGATGAGAGAAATATGAATTCATGGCTTCTTGGAGGGGCCACATTGTTCTAGAGGATTAGTTATAGTATTTTCCATGATTTTCATTTGGTTAGTGGAAATATAAATATATTTTATCTATCTGATGGGATTAAATGTCCCCATTTTTCTTATTTGAGTTTTTATCTGAATAACCTCAGTTCTGTGAGTTCCTTCAATGGAAAGAAGAATCATGATGAGTCTCGTAGTGGTCCTTGATAGAAGGGTTCTTTTAGACCTCATGTAGAACCTAGGAAATTCCATTTTATTTACTACTAGAGTTTCATGGAAAGGTACCCCAAATGGGTTTGTACTGAGGCACTAAAGGTATGTGGTTCCTACAGATGTTCAGGAAACTTTCATATGTTTTTTCTTATCTATTCTACTCCATGTAGTAAAATGGGAACAACTGCGTAAATAATTAAAATGTTGCAATCATATTATTCAAGTACTAAGGGGTTCCATCCATTGGAATCTAGAATGAAGATTCTTCATGCAGTTTCATATTCTCCAAAAGAAGCAGATATAGGTCCAGCGACTGTGAGAGGTATCATCACTATTGCTTCATCTTTAGTTAATACATTATTTTATAATTGTGAATCACATTAATTCATTTCAAACCATATTGTGAGAATTATAAATATTAGTACAGAGTTTTTTCCATATGTGATGGATATTACTACACCCCTTTGGAAAAAGAGAGATAAGGGTCTTTGGTTTCTTGCTTGTTTTTGTCTTTATCAGATATTGATCTTTATTTGGATTTTCTAGTTCTCAACATTACACTGCTTCACATCATATTCATGATATATTTTTTCATTCATAATAAATACTGAATTTATTGTTATCTTTGGCTAGTATCCTTTACTTCTCCCAATGGGGTGTGTCATATATTTTAGGTAGAATGGGTATTGATGTAAAGTATATTCAGGCCTTTTTATCTAGAGTTGGGAAAAGTGATATTTTTGTTTTCTTTTGATCGTGAGTGAGAATCATTATGTGGTGATCTCCCACCAATTTTCATCAAGTTTCTCAATGTGTTTCCTTTTGACTTTTTTGGTTTTCCACTAGTAAGATAGGTATGATTTTCAATTGATTTAGTACCTAGTACTCAACAAATGTTTATTCTATCTTACTGAATATAATAGCTAAAATGAAAGTGTTGAAGGCTCAACTGGATGAACTTTTCGATTAGGGCTTCACACACCCAAGTGTGTCACCTTGGGTGGAATCTGTTCCATTTTCTGAGAATGTTGGTGGGTAACATCACCTTTGTGTTGATTATAGAGATCCCAATCGAGTTACGGTATATAAAAAATGCATGTTTCTATTGATTGAAGATCTATTTAACTATTTGAAGAGGTCTAAGTGTTTTTCAAAGATTGATCTTTTATTTGTTTTTGACCAGTTGAGAATAAAATCATATGAGAGTTAGAAAACAACCTTCTAGTCTAGGTATGACAATTATGAGTAACTTTTCATTTCATTTGGTTGAACCAATTCTCTTGAATTTATTATGGATTTAATGAACCAAATTTTCCATAAGTATATTGAGACATTCATGGTAGTCTTTGTGGATGACATCCAGGTTTACTCAATGTTCAAGGAGGATCATGTGTGCCATCTGATAGAAGTTATGGAACTAGTGTAAAATCACCAAATTTTTTTCAAGCTATCAAAATGTGATTTCTCTATTCAAGAAGTTATGTTCTTGGGACACATGGTGTCATGACATGGTATCTCAATTGATCCTGAGAAGTTGAAAGCTATTGTGATATGGGATCAAATACTGAATCTTTTTTAGATTCAGGATTTCTTGGGTTTATCTGGATATTATTATCAGTTTGTTAAGGTCTTCTCAATGTTGTCTTATCTGATTACTTATCTAAATCTAAATGGAGTAAATTTTTCATGGGATGACAAATTTCAGAGTTCTTTTGTTGAACATTTGTATCTTTTGACTATTGTGTCGGTGTTGACTCTTCCATAGGTCGGACAGGTCTATGTGGTATTTTGGGATGCGTGAGGTTCATGTTAGGTATGGGTTCTTATTCAGGGGGGTCATGTCATTGCCTATGATTTTTGAAACTTAGGCCACCTGAGAAGAATTATCTATCCCATAACCATCAATTTGGAGTTGTGATGCAAGCACATAATAATTGGAAACATTACCTTTTCGTACAATGGTTTATGATTTATTTTTTTTATAAGAGATTAAGTTATATATTCCCCCAAAATATTTGAATCTCCCCCAATTGTGTTGGGTGGATTGACTTTTACATTGCCTATACCTCAGGGAAAGGGAATGTCACCATATATTCTTTGAGTAGGAAAATTTTGAACCATGTTAAGAAATAATAATTATAAGAGTTTAAATTGATGGATATTTTTACATGGTTGCATATCAGAGTTCGAGAATTAGGGGATGAGTATTTGTTTTCTAATATTTAGTTTACCTCAACTCTTCTCAATATTATCCTTTATGAAAAACTACTTGAGGAGGAATTCTATGGAATTAGAAACTCTCTTAATCATGGGGATATCATTTCACAGGGGTACTTCTCCATTGCGGGTATCTTATGTTTCCAAAGCTGGTACATTGTACCTTTACCTATGATAAAAAATTTTCAGAGATATCTATGGTTCCCAATGGGATGTGAACCCATGAACCATGAATATGTTCTATGACATTTGGTGATGATTATGGTGGCTAGGTATGAGATGGGGAATTTATTATTTTGTCTCCCACTGCCATACATGCCAATGGGTCGAGGTCAAGCACCAAAGACCTTTATGTTTTCTTTAGCCACTTATAGTGGCAACATGAAAGTGGGATTAAATTTTTATTGAAAATTTTGTGGGGTTTCCATGTACCTAGAGAAAGAATAATATGATATGGTCTATGGTCAGTCAACTGAAAAAATTAGATCACTTCATACCCATTCATGATACAACCAAAGTTGATGATTTGGGAAACCTCTATGTGAATGAAATTTTTTGTTTGCGTGGAGTTCCATACATTATAGTATCTAATATATAACCTTATTTTTCTTCAAAAAATTTAGAGTCCTTCATGATGAACTAGGATATTAGTTTCTTTTGAGTACGGCATACCATTCACAATTGGATGGATAGATAGGAAATGGTATAATGATTCTTCTAGATGTGATTCTCACATGAATTATTGACTTTGGTGATTCTTGGGATGACCATTTCGGGATATTTATGTTTTCCAATAACAATAGTTACTCGTTTTTGATTAGAAGTTATAATTTTGAAGCCTTTTATGGATGGCCTTACAAACCTCTATTGTATAAGCTATAGATCTGTGAATGCTCAGTGGTTGGACTAAGATTGGTTCAAGAAACAATAGAATGGATTTAGTTCATTCATTAGATAATGTTGATAGCAAAGAGCTGGTATAATACTTTTGTTGATTATCTTCATAGACCATTGGAATAATCAGTTGTGATCAGGTCTTCTTGAATGATTCACCTCATTTTGATTATCGATGGCTTGGAGGAAGGGGAAGCTTTCTCCTAATTTTTTTGGGACATTTGAGGCTGTTGATAAGGTGGGGAAATTGTCTTACCATTTATCACTTATTCCTAAGTCTATATCAATACATAACTTGTTCTAAGTCTCTTAGGTCTGAAATTATCTTTCTGGTCCATCTCAAGTTCAATGATGGTGTGATCTTGATATTGATCTGGATTTATCTGTGACTACGAATCTAATCAGGATAGTTGATTCTAAAACCATGGAACTTCATGGGGGAATATACCATTGGTTTGAGTGTTTTGGCATCACGTTTCTGATACTCATGATATGCTGGACATAGAGGAATAGATTATAGAGTAGTAGCCTCAACTTTTTGACATGAAATCTTCATAACATGATTTATGGGGATAGAAAGTTCTTATGGGGGGTTGTAATATATTGTATTTGTTTTGATGTACACCTTAACCCTTTATTTTGATCATTATTTAGTTGGGGTTCATTTTGGGTTTTTTTGGGAAGAACTTTGAAAAGAATTAAAGTTTATTGGGTTTTTCACGGTTGGTGTACGTTTTTTTCCAAATATAGCACTCTTTTAGTTAAAAAAATGAAACCCAAAGTAGTGAGGGTTTTCATGGTTAACATGGTATTTGATAAACCATTTTCCCACCTAGTAGAATCCATGCACCCCTTTGGAGGGTCACATGGTTATGGTGTACAGTTCGACAAACTCTGTTGGCCCCTCTAGCAAACGGTGCGTGCTGGATTTAATTATTTCAAAATTTTTAAAACAAATATTGAAACCCAATTTCTTCCCTCGTTATACCCTAAGTAAGGATTGAAAATCCTATAAGGTAATCATAGCTCTCAAGGAATCATTTTTGAAACTACTTACCCTTTATTAAGCAGATCAAAGCTAAGTGAATAATGTTCGATCTCTCCTCAGTAAGAGTTATTCTCCTGTTTTACATCTCCTACTATCTTCATCTATCTTGCTTAGATTTTTATAGATCTCTATCTTGTTTTAGGATCTTGTCTCAATTGTTTTAGATCTTGGATCTATGTTTGATTCTAGGAGCTACATTGTCTATTTTATTCATTGGAGTTTCCCATTTCGAGCATTGTGATACGTGATCTCTTTGTTTTGGTATGTGGTTCTATTTATGATTGGCCAACTGATTTAACACAAAATTGCTTGATAGTAATTAAATTTCTTTCAATTAAATTCATAAAACCCAAATTGTTGTGACTTTTAATTTTAATTGGGTTTGGCCTGAAAATTGGGTAAAACCCCAATTCCAATGTAGTGGGGTGTGATTATAGAATTTTATAGAAACTATGAAACTAAATTGTGTAATTATGTTATGAAAATTAATTGAGAAATTCATTTAATTTTAGTATATTAGAAAAATGGATTAACTTGTCTTGATAAGAACCCATTAGTTTTATCCTAGAAAAAGGCATGAATTGATTAAAAACCCATGTATTGACTTTTTAAGCTAAATTGAAATATTAAAATGGGAAATAGGGTAATTTTATTTTAAAAAGTTTTGAAATAATTTTCTATTTGTTTATTCTTGTTTGATTATATAAAACCCTATGTAGTTAGTGAGTTATTTTGGACAACTCTATATTGATGCTTTACAACTATAACAGAACATAGTGTTGTAAGTCACGTCCCTGATGGGATAGTGATGAGTACTCCTTGACCAGTGTATGAAGGACGTATGTACACATATTCTAGTGATCACTTATTCAAGTGTGTGAGGATCCCATAACCTGGAAATATCATACCTCTTGACAGATGACCATGATGCTCATATGTGATTATTTTGATATATTTAATTTTTTTGATATTTTACATTTAACTTGGGAATTTATACAATATATATATATATATAATTTTTATTAATCCATTGTTCTAAATATTTCCAAAAATTAAAATGTAAATAATAATTTTATTTAAATAAATTATCACACTACCTAGCCTCTTTATTAAAAATTGAAAGCGTTATTTGTTTAATTAATGTGGCATATTATTATGGAATCCTTAATGAAACCCTACTAGGATTTTAACTCATACCATACTTATACCTTTCGGTTTTTTTAGATTTCCTCTTTCTGGTTTTGATAAATGGGTAAGCACCAATTGGGGGTGGAATTATCTATTTATATTTTGGCTTTGAGATTATTCATCTGTTGGGACATGTGTTTTTTATCTTTTTTATGGAAATTTGTTTTTTCAATTTTGGTTTATATGCCTGTTTTTATTCTGGTATTGTTCGACCTATGGTGTTTTCTTTTGATAATATTGACTTATTTCCTATTATTCCTTTGTTTATATGAAAAAAAACATTCCCTCTATATCTTTTATGATGCCAGATGCTAGTCACCAACCCGTGGGGATTAATAATTCCTTTCAGGCTATGTCACGACCAACTCAGTTTTTAGGATAATAGGGTATTTGGACCAGTTTGTGACACTCATCCTTGTTATGTCAACAAAATATCTAAGATGTTCCACTGTATTACCTTATCAGTTTTTTTATTTATACTAAACTACATGGAATTGAAAGATATTTCTTGATGGGAGTTGGATGAGGCTATAACTGATTGAATAGTAAGAAAGAAGTGTCCATCATAGAGTACTACTGAATGAATTCAACCATGATGAGAGTATTTTCCATCACATTTTTATCATTTCATAAATAATAATAATGAATATTCTAGTAAAGGGGGAGTGATGGTTTAAGTGGAAGATAAGTTAAAGTGGGAGCTACTTATATTACACCTGAATGTTTTATATGTATTTATTAAAGATTAATGAAGGATAATCTTTTTTACATATGGTTGTATAACCCCTAAAGTGAAAAGACTAATGTGGTATCATATTCAAAACATATTAATAGAAAAACTGGATTTCATAGATAAATATATCTTATTTCTATAAAGGTTATTCCCACGTAGAGCTATAGTTGAATAACTAATGTATCATTTCAAATATCAATGTGGTTCCTTCCTCTCTCAGTAGTTTGGATGAAATATTCCTAAAAAAAGGAAAGATGATATTGATTTTTAGAATCACAGAAGACGTATAATGATGAGTTGAGAATCTTGTCCTTTATATTATTCTTAATTTATTTTCAAAAATGAACATAGGATAAGATTATTTTTAGAAGAAAATTAGGATTGGAAAAAAATGAGGTGATTGAAGTACACAAATTTATTTGTGTAGATAATGTTATATTTATTATATACATTCTTTATTTGAAGTTAATGTATAATGCATGAGATGCTTTCATTGTAAATGGAAAACTAACATGAAGAATATTTTTATAGAACATGGATACTAAAATTTTGTTATTATCTCTCTAATGTGATGATTGAGTATATAATATTCTTTAAGATTAATGAAAGTACTGTTGATTGAGAATAGAAACTATTTACAATAGATTTTAAGTGCGGTTTGAGCATTCAAGAGAATGGGATATTAAAGAGTTAAGATTCATGAATTCTATGATACTATAATGATTTATAGTGTTTTAGAATTCCCACAAAATATTTGAAGAGGTTATGAGTTTTTTCAAGGTTCTAGATAAGTCCATGATAAATCTTGAAATAAGATATATGGAGTTTGGAATTTTAGTGTCAAAATAAGAATTTTTTATTCAGTCCTAAACCCTATATACATTATTGGGTCTAAATTCATCATATATTTCAATACTAATCTTAAGTATGAAATTATAGTAATATCTTCAACACTAGGATAAACATATTAATGTTTATTCAGAATTCATTAGGTATATTTTTATCATCGTATGTTTCAAAAAAATCATATAGTTGAGCATACTACATCATAAGGTACAACATCATTAAGGTAAACACTCTTAAAGGTAATCTTGAAATATTGTAATTTTCATTGTTAATGAGTGAATTTTTTGATGTAATTCATAGATTTGAGAATTTTTAGAATTGATCATTGATTGTTTGGAGTTCATGAACTGTCTAGAGTTCAAAAAACCAAACAAAAAACATTACGGTTCACTAATCCAAATGAATATAGGAATAATTAGTTGGGAACATCATAGAGATGCCTCCTCTATGAAAAATATAGTGTATTTAATTAATTGATTAAATTTATAATTACTCTTTGACATAGAGAAATATCAAAATAAATATTTTGATAAATGGAGTTTAAATGCGATAAATCAAGACTTTATATTTATGGATTGACATATAAAGATCATTCAATTAGATTTTAATTCAAGATAAGAAGTTTCTAGACAGGTTTTTCTCCACAATAAATCATGAAATGTAACAACTATGGGCATCAATAACATTATTGATAGGAAATAAAAAATGAATTATATGTAATAACCGAGGATTTTAGATCCTTTAAATTGACATTGTCTTTGAAAGCGTATGTAACACACAAATTGGAACTAATGAAAACTAATTGAAATAAAATATGTCATATTGAAATTAATTGAATAATATAATCATTGTTAAAAAAAATCTAATAATCAAATAAAATAATTTAATGTTATTATATTTCTTTAATTAATATTTTAAAAATAAAATCTTTAGAAAAAAATAAAATGGAATATTTTATTTTAATGTAATAAATTGAATTTATCACAATTGAAAAATTATTATAATAGATAATATTGATATTTATAAACTAATATATCAACATTATATTATTTTTAAATTTTAATGAAATAGTATTAAAAAAACATGATGTTTAAAAAGGTGTTTTTCATTAAAAATAGTATTCTATATTTTTTATTTTATTTAAATAACAAAATAAATATTTTTTATAATTTTAATTTGATAAAAAACTTATTTTTTAAATTTTAAATTCTAATAGTATTTTAGTGTTTTTTTGTGATTTTAATGAAATAATAGATTTTTTGGTGAATAGTTAAAAATACAGTTTTAACTAAAATCATAGTTTTTATTGATATATTAATATATAAGTATAACAGAAAACATATAAAAAAATTTTATGATAAAATATATATCTATGGACTAAAAATAAAAATTAAAAAATATTATTATAAATTTAGAAAACCTATGTCTAACAAATTAAGTAATATTTTCCAATAAAAATGTTTTTGATCCTTTTTTAATTAAATATTATTTAGGTAAAATTAGGTTTTGGATTGCTTTAGAAGCCACATAACTATTTTTTATAATAAAATAATTTGTGTCATTAAAATAAAATAAACTGGTAATTTTATTTTATATAAAAAATTTAGAATAAAATGATATTTTTCTAATATAGGGTTTTTAGACATTACGCATGCTAATGTTAAACTTCATTTCTCTTAAACATATAAATTTTATCAAAGGTTTTAGATGTCATATTTTTTAATTTTTAGGCCTATATTATTTAATATGTTTTATTTTACTTTTAGGCATTAAAAATAAATAAATCAAGTAAACATTAGCTAATATAGTGAAACCAAAATTGTAAAAGGGATAATTATAATAGTAAAAGAAATGAAAAATATATAAAAACTGTTTAAAAATAAAATATTGATTTAATATTGACCTTATCTCATACCCAAATTTATTATGGTCCATTTTCAGCCTTTATGGCATGTGGAATATATTCTCTCTTAATATTAATTTGATATATTTACAAAATTTCCATTCTAACAACTTATATATGGGGTCTCTCCCAACTACTTCAATACCAATCATTGAATTAGGTTTACTCAATAAACTATAAAAATTATTCATAATTTATAATAATATTCATTTATCCTTGAGCCTCTAGTCATAAGAACTTATGTTAAGACCACCATTTCTAAGGAATCATCTAAGGAAAATGTAATGATTTCAAAGGGAGTACTCGTTTTTTCTTAACATATTTTCTATTTTATATTACCTTTAAATTTTAATATTTTCATTAATATATTATGAAATTAGTATTACTTGTATGAAAATGTTTAATATAACATCCTAAAACATGCACTTCAAGATCTCGTGCTAAAAATAATCATTACATTTCATGCTTTGATACCGATAAATATGACCCAAAATTTTTCCATTCCAAACATACAATATATAATGAAAATATTGGATCAATTATATACCCATGTAATAATTAAGAATATAATTTTAGATAATAGCAATGTATATTACCTAATAACATTTATAGATAAACAAATGGTTTATAAATGAAAATATCATTTCCCATAAATTTCATCACACAAGAAACCTTTATAAACAAATATTATTTAACCTCATTCTTCAAAACTTTGGGAAAATAAAACATAATAAGCGTGAGATAAATTACTATGTAAGGGTACACGTAAAAATTAACAACTGAAATTAATAAATGATAAAAATAAAATTGTAATGGTGTGATAGGATAATTAAAGTAAATGATCATAAAAAAAGATAAATCATACATTTTAAGACATGGATCATAAATCATGAAACATGGTATAAAGATTTAATATAATATAGGAATCATATAAGTCAACAAGCATGAGCTATGTGAAAGAAAAACTTGAGAAAGGGGTATATTATAACTTGATTGATGCATAAATAAATTGTGTTGGTAATTTGGAACATTATTTTTATATTACTCTTACAATAACTCATAGAATTGGAATAAACTACCTGTTATGTTCCAATAATATCTTTGGAGAAACATATTAATAGTTAAATATACCAATGTACCTAATTAATTTTAGAGATATATTTAGATAACCCATTATAATGAAATATATAACTCTCACCCATTATCATAAACAATTCCCAATACCCATGACATCATCATAACACATGAAAACATTCATTTTTCAACATAACAACAACCATTTTTCATTAATTCCTTGATTATCTATCGAAAATAAATAGTATCCATGAAATTATATTTTAAAAGATCATAAACCATCTAGATATATAATCAATATGGTATACTTACAATATATCTCAACTATAGAATAAATAAAATAATGTTTTTTTTTCATTGATGAATAGTGATATAATAAAAGGATTATTAAAAAATAATAGGGAAAATACCCATTCCATATTGAAAAATCTCTTTAAAAAACTCAATAATATTATAATATTGGGGAAAAAATTTATTTTAAAGGAGCCATAAAAAAACTATAATGGAAGCTTCAAATAACGGAGTGTTCTTGATGGTCAGAAATTCAGTTCGAGTAATAATTGTTAAAAAATAGATTTTTCCAAACATTTATTAAAAATTTCCTTATTGGAAAAATTTATAGAACATTATTTTTTAAAAAATAAAAATACAGTCAATGTTAAAAATAAAATTAATAAACTATTGAATAATAGTCAAAAAACTGTTGAACACATTTTAGAAAACATGGATATCGAATAAAAATGTTTTCTGGATAAAAGAATAGAAATATGGTCGGGTTTCCTTAAAAACATTTTCTAAACCATTTTGATTAAAAAAGTGATACAAATATTACATAACATAAAAATAAGAGAGATATAAAAATTAGAATGAACATGAAATAATTTGATCAAATAATGATCATATAATTTCTCAACAAGAATTAAAATATAAACACTCTTGATCAAAAAATTGATTGAAACATAAAACCCAAAAATAATTGTAAACTTTAGCCCCATGAAAGGATAACATAAAATGAAACCATAAATATCATGAACATGAAGATATTAATGATATAAAATGTCAAATGTTTATTATATACACCACATAAAAGATGATAGGTGCATACTGTAATCATATGTTTTGAATTAGGAAATTTTAGACGAATAACACTTACAATATTATATCTTATAGTTGATAATTAATATATTGTGAGATTATGTATAAAAAAATTAATCCATAAAAAACATGTTTTAATAAAATACAATTTAAACACATTTATTTTACTAAATAATATTGACATAATATAATCAATGAAGTGGAGATATGATGTAATGAAATAAAATTGAGTTAAGAAACCCCTTAATGCTTCTAAATCAAAGAGGTGACATTAATGTTAATTTTAAAACATGTAAAAGTTTAGTATATACACCGTATAAAATAAATTAGGTTCATAATATTAAAATATGCTCCAATAAAGGGAAATTGAGAGACAAAATCACTAACCTCAAGTTCAAATAAGCTATTTATTTCCTTTAAAACCAGTATAATAATCATATATAAATTATTTCCTTTATTTATAATATTTTAAAGAAATTTTTTATTACCTTTAAACAATTTATTTTATTCATTTCAATGACATCTATAATTACTTCATTAGTTAACCACATGTCGTGTGTTTTTAGGGCCTTCGGTTAATAATTTCAAATCGGCTTTGGTATGTCAACCACATTGAAAGGGATATTTTTTCCATAACATATATAATAATAAAAATTAAATATTTATCATTTTCATATATTAATTATACTTCTAAAATCATCCATGAAATATGGTTATGAAAATGAATTATATTATAATCATGGAGACAGACGGACGTACGTACACAGGAGTAATGTTTCCATTTTTTCAATAAACATGAGGTAAATAATAAATGTATTATATTATCTTTATATAATGGTGATTATATCATAAATATAATATTATCTCTTTTAATACACTTATATATACAATCCATTTTATATGGTGATAAAAAAAGAATCGCATTGATGTGTGGAGGTGGTAATACCAACATACGCACGAATGACGTTGTCATTTTTCAATAGATGGAAATGTATGAAAATAGATGAAATATTATCTCTGAATAATTATAATAATGTTAATAATATCATATATGAACATTAAATCCATTCATATAACTATTTTAAATAGGTTTTTATGGAAAATGAATTACATCGGTTTGCAAGGCGGTTGTTCGTCTAACACACGAATGAGGGTTTCAATTTCAATTTTATGGACCAAGGATGTGGATATTGGTTATGAAATTAACATAATAAAGAAATAATTATATTTTATATTATGATGATATAAATTAAACATGGTAGAATAATATTTTAAAAGGTTATAATAAAAATAAAATGAAAACACTTGGTTGAGAACTATACCTCTTCTTCAAAAAACCATGGTTTTTTACACCTTTGAGATTATTACCAAACTAATTCCACCATAATGTTGGAAGATATTTTTGGAATGTATTTTTATGTTTATTTTATCATATATATTTCTCATAAGGTGTTAGTATAAGATAATATGAGGTTCCCTTTTATAAGTGAGGGAAATGAAAAACTTAAAACATTTAAAAAGATTAAATAATATATTTATCATAATCATTCCAATTGGAACAATAGAAACCCAAATTTGTTTATAAAATAAGATAGTTTCTAAATAAACTCAACTAATAAAATTTATATAGGTTTTGGATATATTTTAATCCTTCTCTCAAAGGTAATTAATGTTAAACATATTCTAAACTTAACCATGATAACAATGTTTTAACATGGTAACTTAATTATAAGTCCAAAAATAAAAAAGTACTAAAACAATTTATACATGATGATTTAAAAATTTTGGAAACCATTCTATATTATTCAAATTATATATGTATAATAAATAATATTTGTTTTAAAAATCCAAAATGAATTGAAAAAATTGTTTTAATAAAATTTACGATTTAAGTGTAAAATCTTTTTAACCTAAAATCAAGTAATAAAATGGTTGAAATGATTTTTTTGGTAAAATAATAAAAAATTAATTTTATACACTTTTTGAGCAATAAAAAACTAATTGTAAAATCTCATCCATCTCATCAAATTCAAGGACCCAAAAATAGTTTTTGGTATAAATAAAATATAACTTATCCTCCCAAAAGTCAATCTTGGGATCCAAAGTTAAAAATAATTTTTTAAAATACATACTTTTAATTTTTATATAGATATTTGTTCAAGAAATACGCATAATATATGATAAAGGAAACTTTTATTGATAATATAAAGCCTTAACCCATAGTTTTCACCTAGTTTTACCTTCTTTACCAAGGTGACAACTATTTACTATTGATTCTATTCAAAATGACCAAAAATTAAGATGAAACTATTAAATTATATTAATGAATATGAATATAATTATGGAATATAATATATTAAATTAAAATCTTAGAATTAATTTTATTTTATTTAAAATTAAACTCATTAAAGATAATGAAAATTGTTTTTCATACAAATTCATATTTCATTATAAAAAAATTCATACAAAATTTCAATATAAAAATTTTTCTAATAAAAAAATTGAATGTTTTAATTAATATTAAATAATTTATTTTTTACAAAATATTAATATAATTTTAAATTGTAAATAATTGAAAATAAAAATAAGTTTTTATAAAAATCAATATTTTTTCGTACTCATTAAAAATTAAACTTTTTAGACAAAATCCAAAAAAAATTACACTATGATAGTTTTGATATTATGGATTCAGAAATGATTTAATTTTTATCAAATATAATTTCGATAATTTGAATTAAATAAATATAATATTCACTCACAAATAGTATTAAAAATTATTTTTTTAATGAAAATGTATTTTTGTAGCAAAAGATGGATTTACTAACAACATTAATGATTTATTCCAAAAAATTAATCATTATATATGTATTGAGTTGGAACTTTATATATATTTAATTATATTTTTAATCTTATTCATGACCTCAAATTCAATAGTTAGTTCATAATATTCATATTTAAATAATAATATTTTTTTCATTTAATCTCTCTATTGCATGTCGTATACTCTATCAGACATAATTTTTTTATTTCAAAATCTCAAGGTGTTATACCGCCGCCCCCAAATAAATTGTGTCCTAAGAATTTTATCATGATCTCAATAATCAATGGTTTAACATTTTAATGTACTTTTATAGAAAATAAATATCATAAAAAGTGTCAATAAAACATACTTTTGTAAATATGGAAAGGGAAATACAAAGGACTTCTATAAAAACACTGAACAATGTTTCCAAATTGGAGAACATTAGTGTGAAGTGAAAATATGGGAATAGAAAAAAATTAAATGCTTAAATAATTATGGAGAGTGACATAGAAAATTAATCACAAAAAATTAAAATATCATGAGAAATTCAATGACCACAATACCATAAATCAATATAGTGTGAAATATACCATCAATTCATCAGAAAAGATGGTAATCAAACAATATTTCTATTTCAAGATACTTTTCATAATGTTTATTAATTCCTTTTTCATCTAGCCTAAGAGAATAATGAAGTATACTTACATTATTTTTATTTAAATAAATAAACACAATTTCATCCTTTGGTTGAGTTTTTTAAATATTTTCCACTTTTTTCTCATATTTTACACAAAATTATGAGTTTGTAAATTTAATTTATGAATCACTATAATCATCTTAATGAGTTATATAAAAGGATAAAAACTATTTTCGTAATTTTTACTAAAACCAAAATGTTTAGCATCTGATATTATAATACCCAAAAATAATAAACCTTCATATAATGAAATAATACATTAATATCATAAATAAAATAATAACTCCCAAAGTTAGAATTAAATCACTCCACAAATAATTATCCACATATCCTTATTAACCTCAATAATATCAACATTAAATAATATTTTGACCTTAAAATTTTTCTGATATCAAAGAGTATACATTCCCAAATATTTAATTGCACTCTTTTAAAATAATCCTTCACCTTAAACCTAAGGGTGATATATACCTCTACCTAGTAAAACATCTCCCAAAATATGATTAATCAACATGATAAATCAATATATATTCTTATAATATAGTGAACTTATGAAAAATATCAAGAATAAAAATTATATATTAACCCAAACATTAATCCTTATCTATACTATAAATATATATAAATATATATCCAGGTTAATGAATCATTTCCAATAGTCACAATTATATATATCCCACAATCCAATTGACCATAATTATATTACAATCCCATTAGATATACCCTAAAAAGGGTTTTTATGCCTTTGAACTAACGATCAACCTAAAACATAAAAAATAATTATGGTATCCATAAATATTTAGTTAACCATGCATGAAAACATTAAAATATCCAAATTTATCTAAACAATTTGTTTGATACCAACTATAAAATCATTGAACCTGCACTCCCAGATTTTGCCCTAAAACATAATCATTACATATCTATCTTTGATAACAGTAAATGTTGTCAATATTTTTTCATCTAAAAATTAAAACATATAATAAAAATATTGGATCACTTACGTACCCAATGACTATTTATGATTAGAGAATATGAGAATTTGGAAAAACTCTTACATAAAAACCTGGATACATAACCAACCGGTTCATAAAAATTTGCATCATCTAGTATGAAGTTCTTCACACATGTAACCTTTTAAGAAACAAATAATTTAACACCATTCTTCAAAACCTGTGGAAAAAAGGATACCTAAGAATGGTAATATCAAATACTCAGTGTGGGTAAACATAATAATTACCAATTAAATTTCATTAATTAGAATATGTATAGAATAATTTTTTATGACATAATAAAATTTTATGAGTAAAACATAATAAACTTCTTACCTATCAAGTCATAGATCCTAAATCATGAAACATGGAATAAATATTTATCATAAGATAAGATTTATATAAGTCAATAATTCTGATTCCTTTGAAAACATTCCATGAAAAAGGATACATTATAACTTCATGAAAGCATAAATAAAACATATTGGTATCTAAGACCAACATTATTATATTACTCTTTAAAATAGAATAACCTACCTGGTAAATCCAAATAATATCTTACTACAAAATTATTACTAATTAACTCTATCCCTTTTCCTAATCAATCAGAGTGTTATATCTATCCTAAACAACATCATTAAATATATCAACATCACCTATCATCATAAACAATGTCAAATAACCAAAACATAATCATAAGAATAGAAAGATTCAATTTTTCAACATAATAATAACCATTATTCTTTCATAACTAGATTTACCTTTGAAATTGAAGCGGGTTCCATGAAAATCTATTTAAAACCATCATAATCCATACAGATATAGAATAAGGATGGAATCATTACAATTTTTCCCAAGGGAATCATAAGTAAAATAAGGGGTTTTTTACATTAATGAATATAAATGCCATAAAATATCATTATAAATACTCTTGAAAAAATACCCCTTCCACTTTTAAAAATAACTTTTAAAAACTAAAAATTTCAAAAATATTAGGAAAAAAATTTTCATTTACAAAAAATGTGTGAAATTGTAAATGAAGCTTCCAATAATTGAGAAATAATTAAATTGGTAAAGAAAAATTCATGTTATAATTTTTAAAATAAATATTATGTTAACACCTTTAATAAAAATTACTTTATTTAGAAAATGAGAAGAAGATTATTTTTATACATTTTTTAAGAAGTAAAACATGGGTACAAATTAATTTAAAAAATAACATAATAATAGTCAAAAACATTCTTGAAAACATTTTAGAAAACATGGATATAGAAAAAAAAAGTTTTCTAGATGAAGAGGAGAAATATCATGAGTTTTTCCTCAAAACTTTTTTAGATCCATTTTGACTACCAAATATGGATAAATGGTACATAATATCAATGTTATAGAGATATATGTTGTATAAGAAAAACTAAACGAGCTTATCAAATAAGTATCATATAATTTTCTAATATAAATTATAACATAAACAATTCTAAATAAAAATGGGATGGAAACATAAACCACCCACCACTTTTTATAATTATGAATTGTAATACCCGTGAAAGAATCACATCATATAAAAAATTAAATATTATTAACATGAGTATATTAATAATATATCATGTCAAATGGGTACTATATACTCCTCATAATATAATATAGGTGATTAAACTAAACATATATCCCAAAGAATGAATTTTTGGAACTAATAACCCTAACAATGATCATATCATTGAATTGATAATTAATCAATGGAGAGATTATGTATTAAAAATTTAAATCCAAAAAAAACTTTAAATACAAAATAAGTTAAAAAACGTTTTTTCACTAAAAATATTAATTCAATATATCAATTAAGTTTAAATATAAAACAATGAATTAAAATTGAGTTTTGAAGCCCCTTACAACTTGTGAATGAATCCCATTGAATGAAAAAACATGAATTGTAATATAAATTAAAATGAAAAATGAAGTATTAATGACATAACATGTAAAAGGGTAGTATATATACTATATAAATTAAATTAGGTTTGTAATATTAATATATTCCACAATGGAGGGAAATTGAGATGAAATATATTACATTAAGTCCATAAATTCTGTGTAAGTATTTTAACTCTTGTATAATATATTTATATCAATTATTTTCTTATTAATGAACCTTTTAGGTGATTAATAATTTATACACAAACAATTTATTTCATTTTATTTCAAATTAATAATGAATTTCATAATCATTTAAGCTTGTATCATGTGTTTTGAGGTTGTTCGGTGCATAAGTTCAAAAAAAATTGTATATTGATCATCATCAGAGGAATATTTGTAAAAGAATATCCAAAATAAAAATAATGAATTTTTTTTCATAATTATACAATAATTATTATATTAAAACCAACAATTAAATATGGTTATAAAAAATAAATTATGTTTCTATCATAGAGATGGTAGGTCATATGTACACATGAGTAACATTTGCATTTTTTAATGAATAAGAACAAAAAAGGAATGAAATATTTTATATTTTCATAAAAATAATTATATAATAAAAATCATATTCCATCATAAAATATATTTATATATACCATCCATGTGATGATGTGATAAAAAATTAATCACATCACTTCATAGAGATAGTAATCTATATATACGCTGAAACGATGTTATCATTATTCAATGGATCAAAAGGTAATAAAATTGATGATATATAATATCTAAAAATTATAATTATTTAATGATTAAAAGATATATACATTATTTAAATAATTATAACCTTCCATAAGAGGTTTTGATGTAAAATTAATTGTATCAATTTGTGAGGTTGTAGTCCACAAAACATATGAGCGATGGTTTCATATACCATAGGATGAAAGAATGAGATAGATATAGATTATAGAATTAAAATAATAACATCAAATTATATATAATATATGGATTTTGTAATTTCATAATTGTTGAAAAATATTTTAAGTAGTTGAAATAAGAAATAAAATTAAAATTCATGGTTAAGAACTATACCACTTCTTTGAAAACCCTTCATTGTTTTACACTTTAACACCTATAATGTTGGCATTTAGGCAAAAATAACACCCTTGTAACATGGGTATAGATGTTAGGAAGGTATTTTTGAATTTATTGGATTATATATAGTGCAAAATATTTTTTATGTAATAGATAAGAGGATATACCCTTTTATAACTAGGGGATAGGACAGACATGGAATTTTCAAAATGATTAAATAAAATATTTATATGTCATAATCATGTCAAGTAGAATAAACAGACACTAAATTAAAATATAATATCTGACATATTTAAAATAGAATAAACCAAACACATTTATAAAAGTGTTGGGTATATTTTAATCCATGTCTCCTTATTGAACCACTCTAAACTCATTTTAACTATAAACATGATAACTTCATTTTTTACAATGATAACATAATTATAAGGCCGAAAATAAAATGGGACTCTGAAACAGATTTTTAAAATATTATTCTAAATTTTTAAAATATTATTCTTCTTATGTATAAAAATTTTAAATTCAAAATCCAAGTATCATATTGATTAAAATAAAATTTATAAATTTTTTTTAAATAAAATAGAATTAATATATTTTTAAATCTAATCCAAAATATAATGTAATTGTTTAAGTTCATGAAAATAAAGGGCAGTTTTCAAAAAAATTGTACTTTCAACATTTCATTAAAAATATATCTTTTTAAAAAAATATAAAATTTCCCCATAATATAATTTTTACAGAATTATTTTAAAAATTATGCCATTTTTATAAAATAAAAATTTTAAAATATTTATAAAATAATTATAATATTTACTCACAAAAAATAGTAAAAAATCATTTTTGAAGAAAAATATTTTTGAAACATAAAATGAATTGACTAAAAAATTGAATTATTGTTTCCTAATAATTAATAAATTCATTTTTATTAGGTTAGAAATTTATATATATTTCATGATGTTGTTATTCCTATTCACATCATCAATTTAGTAGTAAGGTTGTAATAGTCGTTTTAAAATATTAATATTTTCTTGTTCATTAAAGATCTGTGTTTCTTATCTTATATGCTATCAAAAAAATATTATTATTATAAAATCACATGGTGTTATATTTATTATGATATTTAACTAATCATTTACCATAATTCCCATTTTCAATTAAGAAAAATATAATCATCATGCTTGTTTTTTGTGGGCTTTTGCCTCCACAAAATAACAACTGTTTTGAACCACTACCTCTCTTCACTTATTATAAGGGTGAAATTAAAGAATAAATGTAAAATATATGATCTTATTATGATTATTAATATAAAATTTATAATACACCATCATTCCCTTTCATTCTTTTAGAAATTAATAAGTTTTTTGTGTGTTGTGCAGGCCACTACCTCCACCAAATAATGTATCTCATTTTTTATCTAGTTTTTTTATTATTTATTAAATTATAATAAAATATGACTTAACAAAATATAATTATCTAAATAATAGAATTATTATCTTTTAATAATATTATTATTCCTATAATAAACTCTCCCTTGAATCCACTTAGCGAGGCCCCGTGATGGTCATTCACATAACCTCAATCATGCTTATACACACACCAGAGGTAGCTGACTGGAATAATGGGAATGAGGTGTATTCTTGGTAAGACCATTCCCCCGTATATCAGATAGGAACACATTGGAAATAAATATAGACAAGCAATAGAAACAGAGTAAATAATAATAAACATCCATAGTAATAAGTAGGAATATATGAATACTAAATAGATACAAAATGAAGTTGATGATTATGTAGCTATAAAAAAGGAGTTCACAAAAAAATAGGGGATATAGCCATATATCGTAAGCTATAAAAATTAAAAAATTATAAAATTTTGCTACAACTATACTATTGAGAAAAGGCTTAGCCCTTTCTCTCATAATCCATCCTAGAAATCCTAATCAATCATTGGAAGCTATCCACTTTCCTTTATTTATACCTATAATCGTGAAATTTGTTTAGGTATCAAGTGATGCCCAAGTAAGGTGTTAGATATACTTAGTGAACAATCACTATTAGTGTATAGATCAAACTAGTTCATACATATAAACTGGGAAATGTGGAAATAATAATAAAATCAAGGAAATCAATAAATAACGTAATAGATCAGACCAGGTTCCTCATCGGATACCTGACCAATTCTACCATAATTAGTGTTAGATAAATTTCCCTTAATTAGGTTAACCTACACATGTTTGGAATATGGTTCATGACATATAACAAATGAAGCATCTACAATGGACTATCAACAAGCATGAAATTTTTCTTACAAGACATTCCTCAAGAATGTCCAATTACACATTATTATCCTTTAATTACAATGTCACCTTTATGTACTCCCTAATTCTATCCAAGGTTGTCTAAAAGGGATGACAAGTATCACTCTTGGAACACCGTATATATATATTCAATGATGTGGAAGTATGTCCAAGGTGAACCATGAATGAGATCCTAAGTATCACTCTCATAATGGTATGAATATAATAATAAACCTATGAGTTCATCCCAGGTATCTCACATAGTAGTATGAGTCTTTCTTGTTCCATGGTACAAACATATCACCATCGAGCCTATCCATGGGGTCTCCCCTATGGAAACAGTATCAAACATATTGATGTAAATAATAATGCATGGTGATCCCATCATAGGCCTAGCCAGTATCACCCCTCACATATTTACAATTCATTAATAAAACTAGAAATAAGGAATGATGATTCCATCCATGGTGTCCTTACGTCGGGACCCTTGGGTATCCCTCAACATAAGGTAAGGATGTGATTTTAATATCATGTTTATATCATTTAGCAAGGAAACATTTACAAAATAATTCAAAAAATTCAAAATCACTTAATCCGGCAATTAAATTTATATCTTGAAGTGTAGGGCCTAACCCATATCCTACCATTCCTCTTAATTCAATTCAATAATTCTAGGAATTTCTTACAAGAAAACCCTCATCAAGGGGAGTTTAGAAAATTATAGATAAAGGGAAAAAAGGACATTTATGGTAAAACACACTCAGGGGGTGGCTTAAGTCAAAGAGATCAATGAAATGGTAGATTATCCACATGCGGGGTTCATGTCAGCATGGAAAATAATTTAATTCAATTTATTAAACAACTTAGTGGCATCACCAGAAAAGTACGGCTTGTAGAACAATGGTACATGTTATAAAAGAAATTAATCTTGAGGGAAGTAACCCACCCCACCAACCTAGTGTTTGTATATCTCTCATCATCTAGTTTTATCCCATTAATTAAGATAGTATAATAGATATTAGAGTAATTATCATATCCTGTAAAAATTGATAAAATGAGGTATCACCTAAAAAAACTAAAGATGGGAAGAGAAACTATAAAAAAAAAATTAATTTTATAGATCTCTATGATAATTCCAATACATCTGACAGTAATTTGTTTGGAGTTTGGATGAGGGAGGAATGGAAAACCCATGATTAGGAGGGGGAAGTGCTCACCATTAAGGGATGAATAGTGGTCTACTGGAAAAGAGAGTGGAAAAGACATGGTGAGGAATTTTAATTCACTGATGGAAAAAAATAATTTCACCCTTCAAGATATGGTTACTCAGTTTGGCTACATGGTAGACCAAACTACGTTCCAACCATTCTCCACACCACTACCTAAGTAGGGACCCTACATGGGCTTGGCACTTGGTTTGGATAATCTTGTACAAGACATATAAGATCTACCCTCAAAGATGTCAGTAAAACTCACATGGTTCTGCGACCTAGCTCACACGGTTGTAGAAAAAATGTGATCCCCTTGTTCCACACTAAAACACCCATCATGGTACTGGGAAAACATGTGAGCTGGGCATCATGATTTCCTCTAACCAGGCGGCCCAGTCTAGTTCCCAAATTTATTGGGCTCCAGGCTTCGGACAGGCCCTATACACCCCTCGTATCCACTATGACTCCATTATGTGACATTAAAATGGCCAAAATTAATAATTAAAAGCCTAAAAACAACAACTAGTGAATTTGATAAAAGATGGTCTCTAAAACCTTGCCTACATAAGACAACTCATAACTGAATTTTCTTTCTTCGTGTAGAAAAATATCATCTAAGAAGAGTTCCAACCATTGTTCACATAAACAAACATCAAACTCCTATGTCTTTTTCTATAGAAATATGTGATTCCATAACACCTAGATTAGTGGAATGGACCTACCTTAGAGACACTTTGTGCTTCAATCAACAATACATATTGGATGCTCCTCAATGGATGCATAGACTTCCAACATGATGTGCTCAAGGTCAAATGAATGAGATAGATCTTCATGATACAAATGAAGTTATGATACATGGAATTCATCATTCATGGCATGATACCTCTAAGGTAGTTGAAACTGATAGTCTATAGTACTGACGCTCTCCAATATATATAAATTCCCAATATATCGATGTGATAGCTTTCCCTATCTCTAAATTCGTCTGTGACCCAATATGGGTGAAACTTGCATAAATAACTGATGTCCCACTACAATCATCATAGTTCAACAACAATGATTATTGTAAGACTTATTCCAAGATGGATCTATATCCATATGTATCTCAATCTTCTATAAATTCTATGAATTCTTCTAAATGAGGTGAGGACCAAGTAGTGCTTCCTCACCTACCTCAAACCAGAATAGTGGTGAATAGTTAGGCCAACCTTAAAAGTCCTCATTTAGATCCATCTGAATTGTTTCTTGGAAGTTTTTATTATAGGAAAACTCAAAAATATGTATATTTTTCTCCCATTAACTTCCAAAATCATGGATACATGCCTACAAAATTTCCTCCAACAACACTATAATCTGCTTAGAGTGCTCATTAGAATGTGCATAATATGTTGAATTGAATAGAACTTGTGAACCAAGTGCATTATGAATCCCTTTCTAGAACTGTGATGTAAAGAGGGAATCTCAGTTCAAAATGATAGAATGGGGAACACCATGAAGGCACAAAATCTCCCAAATATAAATCATACTAATCTCATCAATAGAGAAGGTATCTCAAATAGGTAGGAACTGAGCGACATTGGTTAGCCTACCAATGATCACCCAAACTACATTACTTTCTCAAGTAGATCTTGGCGATCCCATCATGAAATCCATGGTGATTTCATTCAATTTTTACTTGGGAATTGAACATGGTTTTAAAATCTCAACAGGTCACTAATTCTCCACCTTCACCTATTGACAAGTGGAACATCTAATGATGAACATGTGATCAGCCTCTTCATACCCGGTCACCGATTCCAACGATGCATATCTTGATACATCTCAGTTAGCCCTTGGTGAACTTCCTAAATAGTGGGATGAGACTATTACATCATCTCTTCATGTATTTAATAAGGCACCCAAACACATCCATTGAAGATCAAGATCCCATTCTCATCAACAACCCAATATGGTGGGGGTTTTACCAAAGACACATTTTCTTATGAAAAGGCCCTATGGATCCAAAAAATGCCTCATCCACACCTTGTCCATAAGATAGGATGTAACTACCAAATATAATAAAATATTCTTACTATGTTTTTTCTGAACCTCCAAGTTCATCTCCTAAAACATTTCTATCAATTATCACTCTTCATTGGCCTCCTGGATGACCTAAATCTGAGTCATCAGTCTTAGGGCATCAACCGTAGAATACCCTTTATGGGTGTATATACCAGAATAAAGTCAAATTACTATAGGTATTCTACAACCCTTAACTTCCAAAGATTCAAATATTACTTTGTGGATATGTATTTTAGACTTTTTATGATCCATGTGAACAACAAACTGCTCACCCAAAGGAAAATTCCTCCAACAGTAGAGAGTGTGAACCACAACTACTAGATTGAGGTCATGCATATAGTAATTCTTCTCATGAGGTCTCATATGATAATACTCATATTCTATAACGCAATCAACCGAAATCATAATTTCTCCTCTTCCAATCCATGAAGAATCATAGTAGATAGTATACCATCTTCCCGTCTATGGAAGAATTAGGATCGGTGATGGATTTAGTCTCCATTTCAACTCCTAAAATATTGTCTTACAAGCTTCAAACCATAGAAATTACACACCCATATTTTTCAGTCCTATAATAAGATTTTATAGGAGTGATAAATCTTGGATGAATCACCTATAATAGCCATACTAACCCCATGAATCTACATATATCAAACTCATTCAAGGGATGTTCCCAGTAAACCAGGTTGTTAACCTTCTCTACGTCAACAGATGCACCTTGCATTGAAATGATATGACCCAAGATGTAAACCTTAGTGATCCAATAGTGTAATTTTTCTAAGATTCACATATATCTGGTGCTCTCTCGGTATATTCAGAATGATCTCAATATGGTTGGCATAGTCATTTTTGGAGAAACAATACACTAATTTTTTATCTTTGAGGACCACTAGAAAACAAGAAATGTATGGGTGGAAACCAAATTTATCATATCTATAAATACTGATGGTGAATTCACTATATACCTATAAAAGATCTACCTAATCCAGAACATTGTATGTGGTATGTATGACTATCTAACATGATCCTGATGATATCCCATCCTCAAATAGATCTGAGAGAAAACTATGACTCCTTGGAGATGGTTGAAGAGGTCATCTATATAAGGAAGTTCATACCTGTTATTCACCAAAAGATGGTTCAATCTATAATAATAAATGAAAAAACTAAAGTTATCATCCATATTCTTGGTGGAAATGATGGGTGAACAACAAGGTGAATTATTGGATCAGATAAAACCATTTGTCTCATGATCATCCAACTACTTCTTAAGTTCCTAGATCTTTTTAGGTTCTATCCTATAGGTCATAATGTACACTAGTATAACACCTGTAACTATCTCGATGGTGAACTACACCTCCCTAAATGTGGAGGTAAGGTAGATAATTATTTAGGGATGAAATCCCTAAAAGTAACAACAATATGATGGGATTCCACAAGTTGTCTTCATTAATCAATCCAAAAGAGACTCACTATCTGTGCAGTTACCTTACCCAGCTCAGTATGGTTGGGTTCAGGTCATATAGCCTCGATATCCCATTCTCCCTATTAATATATGTTCCACCCTCGGGTTATGTAAACAACACCATTCGGGGGTATAAATCCACATAGGCGTGATAAGGCACTAGCTAGTCCATATCAAGAATGATGTCGAAGCCATTCATCTAGAGGATAAATAATTTTCAAAAGAAACAGCACACCCTATATTAAGGGGTCACTCCCTAAACTATAATATACCTTCTTCTCGAACCCCTTATGGTGTGTTGAGAGTCAAAACTCCACAAAAGTGCTCTATCGGTAAACCCAGACTTTCCATAATTACAGCATATATAGAAGAGTGTGATGCACCAATACCAAATAGGGAAGAATGTATAGTTGAGGCTAATAGAATAGTTCTTTATCAATTATAAGTCCAAGGACTCTAATTCTTTGGGGTAGGTCTCAATGAATATATATGGCCTGAACCGCAACCCTGAGATGCAACCTAACAAACATTGGTAGGTCCTATCTATTGGTGATGATCTTTTGAAGCCTGAATACCTTAGCTAAGACCAACCCCTTTTCACGATTATCTAGTAGAAAAAAAATACCATATGGATTTGTAGTTTTTAATAATTTACCAAAAATAAGCATTAGTAAAAATCCCTTCTCACTTGGCACTGGAGAAAAATAACAATAAAATGAATGTGACCCATCCTTATGAAATCTCAGCACACAATTTGGTTCCTCATATATAGGGGATTCTATCAAAATGGCCTTCCATACTGGTGGAACACCACATAGATTTCGATGTGTTCCACCTTGCTAGTATTTCCCCTGATTTCACCCTCTAAATGGAATTTCTTACCATTGGATAAACCACTTCCCTTTTGGAAGCTAAACTGCTCTAGATCACATTGTCTGACTACCTTAGGTTCTTCTCAGCGATGAGGCCCCAGTTTACTAACTTTGAAATGATGGCTAGTATAAAATGTTTACCTACAATTGGATGGTGTATTCAATCCCATCCTCAAACTATATTGAAGAATTCTACTCTTCACCCGTCAATGTTGGTGAAAAACATTGTAATTCGGTGAAGTGAGATGAATATTTCATCTTCAATATGTTACATTACTATAGGTTTATAAAATCTCAGGTGAGGTCTATTCTCAATGTCTACGAAAAGAAGTAGTCTAAAAAGGCTATTTGCAACTATTCCTATACCAAACCCTAATGTTGACCAAACTAAGTGATGATTTCCCACCAATGCTTGGAGGAGTCACATAGCATATATGTAGCGATCATGACCCTATGTTATGGGGGTGTCTCTATACTCTCAAAGATAGAAAACATGACCTCTACTCATGAATCAGTAGCATGAGATCCACCATCCATCCAGATGGTGGAAGGATGTTGTTTCTATAACTCCTAAGTTAACTCTGCCTTAGTAGGGGAAGGATGGGGAGCACTTTATATGGGCTCCATGAACCAAAAGTAACTATCATGGAACTGAGCATTGGATCCCAGTGGAAGAAAAATAGTAATTTCCTTTGGGGGCACTATAGTAGGTATCACAGGTGGATCAGATCCACCACCTCCATAGAATGCTAGTTTTCACTTTCTTTTCATATGATGCAGGGACTTCATGGTTCTATAACTCTTCAATTTCCAATTGAACTCCTTATATATGATTTAAAATCAGATAAGAAAAGTGATAAAAAGAAAGGATAGGTACAGATCCTTCTTATATAAAATCCACCCATCTTTTCATACTAATAAAGCTAGGTCTATATGACAAGAAAGGGTCATATAAGGATCATAAGAGACACATCCGACTACCCACAACTAAGGTCATTTCAGGGTCAAGTTCTCATATGCTGCAGTAGAGGTTCGAGTGTATGGAGTTTCAAATGCAAGGTATAGTGTAAAACGCCATTTACCTTTCATTTTTCATCCTCATATAGAAGTAAACATTGCATTTTAAAACATTAACTTATTTAAGTTCATTATTATTTATTTATATATTGATATCTCAGTTCAGATAATTACATCACCAATTCAAAATTTATAAAGGCCCATTATATTTTTAAACTAAAATTATCACATCATGTAACAAAATATTGTCTTTTAAATTCAGTATCATGATGTAACAAGTCATTCATAGTGATTTTATTGTTTGACTACCATTCCAAATTTATATTAGAACTCTCCTCTTAAATTTCGATTAGTATTCACCCACCAAATCAAGTAACTAGTCACAATTGGTTAATTAAGATGTCATCATCAATATATATGGAAAAAAATGTATATTGATGTAGGAACTTTAATTAATCTAGTTCTATCATTCCTATGTAATCACTATCACATTTCAAGAAATAACATACAATGAACCATAATAAGCACATGAAATATAGACAATACGGGCAAAAAAATTGATATGGCATGGAATAATGTATGAAATTTAAGTCCTATGGTGTATAGTATAATACATGAATTTTATATTCCCTCATTTCACTCATCTAGGGTAGAATAAATCCCTACAAAATAATAACAAAAAAATTATGGCACAAAAAAAGTGCATCACCCAATGGTTAAATCTATAAAATTTTAAAAGCATGACCAATAATAGTATTAACCCATCATAGGAAAAAAAATCTCCAATACATGGGATAGATACTCCTAGGAATATCATCATTACCAAATTTAATTATTCATAGTATTATGTCTAATATAGAAATAGTAATAAAAAATAAAAAATATCATTTTCTATCACTTTGTAGCATCTCACCCTGGAAGCTACATAACAGTTCCCTGAGATGGTTAGACACATAATCTGAAGAATCCCTCCCCATATGCTAAAGGCTATTGAGAATTAGGGAGGGACTAGGGTGTGATTAAGGGGATTCTATTCCGTCGTAATTTAGTGTAGAACATTGAATAAATCTTTATAGACATGTAATGGTAGTATAATAAAGAATAATAAAAATCCAGAGTAATAAGAAGGTGGAAACTGTATAATAAATAGATACAAAATGGTGATGATCATGATCATGTTGATATAAAAAATGAGTTCACTGGGTAATAAGGGATACATGAATATACCACAAGAGATCAAAATGAAATAAGTCCAAAATAAGATACTACTAGCATATCGAGCATCGGATCAGTCCCTTTCTCCTATACTCCATCCTAGAAATCAGAATGAAGCCTTAAAATCTAACAATTTCCCTTTATTTATAGATTCAATCGTGAAGTCTTCTTAGGTACCATGGGTGGCCTAGGAAGGGTGAGAGAAACACTTAGTGGTCCACTAACAATGGTGTCTATATTAATCCAGTACATGCATATAAAATAAAAGTGTTCTAATAATAATAAATCCAGGTCAATGAATAAATAACTAAATTCATCAAATTGAGTTCCTCATGGGAAACTTGACCAACTCTACCAACTTAGACCTAAGATGGATATATTTGAATTATTTAACCTACACATGTATTGAATATGGAGAATGGATCTTAGTAAATTAAGGAACAACAACATACTGTCCCCATGAATGTGATTTTTTTTGCAGATGCGTCCCAGGAAAGTCTAGTTACACATTATTTTTATTTAATTAAAATGTCATATTTATAATTTTAAGTAGGTGTGCCCTGAGGCCATACAAGGTAGTTTTTAAGGGATCTTAGGTATCACTCCATGGGAACTATGTATATATATATATATATATCCAATTACATTGAATTCTATGAAAGGATATCCATGAATGAGATCTCAAGTATCACTCTCAACATGGTGTGAAGATGATAAGAACAAACCTCCGAGTCTATCCTTGGTATCTCACGTACGGTTCTAAGTCTCTCTCGTGGCATGGTACAACCATCTCGCCACTGATCCCTTCCATGGGGTCTCCCTTAGGGAACCTATATATCTCATTTAAAGGTAAAGGATGACATATGATGAGCCCATCCTATACCTATCTAGTATCACCCATGTTCTTTTAACAATTCACTAACAAAACTAACTATAGAGCACGATGAGCCCCTACAAGGTTTACTTAAGTTAATACCCTTGTATCACCCTTAGAATAAGGTAAGAATGTGATTTATCTATCAAGGTCATTTAATTGAGTAATGAAACACTTAAAACATAATAAAAAAGTTGTACAAATCACAAAATCAAGAAATTCAATTTATGGCATTTGGTGTAAGGCCTAACTCATATCCTACCATTCCTCTTAGATTAATTAATTAATTCTCAGCATTTAAAACAAGTAAACTCCCCTCAAGGGGATTTATAAAAATAAAGATAAAGGTAAAAATGACTTATAAAGAAAAAATCACCCATGGGGTGGCATAAGTCAAAGGGATTAACCAACGGTTTGATTCTCCACTCCATGGGGTAGTAACACCATGTTAAATCATTTAATTAAATTTATTAAAAAATGTATATGTGTCACTGTAAAATTTGGGAACATTGAAAGATGGTGTATGTCATAAAAGAAACGAAACATGATGGAAAAAATCTATACCACCAACCTTAGGTTATACCCTTAAATCAATCTATAATAAGAGATATTAGAAGAATTTTTAAATTCCTAGAAAATGGGGAAAATGATGTCACACCTAAGTAGTGTAGTAGATCAGGAGAGAAATTAGAAATATAAGGAAGAGGATTAAATATATAAAATTAATATTTCCTACTCATCTGAAATCAATCCATTTGTATTTTGGATTGGGGTGAAATGGAAATCCCTACATTGGGAGGAGAAAGAGCTCCCGGGAGAGAGAGGAGGAGTGGTCTATTGGAAATGAGATGGGAAGATTTAGGGTGGGTTATATAAAATCATTAATGGAAAAAAATATTTCACCCTTTCAAATAGGGTCACATGGTTTGGCCACATGGCTGGCCAAACTGTGCATTAACTGTGTGTCATGATGCTTCTTAAGGAAGGACCCCACAGGGGCTAGGGTCAAAGTTTGGCTAATTATGCACAAGTTTTACAGGATCAAATTTCAAGGATGTGTAAAAAAATGCACAAGAATGAGACCTAGCCCACATGGTTGTAGAAAACTTTGTTTTCCCCTACTACCCACTAAAACATCTCACATGGTTAGGGAAGACTATGCAGGTCATGCAACACAGTTTCATCATACCATGAAACCCCATCTATTTCCCAAATTTCTAGGGATCTAAGCTCTAAACAAGCCCTAGACACCCTTTTATCCACCATGACTCCATTAGGTGACATCATAGAGGATGAAATAAGAAAATAATCTGAAAAAATATATCTATACCTTTGATAAAATTTGGTTTATTATGTCTACCAGTTTTATAATCATATTCATCCAATAATTATGGTATATTCATGTTTGTATTGGTCCGTCCACCTACTTGAAAAATATTGTAAAATAATATCATAGATAACTATGAGGAAATAATTAATAATAATATATGATATAAATAAGTAATAAAAGATTTTTTTGGGTTCTTGAATGTTAAAATTAATATTAAACTCATTAATTAAGGTATCATCATTCATCTATTAAACATCGTATAAACAAACATGTTTCCATTTTTCAACTACAAGAAATGTAACATGAACTTCACTAGAATGTAATTATAGAATTACAAACAATTATAAAAAATAATTTACAATACATTTTATGATATTTTACTGTTTAAATTTGGGTGAATAATTATGAACACTTCCACTATTATGAAAATAGTTCAAAAAAATTAATATTCCTCACACCCGATATTGAAAATAGATAATAATTAACTAATATAAATGTAGATAATATTTATAAATGATGTTTTAAAATGTTTATAGATGTGAATATTTTTTTAAAATAGGTGATTATGATAGTGATATTTTGTAAAATATATTCAAGTAATTTAGTGGAATTCATCAATTAAGGTAATCATTTGTTATCTCAAATTTTAATTCATTGAGAGGTATTCCTTATTATACACCATGTTTTCTTTGTAATTTTGTATCTACTACCCATTATATATTTTTTATCTTGATACTTTCATTATTAATTATATTTAATATTTCATTTTAAATAATATCCTTCAAGGGGATTATGATTAGAAAGTTTCTATCTTTTTAAGGGTTCGGGATAA
The DNA here is from genome assembly GCA_963277665.1 of Viscum album. Lineage (NCBI taxonomy): Eukaryota > Viridiplantae > Streptophyta > Magnoliopsida > Santalales > Viscaceae > Viscum > Viscum album. Next base: position 1,096,082,761 of record OY728139.1, read on the forward strand.
CTCAATTTCCATGCATTGAGTTATTAAATTTCTCAATAAACTCTGTTTTTCAATGTTTTATTTATTATAAAAAATGAAAATTTTATATTTTATTTACACTTTTATTTTAATTTATTATAATTATTTTTTAAAAAAAATTATAAAATTATTTTTATCTCAAAGGTTATGTTACTTGAAAGGGGTTTCTTATCTAAAACTTTTCACCCATTGAGATATTTTACTTATTATATTCCATTTTTTCTTAGGAATGGATTATATACTACCACATTAAATATTTTTTATCATTATCCTTTCATTATTAACGGTATTTAATGATCCATTTTATGATTTATCATTCCAAGTGGTTTTGATTCAAAAATTTATAAAGTCATATGTGTTATTTTTCTCTATTTTCAATCTCACGAGGCATCTTTAATATTAAACTCCATAATTTAATTTATATAGTGTATTAAACACCCTATATCCATTAATTCTAATTAATATCATTCATTTTAGTATATTTAAACATCATGGGACCCCTATAATGTTATTTTGATTCTTTCATTACCATTATCATAAGGTTTTTCGCATCTAAAATTTTCTTCATTGAGATGTGATTAGTTTTCAGCACCAGTTTTAGCTTCTTGATGTATATATTGGTCATGTATTACCTTTTAAGTCCTATAATGCTATTTTATTTTTGTGAATTATATACTTTTAAGTCTACCACTTTATTTATCTTGCCAAATCATCCTATATTACACTCATAATTTTTCATCGATTTACTTTACTTTATAAACACTACATATTTTCTTACTTTGATTGAAGGGAATTCACATAGATACTCTAAATCTATTAAATGGAAAAATTATTGACTTAATATTATTCCCCTTACTCTATACAGTGTTATTTTTACGATTCTTTTATAGAAATATTTCAATCTATTGATTGGGTAAATATGAAAAAATTGTATACTTGTTATTCCAATAAAAATGTTTGTTGATTGTTATGGAATATCGGTTATGTATTTTTTAGCTTATTAATTCCATAATATTATAAACTAATTTTACCTAATTAGTGATTGGTGGGTCCCGAATTAAATCCTTAATTCACTAATGGGTCTCATAAGAGAAACTAACATGGGAATTTTAGTTTATATCTTCAACGAATAAAATATTCCCTAGAGATATAGCCTTGAACATAAGATCATGATGTATAAGATCTGAATTTCTTGGATTATATCATGTAATTAGCTATATGAAAATACTAATTTCATTTCATGGAAACTAGTTTTATTTCACCATGTGATATTTTTATTTCCATTATTATCCAATAATTTATTATGAGTTCAGATTAATTATATTATTGGTTATTTATTCCATCCAATTTATTTATACTCATATTATATATAGTTATAATCATTTATTTCTGTCCATTAAATTAAACATTACTCAGAATTCGAGCTCACCCTTTTATGTTTCCATTTCTCAAGGATATATTAAAAAATATTACACATAATATATCTAGAAGTGTATCATTAGGGAGAATTTTGTGAGAGATATTAAAGAATTATTATGGACTAAGTAGTTTCCTATATAGTGTAAAAATTCTCATTTAATGATAAATGGTAAGGATTTTCTTGTAAAATTTTTTTTAATAATCTAAAACTTTAAACCTAAAAAGTGATAATTGAATTATTGAGGGTTAAAATTGGGTCACTTTAAAGAAGGTATTTACAAGCACTAGATCTCTGAGTGTAGGTTATGGGAATTATAATTTTTATCAAATTATCTTCTATATAACCATAGATGTTTGGGATATTATTTGGTGAAAAGTTAATGTTTGATCATTATTTAAAAAGTATATATAGCCCTTTTGGTCTGTAGAGGTAGTATTGAATATTTTAGGGATTATGGAAGACAAATTTAGTGAAACCCCTAGGGGAAAGTCTTAGGGTTAAGTATATGTATTGGATAACATCCCAATTTTATGTTAAATTAATGATTGTATAGTTTTCCAAAAAAAAATCATCCCTATCTGGATATAGTATAGTTGATGAAATTGTAGTGAAAATGAATCTAGGTATAATATCCTTGAAAATGATGGTTACATATCAACAATATATTCACCCAGGTGTATAATGAGTGGCCTAAGATTTCATACCTGGATATATGTTCTCTATGGATATGGTATAGCTAATTCACATTCTCTCTAATGAATAATTATAAATGATTTGATTATGATTTTAACAAATTTGTTAAAATAACCTAAAAGAAAAATGTCCATGAAGAACCATCAATTAAAAAAAATAGAGTTGTATGTTAAACTAAAAGTTCCATATGTTAAGAAAAAGGTTTCATTGGGGAATAAATCTATGGATTTATGTTTTCATATTTATATTTTGGATATTTTCATAAAAATCTTTTTATATTTGGCTGAAATAGTATCATTAAAAAGATGTTGGGAAAGGTACATATCTAAAACCCACACTTTTGTTTAACCAAATAAGGGAGTATATATAAATGGTTCAGAAAATATTATAAACCTATTATGATGGAAAATTTGGATTTTATAGTCATACCTAAGGTAGTGGGGTTGATATCTTAATAGAAATTAAATCCATAACTCAAATATATCTTCATTAGTGAGTGGTATTCATTAATTATATTCTAGTATATTCGGAAATTTATGTGGATTATATTAAACATTTAAGGATTTTTTTTTCATTAAATGTTTAGGAAAATATTTTAAATTTTATCAATAACCTTTAAACATTATTTTATGGAAAGGTTATATTTTTGTAGATAATTATTAGAGAATAAATATTCTGGTTTGAATAACTCTTAGATTTAATTTCTTATTGACATTGAGGTAATAAAGTGATGATATATTTTTAAAAAAGTGAGTTGGATATTATTTATAGCCTTGTAAGTGATTATTTATTTCATTAAAAGGTGATCCATGATATTTTTGGTGAATTGTATCTCATTTTTTAGATAATGATATATATTTAAAAGTGTGTGGCTCTTTAGACTAGTTTTTAATAAATTTAATGGTTAATGATACAACTAATTTATGGAGGGATATATGATTTATCTATAGTTTAATGTATCATATATTCAAATAATTTGGGGAAAGTTATGTTATAGAGAATATATGATTAAGGTTTATACATACATGGGTATATGATTTTATGAATGATTAATGTTTTTGAGAAAATATTTGTAACATGATATAGCCTAAGAGAGTGAGGAATATTTCATATTAGAAGTTATATACTGATTCAAAAATATGTTAATAATACCCTTTCCTACAATAATCAGTGATTAAAAGTTAAAATTCTGATGATGTGATTTATATGAGGGGTATAATGTAACAACTTGGGATTTTAGATTCTTTAAATTGACACTATATTTGCAATCTTTGGTCACATGAAACACCAAACTAACACAAAACCAGACTAAACAAAACCAAAAAATATTTAAATTACATGAAAAATATAATTTTTAATAAATAAATATATAATAATCAATAAAAATAATTATATATTATTATTTTACCTTGGTTAACATTTTAAAAAAGAAGCCTTTCAATGAACCATTTATTTTCTTTTACCTTAATAAAATAAAATTTTCATAGTTAAAATATTAGTATAATAATTAATATTTATATTTATAAAATATTATGTTAAAATTCAATTATATAGGAATTAATGTGATAAAATATTAAGGACACTTATTGTTCAAAAAGTTATTTTTAAATAAAAATAGTTTATCATTATATTTTTTTATTTTATTTAAATAAATATATATATATATATATATATAATACATTTAATTTGGTAAAAAGGGATTCGTCTTTTAATTAAAAACTTTAAATTTGTCTCAGGGATAGTTTTTTAGATTTTTATGGAATAATTGATTTTAAGTTGAATAGTTAAAAATAAAATGTTTATTAAAATCCTACCCTTTTTCACCACATCCATAAGTATTTGTAACATTTGAAATCATTACAAATATTTCATGATAAAATATTTAATTAAGGATTACATATATACATTATAAAATAATATTATGAATTTATAATAAATATTTTAAAAACATAAGTAATATTTTCCAATAAAAATAATTCTTGTATTTTCCTTCAATTAAATAATATTTGGAAAATATTAAATTTTTGATTTCATTGGAAGAGACATAACTTTTATTTTTTAAAATAAATAAATTTTTCATAAAAATCAATGACATTGATAATTTTATCCAGCACATAAATTTTAATCTTGAAAATACACTTTTTCTAAAAATGGATTTTTACGTGTTACATGTGCTAATAATAGAATTAATTTTTATTAAATATATCAATTTTATGTGATAAAATGGATTTCAGATTATTAATCATTGAATGAGAATTATTAAATATGTGTGATTTTATTTTTAGGCATTAAAATTAAATTACTTAGGTAAATATTAGTTACCATAGTAAAAAAATGTAAAAAGATAAAATGATATAAGTAAAGGAAATAAAAAAAATAGTTAAATAAATTGATAAAAAATGATGGATTTTAAAACATACTATATTCCCCACTCCCTGGTTTTATATTTTTTAGTCTTATTTACATGTGAAATGTGTGCCATTTTATATTATGTTGGTACATTTAAAAAAATCATTCTCGCCACCTATAAAAAGGGACTCTCGCCACCCCTTAAAGACTAATCAATTAATTATTTATCCAACTAAAAATATTTCCACTATCCTCCCTTAATTATTTTTTTACTTTTACTTGATCCTATGCTCATAACAATATTGGTAAATACCTCTATTTCTGAGTAATCCTCTAAGAAAAACCGAAAGGGTTCGAAATGAGTGTTTATTTTTCCTAAATTATTTTCCTTTATATATTAATTTTTCATTTATAATTTTATTATTATTATATTTTTTTATAAGTATTTATTGTATAATAAATTTTATTATGATAATTTAATTATCATTAGTCGTCTTTCCTGACTTCTATTAATAAAAAAATCATAATTCTTATGTTGTGAAAACTACCACCACCATAAAGTGATGAATTTAATTTTTTTACCATCACTTATTTTTAATGATTACATCAGTGAAATATAATAATTAATGTGATGAATTTAATATTAGTATTATTCTGAAGAAAAAAATTATATGCCAACATATTTCGCAATCATTATTCAAAAAATGAAAACTTTAACAATGCAAAGTGTGAACTAGCATCTCCATGAAGTAGCATATCTCATTTTTCATCTAGTTTCTCGATTATTAATTTTAATATCATAAAATATAATCCACCACCATAAAATTATCTAAATAATATCCTTATTATTCTTTAATAATGATATTATTCCCAAAGTAAGCAACATTTATAAACATAAAAATCTATTTATTATGCAATGTTCATATTTAGGTCGATCAGACCACCTTTTTGATCAATTATATAAAATAATATCATGGTTGAATATAAAAAAATACCTAATTATAATATATAATATAAATAAGTTAATAAAAATTTTATTTTTTCAATGATGGTAACATTAATACTAAAATCATTTATTTACATACCACTATTCATTTGTTAAAAATCCCTGAAACATGCTTGTCTCTAATTTCATATTCTATAAGAGTAACCAAAACTAATATAGAATGAAATTATAAAATTAAAAATATTTTTTAATAATAATTTGTTGTAGCTTGTTTGATATATGAATGGTGATCTTTGATAAAATATTTAAAAACATCAATGTTATTATGAAACTAGTTCAAAATGATTAAGATTACTCACACCCAATATTCAATATAGAAAAAAACTAACTAATATATATGTAAATAATAATTATAAATAATGTTTATAAAAGGTTATATATATTAAATTTTTTCTAAAATAGTTTATTATGGCAGGTGTTTCTTTATACTGGAGATTCAATTACTTTAGTGGATGTAAATAATTAAGGTGATCGATTCTTCTCTCAAAATATTCCCCCTTAAGACATATTCCCTCTTATAAACCATGTTTTCTTAGAATTTTATTTTTAGTACCCCATTAGTATTTTGAATCATGGTCCTATCATTATTTATGGTATATAATTTCTTTTTAAATCATATCATTCATAGGGTTTTGATTCTGAAGTTGTTCTTGTTGTAAGGGTTTGGGCTAACTAAATTTTATTCCATTGAGTTACAAACTTTATTATTGAAATATTTTGTTACATGTTTTAATTTTTCTACCAAATTAATAGTTTTAATGGTATTTCCTCCTTCACTTACGGTATTATACAATTCTTAATTATAAATTCATTATAAAATTATTCTTAACTCTAATATTATTTTACTTGAAATGGGTTTCTTGTATAAAATTTCCATATATTGAGACATATTTCTTATTATAAACCATGTATCCATTTTAATGTTGTATTCACAACCACTTTAATATTTTTTATTATGGGTCTCTAATTATTATTATTATTCAATGTTCCATTTTTAATTTTATACTTCAAGGTGTTTTGATTCAATATTTTATGAAGTCATGAGTATTATTTTTATCTATTTTCACTATAGAGAGAAATGCTTAATATTTTGCACCATAATTTCCATTATATAGTGTATTAACTTCCCTACTTCCATCGGGTATAATTAATATATTTCCTTAAATAATATTTTAATTTCATGGTATCCCTCTCATGTTCTTTTTATACTCACATTACCATTATAGTAAGGGTTTTGGTATCTCAATTTTTCCTCCTTTAGATATGATTCATATTTACTACTTTTTCCCCTTTTTTAGTGTATTTATTGATCATTTATTAAATTTTAAATAATTTTATACAATTTTATATTTATGGATTAAAGGCATGGAATCCTTAACATCCTTTTTCTTCCCAAATCATAAACTATTATAGGAATAATTTTTCTTTCATTACCTTCCCTCTTTGAACACTCTATATTTCCTTACCTTAAATGAAGTGTGCTCACCTGGATGACATACATTTACTAATTTGGGAAATTAATAACTTTACCATGTAACCCTTACTCTATAAGCTGTTATTTTTAGGATGCATATATCGAAAGCTATTTCATTTATTGATTGCAGAAATATTAAAATTTTGAATAATTTTAATTATAATATGGATTTTTATATATTATTAAGGAATATTAGTTATTTATTGTATAAATTATTCATTATTTTATATAAAGAATATTTTATACTTAATTGGAGACTATTGGGGCCAACAATACACCTCGATGTATCGATATGTATTATGAGACAAACTAGCACGGGTATTTTGTGGTATTCCTACATTTGACAAAAATATTTCCTAGACCTATGGCCTTGATGGTAAGATCATGATTTCTAAGATCATGATGTATTTTATTATTAAATTTAATTAGTTTTACAATACTTTTAACTTCATCACTAAGGAATCTATTATTGTTCTCCATGTGATATTTTTATTTCCATCATTATCCATTGATATTTAATTCTTCTAATTTAATTATATTATTGGTTATCTACTCTGAAAATATTATTTATTCTTATCTTATGCACAGTTAAGATCTTTAATATCTATCACTTATTCTTACACTTAATCATCATTTCATCTTACCCTTATTAGGATTCTATTTCACTAGGTTAAGAACAAAACTGTTACAAATTATATGTCTGGAAATGTAGTATGTAGGGAAAATTTTATTGGAGATGTTAAAGAAATATTATGGATTAGGTAGTTTCTTATATTTTGGAAAACATTCATTTGATGAGAAAAACATGATATTTTTTAGTAAATTGTTTTATCTCTCTGAAACACTAAATCGAAATGTTCCTTAAAAAAATTTCAATCAATATTGGTTTGTGATATTTTAATTGTTGATGCTTAAAATTTGGTCACATCAGATAATTTAAAAGGGAGTATGTAAATAAAGTATTTATATGCAGAGGATCTTGGAGTTTGGGTCTGGGGTATCACATTATAGATATAGAATTCAAGGGTAATTAATGGAAAAAATATCCTATGTATTTTGGATATTTGAATTATTTTTAATGATAGAATACAATCAATAAATTTATTGATCAATTAAAAATGAATATTGTATTGTCGAGAATATTGGAGGTTATACATATTTCCTAAATGGAAATAATAATCAAAATATTTTTTCAGATTGGAAAGGGAAGGAGAAGAAAAGATAATTTTGGTTTATGAGATAAACAAGATAATTCAATACTCTTTAGTATTTAAAATATAATAGTAGAAAGACAAATCTAAGAATGATTCTAAATGAAATAGACTATTTAGGCCTAATCATTTGGGATGTTATGAAAGATCCATATCATTAATGATTTTGTGAAGGAAATTATGATAAATAAGACTTATCATGATTATCAAATATCTCGGTTCACGATGAACTGAGCATGTGATGAACAGTTTATCCTGGAGGCTTGACGAGGGTGGTCTTTTTCAATTAATGAAAAATATACTAGGAGAAAAAATAATAATTTCTTGTTTAGATTAAACATTTTTAGTTGATATAAAGAAGTTGAAGTTTTCTTATGGGACTCTGTAAATGAAACATATTGAGACTCTATACTGATGGTATTGGGAAGATCCATGGTTTGACCACATGTGTTTGAAGTGTATATATATATTATTGTGGATACTAACAAATCACAGATAGGGGTAAGTTATCACATGGAGACCCAACCTTATAAAAATCGAGTTTTCCACTCTTTATTTTCTTACTACATCTAGGTGAGGATAAGTAATAAATAAACTGTGGATATACGTTTTAGTCAGTCAAATAAGTTAATTATAAATAAATAATTTAAAAAGGTGTACAATAGATTCATCCATCACCCCTTCTTAGTGTTTATAAACATATCAAGCCACTACAAGTGTTATCAGATAAAATCCAGGATTATTTTGAAAGATCAAAGATGTTGATGAGTATATTGAATTTAAAATTTTTAAACAAAAAGATATTTCCATAAAATCGATTGAATGAAAAACCATATCTGGAGGAATATGATATATCCCCATCTATAATAACTTGTACTATAAGTGATATATATACTAATAGTTGGACTTCCACCAATTTTTGAGGGTTCTCCTTTTACTTTTATAGAAAATAGTTATATGGAAGTGGTTCTAAAGGCTCATAATTATATATGAATTTATCTTTTAGAAAATGTATATACAAGATTCAATTGAACTAAAACTTTTAGTGAAATCTGTAATAAATTTTAGAGTGTTAATGAAAGATATTAAAAGGTCAAAAAAAATATAATTTATCGGTCTGGATGTACAGGTTTGACAATTTAAAGAAGATTGATAAAGAAAATTAGATAACCAATTCACTAGAGTCAAGGAAAATTTTAGTAATATTTATGTATTTGGAGAAAATATGTATGATTTTGTTAACATCTAAAAATTGATCAGAATATTTAAAAATAGGTTTAATCTATATATTTCATATTTAGAATATAGAGATGATATATTATTAGATAAAGTAAATAATATTATCATTTCATATAAAATGATGAAAATTATAGTTTTCGAGATGAAAATAAAATGTGAGATGGATTTTGATGTTTTGAGAAAACATAATGTCAAATATTATGATGTTTTAGAGTCAAGTGACTCCAATATGAAAAATATGTTGAATAATTTAATAAAAAAATTATACTGTATAAAAAGTAACAAAGATACAAAGAGGATAAAAAATATAAAACAACCACAAAGGTTCTTTAATTTTATTGTAACTTGACACTTTTCCACAAATTTCCCAAATAATAATGATGTAGAATCTAAATTTTATGAAGGGGATAAGAAAAATCATAAACATAAATGGGGTAAAAGAAGGAAGTGGAACTCTAATAGTAAGAGAAAGGGTTTTATCTGTAAGGTGTAAGAGGGCTCCACATCTAGTATCCAATGTTAAGATGAAATTAATTTTAGGGCTCATGTAGAAATGTATTTGGAAACTTCAAGATGTGAAGATTATAAAGGTGAATTAATAGAGTATGAATACTTTCTAAATAAATAATTAGACTCTTGTCTCAAGTGGATTGAATAACTTTAGAAGTCTATTAAGAAAATGATGAAACAATATGATAAGATAGCTGGGGTAAAAAATTATTATGTTGAGAAACAAGTTTTTTATATTGATAAGATAAATAAATAATAACTGATATTATTTGAGAAAGATAAAATTTTGAGAGATTTGGGGGAACAATTTAAATAAAATAAGAAAATTTGTCTGAGAAACAATCAATATATCTTGGAGATAAAAACGCAATGAAGATGGTTAGATAATATCTTAACAAATTTGTTGAGGATAAATCTAGGTCTTAGTGAAAATAAGGGTCTCAATAGGAATGTTAAATCTATTTCAAATTTGATTCAAGGAAAATCTTTTATCACTAACAATGTAGGTCTCAAAAAACATGAACCAGTTTCGACCATGAGTTAAGTGAGAGACACTCACAAACATAAAAGGAAGGAAAAAATTTTCTAAGAATTTAAATTCCCCCAAGTTAAAGTTGGGATAAACTACATAAATATGACATCAAAAGTTATTTGGATATATTTTCCTTCAATATGGAGGATCAAACTTTCGAGGATTATTCCAGTGCAAAGTAGTATTTTTGTATGAAGTTGACTCATACTAGTTTAATAATTCCTTCACAGTTAATATGCATCATCCATGGGAGAGATACACTAATTTCATGGTAACATAGTATAAAAAATCAACTTGTGACTAATAAATCATCATATCATCCAACATAAAATATATTAGTGTTTTCTGAAAAAAAAAATTGATAGACACAAAAAGAGGTCATATAGCTAAGGAGTGTATAAGTATCACACATGAATATGTTCTTTACAGTTTTAAAGGGAATTATTTTAAAAAAGGTAGAAATAGAAAAGTCATTATCTATACAAACTACTAATAAAATATGTAAAACCTTAAAAATCTAGACATGTTAAGAAGGAGGGCCTAACAGTTTTTCCAACCCAATTGGAATTGGATAAAAAAATAGAGTATTGAAAAATATGTGATAAAAATTAAGGAAAATAGGATATTTCTCCTGAATAGATTCTATTTTATGAGAGAATTTTTAAGCATGAAAACCTAATGATTTAATAAATTCTTTACAAAATATTTGATTAGGTTAGGCATGTTATGAAAGATTATATGAAATTATTATAATCTCAAAATAAATTGATGGAAAATTTGATAAAAACACCACGTAATTTGTATTCCAGGATGGCTAAGTAGGAGAAGGTAGATTCACAGAAAGAAATAATTTAAAGGATGAAATTGATCATGAAACCATTAAAATATGTTGATATAAAAAATAGTAGAAAGAATTCTCCCCTTGAGAATATCAGAAGAAATAAAAGTTATTGGTTATGGTAAAACACTTAGCCTTTCTATTTGAAATAAAGAACTAATTGTTCAAACTATATTTCCTTATCTACATTTTTATGTATTAACATGTAAATGATTGAAGTAGATGTCTTAAGAGGGAGATGGATGAGTATCTAACTGATGTAACAATAATATGGAGGTGTCTATCCAAGAGTATTGGTGATGGAAACAAATCATGTTGGGAGGTTTTCTGATAAAACTTTTATTATTTCCTTGATAAGGATGAATCAATTCATTAATGGGGTTGATGGTTGATGTGTATGAAAAGGTCGAGTGGGATTTTTATTTATTACAATTGAATGTTTCTCTGTAATTGTTTTAAAATGATTTCATGATAATATTTATTCTTAATTCTGTGTGTATAGCCTCAAGAGTGAGAAAACCAATGAGGTATCACAAGTTGAACATATTAATGGATGGACTTGATTTCTTGGTTAGATATCTCTTGTTTCATACACCAAATTTTTTCTTGTACACCAAGAGTTGACTTAATAAAGTCTCATTCCTAAGATCAATATGGATCCATCCTAGTTTTAATTTTTTCTATCAGGTTGTAATCTTAAATATAATGGAGAAGATGAAATTATTTTATAGAATCGTGTTAGAAGCATCAAGATGAGAGGATAAGATCTTCCCTTATATTACATTACATTTATTGTTAATAAGGTTCAGATGATATCATTTAATTTGTAATTAAATTTCATGTTGACAACAAATATATAGGGGTGATTAAAGTTCCTAAATGGATTTGAGTATACAAAGTTTTATTTTTTTTAGTATGTTTTTTGTGAAGTCAATGTATAATGTGTGATCTAATACCATTATAAATGGAATTGGAAGATGAATAATATAGATAGAGAAATTGGATATTTATTTTCAAGTATCATGCATCTAATGTAATTATTTATGATTTGATATTTATCGAGTCCAATGATAGGTACTGATGACTAGGAAGTGGAAATATCAATAAAAATTTTCATTTTTAGTTAGATTAATCAGTTAAAGGGGAGAATAAAGAGTATAGATTCCGGAATTTAAGCTATTTGAATGGTTTATAATAGTTTGAAATTCCCTCTAATTATTTGAAGAGGTTATATACTTATTTAAGGTACCATAGAAGTCTTTGATATAGATTGAGATGAGTTGGATGAAGTGAATGATTTCAATTTTTAATCTATAAATTTTTTTAGCATTGACACATATTTACATCATGAGGTTTCTAGTCTACAAAGATCTCAATATTAACCCTATGTCTGAAAATTTAGTAATTTCATGAAAAAATACTAAACATTTTAAGTTATATTAGAACTTTTTATAGTACATGTTGATTATTATAAGGTTCGATATACATCATAGAGTAGATCACAATACATTTTAAGACACATCTTCATCGAGTTGAATAATTCAAAAGGTTATATTGGAAATTCACAAGTTTTTTGCGGTCTTTATTCAGTTATTTATAGAATTCATAGAGTTGAGACTTTTTAGAGTTGATTATTGAATTTTTAGAGTTCATGAAGTGTATATAGTTTGAACAACCATCTAAGAAAATATAAAGGTGACTAAAACTTACAAAGACTGGTATAACAGTTGGAAAACGTCATAGAGTTCCCTCATTCATAAAGAAATGATTGTATCAACTTCATAGAGTAAATTTCAAATAACTTTACAAAGTTTAAAATATAAAATTAAATATTATAATTAATGGATACTTAATAAAATTATGAAACACATGTTCTTCATAGATTTATATATCATGTTCATTCAGGTGGATCATTGTTAATGTTAATAAGTGTTGTGAAGAGTTCTTCACTGCAAAAAACTGTCTGACATCACAAAAATATGGATACATGAACACATGGATGGGGAATTCCAAAAAATTTAAATCTATATATTTCATGTACATTTAATTGAATTAAAAATCATTATTATTATGTAAATTGTAATTAGTTTTAATGATAAATTAAAATCCGGAATTCTTCTATAAGATTTAATATAAATGGATTTTTCACTATTGAGAATCATGAGTTGTTTAAATATTTCATATATTGAAATAATATTTCTAATATTCATATAAAATTATATTTATGTGAGATGTTCTTGAGAATAAATATAATTTTGTGTTCATGAGATAAAACTGAGAATTCAATACTCTATAGTATTGAATAGAGAAGAGTTGAGAAATTGAAGCCATAAAATTTTCAGAAAGGATGAGAGTTGTTATTCCTAATAATTTAAGAGGTTTAGGAAGATCTAGATCATTTTATATCTTGATAATAAAATAAATATAGTATGACCTAACCATGATCAATGGATATCAATGTTATTAATGAATTCATTATACACTGAATAGTTGATCAAGGAGGCTTAAGAAGGACGATCTATTTACGATGGTGTTCGTATAACCAAAATCAAAAGAAGGGTATCCTTATTTCGATCAAAATTTTATAGTGGGTAGTAAGAAGTAGTATTTTTTCAATGGGGCTCTAGAATAAGAGTATAGTGAGACTCTATACTGATATGATTAGGAATAACCCTGGTTTAACAACTTCAGTTTACAATGTAATAATTTGGGATTGGGGCCACTAAATAATCATGGTAATGATTACGTTCTCACATAGGGAATAAACCTTGTAAAAATATGGTGATCATGTATTATTTATTTTTTACAGCATTCATAAGAGGTTGGCTGATAAATAATGTGTAGATCTCATTTTTAATTAGTTAAAGAGGTTAAATATAAAGATATAATTAGAAAATTTATACTATTGATTCACCCCCACACCTAATGGTACCAAACATATCTAGAAACTATAAAAACATTTAGGTATATCATATTTACATTATAAATAATGAGAAATACACATTCATGATAACACATTACCTTAATCAATTAAATGGTATGATTATCTTGGTGAATACCCTTATATGAAATAAAATAAGAGGAGATAACTCCTAAGGGAAAAGTTTTGGTAAAAAGGTTAACTTTATATAATGATTCCATTAAGGTAAGATAAAGGTTGTGAGGGTTCTATAATCTCATATATTTTTCATTTCTTATAACCATGGAAACCCTGACAATGAGTATAAGGATTATTTTAGAATATAAAGTATAACGAGTAGAAATAAACCATAAGGAACATTCAATGGATGGAATATAAAATGTTGTTGACCTAGATGAATATTACTCAAGAGTAAGATAAAAAATTGTATATGGTTTTAGAAATCAATACCTTATGTCTTTTTCAACATCAAAATAATCACAAATAATAAAATAACTTTATTAGAAATTATTTTTTAAGAAATGATGTGAAGATAAGAGTATTTCCAAAAAAATAAATATGTTCTAAACATTTAATAGATATAATTTAATTTAATTTAAAATTCATAATAAATAGTATAAAATGGAAATGAAATCTTGAAAAGTAATACCACCATGTTTTCATAAAGTTATCATCAAAAAAGATAAAAGTTACATTAAAAATATTTTTCTAAAGAAAAAAAAGATTTGAAATAATATTTTTTTTTAAAAATTCTCTATATGGAACCTTGAAAGAAATAAATTTTAATAAATATAAATATGTAATATAAGATACAATATTTAAAAAAGTGAAAGAAATTATTTGTAAAGTATTATTTATTATTTAAGGAATCCCACATTGATTATAATGATATAAAATTTCATTATAAAAAGAATAAAATTATATTATATTATATTATATATTATATATTAGACATTAAAAATAATTTAAACAAACATTTTTTTAAAAAATTAACATGGAGATAGAACAAAAATGGAAAAAATAAAAAAGTGAAAATATTTTCTTCATAATGAAAAAGATTTATAATGGTTGGGTCAATAAAAAAAATTATTTTGGTAACTAAATATGTTATCTAGAGAAGTAAAAGTAAATAAAAAAATATTATAGATAATTGTAAGAATATAACACACTTAATATAATATAGGAAAATTAAAATGAATATGACTCAATGAAAGGATATTGAGTTAAGAAAAAACTAGATGATTTTTTAATGTTCGAATCAAAATACAATGAAAGAGAGATCAGAAAGTTGAATTTTATATCCCATGAACCAAATTTTATTATTATAAAATATTATAATGGGGGTATTATACACACAGTATAATGGTAAATAGGTTCATACTATGAAAAAAGCCCCAAAAGGGAAATTTAGACAGCAAACCATTATAAACCTTATATTTTTTGAAGTATGATTTATTTATAAAGTAATTTATGTATAAGAAATTAAAATACCCAAAAAATAAATATTAAATATAATATAATATAACATTATTGTATAATGAACCAAACTTATAATAATCTAGTCAATAAAGATGGTGTATGGCTCAGTGAAAGGGGAATGAGTTAATGAACCCCCTTACCTTGGATTTCTTCTTTCTCGAACATAACATAAATTCATGTATAATAAACATGAATTCTTTAATAATATATTTTAAAAACCATATTAATATTTATTCACATTTATATTACTATTTTATATATATTTATTATATTCTTATTACTTTTTTATGTTTATATTAATTATTGGTTGTTAGTACTTTCTAATTTTCCATACTAGTTTTGATATATCGTTCTCACCCATAATTTTATGTTAAATAGTGTAACATCTCAAAAATGGTTAAATTACAATAATATTACTTCTATATTTAGTTATAAATTTATTAGTTCATTCTATGGGAGTTTCAAGTAAGATTAAAAAATATGAAATCCACGGCGAGCTTGTTTCAATAATTTTTAAGAAACAAGAGTTATTATATTAAAAATACTTATATGATAATATAACCATTATAAAACCATAAATAAAAATTATTTACTTATTAAAAACTTATATTACATGTAATGATGTTTTTATAACCATTCATGATAACAATTTATAACATTTTCCATGTTGGTGGCTGAACTGACCCAAACAATAACATTTTATAATCAATGGATGAGTATGATTATGAAATTATTTTTATAAAAATAACATTATTACAAAAGTATAATGGGATTATTTAGATGTTATTAATGTGATAAATTAGATTTTGTAAGAGGTAGAGAAAGAATATAAAATCAAAATAAGGATAATAATTTGTTACTTACTAAGAAGAAATTGTGTCTTCTTTTGTAAACATTCTTTATTTTTAAATATTTGACGCATGATATTTGGAAAAAGAGATAAAACTTTTGAGATAAGATTATTCAGGGAAAAATATGGAATATTATAAGGAGATATTATAATTTTATTTGTGGGTTATATAGGGTGGAAGAGAGTCCCTTTTATAAGTTTGGAGGGTTGGAATCTTCACAAATGACTGTTCCTTGTTGTGTAGGCCGAATAATTGTTCCTTGAAAGTCACTCATAAATTATCAAGGAAGGATGGTTGGAAGATCATTCCCTCAATCATGCATTTAAATATAATTTTTATCATTATTTTATTACCTTAACTATCAATTTAACCCTTTTTTCTCTTTTTATACTTTAGTATTGTTACTCACTTTTACCGCAATAACTTTTTTTTAAAAATAAACATGAACTTATTATCGAATTTAAACATGCTAAATAAAAATTTGATATTGATTTTTTAAATTTCAATCTCAATTTTTTATTAAAATTTACATTAAAATGATTTTTATAATGAAGAAAAATATTATTTTATAAAATATATTTTTATGGATAGAAATGAAATTATTCATATTCTTTAAAATATAATGAATATTATTTGGATGTTAATTTATTTATTTTTGTATATATTAATAATATATTACATTAAAATCAATAATTAATAGTGATAAATTTGGTTTACTACAAAAAAATACACAACCCATTGAATATTTGTCATTTAAAAATATATTTTTTTACCACTAAATGAATTTATCTTTATTTTTAGCAAATTAATAATCACAAGTAAATAGTGGTGTATAAAGAAAAAATAAATACCAATAGACTGGTTTGGATATCTTTGATCAAGCTTCATCCCCCCCCCCCAAGGATTGGTATACACCAAAGCTATCACATTATAACTTGAGAGACCAAAGGCCATATTTCATATATAAACTTCAACAGATTTCACTTGAACACTCATTTAGAGTCAATGCGGACCTTATTTCCAAAGTCAAGTGGTTATTAGGACTTTTACAATGACATATTAGAAAACTCATTGGTAAATATCATGGTAGGTCAATCCCACCATGCCCTTTTTTGAGTGATTATTACATACTTCGGGACTCTCATATAGATATAATATGTATTCATAAATCCATCCCAAATGGTTGTTAGGGACTAGTTACCCATGATCCAATGATATGATCAAGATCATGTGTTTGTTTCAAACCACAATATATATTGGTGGTTCACTATATTTCTCTGATTAATTCGTGATGCTTTGGTTAAAAGCCAACTAGTAGGTCTCTATAATGTTTATTTTCATCCAGGGAGGTAGTTGGTGTTATGGAGTTGGGATTGAAACTAGAAGAGTTATCATGAGTAACATATGAAAACAATAATAAAAACCAACATAAGTAGATTAAACTGTCAGGGATTACATCCCAATAGTAGGACTGCAATGGAGGAATTTTCATCATGCTAATGGGATGATTATTGTAGATCCCTAAGCCCACAAGAATCATGATTGGTGTCAAAAACAAGAGACCATAGAAGATAATTCATATTGCATGAGAGAATACCACTGGATTTTAATGTAGGTCTTTCACAATGTGGCTTCCCTAAGAATATTCATGTGTCATGAAAGTGGTGACACTAATAAATAATGTGGCTCTTACACATAAGATTCCCTATGATACAGAACCTAATATGTGGGTTATGTTAGGATGTTTTTTGGATACTGCACCTAGGAGGAGTCCCATATATATGAACCAAGAGGAATATATCAACTCAAGGTATATTAAGGAATAATCGAGGCATAAACCTAGAAGGATTCCCAATATTTAATTGTAACCAAGGTGAGTATTTCAACTCTTTTTCAATGATAATAACTATGAGGAGTATCTTGAATAAATTATAATTGAAGTATTGGTTGTGGATTGTAATAGGGAGGGATCTCATGCATATTGAACCAATAGGGGTGTCATCACTTGATTTTAATTAAATTTTTCATAAGTTATTAAACTTTGTAAGATGATCATATATGAAACTAATAGGGTTATATAAATTAAGTTATAATTGAATTCATGGATGGGTATTACACATAAGAGTATTCCTATGCATCTAAAACCAATAGTAGTATCTTTATTCAAGGTTATTGGAAGGTTTGGTTAGGTATTACACCTAGGAGGATCCTCTTATTTGAAAATAAGAGAATTTTCTAGACACAAGGGTTAGTGATGGTTTGGTTGGACCTTACAACTAGAAGGATTCCTATATTTGAAACCAAGTATATTAGCTCGACTCAAGGGTAATTTAAGGTTTGTCTAGGATTTACACTAAGGAGGATGATCATTTTTTTAAACAAAGTAGAGTATATCAATCCAAGGTGAATGATGATAACAATTAGTTGTATCTCAACTCAATGGAAGTTAAATATTTGGTTAGGAACTACACCTAGGAGGATTCCCATATAGGATACCTCCCCACATGTAATTATTAAAATATAAGTAAGGTGGATTGTTATGTTTGGGGAATACACCTTGTAAGAGGCCCATAAAAGAAAACCATAGTAGTAACTCAAATCTAGTTTTATATGGAATGAATTAGTGCCTATTTATGAGACATAGGTTACTATTTTTATCCCATGATAAGTATAAAAAATATTCATTTCCCTGGGGAGGGATATTTAAGGTTCATATCCCTACTGAGGGCCTTATGTCAAGTGGTTCGCTTAAGTAGTGTGGTACCCAAGTAGTGTGTCTCATAATTAGTGGGCCTCTGAAGTGGTAGGTTGACCAAGTGGGTCTCTGAAGTAGTGAGGTTCCCATATGGGGTTCCCTAGTGGTTCACCCAAGTAGTGGGTCACCCATGTAATGGGTCTCTAAAGTGTTCCACCCAAGTAGTGAGTCATCTAAGAGGGTTTCCCAAGTATTTATCCCTAATGGAGGGTTGGTTTAAGGGTCACCCAAGTAGGGGTGAACAAAGGTGGCCTATCCCTAGAAAGGGTGGTCCGTGGTGGTTTGAATAAGTAATGGTAGACAACATTGCTAGAAAATTTGGGAGATAAAAGCTCTTACCATGTTCACCCTCTATGTGTTTTTCCATACTTCTGAAAATTAGAGGTGGTGGTATATTTATAGATTTCCCATCATACTTGGGTAAAGGATATGGGTGAGAGACTTTAATGAGGTTCGAGATTAATTTGGGTTAGTGAATTTCATGAGTTGGAAAACATATTTTGGAAAGATTCTTGTGTGAGAACTCAAATTACTTTATAAAAAATGAATACCTTCCAGAAACCAAACCTTTTGATTTGTAAATCCATTTGGTCTCTATGAGTAGTAAAATCAAATCCGATGAAGTGAAATAAAACCCTATATATTTTGTATACACCTTCCCTGAGGTTTTTTTATTTCTGAAAAGTTCCTAGAGACTCTAAAAATGTGTTTTACGGAGTAGAATCTTTTTGTGTCAGCAATATGAGAAATACATTGCCTACTCCCATAAGAAGGTTCCCACCACCACACCACTATATTGGGTAATGATTCTAGGGAATCTAAATCCATTAGTGTGTGGCTATATTTACACCACATAAAAATATAATTTACTTCATATTTCATCATGGAGACATAACTCTACTCAAATTTGACTTGTATTTTCTAAGTGAGGATAGTATCATCATTCATGCATAAAAGTGAATTTGATGAATTTTTTAGGCCAACCCCTCTTATAATTAGGTTCATTATAAAAAAATAATTTGATTCTATGGTAAATTTAGAGTACCTTCATACATTTTTAAATCAATAGGTGGGATTTAGATCTTTAACATCAGTTGGAGGATTCTTGTTAAAAGAAGGATCTCAACTCAGTGATTTTGGATATAACCAAGAGGAGAATATTGACTTGTGGAATTTTGGTTTCTAAGAGGAATAATTTACATTCAGTGTTTTAATTTAAAATACGATTAATATCAACTTAGTATAGAGATATCCTAAATAGGGTATAGACCAGATTCTAGGATAGTAAAATAGAGTAAAATGAAAGTAAATTTGGATGTGTATCAATTATATGAGATCTAGATGTCAATACATATCCTATGAGAGAAATAATCAAGTCACATGTAGTTCTGATAAGGTGACTCCTTTATAGATCAATTTCATACATAGAGGGATAAAATTTTAAACATAGGTTCATTGATAAATTACTCTATAAAGAAATATCTTATATAGTTTTTGCTCATATTTAATAGAGGGGGTATTATAATTTTACAATGTATTCATGGGTAGGGACACATGTTTCTATGGTGATGTTTCATGGATATAACTCTCATGATAAAATTTCATGCCACATGGGGTAGGCCACTCTAATAAGATTATGTTCATGCATGATAGACCATATATCATGCAATTATATGTTATGAAATGAATATTTTCCACCCTCAATCTAGTAATGAGGATAAATGATATGCTCTAGTTTTTTTCCTAGATAAATATTTGTAGATATCATTGATTAAATTTTTTAAGGGATGAATAGAGGTCCCTATAAGATTTATATATTTTTATTTTCACCCTAAAAGTTTCCCAAGATATTAATGGGAAGTCCTAGTAGGTAGGAACATAACTTTTACTCAATCTTCCATGTGTGTATTTTTAACATAAAATTATTTTTTCCTTTCTTTTTCTTTTAAATACTCATGTTTTTCATAGAATATATGAGGTTCATTCCCAAAGAAAAGAACTCAAATTTTATACTAAGTTCTCATTTCTAGTTTTCAACATATCAAATAAAATTTATCCTTTAGTGGGCTGTTTAAGGTCTTGCAAGTTGGGACAAGGTAGTTGGTGTTTAATGTCATACTCCTTTGACCAAAATTGAGGAGGTCAATATAGTGGCATGGGAAGAACAAACCTGAAATGAATTGAGTGAATAATATTTTGATTAAAAACAACCTATAAAAGTAGTTCATGTAGTTTAAAGTCATAAGTCATGGATTATATATTTATGATATTTTAGGTTGAACAACATTGAACATATACTTCTACTGTTTAAAGTCATATAGCTTTGACACAATATTATAGTGAAGAGGTCTATATAGAATTTTCAAGGAGAAAATCAACATCAATGGATAGTTCAATGATATTCTAGGTGATCTCAATTATAATTACACTTAGTTTAATTTCATAGTGCATGGATTGATGGTTGTTCAAATTTTAGGCCTACAATATTTCAACCAATGAGTGGGAACGTCTGTATATAGATGAAAATAAATATCTCAATGTGAATGTGGGGATATGCTATCATAAACTACCATTTAAATTAGGGTTCATTCATTTAATATTCATGAAATTTAGAACAAACCGATGATAAAATATTCCTAAAGGAGATTATAAACTTAAGGATTATAGGTCTCTAAATTATAGGTGACACATTTCTATCCTTGGTTTTTGAAAAATAAATTATTTCCATAGTTAAAATTATGTATATAGGTTAACCTAGTATATCTCTTGAGATGAGTTAAAAAAAATCCAATTATTTACTTTAAATTAGAGTAAAATATTTGGTCTTTTTGAAATTGATTAATTTTTAAAACAGAAGAAGGAAATAAAATTAAAAGAAAGTAATTATGAAAAAAAAGTTATATGAGAAGGGGTTCAAGTCAAGTTTGGTCATCCAAGTGAAATTTTATCATATATCCAATATATCCAATCTTCTTTTATTATATCAATTAATGTGAGATTCCACAATCACTTCCCCTCACTCCCTTGGTCGAATGGTTGAGTGAGAATAAACCCCTCCAAAATTTCATATTAGTATATCCTTCTTCCTATGTGTGAGAGGGTTGTATTTAATACCCTCAATTGACTAGTTAAATACTAGATAGGGTCTTGTTTATCCCAAATAATCAAGAATATCCACTACCCCTCCCACACGTACTGATGATTTATGAGTATTTCACCACTAATCCCTAGACTATTTCATAATATATTAACTTGAACATAGTAGAGGTAGATAATGATCATTGACAAAATCAATAACAATATCTTAATATAAAAGAGAATACTATCATACTTTATAATAATAACTACTATTAGAATATTGAAACCCACATCACAGAAGAGAGAATGGATTTTATTCAATAAAGCACAAAAACTCAAGCATTAAAAAATAAAACTCCTCTTCCATAATCCCTAAATAATTTACCTCTCCATGTGTAGTGTATCCAAGAAGAATGATGAGAGGAATATATCTATTACAAAACTAAGAAATCAAAATACAGAAAAGGAATAGAATAAAATTTCTTATCTGAAACCCGTATTCAGAATGCTTTCAGTAATTATTCACAACATAAGGATGAAACTCACCAGGAATACTTCATATGATCTTTTTAATTGAATTTTTTTTATTGACTGAAAAATTTTCAAATAATTTTGACATATTTATAAAACTTTATACCCTATGTTATAAATCTACCTTCTTTGGTCTGAATGGACCCCTCATCTCTCTCAAATTTGACACATGTAAAAACTACCTTTATAAGAAAATTTCTCCATGAAATTTAATTTAATCATCTTATATGAAAAACTATTTCAAAACCAACATGAATAACCTAATTATTTTTCATGTATCTTGAGATATGCTTCATTCATTAAGGAGTCATCCATTCTTTTTGGGAAAATATTTTTAAATTTGAATTACTTTTTTGAGCCTATTAGAGTTCAACTCATCTATAGGTCAAGTTTGATAAGTTGAAACACAATAACATAGGAATCCTAAAAAATAATTCCTCAATTTATGATTAATATTATAAAATTATTATTGAAATATATAAGTGATATAAAACTATTAAAATTCAATAATTAAGTAGTCTTCATAGTTTATAAAAAAATCCGAAAGAATACAAAATTGTTGCAAATCTAATCAAAATATTTCAATTGGTAGGGATTAAATCATTGAAATACACTTCAAAAATAAGTAAAATATTAGCTTTATCAATTCCCTCAAACTTATCACCTAGACTCCTGGAAAAGTAAGCATCAAAATCAAATCAAATCAAATTCTAATCATGTGCCCATGATATCCACCAATTTAATACCATGAAACAACAGATATCATGACTCCAAAAAAATTATTTCAAGTTATCTATTTAACTCATTCAATTCATATACACATAATTTTTTCACCCATGCACATGAAAAACATATCTCAGATGAAGTTTCTCTCATCACACAAATATAGTCTTTCAACAAATATTTTCTCATCCAAACTCAAAGAAGAGTCACCATATTCTTGAATAATTACAACTTCCCCAGCTGATGTGAGTTAAGGATATGAATTTATCATGATGAATTATTAGGTTTGTTTAGTGTATTTTGATTGGTATGTTTTTTATGTTAGAAATTGAGAGGCTAAATATGGAGGTTTTGGATATTTTGAAGAAATATCACATGATTCAAATTTTTACTCCGATATGAACTACTCCTCACTCCCTGTAGTAGAAAACAATATTTATTCACCATAAAATATTTAAGAGGATTTCACACCGTCAAAAATTTTCGTATAAATAATTCTACCCACTCAACTCCCTTCAAAATTTTATTTTCAACCAAAATTAGAACCAAATGATATAGCACGCCGTAAGATAGCTTCCTCCCAATAATAGATAATGAGATTTCATTTAAAGGCTAGGTTGTATATAGAAAACTATCTTGTAATGTGGTTTACCTAATAAGCAATTCAATGGTACTAATAGATATATGGATTAAATGCATATATAAAGAAAAATAAATATATTCCCTTTCAAAGGGGACTTTTAAAACGAAGAAACTTGCCTTAATCATTTAAAACATTAGTACCTCAACCCATCAAATATTGAAATAAAAAAAATTATGGTTAATGAAGCATGGTATTTTCACTAATTAAGTTATTTCAATGTAAATAATTCATAAAAAGGTACATAATCCTCATAGGAATGGGATTTTAAAGATAATGAATGTGATATGTGTCAAGGGACTGAAAAATCATAGGGATCTTAATGAATCTTGAAACAGTGTCATTTTCATTATTCATTTTATCTTAGTTTCATGGGAACAAATTGTCTACTCATTAAAATGGGTTTTCAAAATGGAATATATAATAATTTTAGCTCAAAAGATTCTAAAAAATATACAAAGAAAAAAATTATTTTGAAATGGTAAAAAATTAAAAATATAGAAATTTTAAAAATCCTAAAATACATAGGTTATTTCCCCCAAACATAAATGATACAGTGTACTCAATAAATTATATAATATTCTACATATAAAAACTTTTTAAATTAAATCATAAAATGGATGTAAGTAGGTGTTAAGGATAGGTACAACCTAATTTTTTGGAAGTGAAACATTGAGTTAGTCTCTTAAGTGCTGCTCATTGAAAACCAATAAGGTAAAGAAGAAAATAAAATATAATAATTTTTTTGGAAGAGAAAAAAAATAGAAATATAATGGGAAGGAAAATAAAAGAATAATGTATCTTGGTTTGACCCCCCTCTCCCAATTGATCCCTGGGTTTTTAGATCCTTCAGATGGGCAGTTCCAATATGTTATCCACAATCCAATGGTCGGTGGTGTTCTTTGCTAATGGACCACAAAAACATCTTATTACTAGCTTACAATTATTCTTTTTGTTGAGGAATCTATGAGGAAAATACATAGAATCTATCCCCTTAAAGATAATTTACAATTTTTTTAGTTGGGGTAGGACAAATAATTGGTCCTCAGCTTTCCTATTTCTAACTAGAACAACCTCTTATTCGTTATCTAGTACTTTCTTTAGGTATGTGAAATCAGTAGAGTAATAAAATGCAAATTCTAAGTGTGAGTTTTATTTGAATAAATTTAAATCATGGAGATTCAATATCAAAATCTTCCTTGTTGAAGTAAGTAGTGTGTTTCTTGGATTCCACTAGAAAATAATATGGGATCTCTTCATGTAATCCTAATAAATATTCAGTTTTTTTGGGGGCTCCATATGTTTCTCATCAGGTGAATATTATTTTTATTTGTCCTCCTCCAAGGAAAAAAAAGTGTTGGATAAATCCTAAGTTTGTTCATATTCAATTCCTTATTTATTGGAAAGTATCTCTTAGTGTTGAATCTCACTATATATAGGTAGGTAGTTGTGATCCTCCATTTGAAATATGAGTGGGTAAATCTCTTCTGCAATTGGGTCTGATTTTGGATCATGTTTTGGTACCTCATCCAATGACACGTTCTTCTGGTCTATTGGTTGTTGAATGTTATTTTGGATTTGATTTGACATTCACATCATTTCTTGAATCATGTAACATGTATAAATAGGATTTATCCACTCAAATTTGGGTTATTCTAAGAGGACTATATCTACTCAAGGAATTTGTTGGTGTGGAATCAGAAATTGGAGATATGAATTGGATTTTTTGAGAATAGTAATATTCAAAAGGGTTCAAGAACCATAAAAATTTAATCCACCATATATTGAACACATTCAAATAGATATGGGATGAAACCTCATATTATTGAGTACACAATCACTTATATGGGTTATGTACTCAATATGATGGGGTAATTTTGTCAAGAATCACAAGGTGACTATAGAATATATTCAGTTCACTTGGGAAGAGTATGGTAAATCTACATTAAATATTTCCTATACCAATTGTTTAGAAATAATAGCTTGGCTTTTTCTTGGATCATGTAGTGAACCTCATGATCTTTGTGGATTTTTTATGCTCTAAATTGCATTATAAACTATAAATGGGAATGGGTTAGTGAGCAAAGACTTGACTTCTAATTAGGAAACCCCTTATGATTTCTCTATCTGACATGCCTTTTTTACTTGACTCTTGAGGTCTTTCATTTAAGACTATGTAGGGACAGTGTTTAAGGTCATTAAGAATTGAATGACTATGAATGAGGTTTAAGGTCACACAAATTCTAACAAATGTTGTCGATGTTTATATTCACACATCTTGAACCATAAGATTTGGGTTGGGCCTTGAATATAATACCATGGATCTACTATGTATCTTTTTGAAATGTGACTCAATCCACATATATTCCTTGCATTAAAAAGGCCCCATATACAGATATGACTCGTATGCCAATGAAGGGACATTTTATTCGAAGAATAGGTATATAAAAAAGAAAACCCACATCATAATCTCCTATGTAGATCTGAATCGTATGTAAGGGAGGAATGATCATATTTTGACTAAGAGGTTGGTGTTTGAGTCCATGGTAGAGTACCTATACATTTCTTTGTATCCTATAGTGATATTAATCATGATATAATGTAGTTATTTTGATGGAATATTCCTCAAATAGATCTATTATATGTGAAAAATTAGGGAATTAATGTTCTAAATCAAAGGACAACCATGTTCTAAATACTAATACATTGATTGAGCTCACATATATGGGACAAATATTCCACAAGTAATGGGACACTCTGAGAAGTTTAAGGTCTTGCAGGATGGAATAAAGTTTCCCTAACTTTGGTTATAGTGCAACTTAATCATCTAAATTCTAATATTCATATAAAATCTCTAAGATTAAATGATTTTCACTCAGTTTGATAAATAAGAAGTTATTAGAGGATTAGCCAAATTATATAATGATTCCATCCAACTACTTTTTTGATGTGAACCATGTGATTTAATATCTTATAGTAGATATATTTTCTTGTAGTTTTACGTCATATGACTAGGAATTTGGTGTTGTGTAGTTTAAATTATTACCACTATAGATTGTTATAGGAATCCTAAAGTCATTCAATTAGGACTTATATCCTTGTATTTGATTAAAATGATTCTCAATCATGCTAGTTAGTTTAGCTCTCGGGGTCCTCCAATCTCACGTGAGAGATGCACGGTGTGAGAAATAAGAAACAACTTGAAAAAAAAAATTAACCACATTAAAGTGCATTATAGGGAACATGTGGGATAATTTTCATTTTAATGCATGTAAGAATCTCTATAAGGATTTGTATCTCATGGAAGGAAATTTTTTAATGTGGGGAAAATCCACAAGTGGTCTTGAAATAGAGTATTCAGGCATCACTATGTATCCCATAGTATGTGAATAAAGCTACAAATAGTTATTATAAGTTATATGGTAAGATACTGAAACTGGGAGTTGAGTTTATCTCAGGAAATTTTTAAATAAAAATGAAATTTTATATCATATTATAAGGATCTTCACCATGTAGTTTACAATCTTGTGGTAAGGACATTGAACACACAATTTAATTTCATATAGTAAGGATGAATGGTTTTATAGTTTGACATTATGTGACAAGGACAAGGTGAACCATTGTGGAGATTATACAATGAATATTCATAAAAAAAATGCATTAATTGTGGGTGTTTCATATTGGGTACATTCTCATCCCTACATAATATTATGGATAAATGATCACATATTTGGGGATCTTACAAATATATTAATCATCCATAAGGAAAGTGGGTCTCATAGATTAGATCATTATATATATATATATATATATATCATGGTCATGCATGGTGGAGTGAATCATTACATAGTTTATGCTTTTATGAATTAAAGGATCCTTAATGGAAGATGTAGAGTATAATGTAATTAAATATAGAAAGAATCTGGATATATTTTAACGTAGGAAAATGGATAGAGTATATAATGTCTTCTCATATCCAAAGAGGAGAATAGAGACCAATGGAAGTTCAATGGACATTAGTAATGGTGGAATACTAATTCCATGCTCAGCCAATAGAGACTGGTGGGTGTAGGCTAATCATTACAACACTCAGTCAAGAGACAGTACATGGGGTTTAATGGAATATCCTTTTTAGTAGGATGGTTCCCATTTTGTCATTTAGTGGATGGATCCTATCAGACTATTTGGTGGGTCGGTACCCATTGGATGATTAGTGGATTATCACCCATGAAATTTATTCTTTATTGTTTGGGGTGGTTAAAACATATGCCACATGTCCAATGGAATTTTTCATTGGAATTTGACCCATATAGATCATCAATTTTAGTCTCTATTTGATGAAAAATAATTACTAGATTATTTGACCCATCATAAAATTTTTAGGGAAGTAATTTAGAGGTTCATCCTACCTTACCTCATCTGGGTTATTGATTTCTTCAAGTATGATCAGGTTTTATTCTAGAGAAAAGTTTAAGTACCCTGAAGAATAATCAATATTGAAGGAATATTTATCCTTTTATTTTTTAGGTTCAAATAGCCTCATGCATCTTGAATTGAAGTAGAAAATTATAGCTTCATCATTCTATGGATTCCATATCTTTGAAATTGTATATTAATAAAATATTTCCTTGGTTTAGAGAATTTGTTCCTTTGTAAATTGTTCTATAGTCTCAAACTCACAAAACCCGCTAGGTTACTTCACATGAATAATAATTGCTAAGAACTAATACTGTATGTTTTCCACAGAAATTTCTAGTAATTTTTTCAAGGGAATTTGTGTTTCTATTGACTATTTAATACCATTATATAATGTTATGAAATTTAGAAATCTGTAATTTTCTTACTTATTTCATTTTTAAAGGTCAAAAATTTTAATTTTTCTAAATGTATAGATGAATTAGAAAAGGAATTGATGATAGAGATATTCTCAATTTGATATAGACCCAACTGCAAAGTTATTATACCATGAAAAGGTGGGTCCTCTTAATGTCCGCACAAATTATCAGAACTTGGTAGCAGTTTATTTTTTTGGGTTACCAACAATGGGTTACACTATGAATAGAAATGAGTGATATGCTATTATGGATCACCCATGATATCAAATGTCATGATTTTTGGGTTCCCAAAGTTGGGATAGGGAGGATTTGAATATACCGACTAATGATATGACATCCTCTCTGGTTTTATTGGAGCTTTTCTTCCTTCAAGAGAATCCATTTAGTGAATAAGGGAATAAAGTAATTCCAGGAAATCTAGATCTGATTTAATCTCTGGTGATTTTTCTGACCTGGTATTTAGTGTCTTCTCAATGGTGGGAACACTTTTTAATCAATCAGCGCTATAGTAGAATATTTCAACTAATGCATTCCCAGTTCATCTGGAGGTTAAATAATACCATTATGGGTCAAGAATCCTTCTCATATTGATGTAGTTCTGTTAAAGGATTCATAAAATCATTAATCTAATCAGTGTACTCAAAGGATTTACTTCCCCTGAGAAACTCAACATTGACATACTAAAGTTATAATTGTCTAGATTTAATCTATTAAATCCTCTCTTCCTCTAAGACATCATCACCATGGTTGGGTGATAGGATAGTAATAATTGTGGACACATCTATCTCCTTCTAACAATATCAAGGTTTTCATCAATATATATTCTATCATTGATGAAATTCACTAATGTGAGACATATTTTAGGAAACATAAATTCCCTAAAGGGATAAATATATATGATCCAGATATGTTCCTTCCAAATAGATGATATTGGTGATGAATATAGGGTTAAAAAGGATAAAAAAATTCTTTAATTCTATGTAATGGGGTTTTCTATGGGATTATTCTATCACTGAGTCTTGTTGTGTCGAAGTTTTAATCTTCTAGATAGTAGTAATCTGGAAATGGCCCTGATCCACTATAGGAATGTGTCAATGGGCCCCAGAGATGTTGGAAATTTTAGGGACGTAGACCTGATCTTGAGGTACAATAGTTGGCTTCACTCAGTGGGCTATCCTTCAAGATTTTTGAATGAAGATGGCTATAATAGGCACTATAACATCTATAGTTTCTTATAGAATTGGTGTCACACATTGGTGATCATAACCAGGGTGGATATTTTCAATCTTGGGTAGAACCTAGTTGATTTATAGCATGTGGTTGATGTTTTCCTCCACATTCCCAACACAGGGAAAGAATGAGTTTCTACACTTTAGGGGTAGGACCCCGAAACTATTAGATGTGGAAATAGACACCACTTTATTCCTTGTAAAATTTAATTGATAGGAAGACCTATAAAGAATCAACCACTATATAGAATTATGAGCTGCATCCAGTTTCAAAATAGATTCATTTCAATAATACTTCCATGCTAAGTCATTCCCCATATATCATTAGAGGGATTACATTGATGATAGTGGATGATAATTCCATGAATATATGGTCTCCATAGAAGCCAAGGCATATGTTTATTATTTATAATATTTGTGAGTAGTGTCTTGAGGTTTCCTGCAAGTGCTACTAGATCTTTCAATGACCTTGGAATTGATTGGAGTATTTTTTTTCCATTTATACTACTAGAAGTCTTGTAGGTCCTGAAAAGGAAACATAAACCAGAAAACCATCGGGGTAGCAACAAAAATAAGAGTCCATTGTTGATCAATTTCCTTCACAGTTAACAGATAAAAACTTGGTCCCATTTAAAATATGACAGTCATGACACTATTAAAGTATTCACATTAGTTTCACCTTTTTTCACACGGAAACTCTGATGGATTTCAGGTCTGCACTCATTTCAAGTCAATGTGGATCTTCCTTCTAAAGACAAGTAGTTAGTAGTGCTTTTCTAGAGACATATTAGATAACATTATGGTCAAGAGGATGGGAAGTTGAGCTCACAAAACTATTGGGGGTAGGGTTATTTCCTACTCTAGGACTCTCTTGTATATTTAATATGTATTTGTGAATCCTTCCCAAATCTTGGTGAAGAACTTGTTATCTTTGTTCCGATGATCTGATCGAGACTATGTGTTTTATGAAAACCTCACTATATATTGAATGCTCCTCATATTTCCCTTATTAATTCATGATTCTTTGGTTTAAATCTAACTAGTTGGTCCCTCTTGAGTTTATTTTTATCTAAGGAAGTAGTTAGTGTTTTGGATTGGGGATTGAACCTCGAAGAGGTGTCCAACATATCCTATGAAAATAGGAATAAAAATCCATATAGTTCAATTAAATGGTCAGGGCCTACTATCAATTGGAAGACCATAATGGAGGCATTTTCATCACACAGATGGGTTGATAATTATAGATCTATTAGAATATATTATTTATTATTGGTGAGAGAAACAAGATATAGTATTATATCTTTCCCATTACATAAGATAATACCATTAGATTTGAAATAAGGGCTTACACGCTGACGATTCCTTGAGAAGATTCATGTGTTATGAATGTGGAGAAAATAATAAAAAAGGTGGGTCTTATT
The DNA here is from genome assembly GCA_963277665.1 of Viscum album. NCBI lineage: Eukaryota > Viridiplantae > Streptophyta > Magnoliopsida > Santalales > Viscaceae > Viscum > Viscum album. The sequence goes on from OY728139.1 coordinate 1,096,114,513, forward strand.
CATGAGTTTCTCTAAGATACTAGACATAATTGGTTGGATTGGTGGGGGTGTGTTTTAGGGATTACACCTTGGAGGAGGCCCACGTCTGGGAAGTAAGATAAATATATCAACTCATGGTATATTAAGGAACACTCATTTCTTACACCTAGTAGGAAGATTATGTATTTGTATAGAACCAATATGGGTTAATCAACATGATGATTATGATGATAACCATGAGGAGTATCTCAACATAATGGATTTGGAAGTTTTGATAGGTAATTATACATCAGAAGATTCCTGTATATTTGAAACCAAGAGGAGAATATCAAATCAATGTTATTCGAAGGTTTAGTCGGAGCTTACACCATGGAGGATGCTCGTATTTGAAACTAATAGAGTATCTTGACTTGAAGTTAATTTAATGTTTTTTGGGGCATTAAACCCAGTGTGATTACCATGAATTTAGAACAAATAGGATTATCTCGACTCAAGGTTATTTTAAAGTTTATTTGGTTCTTAAACCAAAGAGTATTGTCATGTTTGAAACCAAGAGGAGTATCTCGACTTGAGGTTTCTTATGGGTTTCATTGGGGATTACACCCAAGAGGATGTGTGTGTTTTAAAATAAGAGGATTATATCAAATCAAGGTTAATTGAAAGTTTGAATGAGATTTACACCTATAATGATACCTTTTATGAATCCAAGAGGAGTATCTTGACTCAGGATTAATGATGATAACCATAAGGAGTATCATAACTCAATGGAATTTGATGGTTTTTTTGGGGATTAAACCTAAGAGAATTTCCATATTGTATAGCCTCCCTGCATCTTATAACCATAAATGAGTTATGGGAATTTATAAGTTTGGGTCTTACACATAGTATGAGGCCCATTAGTAAAATATGGAGGAGTATCTCAACTCTATGTGTATATGGAATAAACCAATGTCAGGGTATGAGACCTTAGTGAATTAGTTTTTAGACACATTAAAGGATAATAAAGATTCATATCTCTTGTGAGGGATAGAAAATGATCATATCCCTGGTAGGGGCCTTAGGTCAAGTGCATTTCCAATGTAGTGAGGCACACAATTAGTGGGTCACCCAAGTAATGGGTCTCCAAAATGGTAGGTCTCCCAAGTTGGTTTCCCATGTAGTGAGGCAACTGGGTGGGGTGACCTATTTGTTCTCCTATGTAGTGGGTTACCCAAGTGGGTCACCCGTGTGGTGGGTTTCCCATATAGTTGGTCACCAAGTGGATCACCCAAGTGGGTCACACATGTAGTGGATTTCCCAAATGGTTCAACCAAGTAGTGGGTCATATATGTTTTTCACCACAATAGAAGGATGGGAAAATGGTTTCCAATGTAGGGGTGAATAAAGGTGGTCTCTCCCTATTAAGGGTGGGATATGGTAGTTCACCAATGTATTGAAGGACTACATGGGCGAACAGGTTGGTAAATCAAAGATCTTACCTAATTCTTCCTCTAAGTGTTTTTCCATTCTTCTAAAAATTATATGAGGGGTTATATTATAGACTAATCATCAGATCTGGAATATGGGGTGGGGTAAGAGGATTGCGCATGATCAGATAAGGATCTAGGTGAGTGGATTTCACCAAATTTTTACAGGATTTAGTCCATACAATTGCGTGATAACATGAATTTCATTATAAAAATGATCACAATTCAGTAGTTATATCGTTGGATCGGTACGTCCATTTGGGATCTATAAGCAGTTAAATAGAATCCTTCCATGAAAACTATGACCCTTAATATGGTGTATACACCATCTCTAAATTTTTTCTAATTACAAGGAGTCCCTAAAAGATCCTAAAAACGTATTTTAAGGTGTCGACACATTTTTATCAGCAATATGTGAAATCCATGACAAAATCCTATAGGGAGGTTCTCACCACAATGTAACTAGATTGGGAAATGTTTATGAGGAATATATATCCCTCAGTATGTGATAAGTCTTATGGCGTAGGGAAATCAAATCTTCTTCATCTTTCTACATGGAGACGCATTTCTACTGAAATTTGACTTGTGGTGTCTAAGTGAGAATAGTATGATGGGTCATGAAAAAAAGAACATAGAATGAAATTTTTTATTCCCAAATTCCCTATGGCATGAAAGATATTTTTTCCTAAACACTGGATATTTTAGTTTAAATTTTCCATCATTTAATAGTAATTATATAGTACACATTCTAAAATAGAACCCAGAATAATACCCATATATTTATATTAAAAACCATTCGATAAATATCTGTTATGTTACCCTTTCTACAATGGTTTGGTACCTTTGAAAAATACCATTATAATGGGGCTATTTGTGGCTCAATCCTCTAACACACATGATGTGAATTAGTATCCTGTACCACTCAGGTACGGACTTAAACAAAACTAAATAATAACCAATATGTGAATAATTATTATTTATATATATATACATAATACATTTCTCTAAATTTAATAATTTTAATATGTGAAATTTAACTTTCAGAAAATAACATATAACGTATGCTAAAAATTATTTTATTAAATAAAACATAGTTCATTGACTATATATGATTAAATTTTTATTAATTATAAATACTTTATTATTTAATTGATGTTAAAAATAATTTTTTATATTTTTTCCTTTCTAGATTATTAAAATTATTCTTTAAATGAATTAAATTTCATTACAAGTACTAAAAACTATTTCAATAAAATAAAATATGTTTCCAAATATGAATTAATATCTTTCTTTTATGTTCCAAAATAATTTATTTTATTTAATAAAAATAATTTATAATGAATATATATATATATCATCTAAATAAACTTAATTTATATCAACTACACACCAGTAATTTTGAAGTAGTAATATATTTTATAATGTTATACCTAATGGTTATGAACCATTTTATAATGGTCATATAGTAGCTTTAGTATACCCATTACAGTCTATAAATTAATTCCACTCTATCTTCTCAGATAACACTTCCTATTCTTTGATTTTTCTTTTAGGACATTACAACAAGATTTATCCTTTCATGGTGTTTTTTATCAATGTAGGTTTAGTTCTTAAAATAGTTATTCTATATGGTGAAGATGATCCAGGGGATTTTCAATTTATAAAAATATTATACTTTTATATTTATTATCCCATTTAATGTTATACACTTTTAACAAGGTATATGATAATCCATACTTAATAATACATGGTTCCCTATACGTTTTAAATTTTTTATTATAAAGGAATAAAGTGTTTTTATTTTTGATTCATAATTTGTTTTATTTGGTTTAGTTTTTATTCATGAAAAAAAAAGAATCATTGGGATAGAAAATGAATATGTAGATTTGGGATATTATACCCCCCCCCCAAATAAATTTTATCCCCACAATTAAAATTTTTAATTACTATTGAAAGTAGCTATGGGTATTTATTACATAAAATAACTCTACCTATAATTTCTAATGATATGTTAAATTCATTATCTTTGATAAGTCTTAGAAACTCATCATTTACCTCATAATAGTTATATGATGAGAATTTCATTTTCTCAATCAATTTTGTTGAATATGCTTACATAGATGGTTATAAGACATAGGTAATTTTAATGACATACTATTCAAAACATTTATTTCATGATCGTGTTTCCATACAAGTATTAAAGCCAAAATATTTCTGATAATATCTATTAAAATTGATATTAATATGTATATTAATATCAAAAAATCAATCCAGATATGTCATGTTCTATGTGACCTTGATTCAAACCTTATATTATATTATAATATTATCAGTTCAAACCGTGATACCATCAATGAAACTATTAATTTAACTTATATCCCTTTTAAATCAACCTTAGTTACACTATGTTACATCCTCTAATTTAGATATTATAATCTCTAAAAATAACTAAGGCCTAATTTTAATACTAAAAAAAGTGACAGAGGACTCGCACTCTGAGATCCAGTACTATAAACAAAAAAAATTCATATATTCTTTAATACCAACTAATATTACCCAAAAACCCATTCACCATTCCATATATTATTTCAATACTAAAACACACACCCATTAATAAATTTTTTTTATTATAATTGTATATTTTTTATATAACCCCATTATTAGAAAATAATACTTCAATATATTTTAAAAAATTCTCCACACATGATTTTCTTCAAGTCATATTCATGCAAACAAGTACATGTGAAAATAGAAAAACATAAGAAATGAGTGATCAAATAAACTCAGAAAGTGGGGAAAATATAAATGATTTATAGAGTATTAGATCACAAATAGGTGAGAAAACATGAATATTTTATAAATTTATAACTAAATATATTATGGAATCATACAAGTTTTTTATCAAATATATAAATCATTGTATAAGAACATAAAATCATAATGAAATTATTTTGAGAGTGTTGGATTTGGTTCCATTGAACTAACTAAAATTTTAATTTCTATTACCATATTATAAATTAACATATTATCACATAATTATGATTCTTATGTATAACATAATAGTGATATTGTTCTTATTCTGTTTTTTACATGAAATTTTATACCAATTCCCCACTATAAACTAATGATGTTGTGAAAATATTCTTAAACATATTTCCTAGGGATTAGATAATCATATTTATGTTGTGAGGTAGATTATGGTTTACTATTTGGTGTTGGAGGATCATAATACATTAATACTTCTTTTCATTAAGCTTACACATGGTAATATCTGAGAAGATAGGTTATGAGGACTTACTCTCCAATAGGAATACTAAATATTTTATGTTCCATGTGATATTCATATCTATTAATGAATTTAATGGTCCTTATACTTGATATTATTATTAATGTGTATCCTGAATTACATACTTTTATGTATTGATGAAAATAGTGATGACAATGCTCACATCTGGGTAGAATATGTTCTATGTCTCATAAATGATATAACATTAATTAAATAAGTTAAAATTTATTTTCCCTTATATTAAAATTGAAAAGATATCATTGGACCCTTTATTGTATGGAACTATCTAAAAAACCCATGTCCATGGTATTTAATAGTAGAGTTCATTTCATAAAGTCAACGAAATATTCATTGATCATATAGTATGATGACACTATTACACATCCTACTTGATAAGATATTTATAGAAAAAGGGATTATATAACATGGTATAGTTATAGGGAGGCTTTTGTAGTGGAAATAGTAAAACCTTTTTTAATGGTTTCCTTGATGTGTTTTTAAATTTTGATCTTGGACTTTAGGTAACTTAGCATAATGAAACTGGGAAAAAGGCATATATGGTCGCACATTATTTGTATCCAAAATCTCATTAAATTATATTGAATTTATTTTAATAAGAAATATTATTCTCACTATATACAATAATAAATATTCAAGTATTATTAATCAAAGAAATTTAGTCTTGAGATAATAAAATTTAGAATATGTGAATTTAATTTTATCACTTTTTAAATAATTGGTAATCTAGTAAATAAATATTTATTTGTTGGAAATTTTAGTGAATAAAATTTAATAAGCATTTACTCATGTAGCATGAATATTTAAATTAATATTTATTCATAATTTTAACAAATAAAATATTTACATATAAAAAATAATATATGTTGAATAAATAAATATTTTACTATTCAATGTTCAATTAATTATATAGTAGTACTAATGCGTTGATTTAATGGAAGGATGTAAATGATATATTTCATTTAATATTATTTAAATTGGCATTAATTTAGTTGATTATGATACGATGTAATATATATTACATGCCATGGCATATTATGATAATAATAATAATAATAATAATATTATTATTATTATTATTATTATTATTATTATTATGTTTTGGTGTGGGGAATAGAATAGCTTAAATAATAGATAAGGGATTATTTGTCATAATTATTTTTTAACACTAAGTATATATTCTGTATTGTATCATTTTATAGGTTAAACTGATTATTTTAAACAAAAGACACTCTATATTTCTCTAAAGCATTAGAGGGAAATAATCTCACTTCCTTCCGCTTAATAATAATAATAATAAGATCTCCACATGAAAAAATATAAATGGTAAAAATTATTAAAATTTAAGGGATGGAGTTTTAAAACTTTCCTGGAACAAAAGATCCTTAATCAATACTATCATTTCCAATATCTAGGTACATTTTCCCAACCCAACACCTAGATTGGAAAGAGGATAGGCAATGACTTTACCATCAATATAGATGTGAGACACCATAAAATCAATTTACTTAAAGTATAAAAGGAAATCCTCTAATGTGGAAGAAATATTCCACAAGGTAGAGGAACTATCGAACTTGATTTAATGGACAATGAATAGATAATCCAATTTAAGCTACATTATTTCCAATTATTGAATTATGAGATCAAAGTTTCCATGATCACTCCCTCCATCACCGCCACATAAGTAATTATTATTCCAAAATCCTTGAGGAACTATGAAATAGATCATCTATATTCATCCTTGAATATCCATCATCATCCTTTAGGTACTATATTTCCCTTAGAAGCTATATCCACATTGATTTTAATCCTACCTATAATTAACAGTTTTCAAGTAAATAGTGATAAAACCATTATAAGAGTTGAAGATACCTTTGACACCTAATCATTCTTAAATAATTATCTCCCTGATTTTAATCATAAACATACTAGTATTCATAGAGTTTGAGGTTTTAATATCCAAGAGTATGTTCTTCATGACCACATTGATTTATACAGCATTCCCATCAGGCCTATTGATATTGTGATTCCACCATATGGTGTACCAGGCTTCAGAAACTACAGAAACAAATTGTATTAAGAATATCCCTCATAAATATTTAAGTTAGGAAGTAGGGATCATATATCTATGATTATGATGTGATCAATCTCAAAAATATCGATCAAATGTTCAAAATTGTCATAGAAAATGAGATGTGGAGAAAAATATGGGTGATAAAGACCTTTATAGTCTTTCACACACTAAATTTTGAACAAATCATTTAGACTAGTTTTCAAAATTCAATCATCCAGGGGGGATTTTTTCAAGGAATCCATTTATAGAAGAATATATCAGGATATAGTGATACATGGTTTTCAAAGGGTTTCATATAGTTAGTAATGACCGGAGTCCTACACATACATAATCCCAAATAGATATTACAAGTAAGGGTTCCATGCCTAGATGGGTCCCAGAACAAAGTGTCTGTGTTAGTCACAAAATAAAAATAAAGAACATAGTCCCTAAGAGATACATGAAACTAATCCAAAGGAAGACCTATTTTATCCCAAATTCATATATCAATTTCTTAAACCTGATCAAGAATCCCATCAACTAAATGAGATCCCAACCATATGTCCTCCCATAAACAGAGTTTAGAATTGTAATAGGGTATCTATCTACAATTCATTATTGTCTCAACATATTTTCTCTTGAAATAGGTACAAATGGAGGAATATAGTTAATGTGTTTTACTAGAGGAAATCTGTTTAACGAATTAGGCCTTCAGAAAATGGTTACTACTAAATTTAGTTAAAAGTATCCATAAAAACTAAGCTTGGAGAGCCACATTGAACAAAGAGAGATTCATTATATCCATCCCTACATCCATTAATGTTTTTAAACACAAACTCCATTTCATAGAAACATATTTCCTCATAAATATGCATCCACTATAGGTGAAGTTTATAAATCATTGTATCATATTTTTAATCAAGGAAAAAAGACCATTTATATACTATAAAAGGGTATAATGGTTTAGGCATGGAAATACCCTTAACAATTAAGATACTTTCGGATAATGAAATAGAATTTAACTTTCAAGAACTATGATAATTTATAATTCTATCAAAAATATATTATGACTTGTTCCAATTTCTCAATTATGTAAAACATCCTATGGAAATTATAGTTATGACCAAAAAGAACCTATGACTTGTTCTAGCTAACATGTTGATTATAGACAGCACCATTGTGCTCAATAAAATCCTAAATTAAATTAATATATTTAATTTTCCTATATAGAAAGAGAATGATATCATTAATATAAAAAAGATGTGATGGTGTACTAACCCATCTTCTAGCTTGTACTGTCTTTAGGTGACAATACTTTACCATGGAGAGGATACATCGTCTTAAGTGGCCATTTTTAACGATATAAATGATTGATTTTACATGGTGTGTAGCTGGTGTACATTCCATGTAACCTCCCATTGTTTTTTACTATTTAATTTTATCTCATCTATGTGATAAATATTTTTCACTATTTCACTCTATATAATGACTGCATGAAAAGAAACCTGGAAAGACATGGATACCTAGAATACTGATGGATGTGTACATTATGTAACTCATGTCACTATATGAAATGTACATGAAATTTTTTTGGGAATGTCGTGTGGGTTTATATGTAGAGTAACTAAATTTTGACATTACCACATGACAAGTAGAAAGTTTTTCATGTTGTGTATCATCGGTTGTCCACACCAAGTACACACCGAGTGATTTTGAGTGTGTCGTGTGGCTCTACACACTAAAATTACTCACATTCAGATATGTAAATACATGAAATTTATCAGTAATCATACAAACCTTGTACTAACACACATATTTATAATAGTACACACCACCTATGTTATGGAATGATGTGTGGTTCTACATGGCATGAATACTATACATCTTGACCCATCAAACTAGACACAATATATATCACAACATTCCATATAAGAATATGTGTTGGGTATATACGTGGTACATGAAAGGGACCATACATAATTTGTTTCACATTACATGTAGATTTATAGTAAAATTATGTATGTATTATGTTCTAGAAATTTATTTAATCAGACAATAATGTTACACACTTGTTATCCTCTAAATTATAAATAATGTATTTTATTATATTAAAATTAAAACTATATTTACATAATTTATTTAAAATAATATGGCTTTGTTTTCTTATTATGTCTAAATGAATGTTATGATAGATCATTAATATGGAGAATTACTTTATTTATTTATTTATTTATTCAAATAAATTTTTGTAATAAATAATTGATTGAAATTACTACTATAAATTATAAATTCATTGTTTCTATATGATTTGATTGATCATGAGAATTTATCATCCCTTATATATGTCTGATTTATTTATTTATTTTTATTATATATTACCTTGTTTTAAATGAAAAAATTTACTAAACTAAAAACAATGTACTGTGAATCATCCCTCTCACCTTAATTCTGAATGGGAATTTGTATTTTAAGGAAACAATTATGTAACCCTAAACCCATGGTTCCCCTCACTTGTGTCTGAGTAAAGATTTGTGAAATATGGATTTCCTATTGGATTTGGTTCCCTAGAACAAAATTATGTGTACTTTATGATAACATGTATTCATAGTTTTTTATATTAATAAAATTCTTATCAAATCATGAATTTTATTCTATATAACATAGTATGTGATAATATCCTAAGATTAATTGTCACACTAAAAGGTCATTATAGTTCCCTGCTTTGATGAGAACCTAGATGTTCTATGAAATTATTCTAAAATATATGTTCTATAACCTGATGATATCATTTTATAGACACAAATGATACTAGATATCATGGGTGGAGATTTGTAAGACTTTGAGGCGCCTTCTCATGATGTATGTCTTTGGTAGTATCCTATATAGGATATTATGACAACAAGACCCACCAATAGGAAATCCATAATTATATGTGTTGTTGGATGTTCCTATATGTGTAAATGTGTATATATCCTTAGAATTTAATATTATCATTACTGATTATTATGAGTCATGTACTTTGATTTATTGACGAAAACAGTGACAATATATATTTTCTGCTTGGTAGGATACATTAGGTGTGTCACGAGTAATATTGCGCTAATAAATCATGAGAGAAAGGATATGTCCCTTCTTTTATTTCGTGAAATTTTATATTTCTATACATTTTATGGAAATTATATAACCTAAATAAATACATTTCTATGGTGTTCTATAGGAAATTTTAATTTCTTGAAAGTAAAAGAAAGATACATAGAGCCTATAGGTTGATTGCACCAACATGAAACTTGCTTGATTATATAGAACATAATAAAGGTATTATATAATGTAGTAAGCATCTGCATGAGGTGTTATGTCCTTGCGGTATTAACTTCTTTCTCTATGTGTTTCTTGGAATGTTAATAGATGCTAACTATGGAATTTATGCTTTTTGCCTAATTCCACAAAGAAATAGGCTTAGAGGGTCACACACTAAGTGTTTCCATAATATCTATGAAATAATATATTATTATTCATTATTTAACAAGTTGAATAAATATTATTCCCACATGAGGCTTAATAATTATTCATGTTTTCTTGATCACATGTATTCCTTCACTAACTATTCAAGAGAATATAATGTGATCAGAATATTTAGTAAATATTTGTTTTCTATTTAGTTAATATAAAATATAATTAGTTATTGGTGAATAATGTATTGATATTTATTTAATAAATAAATAGTCATTATTCAAGGATTGATTAATATTATGGGGGAATGGTGGACCGAGTTTAATAATAAATAAATATAATATATACTGAATATTATTTGAACATATATTATTAAATTTTAATTCCCGAGTTTAGCATATATTAAGAAATAATAATATTATTATTATTATAGACATTGGTTTCCAAAAGGGATTAAATAAATAATAAGGGTAACTTTTGAAATTATTTATATCTAACACTAGGGGTCTATAAACAAAATAATATTATTTTCTAGGAGACCTAATTCATTTGTTTGGTTGCGCACGATTGATTTAGAGAATCCCCTCAAGACCAAAAGAGCTCCATTCTCTAAGAATGCTCCCAAGAATGGAGAGAAGTCATCCTCCACCATTCTCCCTCAATTCAAGAGAGATCGAGGAGAATTATTTGGAATCAGTTCTAATGGAGATAAAAGTTGAACTACTCAAGAGATAGGGTCTTCTGTGCTACCACCCATAGATTCCTACAGTGATGTTCAGAGACTTTTTTTAATACATGTGGATCATCACTAGAGGTAATCTGCTCTTGATTCCTACATCTCAATGATAGTACAATACAGATCTATTTTCAAACACTTTAATGAAGAAAAATTTCCAACATGGTAATTATTTAATTGATTAAATTAATTATAAATAATATGTGATAATCGTCACTTTTCTTCTGGTATTTTATCCATTGTTTATTTTCTTTTATTCAATTTCATTGATCAATACTTTTATTTGTAATGTTAATCTTGGATTGATCATCGATCGTGAAAAAAATAAAATTTGGGCAGGACCCATCATAAGCTTCTATACTGCCTAAAACTTATAAGTTATATCAGAGAGGTCACATATATATTTCTAATTTTTTTAATGATATTTAATTGATTTATACATTTGTATTTTAGTTTTTAGTTCAGGTTTAATCATTAATTTTATCTGAATTGTGAGATATGATTCTTACACCTTGTTAATTGTAGATCTAATCAAAAAAATTAATTTTATGAATGAAATAAAATGAAATAAGTCATTTGTGGGTTTCAAATATTCCAACTAGATAAAAAAGGAATCCAAACCATGTAACTATAAATTACTCGCCCAGTACTTTTATTCAATACACCCTTAATTAATTCAAAATTAATCCAAACTATGTGCATTAATTACATGTGATGCATTTAATATCTTACACCATATCTTTATCAGGCCTTATTGGTGCATGGTTAGTCATAGTACCCACCATATAGCCAACTTATAGGGTGTGTAGCCCTTTTAAGTCAAAGACATGCCATATATTTCCATACATGGCCTACCTGACAGGTGACTGTGTAATTTAGAGACCATGCATCATATATCCCATGGTATTCGTTGTGCACTCCATTTTTTTATGCATGATTTACATGCCGAGTCCCTAGGAGTGTGCCTAGGACATATGGTGGGGGACATAAACACCATGTAACTCTGATATACACTATGTGTACATATAGAAAATTATAAAAAATTAAAATTAATATATTAAACTATGTAAACCTTATCGACATGTGATTATGTGTGGTAATTAAATTGATAGGGAATTCCATGTGATGGGTTTTAATATATTTGTATATATAATTCCTACATAATGTTCATATCTTCAAATCATGTGTGATTCATATGATGGATATAACTCTATGTGCATTGAAGCATAACACATTACAGAAAAATCATATAATTCATGAAATAATTATGTTGATAGTACACACCATGAAGTTTGTGATAAGAGGTGTATTCCATATGTCATAAGAGTAAACCATATATGAGTGTAATACATATTGGTAGATTCATATGGGTATTCACCATGGTGCCTCCAAGGTACATTTATGTAAAGAGTAAATTTTAAATAAATATATTTAATTTGTTTAAAATTATGATAGGTGAGAATCTCAAGGAAATTCAGATAACAATTTAAATAAAAACCCGATTAATTAGTGATGGAAATTAATTGATTCAATCTCAATTTATCTTAAATAAGAATAATAAAGAATTAAATTCTTGTTTTATTAAATTCATAATTCATTGCATGCATGTGGATGATCATAAGCATAGACCATACCTTTGAATGTGATTTCATTCATTTAATTTATTATTAAATTAAATTGTTGGTTTTGATGCCTTTTCTCCTCCTATTATATAAGATCCTTCAAGCATATGGTTTATTTTATGTGAAACTATTGTTTCTATCAACTACGTGTGACTAAAAGAAAATGTTAGGGACAGAGCTACCAAGATAATGGGGGCTATTCAAATTTTTAATATAGGAGAAACCAATCCAATAAATATACATAGGTGGACATGGGGAAAGTTGTAACACAAACCTTAATTGGTTCAAGGTGTTTTCCCCCAAGGTGAACAGTTAGTTTATCAACTGATACATAAACTAACCATTAGTAAAATTTCATGATCATACAACTTTATTATTTTATTTCCCTCAAGTTTTTTAGTTATTTCATTATGTATGTTTTGTCATGATCACATGACTTAATGAAATTACTGATAATGAAAGATATAACTGAAATAACTTTAGTTATGCATAAATATTATATAAGAAATGGTTAATCAATTAATTAAATCCAATTAATATTAAAAATCATGTGATAAAGATAAAAATGGGTATTTACGCATAAAATGATAAAATCCCTCAATAATATATATTAAGTAGGTATAGTCTTCCACTACTTCAGTTAAAATCTAACCATAGTTCAAAGTGATTGACCATCCAAATTTGGGGTGCTTTCAATTATCATAGAATTATAAATTGATGTTTTTGGTTTAATAAACGTAGTTCACATTAAGGGTTGACTACCAAAGTAGGACATTGTGTAACTGAGAGTCAAGGGTTGAGGAAATCCATTTTAAGGATTTTAGTATTTGGGGGTCCACTAAATAAATCAAGGAAATGTGAGCTAATTAAATTATCATTAAGAATGCCTACCTAAAACTATTCATGTTTCTTGAATTACCAATTTTTGGGTAATTAAAAGGGGAATATGGATCTTTTCCACTAAAATGTCCAAGAAACATGATATTTCAAAGAAAATGGTGAGTGCTATAGGTTTTTTGATAAAATACTGGGAGATTTGTAAATATTATATTAATTTATTAGTCTAAATTTTATCATATAAAGTACTAAATTATTAATCAATTTATTTTGATAAAAAATAATTAAAATGACATCAAACATATCACTTCAACCCAAATTTGAGAAGGATAACCGTCACACTAGAACAAATTTCTAAGAGTTTAAAAGGTTCTTACGTGTTATACTTCACCGTGAATGGAAATTTTATGTACTAAAAGAACTTCTATTTAATGCACAAAGTAATGAGGAAAGTGATGAATAGATATCAATCTATGAGAAACATTTATATGATTCCATATATTTTCTATGTTTCATGCTATCATCCATGACTAATTATATTTTACAGAAATATGAGGACATGGATGTGTATGGCATGATATCTCACCTTTGGGTTCTATATCAAAATAAGGAGAGATAAGAGAGGTGTGAGATCTAAAATGATTTATTTACATCTAATCTTGGAGATTATGTGCCAGTTGGTCCTCATATAGTAAATATTATTGGATAAATTGAGTACTTAGATATCTTAGGGATTGAATTTTTAGATTAGTTTCATACAGATCTCATACTCTCATTACTACCCAAGACCTTCTCCAGTTTTGTTTTTAACTACAATATTTTTAATACTGAGAAGATTAATTCGAAACTTCTTACTTTTATTTTTTAACTAGATAAAGACATGGGGTGTGATAAATTCTTAGTCCTTGTGGTAAATAAGAAAAAAAATTAATGAAAAGGGTCCCAAGACTCAGAACAAGTCTAAAGATATCGAGCACAATCCTTCCAAGAAGAAGAAGATGCAGAGGCAGGGAAAGGAAAAAGAGATAGTATGTTTCGCATGTGGCAAGCTAGGATAATGGAAGTGGAACTTCACCCAAAAGAAAGGGGAATAAAAATTTGTGTTTTTTATCAAGTTTAATCATTCAATATTTCTATATTGGGTATTATATAGAACTTTTGGTTCTCACACTTGTATCCAAATGAAGGAACCAAGTAGATTATGAAATATTTTTGGAGGAGAGGTTGATTTGAGAGATACTAATAGTGTGAGGTTAGATACTATAGTAATTGGTGACTACCACCTCTTATATCTAATGGGAATGATTTTTGTTTTATAATATTTTTTTATGTACAAATTTTTACCAGGAACATAATTTATGTATCATTCGAATATTTAGATGCATTTATTTTCATGGTTGGAATTAAAAGTTGTTTATTTTATAAGGACAAAATATTTTATGGTATGTAACATTAAAATAAAGTTATTAATGTATTAAATTACTAAAACCAAGTATTAAAAATTATTAATGAATCATGTTCCCTTGACTATTAAAACCACCGGATATAGAATGACTATCTTAATCATGTAAACAAGAAGTGTTTGACAAATATCTATCATGATGGTTTTTTAGACTCATCTTATTTGAAACCAATTGAATGTTTTCTTTCTTATTTACAACGAAAAATTACCAACCCTCCATTCGGTGGACCAGGGGAAAAATCATAGATCTTCTAGTATTGTTACACCCTAATGTGTGTGGAACATTTCTAGTAGAAGCTAGATGTGGTTATTCTTACTTTTTAACTTATAATAATGAATTGAGTAGATAATTATATGTATACATGATGAGGTATAAGTCTATGTCCTTTTAGAAATTCAAATGATTCAATAATTAAGTATAGAATAAACTTGTAAAATAAGATAAAGAAACTTTGATGGGATTTAGGTAGTGAATATCTTAAGCAAGAGATTATCGACTTTCTGTGGGAGTTTTGGATTCTATCTCAACTAACTCCACATTAAAAACCACAGGGGGAATGGTATTAGTTAAATAAGTAATTGTATCTTATTAGATATTTTCAGGTCTATGGCAAGTCAAGTAGATCATCCATTATCTATTTGGGTATATACATTTTAAACTATGGAATACGCATTAAATCGAGTACCAACTAAAATGTAAAATTGAATTCCCTTTGAGTTATAAAGTGTAATGAATTATTTTTTATCGCATACATGTGTATGGGGTTGTGAGGTGTTTGTAATGCCTTCTTAGGAAACAAACTAGCACCCTAGGGGAAAAAGTGTATATGTATGGGGTTTCCAAAGGAAACAAAGGGATACTACCTATAAAACCCCTTGGAAAATAAATTCATTATCTACATACAATCCATCTATCATGAGAGGGTTCACATCCTCAAAATGATAGTGGGATAAATATTTACATCAATGAAGTTGATGGTCAATATGTAAAAGATTTGGTACAAGAACAAGCTCTATAGGTCCCTGTGGAAGAAGTATTTCTCAAAACACAAGTTCTATATAGAAGAAAATGATAGGTAAGAGAAAAATAGAAATATGGTTTTCAATCCACTAAATATGGTGATTAATTATTGGTTGAAAATGACAAACCTATATCCTACAAATAGGTATTAGAGTGTGAGAAGATGTAATATTGAAAGAAGCCATGAATTCTGAAATGGATTCTATATATCATATCCAAGTTTGGGTTATTTTCGATGCCTCATTTGATATAAATCATGTAGACAATAAATTTTTATTCAAGAAAAAATGGACATGGAAGATAAATTGAATACCTATAATGAAATTCTAGTGGATAAAGGGTTTAAAAATCATCAAGGAATTGACTACGATTAAAACTTTTCACCAGTTTCCATGTTTAAATCCTTAAAAATTATTCTTGTTATATAAACGCAACATGACTATGAGATATTCCATGTGCATTTCATAAATGAATTACTTAATGGGAACCTTTAGAAATATTTCTATTTTATACAATAAAAAATTGTGACTCCAGGTGATGCCAAAAATATTTTCATGATACAAAAATCTATTTATGGATTGAAGCAAGCATCAAGATCATGGAACATTCAATTCAATGAATATAGAAAATAATTTTGTTTAATTAAAAAATATTGTGATCCATGTGTTTGTAATAGTTTTAGTGGTAATGTGTTCTTTATCCTAGTGGTATATGTTGATGAAATATTACTTATTTGAAGTGACATACCAATGTTACAGTTTATAAAGGACTAGTTAAATATGTGTTTCTCCCTGAAGTAATTAGGTGAAGTAACCTATATTCTTGTGATCAATATCATTCATGATAGACCCAAGTGGCTTCTATGTATAAGAAAATGTACATATTTTTACTAGATACAAAATAGGTTTAGTATGGTACAATCCAAGATGGGATTGGTTATAGTGTCCCATGATTTACATCTTTCTAAGAAAATGTGTCCTCAGACACAATAGTGGAAAGAGATAATGAGTAAGATCACATATGATTCAGTTATTGGATAAATCATGTATAACATGTTATGTACTAATCTTTATGTTACATATTCATTGATCATGGTAGGAAGATATCAAACTAATCTAGGATAACATCATTGTTCTGTTGTTATGGTTATCCTTAAGTATCTGGGAAGAACTAAGGATATGTTCATAGTGTATGGAGGAGACAAGAAGTCGGTCATCATATGTTAGTTTTATTATAGTTTTTATATAGATAAAAATTATATGAATTCACAGTCATGATATTTTTTTGTGTCAACGTAGGAGATGTGAACCGAAAGAGTTCAAAATAGCCATTTGTCGATGATTATACAGCATAGTTTGATTATATAGTGGATTATGATTCAACCAAATAATGTTTCTGGATATGAAACTTTTTATATGAGATTAATGTGTTACCTAGAATTAAATACCCTATCACATTGTATTTTGATAATATTTTAATGGTAGCTCTTGCAAAAGATCCAAGGTCCCACCAACAGAAAAAAGCATATACTCTAGAAGTATCACCTCTTGAGAGATTTCTATTAAAGGTATTAATTTACAGTAATAAGAGTACCCATTAAAGAGAATGTTGTAGAACCCTGGTCTAAAGTACTATCTCAGATGAATCATGAGTATCATGTGATATTTAGTGGACTGAAGGTTGTTATAAGTTGGATCTAGTGCAAGTGGGATTATTTTGGATTTGGTGCCATAGAGCCAAATTTTGTGTACTTTATGATAATTTGTATTCATATTTTTTAATATTAATAACCTTATTATCACATTAGTATGGTTCTTATCTATGATATAATATGTGATAATTTCTTAAGAGTAGCAGTCACACTAAAATATCATAGTAGGGGCCCGCTATGATGAAAACCTAGAAGTGCTACGAAACTATTCTCAAATATATGTTTTATAGTCGAGTGATATCATTTGAGGGACAAAAATGATATAATATATCATGGGTAGAGACTCATTTAACTTTGAGTCACCTTCTAAGGGTGTATGCCCTTAGTAATATTGAGTGTAGGATATTATGAGGATAAGACCCGCCAGTCAGAAATCCACATTTATATGTGTCATTGGATGTTCATATACGTGGATGTGTGTATTGATCATTACACATTAATGTTATTATTAATGAGTTTTATGAGTTGTATAATTTTATGTATTGATGAAAAATGTGATGAAATATGACCGCTAAGAGGTAGCATATGTTGGGTGTTTCATGGGTAATATTGCGTTAATGAATAATGCAAGAAAGGATTTGTCCTTTTTTCATTAATGGAACTTGGTATCTCTGGCCCATTCATGGAAATTATATAGAATAAATAAATCCATGTCTACGGTGTTCTAGAGGTATGTTAAATTTCCGGTATGACAAAGAAAGATACATCGAGCACATAGGCTGATGGAACCAGCATACAACCTACTTAATTTAAGATTTCATGATAAAGGGGTTATATTACCTAGTTAGCATCCATATGAGGTATTATTTCATTCTGGAATTAACTTGTTTCTACATTTTTTCCTTGGAATGTTTCTTGATACTAACCTTATACTTTAGTCTATTTTACCTAATGCCACTATGAAATAGGCCAAGAGGGTCCCAAACTAAGTGTGTCATGAATCTCTGCTAAATAATATATTATTATTTATTATTTAACAAGTGGAATAAATTTTATTCTCACACATGTTAAAATAATAATTAATGTTTTATTGATCGCATGTATTCCATCACCAGTTATTCGAGAGTGTATAATTTGATTATATTATTAAATAAATATTAATTATCTATTTAGTGGATAAAATATTTATTTATTTATAGGTGAATAATGTAGTGAAATTTATTTAATAAATAAATAGTTATTATTCAAAGATCAACAAATATTGTGGAGGAATGGTGGATATAGTATAATGGTGCAGAGAGATAATATTTATATATTGAATATTATTTCAAAACAAAACATTTAATTTTAATTATCAAGTTAAGTGCTTGTCAAGAAATAATATTATTATTATTATTGTACACATGGGGTTTCATAAGTGATTGAATAAATAATAAGGGTCACTTGTGTAATTATTTATTTATAAACCAAGTGATATATAAACCCAATTATATTATATTCTAGGAGGGCCAATTCTTTTGTTTGGTTGGGCACAATGGATTTGAAGAATCCTCTCAAGACCTAGAGAGATCCCTGCTCCAATAACCCTCCCAAGAATAGAGAGTGATCTTCCTCTACCATTCTCCCTCAAGTAAAGAGAGATCAAGGAGAATGATTTGAAATTGATTCTCACAGTGATCAAAGGTGAATGACGTAAGAGATAGAATCTATCATGATAACACCCGAAGATTCCTATGGTGACATTTTGTTATTTTTATAACACGTGTGGGCCACCACTAGAGGTAATATGCTCTTGATTACTACAATTAAATGACAGTACAACACAGATCTGTTTTTAGACTCATATGTGAGAAAATAATTCCAACAAGTTAATTATTTAATTGATTTAATTAATTATAAATAATACGTGATGATCATCTCTATGGTTATGGAATTTTATCCATTATCTATTTTCTTTGATTCAGTTCTATTGTTCAATACATTTATCATTGTGTAAATCTTAGATTAATTATCGATCATGAAAAAAATTAGAGTTGGTAAGGACCCAACGCACATTCCACTGCACTCAAAACCTGCAGTTCATAGATATGGTTTAAGACCCAAAACAAGGTGAATCCAACCAAGTAGATACATAAGAAATTAGATAAATATTATAACTCAAGACAATCATATGATCAGTAATTTATTTCCCAAAGGATTAGGTTATATTTATCATTGCTCAGCAAACTGACGAATTGAGAAGAGTTCATGGTCAAATCAAATATTTATTTTATTTTTTCTGTACATGGTTATTTATTTATATATATGATTTTCGGTTTATTTATTTATTTAAACATGGTTATACTAAGTATATAAAATATGAAATATGAAAAGATAAAATAAAATAAAAGGTATTAAATATATTTTATCTTATACATATAATTATTTATGAAAGATCAATATAACTAACATACATCAGATAGATAAAATAATTAATATTTTTGAATAACATAAATAAAATACTTCAATAAAAATATTATGTCATAAAACTCCTTCCATCATTTGACTTAATATGTAAAAATATTTATAGTATTGTTCTTACCACAGTCATGGGAACTTTAAATTATATAGGATCTTTAATGAAGATAATGGGTAAATATAGCCAAATTATTATTTAAGTAATAATCATAGCCTAAATAATATAATTTTGATTCAAACATTAATGAATTTAAAGTATAGGGTTTTAGGATTTGTAATTAAACTCATGTAGTGTCCCCAACTTGGGAGCCACTAGAAGGGTGTTCTGAGCCGGGTTGGCAACATGACCTCAAGCACATCTCTCGGAACCCCAGTGACTACCGACTAGTAGCGAGTGCCTTTTTAATGTGTATAAGGGGGATAATATTCCCCCATTAGTAATAGGTAATACAAAGTGGAATAAAAGAAATTTATAATAAGTAGAAGAAGCATATAAATAAAAAACTACATCAGAAGAAATTAAATAATCCCACATAAATAAATGAAAAGTGAGGAAGATGATAAATCGAACTATATACACAATGATGTCATGAAATGATGTATGTACTAAAATAATATTACAGAAAGAGGTAATAAAAGTATTCTTTCAAAACTAAAATGTAAATGACACAAAGTGAAACAACTGTATCTTGAGAAAAGGCTTTGTCTTATGCCCCCAATATCCATTCTAAGGAGCAAGAAACACTAAAGAATCGGAAGTAGCACACATCACTTTATCTATACATGTGAGAATAATGTATACTTGGGTACCTAACAGCACCTGATAAGCGTGTGAGATATAATCACAACTGGATGGTATCCATGGTGTCTAGAGCATTCCATTTTGTGATGTAAAAAAATTTAGTGTGCCTATATGTGATAAATAAAAGCAATTAAATAAACAAAATAAAATAATTATAACTTGGTTTGGGTTCTCAAGGAACATGTCCATACCACCTTCTTTGCCCAAACACAAGAATCTAAAAAAGTACCTATAATAAGTAGGATGTATATATATGTAAAGGCTAGAAAAATTGAAGGACGACAAAAAAGGAACATACCCCCAAGCTTGTTCTTTAGCTTGGGTCTAATTTATGGGCCATCAAAGTGTGATTCAAGGCACCATAGAGGTATCACAATTTAGAAGGAATCAAAAGATGCATCAAATAAAACCATCCATGAATTATCATTATTATTATATTAAACTTTATAGTTAGAGTCCAAGACCATCCAGAAGGTATCTCTACAGTACATCCTTCAATTTATGCAATACCACCAATCTCATCCAAGAAAATTTTCTAAATGGCGATGTATCACTCAAGGCATGGTTTTATCATGATTTTTTCATGGGTATTACACATAAGGGGTCAATTATTACCTGAGGATTGGAATAGCCACTTTTCCAATGTGGCTGTCCTTGATTGTCCCTTAGGGAACCGTTATCACTTTTGAGTATACAAAAAACCCAGGGAAGCCCTTTTCTGGAAAAGCCTCAAACATCACCTCCACTATGCATAGTGTGGTAACCAATCAAGAACGGAGAGTCTATGTGTGGGTCCTTAATATGGAACCCACATTCTCTCTCCCTACCCAAAATTTAATTATATTTCAGAGAAGTAGATATCAAAAAGTATGAATTTATAATTGAAACAAATCTATTTAAGCAACTAAAAGCCACACACTTCCTGATTATTCAAGCCCAACTATCAGAACCAAATATAAGTAACACAATAAATATATCAACACCCAAATATTCCTAAAGAAACCAAATAATCACATTTTGGGTTGAAATTAGAGCACCTTCATTCGATTATTTTTTTTTAAACATGAAATTAATCGTATAGCATATAAATTAACCAATTAATATAATATCATAGTCCAAGTTTTATCAAGGAAAAACACTTTATCAGTTAAGGAAGAATAAAAATTCATTTTTTATATTATAATATAATAGCACGGTAAGAATTATAACAAGGAATCATCAGGAATAAAAACACAAATAAAACCTAAATTTCATGGTTTATATTTATCCTAAATGATTTATTTGATTTAAAACTCAACTAAGGAGGGTCCCACAAATACATGTAATCAATAAATTAATTATTCAGGGATAATAGAATTTTGATCGATTACGTCGGCACACCCAAAGGGTATCCAATGATGTTGAAACAATTTAAACAAGCTGTTCCACCTCAAATAAGGTCGTAATAGTCAAGAAAATAAATTTAATTAAATTTGATTAAGTAATATTTAGTATCACTGGTAGGCACCGATGAGGGGGAAAACATGTGGTGTAAAAGTTGAAACAAAACAATGGGAATGAGAGGAGATATACAAACTCATAATCATAGTGGATAATATTCTCTATAGTGACCTTTGATTTGACCTAAAATGAAATAATTCGGATAATTTTAGAAAAACCCCAAATTCAGGTAAAAATATTCTACGGGAGATTTCATGACGGAGACTGGATTAAATCCTATAATAGTTATTAGGTGAGGTTAGCCTTACTGATAGCTTTACAGCACATCAAATTATGTTGGAAACAGAGAAGGGATATAGGTTTAGTGAGCTTCCAAATGACGTGGAGGAGGAGGTGCACCACCTATCAAGGGGCATGACGCACTAAGGTGAGAGGGATTACAGGAAGAGAGAATGAGGAAAAAAGAAAAGACATAAGAAAACGGGAGAAAGAAAAATGTTAAAATGAAAAATAAATAAAAAATTATAAATAAAATGAAATAAAATAAAATCAAAAACTAAAAAGGAAGGGAAAAGGAAAATACATAATTAAATGGGTTATACCCATTTTAATTATTTCCACTCTTCTCTGACTTATTTTATTATATTATTTATTTTTATCCTCTTTTTTATTTGTTTTTATTTAATTAAAATTATTTTTTTCTTTTTTAATCATTTTTTAATTATTTTTAACATGAACACTACGCTAGGGTGTGATGTATTATTTTATATAAAACCCAAGAACATATTTAAATAATTTAATAGCTACCTGTGACCTTCAATAGGGCGTGTAGGCATATGCCCTGGGTCACTTTAAGGACTTGGACAAAAAAATTAGATGGCCCATACCTTGATTAAAATCAGAACGTTACAAAATCCACGGCTTAAGATAAATCATCCATGAGTTTTCCCTATGAGGGTAGTGGAATTTTGTCTAAGAAAAGCTCTAGTTGTTGACCATGCATATCAGTATCCCACTTTTTGGTATCATCCAAAATATATCTATGTTACCATAGCACCAAGACTAGAGGAACTAACCTCCCTTAAAGAACCTTTGTGTTACGATAGACAATATGGATCAGACACTCCTCAAAGGATGCATCTGCATCAAGCTAGATGTCATTAGGATGAAACGAATGAGATGGGTCTAGATGATATTGTTGAATTTGAGATGCATGGAAGACATCATGCATGGAATTGTACCTCTAAGGTAATATTAAATGATAGGAAATTGTCCCAACTCTCTCCACTATCATGAATGGCTTAATGTATCTCTGTGATAACTTCACATGTCTCTTGATCCACCTGTAACCCAACCTTTGAGAAGCACATAGAAAAATTAAATGCCCCCCCCCCTCGATCTCCAGAGGTCTATGGTGATGACTGGTATAATATTTATGTCTAGACTAAGTTGTAGTCATATGCTTCTGAATCAGCTTAACTTTCTAAGAAGTCTCTTGAATGAGATGAGGACCTGAATGAGCTACCTCACCTGCATCGAGCCAGTATAAAGGTGAACGCATGGTCTACCATAGAGGGCCTCATATGAAGCCATTTGAATTGTCTCCTACAATCTGTTATTATAGTTAAACTAAATAAGAGGAATGTGTTTATCCCAAAAACCTCCAAAATATAGGATACAGGCCCATAGCATATCCTCTAACACGCATATGGTCTTCTCGGACTTCCCATCATTCTGAGGGTGATATACAGTACTCAAGAGTACCTATAAACCCAATGGTTTTTGTAACCATTACCAAAATCATGAAATAAAATTTGAATCTTTATATGAGACAATAGAATTAGGTACGCCATGAAGTCACACTATCTCCCAGATATACAGCCTTCCTAACTCATCAATAGAGAAGGTCTCCCAATTTCATAGGAAGTGCATGACTTTGGTCAATATATCAACAATCACCCACACTACATCACTACCTAAAGGAGATCTTGGAAAGCCTATAATAAAATCCAAGGTGATGTCATTCTATTTCCACTTAGGAATGGATAGAGGTTGTAGAATTTTAGTAGTTCATTGGTGCTCTGCCTTCACCTGCTGACAGGTGGAGCACCGAGTGATGAAACCCACTATCTTCTTCTTCATACCCGACCAACAATACAAAAGACACATGTATCTATACATATTAGTAAGTACTAGATGAACTTCCCAAATATAGGTATGATATTCCTTCATCAGTTCATCCCATATATCTAAAGGTACCCATACACGACCATGGTAAAGTAAAGTTCCACTTCCATCAATAACCAGACCAGGAGGGGGGTTCTCTCATGTGGTGCTCTCCCTCAAAACTAGCCCCTCTGCATCAGATAACAATTTCATACATACTTGATTGAGAAGAGATTATATCACTGTAAGAGCTGTTAAAAATGATTTTACACGCTATTCCTAAACCTCTAGATGCATCTCAGAAAACAAAACCATCATCTGCCACTCACTACTGGTTGACTGGACGTCTTGTGTATGCATTTTGCGAATCAAATCATCCACCATATAATTTCCCTTAACAAGGGTATAATCATGATAAAAATAGATTGATTGTAGGTATTTGAACAACCTACACTACATTAAATTCTATTCTGAATTTTTGGGGATATATTTCAATCTTTTATGATCCATGTAAACAATGAACCTCTCACCCAAAAAATAGTGTCTCCAATAGTGTAAAGCATGAACCACAGCTACTAACTCAAGTTTTAGGGTAGGATAGTTCCAATCATGCAGTATTAGTTGGCAGGATCTATAAGACACAACTTGATCACCCAACATCAAAACTACACCATGTTCGATTCCTAAATCATCATTGTAAACAGTATAACATCTTCCTGGATCAGGCCGAATTAGGATCGGAGCTGAGGTTTGTATTACTTTTAACACTTGAAAATATTTTTCACAAGATTCTGACCAGATGAACTAAAAAACCTTCTTTTTAAGGGTCATAAGAGGTGCTGCTAAGTGGGAGAAATCCTATATGAAATTCCTGTAATAGCTAGCAATCTCAAAGAAACTGTGTATTTAAAAAACATTATTGGAATACTCCCATGAAACTATGGTGCTCACCTTTTTTGGTTCAACTAATACACCTACCTCAGATATTATGTGACCCATGAAGTGAACCTTATAGATCTATAAATGGAATTTTTTGACCTTTGGATATATCTAGTGATCTCTCAGTGTACTCAGCATGATCTCATGATGGGTTGTATGGTCATGTTTAGAGCATAAATACACCAAGATGTCGTCAAAAAAATCAACACAAAGGAATCAAGGTATGGGTAAAAACACTAATTAATCAAATCTATATAGACTGTCAACATATTAATGAGGCTGAGTGGTATAACTAGATACTCATTTATCCATACCTACTCTAGAATGACATACGTGGTATGTCAGATGTTCCACACGCACTTGGTGATATCCCAACCTCATATCAATCTTGGATAAAATAGTTTATCCTCAAATCTAGTCAATTAGGTTCTCTATAAAATTAAACAGATATCGATTCATTACCATAATCTGGTTTAGTCGATGATAAACTAAGCACAATATGAGGGTATCATCCCCCTTCTTAGCGAAAAGAACTGGTGAACCTCACGGTGAAGTTCTATATAATATAAAACCCTTAGCCTCAAGGTCTTCAAGCTACTTTTTGAGTTTATGTAGCTCTGTAGGTTTCATCCTATAAGGAGGAAAAGACACGGGTACCGCATCTGGAACTATCTCCATAGTGAACTCCACCTCCCTCATGGAGGGTAAGCTAGAGAAATAATTAGGGAATACATCCCTAAAATAATCCACAATGGGAGGGAATTACACTAGATATGTTCCCTGATAGCTCATGAAGAGACTTGATAACTGAGTTTTCACTCTTCCGAGTCATGAACGTTTAAGTACATCTTGATTTTCTTTCATATACCGTTCTCCTTTGTGTAGATATGTGTCTCCCTCAAGATATTTTAAGGACACCCCACAGTGATAGCAATCCACTTGTTCATGACAAGGAGTGAGTAAGTTTATACTAAGAATGACGTCGATTCCAGACATATCAAGGATGTAAAAATTCCAAAAGAAAAATTACCCACCTTTCTCTATGGGGATATCTTGGCACTGGTGTATTCCCTCTTTCATCACCCCTAGCAGAGTGTTTAGAGACATGATACCACAAAGGTACTCGATTGTAAAACCAAGGCTTTCAAAAATAGTAGTAGATAAAAAGGAGTGTGCTCCATCGGTATAAAAAATTGTTGAAAATAAAGTAGAGGATTCCATAATAGTACCTCAAACTATATATGGTCCTGTACTCTTCTCCTATAGTTCTTGTTTCACTACATATATGAGACATGAACCATGACCCTAATATGTTTCTTAACTAGCCATATTAGGTCCACTCTACTGAAACTGATAGTCTAGAACTAGATTTCGTCAACCATGGCCTCCACCACCACCTTATCATGATCAGATAGTGGAAAATGAACTTCCAGCCTATTATGAAGTCATATATACCATACTAGATAAAGGTGCTGGTATGGATCCTCTTCCACTATATGCTGATGAGAAATAATGGAAAAAATGATGAAGGTGCCCCATCTTGCTGCAAGCACGGCACTCCATTAGTTTCTTTGTGCACTGGGTCTTCTTATGGATGATTTTACTACACTAATGGCATATAATAGTGCTATCAGTATGTTCCATTTCACTTCTATTTTCCCTACATGCTCCCTCGAAGCGGCGCTCCCTACTTCCTGAAGAACCATCACCCTTTCTTGGAGCTGAACCGCCCTAGCTCATAGGTTTAGCTTCCCTGACTATTTGTTCTTAAATTAGGTCATAATTCACGATCTCTGTAAAAAAATTCAAATGAAAGAAATTCACATTCAAGTATATTGTATATCCTTGTTCATCCACCAAGAATCTCGTAGTTTTATATGTGTCACTGATCAGATATAGAGAAGAATTATGAAGCTCTGTGAAATGATTATAATACTCTAACACTATCATAGACCCTTTCTTATGATTTAGGAATTCCATAACATGATTATCTCTCAGAGTCAATGGAATGAAGTGATCATAGAATTTTTTTTGAAGACTACCCAAACAATGTCTCTGGTCTGCTCTGCCTGAGAAATAACATCCCACCACCGCTTGGTAGAGCCACGAAGCATGTATAATGAAATTTTGACTCTCTTCTTTAGAAGCATCTCGACATGGTCGAAGATATACTTCATAGATCATAACCCTAACTCTATATGATGAGGACCACCACTCACTCGGAATGTGTGAGGGTGATTCTATAGAAAGCCTCATGTAAGCTCTTCTATAAACGGGGTAGGTCTGGGAATATTTTGATCTAACTATATAAACATGAGGATACTATCCCTGAAACTAAGTGTCAGGTCTCATTGGAAGATTGAAAGGCAATGGTACCATAGGAGTCACTATGGGTGGTACTATATGTAACACTACAATTAGAACTTCTAGTGGCTCGGGACCCACCATCTCTGAAATATTTTCATCGCCACTCTCTAGAGGTATGGCATGAAGACGTCGTGGAAGCATTGGTCTATAATATCCAAAAACACACATTTAGAAATAATTTCATAATATATTAGGAAATTGATAAGGGTGAAATAAAAAAATAGGTACATGGATGGCCTTTGAGCACTACACAATAGATATCCCACTCTAAGAGCCAGGTCTAGATAAGGAAGAGAAAACTTAGTAGGATCACTAAAACAAGGCCTATTGTCTATTTCCCAAGTAAATTCAAGTTAACATCTAACAAACTATCACAAATTTGTATTTAAAATATAGGTAGTTCAAATATTAACAACTAGATACAACAACACTCACATGTAAATTGAAATATGGATGCATAAAGTATAAATGGCATGGTAATATGCATGTCAGTTTAATCCCTATGATGCCTAATATGATGCATCCAAATGAATTTCCATTGTATCATTGGATTGTAATTGTAAAACCCATTATCTCAATAATACCAACATCAATTACAATACAAAACTAGTGTGTCACCCAATGATGAAATAATATCAACAATAATTTTCATAATCAATAACTACAATCGCAACCCAGGAATTTGGGTTTCCTCTGCACATGGGTCAGCTACATCAAAGCATAGGGTACATTCCAAATTCATATTTCCTAGTCTCTTATAAAACCTAAATAGTAAGAAAAAAAAGGAGAAACTAACCACCTCTAATACCACTTTGTAGTGTCCCTAACCCGGGAGCCACAAGAAGGGTTCTCCGAGCCGGGTTTTCCACATGACCTCAAGTGCATCACCCTAAATGATAGAGGCTTACGACTAGTAGTGAGGGCCTTTTTAACATGTTTTTGGGTGAGACTATACCCTCATATGTAATAGTTAATATACAATAGAAGAAAATAAATTAATAGCAATTAGTAGAAACATATAAATAAAAAACTACAGGATAAGAAATTAAATAATCCCAACTAAATAAATGAAAAGTGTGAAAGTTGAGTAATCAAACCTGATACACAATGATGTCATGTTATGATGTCTGTAATAAAATAAAAGTATGGAAAGTAGGAATACAAGCATGCTATCAAAACTGTATAGAAAACAACACATAGTAAAATAGTTGTATCTTGAGTAAAGGCTCAGTCCACTGTCCCCAATCTCCATCCTAAGCAACAAGCAACACTTAATCATTAGAAGCAGTATACTTCCCTTTATCCATACCTATGTGTATAAATTCTACTTGGGTACCAAATGGTTCCCAATTAGGGTGTGAGAAATTAATCTTAGTAATCCATCACCCACAGTGTCTAAAACTTTACATTTATTTCTCTAACCAAATATAGTGTTCCTATATATGATAGATGAATAAAATTAAATAAAAAACTAAAATTTGTATAACTTGTTCTAGGTTCTCAATGGCACTCATCCATACCACCTGCTTCTCCCTAAGCCAAGAATCTGAATAAAGTACCTATAATTAGAAGGATTTATTTATATATAGTCTTGAAAAATTTAAGGCAAACAAAATTGGAACATACCCCCAAGTTTGTGCTTTAGCTTGGATCAAATTTACGTGCTAAAAAAGTGAGCTTCAAGACACCAGAAAGGTTTCACAATTCAAAAGGAACCCAAAGCTGCATCAAATAAAACCTTCCATGCATTATCATTATTATTATATTAAATTTAAGAGTTGGAGTCTGATACCATCCTGAATTTATTACTATAGTACATCCTTCAATATATCCAATACCACCAAGCATGTCCATGGTAATCTTTTGAAATACCAAGTATCACTCGAGGCATGGTTTTATCATGAGATCTTCCCATGTATCACACAAAAGGGGTCATGTATCACATGAGGATTGGAATAAACACTTTTTCAATGGTTCTATCCTTGATTGTCCCTTAGGAAACTGGTATCACTCATGATTTTATAGAAAACCCAGGGAAACCATCATCTGTAAAAGCCTCAGACATCACCTCCACAGCATGTAATGTGGTAAAAAATCAGGACTGGGGAATCCATGTGTGGGTCCTTAATACGGAACCCACATTCTCCCTCCCCAACCTAAATTTAATTAGATTTCAAAGAAGTATATATCACAAATTACACATTTATAATTCAAACAAATCAATTTAAGAAACTGAAATCCACACACTTCCTGATTATTCAATCCCAATACTCACAATGAAATATACGTAGACCAATCAGTATATCAACACCCAAACATGTCTAAATAAATCAATTCATCGCATTTTCGGTTGAGAGCAGCGCACTTCCATTTGAGGAGTTTTATTTCAAAACAAAAAATTAATCTTGTAGCAAATAAATTAATAAATTATTTTAATATGATAGTCCAAGTTTTATTAAGGGAAAAACATTATCAGCGAAAGAAAAATAAAAATGCATTTTTTCAATTATAATAGAATATCATGATAAGAATTATAATAAGGAATCATCAAGCATAAAAACCCAATAAACACCCAAATTTCATGGTTCAAATTTATCTTAAATAATTTATTTGATTTAAGACTCAACCAAAGAGGGTTGCACAAACACATGCAATTAATTAATTAATTAGTCAAGGCTAATGAAATTTAGACCTATTACATCAGCACATCCAAAGGGGTACCCAATGATGTTACAACAATTTAACCAAGTTGGTTCACCTCAAAAAAGGCCGCAATAGTCAAGAAAAGTAGTTTAATTAAATTAGATTGAGTAAAATTGAGTATCTCCGGTAGGCACCGATGATCAGCACAAACATGCAATGTAAAAGATGCTAAGAAATGATGGTAAATTGACTTGTCATCCTACTTTTTAATCATAGTGGATCCTACACTTCGTGGAGACCATTGATTTGACCTAAAACTAAAAAAATTAGATGATGTAAAAAAACCCAATTTTAGGTAAAAACCTTTTGCGGTAGATTACATCAGGGAGAGTTGATGAAATCCTATGATTCTTGGTTTGTGAGGTTAGCTTTACTAAGATCTTCACAGTGCATCAAAAAATGTTTGAAATAGAGAAGGGTTGGAGGTGTAGTGAGCTTATAAAGGAGTAGGTGGAGGACGTATACCACCTAGTAGGGGGCACGAAACACTAATAGGAGAGGGAGGAGAGGAAAAGAGAAAGGGAATATAAAGAAAAGAAAGAAATAAAATGGGAGAGAAAACTAAAAAAGAAAAATAAAGAAAAAAATAAATAAAATAAAATAAAATAAATCAAATAAAAAATGATGGATAAAGGAAAAAAATTAATAAAATGGGTTAAACCCATTTTAATCATTTCCACTCTTCTCCAACCACTTTTATTATATTATTTACTTTTATCCATTTTCCATTTTTTTATTCCTTTAAAATTATTTTAATTATTTTTTAATCCCTTTTAAATTATAGTTGACCTGAACTCTATGCTTGGGAGTGATGTATTATTGTATGTAAAACCTATGAAAATATTTGAATAATTTAATAGTTGTCGGGGACCCACAATAGGGTGAGTAGGCGCATTCCCTAGGTTGCTTTAAGGATTTTCACAAAAAATAATTGTTTTGTACCATGATTTAAGTTAGGATGTTACAACTCAATAGTTTCTAGAGTGACAAGTTAATGAATTTGACTGAAAATTAACTTTTTTATTATCAAAATACTTTTAAGGAAAAGTGAGAAATCATAAGGTTCAAATAGAGAATGCATTAAAAGAAAATGAATAATTATTGAAGGACTAGTTGATTCTATTGGAACTATTCTCTCTAAAAATTTTCCATGAAAGATTGGTTACCTAAATGTCTGGATCATCCTTTAAAAGGACTCCATAGTGATATGCTAACTTCTTCCAAGATTTTATGTACTCTTACCTACTCAACTTCCCTTCATTGAAACCTCTTACCAGTATTAGGCATTTCTTATCAATCCTTATGCTCTGTTAGTCATTGGTATCCACCAAATGTTATCTCTCCATTATCTTGTTAGCTTCTTCAGGCGAGGAGTTAATCACAAGGAATTACTCCAAAATTACTTCCTTTAAATGAACAATGAGTTATAAGTCCATAGTTCCCTCTGTGCCTGCCTACTTTGAATTAGGATCCTCTAGTGGGACCTTAGATGCTCCATGGAGATCATTCAACCTATTAAGAGTCTCACTAATATTAAGATCCTTTACCACTGAGTCACCCTGTGTCCGGGTGTGGTCTCCTGTCACCCCACTAGAGAGTGCATTATCCTTAGAAACCTCACCTTTAGGTTTCTTCACAATGGAAATGCAGACATTGTCCTTTACATTATCACTCTACTTAGATGTAGATATTCTCTCCATTGGTTTAGGGTAGAAATAATAGTCTTTCTATCATTTAAATTTCTTCCCTTCGTCAAGTATGAAGTTCCCTAAGCCCCTACCTCCATTCCCCCCTTTCTTCCTCCTAGGACTATGTAGTCCTCTATAGATTTGTCCCCCATAAAAAATATCAAAAATGTCTCCATACTCTTCATCACATGCTTCAGCTCAATTTTGAGTTTTTCCCTCTTTTAAAGATTCAGTAGGCTCACTTGAATCTAGGATCAACTCTTTAGCATCCAACCCATAAAAATGATTAAATAGTTTTAAATTAGACAAAATAATCTATATTCTGGACCCTTTTGTGACCATATTCCAACCATCAAGGTCCTATATGTGGTTCACCCCACCCTTAAATCCCATTGAAACATCCTTGTTTGCTAATTACCTCACCCCTTTAGAGTAGGCTCTACTACCAGACCACACAACCACTGCGTAAGAACCCAGATTCACCACATTGGTTCCCCTGGACCTATGAAAGTATGAACATTTCTCTTGGATACAATGAGCCCACTTCTAGTACCAAATGCCTCACTAGATTCATCCAAACCCTCTAATCCCCATAACCTAGATGCGTCCTACACACCTTGAATGGAGAAATCATGCATCAACCAGTGGAACACATCTACAACCATGGGTTACACCTCTCTCGGATGCACCTCTTTCAGGACAGAGACTTCCTCGCCCAAGACCTGATGACGACTAGCTTCCAAAGTAGGAGTGTATTCCAGATGGATGATGACATTTAGGTCCTACTGACATGCATCATGCACAAAAATTTAACTAGCAGCTGACCCCTCCTTGACTGCCTTTTTATTTTAGTTAAAAACCATGGGGCTACACTTTTCCACCTGATAACCAAGGCACAAGAATAATGAGAAATAATCAACCTATTGAGCCCTATGGGAGAATTAGTTGAACTTATATATTGATAATCCCAACTATGCTCGATTATATTATGATAATCCCAACTATGCTCAATCATATTTCAACTATGCTCAATCATATTTTAACTATGCTGAATTATATTTTGATAATCTCAATTATGTTCAAGTTCCTATATTAATTAATGATTAATTACTTATTTCATTATTTATGTACACCATGCACATATTCATATATTATAATATTTATATTATCTTCAGATAATTCGGTTACTAAATGGATATATATTCTAACTTGATCCATTCTGGCAATAGAATGCTTAAACAGACAAGTGGTCACCGTTACATCAAGCCTACCGATATGTGAAAGTTACCGTTACGTGAAAGTCTACCGATACGAACAAGTCTACCGTTACGTGAAGGTCACCGGTACAACAAGGCCAACAGATATGTGAAGGTCACCGGTACAACAAAGCCTACCGATACGAAAAGGAAATCGATACGAAAAGGCTACCGATACGTGAAGGTCACCGTTATGCAAGCCTGCCGGTACATCAAGCCTACCGATATGTGAAGGTCACCGGTACAACAAAGACTATCGATACCGAAAGGAAACCGATACGAAAATGCTACCGATACATGAAGGTCACCGTTATGCAAGCCTGCCGGTACATCAAGCCTACCGATACAGACAAGCCTACCGATACAGACAAGCCTACTGATACAGACAAGCCTATCGTTACATACAAGTTACCAAAGGAAGTATACCGTTACATGAAAGGTCACTGGTACATTAAGTCTACCGAGAGACATGAAGTCTATCAATAGAAAGGCTACCGTTACACAAGAGTCTACTGATACAAAGCCTACCGTTACACAAGGATACCGATATCCAAAGCTACCGTTATAGAGAATCTGACACTGCCTTAATTTCATTATCTTTATTTAATCTAACCAATTGTCATATTATGTATATTTTATTGCTCTATCATTTATTTAATGAAGGTTGTTGGATGTCAGGGAACCGTACCTCGTACCTGCAAAAAGAAATCATTTCTTTTGCCGGAGTTCATGCTATAAAAGTCCTTGTTGCTGCACAAGAGAAAATATACGACGTTCTATACACACATGCAGAATACATGAGGAATATACACAAGATAGAAGAAAACACGAAGAAGAACATACAAGAAGAGCTCAGAGAGATATACATGCACGATCAAGAAGACACATAAGCTCATACACATTCACGAGGATTTTGAAAAGCTTCATCGACTAAATTTCACTATCTCTGAACCTGAATGTCAAGCAGACGACAATCTGTTTTTCAGACAGAAACCAGAAGAGGACTCAGAACCATTTCTGATCAAATACGAAGTAGTCCAGA
Organism: Viscum album; assembly: GCA_963277665.1. Lineage (NCBI taxonomy): Eukaryota > Viridiplantae > Streptophyta > Magnoliopsida > Santalales > Viscaceae > Viscum > Viscum album. The sequence goes on from OY728139.1 coordinate 1,096,148,954, forward strand.
GCTACACTACAGTCACTAGATCCATTCTAAACTCTATATCTCGCTCTATGATTTATTGTTTACATTATGAGGAGTGTGTATCATCTAGTGTAATTTTTACACACACTGTATCCTGAACTTTAACTGGAGGATCTGTAAATCCTCATTCAAACTTCATACATCGTTTATTTCCCACTGTGGATAGTGGTAGAGGTCGTGTGTGACCTGGACAGCTGTATTTGTTATTGTTTTGTTTCCCACGTAGAACTGTGGTAGAGGTCTTTGACCTGGATAGTTGTAAACTGTTCTGAACCCCGATCCAGGGTGTGGATCAAATTTATATAAATTGTTGAGAGGACTAAGTCATGGCTTGAGACTGAACCTCTTGGTTATATCTGTTGTTCTTTATTTAGTTTTATCTAAAACCTTTTTATTCCGCTGCTAAGTGCTTTAAAACTTAAACAGTTTTTCAAAGTTACTCTGATAATTGAATTAGAAAGTGTTTGCATTATTTGTAAATCAATAAGTTAGTTTCAAAAGCTAATCTGATCCTCTGATTTGATTAACTGGGAATTAATCAATCCCTTGAGAACCTAGCTGAATGTTTGCTTTAGTTCAAATTCACTACAATTCAATTTGTATTTTTAAATTGGGTTAATTTGGTAAAGGATTTTACAACAGAAATTTTTAATTGGAACTCAATTCACCCCCCTCTTGAGTATCCACTCTGACCAACATTTGGTATCAGAGGATTAAAATATTTTCTGAAGTACTTTTTTTTCAACTGTGATTGTAGTTGTATTTTAAAGTTCTTAAAATTTCTGTTATTTCTAAGTTTTTATCTCTTTAAAAATTTTTGTTTCAACCTAGTTATCATGGATAACAGACTTGAAGTTGTTGCTGCTAATAGACCACCATTTTTCAATGGAAACAATTATACTCAGTGGAATATTAAGATGAAAATTTATTTAGAGAGCATGGGTTTTGATATTTGGACTGCCATAGAATCAGAATATAATATTCCTACTACTGTTAGATCTACTTGGAATGAAGATACTAAGACATATTACAATAATAATTGCAAAGATATGAATGCTCTGTATTGTGCTTTAGGAGATGAAGAATTTAATAGAATATCTGCTTGTAAGACTGCATATGAAATTTGGGATACCATAAGTGTTTCTCATAAAGGAACAAAAAATGTTAAGGAAATGAGATTGAATACCTATAATATTAAATATGATAATTTTAAGATGAGGCACGATGAACCAATTTTTGATATGTATCTCAGGTTTAACAAAATTGTCAATACAATGATTTCACTGGGAAAGGACGTTTCATCAAAGGAGCAGATCATGAGAATTTTGAGATGCCTACCTGAAAGATGGAGGGGCACTTCTGTTTCAATCAGAGAATCATGTGATATTGGTGAACTGCCGGTTAAGGAACTTATTGGTAAACTGATGATGTATGAAGAAGAACTCAAGGTAAACAAAGAAGAAGATGATGAACCAAAAAGGAAGTCAGTTTCCTTCAAGACATCTACTTCAAAGAATAAGGATAAGAAGAAACTTCAAGCTATAAGTGATAGCTCAAGCTATGAAGAAAGTGAAGGTGCATCTGACAGTGATGCAGAAATGGTTCACATAGCCAGAAGATTTAAGAAGTTTTATAGGAAAAAGAGATTTTTCAGAAAATCAATTTACAAAGGTAAGTATGACAACAAGGGACACTGGAAAAAGGACTGGAAAAAATCTGACAAATCTGATGAAGTTGTCTGCTATGAATAAAAAAGAAAAGGACATATAAAAGCAGACTTTCCAAAGCTGAAATACAAGAAGAAGTATTAGTATAAGGACAATAAGTATAAGAAAGCCATGAAGGGTACTTGGAGTGCTTCTGAGGATAGTTCAAGTGAATCTGAAGCTTCAGAGATTGAAAACAGAAATAAGGAAAACATGTGTTTTATGACAAACACTTCTGAGGTAACATCTAAAACTCCTGATTTAAATAAATATTATTCTGGAGATGATTCTGAATATGAAAATTTATCAAAATCTGAACTATTTGAATACTGTGATATTTTAGAAGAAACCTGTAATGAGCTGAAAGACAAATACAAAGGTTTAAAGAAACAGTATGCTTTAACTGTTAAACATAAATCTGATCTTGACATAGAAATGGAAAAGAATGTTCAGTTACTTAAAGAAAACACTGAACTAAAATTGTCAAATGAGAAACTAAGGAATTATTTAGAAATGTTTACAAATGGCAAAGACACTCTTACTCAAATGCTAAGTAAGAAGATTGCACCTAGATATACTACTGGTATAGGATACCAACCTGAACAAAGAAAAATTGCCAAAACTAGATTTATTCCTAAATCTGGATAGAATGTGGTTAGTTATTGTTCTGGAAGCTCATATGCTTCAACCAGTTATATTCATAGTTACGGATCTAATTATGTTTATCATTCAAAATCTGTTGATTCTGCAAACTTTATAAGACCCATAAGACAAATTTGGGTACCTAAAGTTTTATGGGATAACCTGTCTGGACCCAAGAAAATCTGGGTACCAAAATCATTTCCTATCTAAATCTTTTTTGTAGGGAACCTGCTTAAAAATCTCCTGTTGAAAGACTTGGTACTTCGACAGTGTATGTTCAATACATATGTCCGGAGACTTCTCATGCTTTAAAAGCTTAGTCAGGGTTAATGGGGGCTTTATCACTTTTGGTGATAATTCTAAAGGGAAAATCATCAGCTTAGGACATATTGGTAACACTGACTCAGTATTAATTTCTAATGTTCTATTGGTTGATGGACTTAAATATAATTTACTAAGTATTTCTCAGTTATGTGATGATGGTTTTAATGTTAAATTTTGAAATGATTCTTGCAACATTTTTAACTCTAAAAATGATTTAGTATTTTCTTCCTTGCAAAATAAAAATATTTATGATGTTGACTTAAATTCATTAGTTATGAAAAATATTACTTGTTTAAATGCTTTTCATAAAGAGTCTTGGCTTTGGCACAAAAGATTAGGACACTGCAATGTATATTCACTTAGAAAACCCACTAGGAAGAACTTAGTTAGAGACCTACCAAAACTTGAATTCCCAGCAGATAAAGTTTGTAATCCATGTCAAAAGGGAAAGCAACATAAAGTTTCTTTCAAATCAAGGAAAGAAGTGTCAACTTCTCAACCTCTCGAGTTGGTTCACATGGATTTGTTTGGACCTTCCAGAGTTTCTTGTTTAAATGGGAAGCACTATGTCTATGTTCGAGTACATGACTATTCTCGGTATACTTGGGTATATTTTCAAGCACACAAAAGTGAAGCTTGTTCTTACTTTGTTAAATATTCCAAGTCTGTAGAGAACCTTAGTGGACTTAAGATTAAAACCTTGAGAAGTGATCATGTTCGTGAGTTTAAAAATCATGAGTTTGAATCCTACTACTCACACAATGGCTATATTCACAATTTCTCTGCCCCTAGGACACCTCAGAAAAATGGTGTAGTAGAAAGGAGGAATAGAACCCTGCAAGAAATTTCCAGAACCATGCTAAATGAGTATGACCTGCCTATTTACTTTTGGGTTGAAGCTGTCAATACAACTTGTTATATTATCAATAGAGACTTGATTAGACCTATTCTTAAGAGGACCCCTTATGAGTTGTAGAACCCTAGGAAACCTAAGTTTATCTACTTCAGAGTTTGTGGTTGCAAAGTCTTTATTCATATTACCAAAGATAATATTGACAAGTTTGTATCCAAGAGTGATGAAGGAATTTTCCTAGGTTACTCTATTTCTAGTAAAGCCTATAGAGTTTTCAATAAGAGAACCAAATGTGTAGAGGAATCTGTTCACATCAAATTTGATGAAACTGATCCACATGAACCTAAGACCTCTCTTGAAAATCTTGAAGATGATCTCTCTATTTTGAACCTTAATGATAAAGACAGTGGACCTATAGTCAAAACATCTAGTTCTTGAAATTTTCCAGAACCTGCTTCTGTTTACTCCCAACTTGTTGATGAACCTAAAATCTCTAGCCCTACCTTTTCGAGTCTAACTAGGATTCTAAAGAACCATCCTTTAGATGATGTTATAGGTAATCTAGATAGAGGAACACAGACTAGAGCTTCTCTAAGAAATCAGGTTGAACATCAAGCTTTTCTTTCACAGTTAGAACATAAAAATATCAATTATGCTATCAATGATGAATTTTGGGTAATGGATATGCAAGAAGAACTAAATCAATTTGAAAGAAATAAAGTCTGGGAAGTAGTAGAAATACCTAAGGACACTTTAACCATAGGCACAAAGTGGGTGTTTAGAAACAAAGCTGATGAATCTGGAAACATCATTAGAAACAAAGCTAGAGTAGTTGCACAAGGTTATAATCAAGAATAAGGAATTGAATATGAGGAAACCTTTACACATGTAGCTAGATTAGAGGCAATTAGAATCGTACTTGCTTTTGCATCACATCTGAATTTCAAGTTATATCAAATGGATGTGAAAAGTGCTTTTCTAAATGTTTTTATTATTGAAGATGTTTTTGTAGAACAACCACCTGGTTTTTCAAATTCCCACTTTCAAAATCATGTTTTTAAACTTTCTAAAGCTTTATATGGTTTAAAACAAGCTCCAAGAGATTTGTATGAAAGACTTACAAATTTTCTTATTTCAAAAGGATTTACAAAAGGAATTGTTGATCCCACTCTTTTTATAAAAAGAATTTCAAAAGATTTTTTAATAGTACAAATATATGTTGATGATATTATTTTTGGATCTTCTAAAAATTCTTTATGTACTGACTTTTTGAAGGTTATGCAAAATGAGTTTGGAATGAGCTTAATGGGAGAGCTTAAGTACTTTCTTGGATTTCAAATATTTCAAACTAAAGATGGTATTATTTTAAATCAAAGTAAATATATTAAGGATTTACTAAAACGTTTTTGTTTGGATAGTATTAAGGGAAGTGATACACCTATGAGTACCACCTATAAATTAGATATTGATGAAACTTGTAAACCAGTAGATCAAACTAATTGTAGAGGTATGATTGGGAGTTTACTTTATCTTACTGCTAGTCGACCTGATATTATGTTTAGTGTATGTATGTGTGCTAGATTTTAAGCTAACTCTAAAGAGTCACACTTACTTGTTGTTAAAAGGATTTTCAAATATCTTAAAAATACTACCAATTTGGGACTGTTTTACCCAAAAGGACAATCATTTGATTTAATAAGTTACTCAGATAATGAATTTGCTGGATTCAAGTTAGATAGAAAGAGCACATCTAGAACATGTCATTTACTTAGAAAGTCCCTAGTATCAAGGTGTAGTAAGAAACAGAATTCAGTTGCATTATCTACTGCTGTAGCAGAGTATATAGCTGCTGGTAGTTGTTGTGCGTAGATTCTGTGGATGAAACACACTTTATTGGACTATGGATTTGATTTTAAACATGTTTAATTAACTGTGATAACACTAGTGCGATCAACATCTCAAAGAACCATGTGTCTCACTCTAGAACCAAACACATTGATGTTAGACACCACTTTCTAAGAGATCATTATCAAAGAGGTGATATAGCTCTTGAATTTATAGGCACTGAACTCCAATTAGCATATATTTTCACTAAGATTTTATGTTCAGAAAGATTAAGTTTCATTAGACGTGAATTAGGAATGAAAATTTACTCTTAAACCATTAGATAAACCTCACCGTTAGATAAACCTCACCGTTAGATAAACCTCACCGTTAGATAAACCTCACCGTTATATAAACCTCGCCTTTAGATAAACCTCACCCTTAGATAAACCTCACCGTTATATAGACCTCACCGTTAGATAAACCTCACCATTAGATAAACCTCACCATTAGATAAACCTCACCGTTAGATAAACCTCACCGTTAGATAAACCTCACCCTTAGATAAACCTCACCGTTAGATAAACCTCACCGTTAGGATGAACCTCACCGTTAGAATAACCTCACTGTTAGATAAACCTCGCTGTTAGAATAGACCTCACTGTTAGGACACCTCACCGGTACATCTCTCGCGCTGTTTTAAATTTTCGTATTGAGGCCGAGGCTTTAAATTTACTTTTAATATAAGATTTATTTTATATGTGAATCCTAAATGATATTAAACCCAACTCTAGATATCACTCAATCACCGCGAACCTGTCTGTTCAAATCCCTTTTACCTAAACCTCTCATGCTCGCAAAACCCTAAGCCTCAGAATCTGAAATGGTCCGTGTGAAGCGACCCTCAGTGGATGAATGGAGTGATGAGCCGCAAGCTAAGAACCAGAAAGTAACCAATGCTGGTGCCAGTCGAAGCAGTAGAGATGTTTTTTGAAGGAATCCTATGAATCCACATTTATAGAAGCGAGAAATTGTAGTAGAAAAGGAATTATGTGTGGAATGGCTGCTGGTAAGCAAGACCTTGATTCTGAAGGTTTTACAAGAACAAGGATGGCTCAAATGCTTCATGAACAATAATGGACTGTACTATCCAGCTCTGGTAAAAGAGTTTTATGAGTTTTTCTATTTTAAGACATTAGAAGAAGAGAACAGGATGATTTCCTACATAAATGGTCAAAAGATTTTGTTTTCATCTGTTGAATGGGATGAGAACCTTAGAGTTCCTCATGAAGGTGATTATGGATTTTATTCAAAATCCATACCGACTACTAGTGAATTTTTCAATTATGAGGATACCTTGTTAGAGTTGACAGGAGATGGAACTCCTAGAAAGGTCATTGCTGCAGAGATGGCAGGGGAGGACAAACTTTTCTTCAAGTTCATTCAGCATGTGATTAGTCCAAGGAGAGGAGATTTTGCTACCCTCAGATTTCAAGACATTTATTTTTTATATCTGCTAAAGCATGGAGTAAAGGTGAATTTATGCAGACTGTTAATGATTCAAATTGAAGAGATGACTAGACTGAAGTCTAAGTCCAATGCACTTTTCTTTTCTATGTTAATTTCTATTATGTTGAAAGAAAAAGAGGTAGCCGAACCTCAATATGGAACTGTTGTGGATAAGGATAATTTTTTCCTCACCAAGACTGTGTGTAAGTTTATGAAAGTAAGGTGGAACCCTTGGAAGAAATCATGGGTTAATGATGATGGAAAAATATATGACAAGTACACTCCTGTGGATCATCCTTCTAGACCAAAGGATTTGAGGGATCCTAGTCTTGGACCAGATGAGCCAGAATAGGTCTACACTGATGATGAAGCTGAGGAGGAAGAGACATCAGTTGAGGAAGGAGGAGACCCTAATTTACCACCTAGTCCTATGCCTCAAAATATTTCTTATGGAGCAGCTAGCCCTCCAAAAGAATTACCAAGGAGATAAACTATTTTGAAGGACAATGATACTGAGACTGAGGAAGAAGAAGAAGAACCATATTAGTATGTTGTTAAGGACACCTCTGAAGAGGATGAGGCAACTGAATCCGATCGTGTTATTAATGGAGAAAAGAAGGCTGCTGTTGAAGCAGATGATGAGGAAAATGAAGAAGAAGAGCTCAGTTTGAGCCCTCTGATAGATAGTACAGTCAGGAAAGTGACTGATCAGAAAGCAGAAGCTCCATCTATTGATGAGAGAGTCATTGATGACTCAGAACAAATGGCTATTGAATTTTTTGCAGTTGTAGAAGAAGTGGTAGAATTACATCGAGTAGAACAGTTGGATGAGATTCCTCAGAAGAATGTTCTAAGTGAGGGGGAGCATCTTGGTTCAGTATCTGTTTTGTATGACATTGAAGGTTGGTCATCAGATCCAGTATATATGGTTCTTGGAATTTCCTATGGAGATTCAAATGAGGAAGAAAAGCCCCAAAAAGAGTCATTTATCCTACTAGCTGTAGCTGAGAATGTGGTAACTAAGGAGGACCTTGATTCCTTAAAGGCTGAATTGAAATAAGCACTAAGAGAATCAGTGGAATATTTGAAGCAAAGTCTGGTTGATGAAATGAGAAGTGTAGAGCAATCCCTGGAGCTATCTCTAGGATGTGTTGTTTCTATCCCAGTAAAGGAAATGATGGATGAAGTTAAGGTGTGCCATACTCAAATTGACAGTTGGAAAGGAGCTGTAGTTGCTCTCAAACAATCCATTGCTTCGTTGACTTCCATGAACAGCTCTCAAACCCAGGTGAATACTGATATCAGATATATCAAAGAGGTAGTCAAATAGTTTGTGGAAGTTTTTGAGGCTTTCAAGAAATCAGTCAAAGGACATTTGAACAGTCAAGATGAACTTGTTCAGAAGGTGGTTAGTAATCTGACACAATCTTTCAAGGAAACAGTAGCTTTCTCAGTTAAACCCCTTCCCTCATCTAGCTCCACTGTGAACCTTGACCAGATCAGATCTGTTATTCAGGAAGAGTTGGCAAAGGCCAGTACCAGTGGTACCTTAGATACTCAAATCCTTGCAACCACTTGGGAAGTTAGTAGTTTTGTTTGTGATCACCTACGGGCAGCTACAGCCTCTCAAGAGGCAATTAAGAATAAAGTGGATGCTTACTTTGAGAAGGTCTATACCAAACAGCAAAGGACCAATCATTTCAAGCTTTTGATGGAGAATATGAAGTTTCCTCCAGTGACTCAATCTTTAAGAGAATAGGTTAGTAAGCTCAGGGATATTACTCTTGCCTTGGATAAATTCATTAAAAATCGAGATGATTTTATGTCAGCAATGGAGATAGGAGGCAATATTATTATGGATTTCAGGAACCTACTGTTACCATTCTTGTATGTGGATGCAAGACCTGTGATTGTCCCTTCTGGCCTTCCTGCCTCTGCCTCTGAGAGTACACCTCAGTTGACTCTAGTTCAGGCTATTCGAAGCTTGACACCTATGATCTCACAGAAGAGCACATATTTCAGATCCGGTACAGTTTCAGTGGCTGAACCTCCAGTTGTTTTTTCAGTTATTCCTAGGCCATCTACTCACTCTAAAGCTACACCCTCTTCTAATCCTAAGGGAAAGACTCCTGTTCAAGAGGATGATTGATTGTTTCTAGATGTTTTTTATGGGATTCACTTGTATTTATTTTTGTAATATTGACTTTATTAGTTTGTACCTTTTCTACTTTAATGGACATTTACTCTTACATTCTCCACTTTACTATGTTTATGTTTCCTTGCCTTCTGATCTTCCTCCAATTTTGCAATTCTTTTTGTTAATCACAAAGGGGGAGAAAGTGCACCAAAGGCGAAAAATAGGGGAGAAAATGAAAACTGGAAGTGAAAATTGACAGGGGGAGAAAAATGAGAACTATGTTTTACAGTTTTTTAAAAAGATATCTTTGTTTCAAAGTTTTTTTTTGTAAATTTTTCTTCTGACAATATCTTAATTTTCTTAATACTTTGGCATAAGTTGTGGTATGTTGTGATTATCAAAAAGTGGGAGATTCTTGAGCCCTCTGGGAGAATTAGTTGAACTTATATTTTGATAATCCCAACTATGCTCGATTATATTATGATAATCCCAACTATGCTCAATCATATTTCAACTATGCTCAATCATATTTTAACTATGCTCAATCATATTTTGATAATCTCAATTATGTTCAAGTTCCTATATTAATTAATGATTAATTACTTATTTCATTATTTTTGTACACCATGCACATATTCATATATTATAATATTTATATTATCTTCATAGAATTCAGTTACTAAATGGATGTATATTCTAACTTGATCCATTCTGCCAATAGAATGCTTAAACAGACAAGTGGTCACTGTTACATTAAGCCTACCAATATGTGAAAGTTACAGTTACATGAAAGCCTACCGATACGAACAAGTCTACCGTTACGTGAAGGTCACCGGTACAACAAATCCTACCGATATGTGAAGGTCACCGGTACAACAAAGCCTACCGATATGAAAAGGCTACCGATACGAAAAGGCTACCGTTACGAAAAGGCTACCGATACGAAAATGCTACCGATACGTGAAGGTCACCATTATGCAAGTCTACCAGTACATCAAGCCTACCGTTACAGACAAGTTACCGAAGGAATTCTACCGTTACAAAAAAGGTCACTGATACATTAAGTCTACCGATAGACATAAAGTCTACCGATAGAAAGGCTACCGTTACACAAGAGTCTACCGATACAAAGCCTACCGTTACTCAAGGCTACCGATATCCAAAGCTACCGTTCTAGAGAATCCGACGCTGCCTTAATTTCTTTATCTTTATTTAATCTAACCAACATTCATATTAGGTATATTTTAATGCTCTGTCATTTATTTAATGAAGGTTGTTTGATGTCAGGGAACCGTACCTCGTACCTGCAAAAAGAAATCATTTCTTTTTCCGGAGCTAATACTATAAAAGTCCTTGTTGCTGCACAAGAGAAAATATACAACGTTTTATACACACATGCAGAATAAACAAAGAATATACACAAGATAGAAGGAAACACAAAAAAGAACATACAAGAAGAGCTTAGAGAGATATACATGCATGATCAAGAAGACACAGAAGCTCATACACATTCACAAGGATTTTGAAGAGCTTCATCGACTGCATTTCACTATCTCTAAACCTGAATGTCAAGTAGAGGACACTCTGTTTTTCCAACAAAAACCAGAAGAGGACTCAGAACCATTTCGGATAAAATCCGAAGGAGTCCAGAGCTACACTACAATCACTAGAGCCATTCTAAACTCTATATCTTGCTCAGTGATTTATTTTTTACATTACGAGCAGTGTGTATCATCTAGTTTAATTTTTACACACACTGTCTCATGAACTTTAACTGGAGGATCTGTAAATCCTCATTCAAACTTCTTACATTGTTTATTTCCCACTGTGGATAGTGGTAGAGGTCGTGTGTGACCTAGATAGCTATATTTGTTGTTGTTTTGTTTCCCATGTAGAACTGTGGTAGTGGTCTTTGACCTGGACAGTTGTAAACTTTTGTGAACCCCGATCCAGGGTGTGGATCAAATTTATATAAATTGTTGACAGGACTAAGTCTCAGCTTGAGACTGAACCTCTTGGTTATATCTGATGTGCTTTATTTAGTTTTATCTTAAACCTTTTTATTCTTCTACTAAGTGCTTTAAAAATTAAACAGTTATTCAAAGTTACTCTCATAATTGAATTAGCAATTGTTTTCATTATTTGTAAATCAGTAAGTTAGTTTCAAAAGCTAATATGATCCTCTGATTAGATTAACTGGGAATTAATCAATCCCTTGAGAACCTAGCTGAAAGTTTTCTTTTGTTCAAATTCACTACAATTCAATTTGTATTTTTAAATTGGGGGAATTTGGTAAAGGATTTTACAATAGAAATTTTTAATTGGAACTCAATTCTCCCCCCTCTTGAGTATCCACTCCGACCAATACAACCCAATGCTCAAAATAAAATTTTTGTTTATATCGGTGTTCCTCACCAACCTCTAACCCCAAAAACTCAACTGGATTCCTTGCAACATCAACTTCAACATATATTCTTTAAGAAATATGATGAAAAACTGCATGGGTTCATCTATCCAAGAAAAAGTACCAAACCACTAAATTTCATAACATTTGAAGAATTTGGGGGTTTGGAAATGGAAACAAGAGTTCGGGAAAGCTTTCCCAAATAGCATTTGTGGATGGATCCTGGTAAAATGGAAGTCATAAAACTATATTAATAAGAATAAATGAAGATCATTTCAAACACGAGGCACACTGGACCACACCACACTCAAGTCCTCCTTGGAAGAAAAATGAATCATAACATTTCAATTATCAAAAAGACCAACTATTACTCGCTCATATAAACCCCAATATTCAAAGATAAGTCTTTAAAAAATCAACGGAAGGTCTTTGGTTCCTAAATTGAGCAGCCAACATCATTTTGAGAAGATAAGAATCCTCAGTGAACTCTGAAGTTAAGAGGGAGAGCTGCGGAAATCCGTTAATGAGGTCAGTAAATTTAAGGCATAGAGAAATATGGGAGAAGAAAGGTATAAAATATGAGTTCAAAAAGGGAACGAAGGAGTGAGGGAAGGCCGCTATGAAAGATGATGGCAGTCCCTCCCCCTCTCATGAGGAAGCAGCCTACAAACCTATCATCATCTAGGGCATGAAGGTAGTGACCCATGGCAGGAGGGATATAGTCAACAAGTTATTTCATTTTGAAAATAAATTCTACCTCAAAACCATTGAGTGATCTTTATGGCCACATTCTAGATAAGGAGAAGGAGAATATGAATCCATTTTTTTAGAATATATGATTCATTAGATATTCTGAATACACTACTGAGGGCTATTGGGATTTGGTAAAATAGTGGGAGACTTAATTATTTTATTAATTAGTTCATAACTTGTAATCATGATATTTTACTAAAATTTTCTTTTATTTTCTATAGAAAATTAAAAGAAACCCCATTAAAAACATTGATCTTTTCTGGGTAGAGATAATGTCCTCACCAGCAAATATTTCCAAGAGTTTTATAGGTTCTTTTTCATTGTACTATTACAGTAAAATATTCATTATGTGTTGGTATCCCTTACACTTGATTATCCACCTTAGTGTGCAAGTGAGGGTGTGAATGTTTCATATAAGAGGTACATGTAAGATGATTCATATATTCATGGAATCGGGTTATCAACTATTTCCATGGGGATAAAAATACATCATACGGACGTGGATGAATACACTATAATAAATCACCTTAAATACTTGAAAAGTATAAAGAGTGGTCGAAGATAAATGATATTGTAATTTCACTATACAAGTGTAAACTAGAAAATTAATAAGTAGTTAGTGATCACATATTAAATATATTAAATCATATTGATTAGTTAGTAAATTTGGTCTTCTATATGGGTAATAAATTATCCATTAATCTCATATTATCATCTTTACCACCCATATTTCCCATGTTATTTAAAAATTATAAGATAGATTTTATAGAAAATATTCTCAAGATTATTTTAACATTACTTTGTTAAGCTGATGAGGATTGGTGGGAATCTGGTTTTCAGTCATTATGGTGAATGAACTGATAGAAAAAATGAAAAAAATATGAAATTTTTATATTCTATAGAGTATTTACAACATCATTCAAAAAGAAAAACATATAAAGGGGTAGAAATGAATATGAGTTTATCTACTTCACATGTGTCAAGAAAAGTAACTGGAATAGGAATTAAAAACAATAATATATTAAAAAAGTTACAGATTCTAATTTAGGAATATTCATCATTGAATGTGATAGTTTTATTTCTCTTCATAGATATTAAATAAATCATGAGACTCATATATATGTATCCAAATACAAGAACCAAGGAATATCATAATGATGGCTAGAATTAATGTAAATTTTCCATGTTCTTGATGGGACTTGACTTGTACATAAGAAAAAGAAAATTATAACTTCAAGACTTCTAAGTGTATTTATTCTCATAGATCCATACTTTTTCATTGAGTGCTAAAAAAACATTTATCTCATTGTTTGATTTTAGACACAATGGGATATTATTTCATGGTTTAAATGCATATCCTTATGGTATATCATACTTTTCTAAAAATTTAACTAAAATAAAATCATAGAAGTCAAAATATTCATAATTATTGATGAATATAAAATATATGACTCAAATAATACAAAATTTTTGAAATATAATTATTTATCAAGTAAAACTAAATATGAATTTCAAACATATTCCCAAAAGGGTTCCAAAACTCTTTGGAGTTTACACTCTTATGTATTACACATGTTTACTTATAAGTTATAATAAAAAGATTCATTTTGAAATTAAATGTGAATAAGTGAAAAGGCTTATAGAATCTGTTTATCAAGATACATATGAACTATTATATATATAAGCTAGAGGTAAACTCATAAGCTTCATGAGATTCCTTTAAGATATTTTAGGAATGAAAAAAAAGTAGAGGATATTTTTGGAAAAATATAAGATATTATTTTGGATGATGATACAAATAATATATTAACCATGTATTAATTGATAGTTTAATTAAATATTAGAGTAATTATTAATCTCACATTACATTAAACACATCTGAATGATGGTTTTAGTTAAAGGATGACCGATAAGGAGTCTTATAAGTATTACAGGTCTTCCATTAATCCATTTGAGATGCGCTTCACAAATAATGGCATTAACACTTAACTAAATGACAATTGTAATGAAAAATGGGAATAATTTATGTCATAATATTAAAGAAATCCATTATTTTGAAAATTCATTTCTTTAGATGAAACATATTTTTTATGTATTGTTTTAGAAATAAACATTCATCAAGTTAACATTGAGTAAATCAAAGTTAATTATCCAAAAAGATACTTAGTATAATTATCACGAAGATAGAAAAGTGTTATTCATATAAATGACTATATTTATAAAAGAGGTAAGATCATCTTTTTTAAGATATTGGGAGAAAGATAGAAATAAATGAAGTTAAGGATCTAGTTGAAAATAAACAAGAATAGAAACAAGAAATCCATAAACCATAGTTTGGTTATTGTTATCGAGACACATGATATATAATAATGAAAAAATAAAATAGAAATTTGTTTATACTCACTAAGTTGGGTGATATATTATTTAGTAATAAAAATAAATACTTATCCAAAAATGTAGTAGTAAAATTATATAAACTTTGGTTTTCATGTTGATATTAATTAAGAAAAATGCCTCGTGTTTGAAAATAAATAGTTTTATTTCTCTTATTTAGATAAATCTTATTAGTTGGTATTGAAGAAGAAAATAGATATGGATATTAAATTTTCTCAGATAAGGAAGGATTGGTTACTACAAGTTTCAATAAAAATAAATAAAAAGTATATAACAAAACCATTACCACCCATCTATATGTTAAAATACATTAAAATTATAATTTCTAGCTTATCCTTCCATGATCATAAGATTTGGAAAATTGAGGTTAAGACACATTTCTTTAATATATACCTTATATAATTTGTCAAAATGAAACAACCAGATGGGTTTATAATAAAAATTAATTCCAATTTTGTTTGAATACTTTAGAGAACCATTTATCGGTTTAATAAATCATTAATATAATAGAATACATATGTTTATAAATCTATAATAGAGACTCTTTTATTAAGAATTAATGTGATCCATGTGTCTACAATTTTTTTGTTGGAGTTTCATAGTTTTTATTTAAATTTTATTTATAATATATATATATATATGAAAATTATTATTTCTATTAATTAGTTAAAAATAATTTAAAAATTTATTCTCCATGGATGAATAAAAGTACTGACCCAAGTTATAGGGATCAAAATTTACGGATTTTGATCTATAGGGTTTCTTATATCAAGTCATAGTATATAAATTGACAAAGTATTAAATAAATAAAATAAAGAATACCTCTAGAGAATATTTTCTCCAATGTTACATATTAAATCTATCCATGGTAATCTGTTCAGTCACATGAAGATATTACTATGATGAGTAGAACTCCATACGCTTAAGCGATTGGATCTATCACATATTGTGTGATATATATTTATATTTTATATTGATTATGCATAAATAATGATGGTAAATATCATAAACAACAAAAATAGTTTTTTATGTTTTTAGTAAAACCTATCTAAAAGTACATGATAGAGTATCCTGGATAAGTTCCCAGCACATAGAGAAGTTTTAAATCTAGTTATAAATGGGATACAAAACAATAAATTCATAAGATAAATTTAATCATATGTCACTTTAATGCTAAGGATAAATGTAATAGAAGAATATTTGAATCCATTAATATCCATATCTATATATACTGAGTTAGTTTTGGTTTATGATATAGATAAAGAAGAAGTATAAAATATGTAACCATTTTTTTAAGATCATGGATTTGAACCATGACAGTATATAATTAACATAATAAATATTATAAAAATTTCATAACCATGGTAAAATCTAGGATGTCTTTTTCTGATAGATGGAAAAAGTTATATAATCAAGGATACTACATCTTGAAAGTTTTCCTCAAATACGAGTTAGTGTAGTATGTAGAGTGTCTAAAAAATAATTTGGATAACCCAATGGATATAAGCATACATCATTAGAAGTATGATTATTATGTGAGAGATAAAGAGTTCTAAAATGTTAGTAGTTTAATCTAGTAAAAGTTGTAAACCTGTTAGAGGTGGTGACCTTGATCCAAATAACATTTTAATTTGAATTACTATAATATAAACACTAATGTTAAAATTTCATCAAAGAATTTTTCACATTAAAACTTTATTACAGTTTCAAACTATAATGATATCCTAGAGATATTATGATAATATTCATAAAATCATGACCTATGGTCTAGAAAAATATCTATAAATGGTTCATGGATGATATTCGGATATTACGTATTGGAGGATTATAAGTCATTTATAATTCTTTACATGAGTTTTTGACATTTTAATCTTCCATAAATTAGGTAATGAGGACAAATAGACTAATAGGAATACAATATTTTTTATGTGGTTTTAGATATTCCTATCTATGAACATGTGAATTTTTCCTTATGGATGAAATTATAATTAATGTGTATCATAAATTGATTTCATTTATATATGAAAACTATAACAAAAAATTCACCTTGACAGGTAACATATGCATTTTGAATCATAAGTGATGTGTAATTAATTAAAAAATTCAACAAATTATTTTCCCCTTCTACATTAATGGAATAATGTAACTCTAGATAATAGATTTGAATATAACTCTCTCAAGAAGTTATTTTCCATCATAATTTATAAATGATATCATTTTATAATGTCAAGGTAAGATAAATCTATCATATATGTTTATGACACTAGTATGCTTCCTTCTTGGTGAGATATTAGTAGATAAAGGGGTAATATAAAACAACAACATTCATAGGGTTATTTTTACAATTTCTAAAATAACTAATTTCCCAATGGGAACATGATGTATTATTATACACTGATCTTAGACTTTAGGTAATTTCACCCATTGGCACAGAGAAATAGGGCTACATGTTCATACAAAAAGTGTGTCCAAAATCTAATTAAATAAAATTGAATTTAATATTTTTAATAATTGTTATACTTCCCATGTGGAAAAATAATTATTCAGGTATTATGAACTATAGAAATTAAATCATGAGATATTCAAATTTAGAATTTATGAGTTGAATTTTATCTTTTTTTAATTATTCATGTGTTTAGTGAATAAATTATAATAAATATTTATTTATGGTATGTGAATAATGAAAAAAATATTTACTCATGTGATAATTGAATATAATTTTTATTCATAAAACGAATAATATTTATCAAGTAAATAAATATTTTATTTCTCAAGGCTTGATAAATTCCATGGAAGGATTAATAGATCTAGTTAATGGAGATATATAAATAACATTTTTCATTTTATATCATTTAAATAAATCAAACATTTTTTATTTATAAAATGGTATTAGATGTGTTTCATGTCATATAATATAATATTATTATTATTATTAATATTTTATATGGTAAATTATGTATATTAAATAATATATAGGTTCATATATACAATTATTATTATTAACAATAAATATATATTCTACCTTATGTAACTTTTGGGTTATGATTTTTATTCCAACAAAAAGTCTCTATAAAATTATACCACACCCTATAGGTAAATATCCTCCGTTTCCCACTTATGAGAAATGTGAGAATAAAAAAACGTTGTTTTGATCAATGATGAATGGAATAAATCACATTGTTCCTCCATGCTGGCATCCAGAATACCCAGAAAATTGATTTGAGATTCATGGAGTACATGTGGATACTTCTAGTGGAATCCCAAATTTAATTCTCCAAAACAATGATCAACATACCAAGAGAATAAATTGATATTGACTGAGAGGATAGCCATAAGAAAGTTAATTATTTGTTAAATAAATTTTAGATTTAATGTGAAGAATACTCTTTAGATGATTAATTAGTGTATTCGTCAAGTTATTTGGATTTTATCCACTGATTATGATGAAAAAAATCAAGCAACTATAAAATGCTTATGTTGTTCCCTACAATATTTAGAGAGCATCACATATGCTGTGGTATAGGAATATAGAAGCATAATAAAACTATCATGATCCATATAATAATAAATAAATAATATGTAATGAATCAAATTAAAATCATAACTTTATGAACATATCCAACTGCAACCATGTCAACACATATGTTTATGATATTTTCTAACCACAAAAATTTCCATTAAAAAAAGTAGTGCTCATAGTTAATTGTAGTCATGTTCATTCACAACAACATTATATCTTGACATATAATGCTTTACAAATTACATTGGAAGAATATATTAGAAAATTTTGTAACAAAATGATAAACCATATATATGTGTTCCCCATGAATCAATAAAAATTAATATAATGATTAACCCATGTGAAATAATGGGATACAGATAAACATTCATAAGGTAAAACTTGTACAAATAATGATATAGGGTACCTATGTAAATACCCTTCAATTAAAATAATGAATTATAGGATATTTATATCATATATAATAAAAAGAATACAATATTTAAAATATTCTTCCCTAATAAATTGAAAGATATTATTATCTTAGTGAATACCCATAATTTAAAAGAAAGAATAATAAGGTATTCACAATGTAAAGGAATTTGGAAAAAGGTTTTATTTATGAAATATTTCAAATACATAAAGGCCAATGAAGTGATAGATTAAATCTCTCATTATTATTTTATTTTCTTATCACCATGGATGTTTTGATAATGAATCAAAGGGTTATTTTATAATAGGAGAAACTTGATAAAAATGTATAATGGGAGTAAATATACCACAATGAAAATTAAAACGATTGAGTATAAAGTATAACTAACATAGATAAATAATATTTTAGTGTAATAAAAGAAAGTGTATGAGTTTTTGGAAAGAAACACAATAGATTGTACACAACATTGAAATTATTAGATTTAAGGAAATTATTGGCTTAAACATCATTTTCAAAAAATGACATAATGATAAGAGTATTTCCATAAAAAATTAAGAATGTGTTTTAAACATGTAATATAAATGATTTCATTGAAATTAAACTTGATAATAATGATTTTAAAATATAAAATTAATATAGAAAAGTAACTCCTCTATGTTTTGGTAAATAAATATAAAAACAAAGATAAAATTAATTTTAAAAATCTTTTTATAATGGGTTAAAAAGAAATTTTAATAAATATTATACTAACAAATTCCATAATAATTGATCATTTAATTAAATAAATGTGAAAAAGTATAAATATATATTAGAATATACATAATTTATAGTAGTGGGAGGAATATCTTTTAAAGGTATTTTTAATATTTTAAAGTCACCCACATTAAAAATAATGATATAAAAATTATTTTAAAGATAATAAAAATAAATATGAAAAATATTGTATAAAATATATATAAGAAATTAAAAATAAATAAACCAAAAATTATTTGTAAGAAAATAACTTGATAATGGAATATAAATAACCAACATAGAAATTAGATTATTTTCCTTTATAATGATGCATTTTTATGAATTAAGTATCAATAAAAATCATGTTCTAGTATATATTCTCCATTTAAATAAATGAAAGATAAAAATTGGATAGATAAGTAGAAAAATATAACAATTTTACAAGAATATATTCAAATAATAAATATTATGACTCAAAGAAAAGACTTTGAATCAATAAATTGTTTTTGAATTTGGTAATGTCTGGGAAAAATTAAAAAAATAGAAAACATGAAATTGAATTGTATATGAGATGAATAAAAATTAAATTATGATAGAAGAACAAAATGTTTCTGTGTGTATACCATAAAATGGAAACAAAATTATATTGTGAATCAATCCTCAATTAAGGGAAATTGAGACACAAAACCCTTACATATATCATAATTTATATAGTAAGATTCATTACTAAAGGATTACATGATAAAGAAATGTAAATTATCCAAAAATAAATTTTAAATATATTTTAATATAATAATATCGTATAATAAGAATATTTGAAAAAATATTTTCACATAAGAAGGTGCAGGACTCAATGAAATGTGATTGTGTCAACAGAAACTATTACCTTGGATGCATGCATAATCACATGTACACTAAAATTATTTATAATAAAAATAGACTCATTAATTAAATATTTTATAACTTTATTTATATTTATTACCATTTATATTATTCTTTTATCATAATTTATAATAAATTTATTACTTAATTATAGTTTATATTAATCATCCGTTGTTAGTAGTTTCAATTGTTTCAGGCTAATTTTAGTATGGAAGTCTCAATCATCATTCCATTTTAATGAGTTCAATGTATTTAAAGTAGTAAAGGTAATTTAATAGTTTTTACATGATTAATTATTAAGTTCTATAGTCATTCTAGGGGAGTTTCATGTATGATTAGTAAAGATGAAGTCTATAACAAACTTATTTTGGTAATGTTTAACAAACATGAGTTTTTTATATTAATAATAAGGTTAAATGTAAATATCACAATTATGGAAACATAAATACAATATTGTTTCATATTAATATCATATCATATGAATTAATATGTTTTCATAACCAACCATTATTATAATTTATACCATTTTCCATGCAACTTTTTAAACCGACCCAAATAATTATGAAGTGATTTTACCAAAAATATCACTCTCTTATAAGTATAATGATATTATTTACATATTATTTATAATGAAATACCCAAGTATGACATGAAAAATAATTCCAACATGAGCTATATACTGAGCCCTAGTTTAATTATCATTCCCCTCATGCTAGAAACACATTCCTATACATTAATGGAAACACCATGGGAATGATTACCCCATCAAATTATACTTAGCTGACCAAATAGATCTTTTGACCAATGTTCACCATGGACTTTCCATACTATAGAATTATATGAAACATCAGTAAATAAAATTAAAATAAATAATCAATCTCAATGATTCATAACCAACTATTATGCTCTAACCCATTTTCATAACATGAAACCGCACAAAAATAAATACAACTAAATTACATAAATACAATAAGATATAAGTGGAAATAAACATACATTAGGAAAATTGTCTGATACAATAACCTAGAAAAAATAAAATAAAGGAACCCACATCACCTAGTCTCTTCCTTGAAGCCACATTCTTCTCACCAAATCTCCCACTCACTCATCATCAACCAAGAAAGAGATAATCAAGAAAAAAGTTTTAAATTGGAACCTTTAATATATATATATGAGTGAGCTAAAAAACCTAGCAGGTCACCGCCCTTTGATTCCATTAAATTTATTTCATAATTAAATTCTGGAATTATAGTTTGGGAATATAATTGCAAAATAATTCATTCAAACATAATAAACTAACAACTAATATCATGTCAACAACCATTTTATAGGAATTCCTTTTTTATTTTAATTGAAAACAATCCCCTTGAAAACATTCCCTCGTATTAATTCCTCTTTATACTAATCACCCTTTTTATACACCACTTCAAAAATATAAAATGAGATCATTTAATTCAAAATTATTTTCCCAAATATATTTTAAAACAAATGAAAAGGAAAAAAACTAAAACCTAAAGGCCATTTATACTATATGTTTTATACCACACATTAGGTGATAAGAAATGGAAATATAAAAGAATAAGGTGTCGCAAGTAATATATCTAAGGTAATATCATCAATAAAAATATAGTCATCCCTTAAATAAGACACTAATCAAAAAATAAGTTTGTCATGGTCTTTAACCTAGATCCAAATGTGATCCAAAAGTATACTTTACTGAACTAAGGTTAGATATGCTATAGTCCAATGAAAAATACAACACAAAGATGCTGAATAACCAGCACTAGCCTCATCATGATAGTACTCTCCACTTATACCTATTTTTTTCTAGAGGGGACACTAGTTTCATTAAAACCAACTCGTGTAGAATAAATATAGATCTCTAACTTAGTAATCAAGTTCCAACAACTGAATCTTAATGGAGGTGAGTAAATGAGCACAACAATATTAACACACAAGGTATAAGAAAAAACTCTCCCTCACATTCATCAAACTCACATTGAACACTCCCATCTTCAAAATCATAAATCTAAAACAGATACATAAATAGCCCATCAATGTGTGAAGAAAAAAAAGGGTAAGTTAATTAGGGATCCTCATGAGATAAACCATTTAACTCAAAAAGTTCCAAATAAGACTATAGGGTCACACATACCATTGGAAGTCCCTTATTTGATGAACTTTTTTAAAATACACCTTAAATGAAATACAACACTTAAATTTGAATACATGCATTAATATATAGCCAAATACCCCTCTATGTCACTAAATTTCCTTTAAAGGCCTCATAGTTATTTTACAAAATTCTTGGCATGTGATAACATTTTTTTCAAAAAAAACATGATATATATAATATAAAACATCTATACTAAGAAACTGAATTCAAGAAAAATATATACAAACTTCATATGTATATAACATATAAGAATACATTCAGAAAAGGGATTTATAAAACTCATGTATACTTTTAATTCACGATTGAATCAATTTTATAGAAAATACTACCAAAAAGAAGTGGAAACCAAGCCAAAAGATGTCTCCATAAAGAATAACCATCTGAATAATAAAATGAACCTCATCTTCAATCTATAAGGGACAAAAAATAATAGCTTATAACCATCATTAACCCAATACATATCTTATATAGTGATTCTAGGTTCTGAGAGAAAGATAAACCTTATATAAATGGATGAGAAATGGTAGTTTATGATAATAGAGGAATAAAAATAGATATTTACCATGAAAACCCTTGGAATATGGTAAAAATATGTTGAGATTGGATTGGGAGGAAGAAAATATATTTCCATTGATCTCTTATGAGACAAATGAATGGGATAGAATGGCATAGGGGTCAAATTCCTTTAAAATCAAGGCATCATTTTAGGAATTTCTCAAAAAACAAATCAAGTCAATACACACGGTTTTTCCAATCCGAAAAGAGTAACCATGCACTATCTATGTGGACTACTCTGACATCTCAAAATGAGCTTCATTGTCTCTTATAAAGATCATCTTGGTTGGAGAAACTATGTGGATATCATGAAAACTCTATTGTTATATGATAGTTTCCCCCACATAGTTGTTTTATGGTTAAATATAACTATGTGGTCTAACTGTTAAAATATTATAAAAAACTAAAAAACTATAATTTGTAGGTCTACAATTTAATAAAACACAAATAGACATAAAAATAATATCAAATAACCACTACAGTGTCATATGGATTTCAAAATTCTCCCTACCATGAAACTTTCTTTCCCTAGAAATTAATTGGTTAAAAATTTGATGCAATAAAAACTAAATATTCTAACAATAAAACACTAAATAAAACCACTCAATATGATCTAATCATGAAACCATCCATCTAAAATACTTAATAACATCAAATATGTCATCTAAAAATTTTCCAATGTCTCTAGGAACAAATAAAACAAAAATGAAACACTACACTCACTCTAGAACTCCTATGAAGGAAGAAGACCTATAATAGTCTCCCCGCTATTCACAATTTCTCTAACATGGCATAACAAAAAAGAAACCACCAAGTGACATATTCTTAAATCATCTGAGAAACCATAGAACCAAACCCATAATCAATATAACAACACTTCCAAAATTAAATAATAAATAACTAAATATATAAAACCTTAAATAATGACATTAGTTTAAACCTTAGTTTACACAGACAAAGGTAATCCAGGATTACACACTAAATCACCTTTTCATGGTGAATTGACGAAATCCCCTTCCAAATACCAGATAGGTCATAATATAAACTGGTGAATCACGCATACTCTTTACCCAAACACACACCCAAGGAACTTACTCATCTTCATCTATTAAGAACCTAAAAAATAAATAGAACCAACCATAAAAAATCCACAAGTCTCACAATAGGCGCACCCCAATAATTAATCTAACCAAATAAAACAACATTCATTACTATCCATGAAATAACCATCATCTATATTCCAAATATTAAATAGTATAAAACTATTAAACAACTGGTTTCACATCCATAAAATAAAGTTCCTAAAATAGGCCATCACCCACAAATAGATTATACCTGAGACTACTTCCATGTGGGTGACCTAAATGTCCATAATAATGAAAAGTTATTTGAGATTTAAAATAAGATGGCATATATTTATTTAGATCCCCGCATTGAAAGCTCATGAGAGATATCTTCTTCCTATAAGGTGAACCCAACACTTTAAATTAGGGTTTATTTCACTTCTTACTCATGTCTATCAGGCTATCTTGATTCTCAATTGATGGAACCAAGGCATCCCTAAGCCCCAGTTTCCTAGAATGGTTAGCTTACAACTAAATGGCCTCCTCAATGACTTCCTTGAAGGATGTCATCCTATACCTAATCATATATTAACATAGATATTTACAATAACCACCTCTATTTGAATGTTATCTCTTAGAATCATGGACGACCTGATCCAAAGGTAAGGAGACCAACACTGAAAATATATCGATGTATTCCTTCACTAACCACTCACCCCGATGAAAGACCATGAACCTAACAACTCTCTCCAATTTAACAAAATTCAGATAGAACCACTATATAAACATCATCACAAGGAAATCCCAATACATACCTTCTCACTACTGAGAATGTACCATTGACACCCAACACACTTGGTTATATCTGACAATAAAACCTATGGAAACCCTCACCCAAAAGGTATAAGGCCCCAGCCTTAAACCTTACTTAAAATTGAATTAAATGAATAATTCACATTGCGGATCTTTTCAGGTTTAGATTTTTAGAGAATTAGGACATAACTATTACATCTCAAAAGATTACAAAGTAGACACTTCTACTAAATTTCCATAAAATAAAAAAACACTTAAAAATAAATATGTCTAGATCCACGTTTTAGGTAGCATGACTTTCCATTGATCCCATCCTTGACCCTATTCCACGTTAAGTCCTGTGAAAAACATTTCAAAAACTTGGGATGAGCATAAAAAGCTCAGTAATGGATACACAAAGAATGAAAACTGTTAGTTTTTCAAAACAACAAGTAAACCATGTATACTTTATCAAAGTAATACTTTTCACCTTTTGGAAGTAGTAAAAACTCTTCACTGAATAAAAGTTCATTAATTACCTTTATGTAACCAAAAGATTACCATAAAACCCTTATAAAGATCACATAACATATAAAGGTAACTTGGGACATAAACATACTTAAGTGGAATAACCTTAAGTTCGACTTCCACACATGTCACTTAATGGAATATCCATTTGGCCAACTTCCATACATACTTAATGGAATAGCCATACGGCTGACTTCCATACCCAATGCATTAGAGGTTATAACGTAACTACCCGTCTTGGTATTCACGGCACCACTCGTCATATGGTTTATCACATAACCACCCGTAAAATGTCCAAGTACCATCATTACACATAAAATATTGAAAATATAAACATTTCAATAACAACATTTCATTTTGTAATCACAATAAGTAATTCCCAGATATTGAATTAATCAATCTATTTTCAAAAACCATTTAAAAGAGATTTTTGAATCAAAGTGTCCCATACCACTTTGAAGCTTTTAATGGAATTATAATTTTAAAACATTAATTCCCATATAAATAAATACTGAAAACCATTTTGAAAACATGGACATTAAAGATAAATATTTAGAATAATAAATCTTTAAAACATTTAAAACGATATTTTTGTTAAAGAGTTTTTAACAAAATGAGAGACTCTTGAATACAAATAATAGCGGAATAAAATTTAATCCGAACATTAAAATATCATGAGAATAAAGGGATTCATGATATAATATGTCAAAGGATGGTATACACAGCATATAAGAGTGAATTGGTGCATAACAACAATGAAGTCTCAAAAGAAATGTAAAATGAGATGAAATCCATTATAAAGAAGGTATCCTTAAATTAAGGATAAATCAATCTCATAATTATGTGTGACAAATATAAATACACCAAATATAAGTGGATATTAATTGTAAAAAAATAAAAGGTTATTCACACATATTCAAAGGATGACATATTCAATAACTACATGTTGAACCCAAAGAAATCGAAATTGGGTTAAGAAGTTCACTTGGTAAAATTCGACAGCCTAACGGCGTCACATAAAATTTTACAAAAAGGGTTGATGAGAGAGATAAAGGGGATCTCATCACTTGGAAATAAAATTTACATAAATAAGGATATAGAATAACATATCCCAGCATAATAGTATGTGAATTAAAAGACATAACAAAATAAGTCTTTTAAAAAGAGACGGGTGAAAGGTTCCCTTACCGACATGGGTATATTTCGAAACATAAACCCTGTGAAAGAAGGACAATACAACATTGATGTAAATAATCATAAATGAAAGTATATTACACAATGAGTAAAATAATGTGAAGTACATAAACCACTCAAAGGAAATTGTGGCAAATGTAGAATAAATATCACGGGAATAAAAGTGAGATTAAAAATCCCTTACGAAAACTCGGCAGCCTAACGGCGCCACTTAAAACTTCCAAAAATGGATTGATGAGATCAAATAGGGTCTCTCATCATATTAAAATAAAATGTACATCATGAGGAATATAAAAGAACATCCCCCATCCTAACAAAGAGGAGCTTAAAAGGAGTAACATAAAGGAGAGTACTTAAAATTAAAGATAGAGGTTAGATCTCTTACGAAAATTCGGCAGCCTAACAGCGCCACTCAAAACTTCCAAACTAGATTGATGAGAGAGAATAGGGTCTCTCATCATATGAACATAAAAATTACAGTAAGATTAATATAAAATAACATCCCAATAACAAGAAATATGTTCTTTAAAAGGAATTTCATAAAAGAGCGTACTTAAAAAGAAAGAGAGGAGTAGGATCCCTTACCTCGGGTCCAACTTGACTCGATCGTTCTTTAATCTCCTGAATAATAAACTTGAGTTAATTTCTACTTCCATAAGAACCTTTTTAAAGTTCATTCTTCCTTTTATATCACTTATTACCATGTCATGAACATTATGTAATCATTTAAGTTAATAATGGTTGTTTTGTCGTTATTTGGTACTTAAGTCAAAAGTGAACCTCTTATATTTACAAGTTGTTCACGTAGTCAAATATCCATTATCTCAATAATGATATTAATGATTTGGATATCATATATATCATATATACCCAGAATATGAATGTATTTATAATATTACATAATCATTTAGAGTTAATAAATGAAATGCACCGTTCATGGAGACGGTAATCCATATGTACGCATGAACGCTACTTTCATTTCTATGTCATATTAATGGAATTAAAACTAAATGAGAGATGTGTATATTTTTAATTCCAGAATTATATTCATATTTTAGATGTATCATGCATCATATATATCCATTATATGTACTTATAATAGTACATTACATTTGAGGACAATAAATGAAATGCACTGTTCATGGAGACGGTAAGCCGTACGTACGAATGAACGCTGTTTTCATTTCTATCTCATACTTTAATGGAAATAAAACAATAATGATATAGAGGTATATTATAATTCCATTATGAAATCATATATAATAACTTCAAATCCATCCTTTATACATCCCACATATGGCATTAACGAATCAAATCACTTTGAGGGGGCGGTAGTCCGCACTTCCTAAAATGAAGATATCGCGTATACCCATAATGGAAGCCATAAAGGCATGACACAAATGAAAAATACAGAAGCTTAAGTAAAACATAAAAATATTATATATCATATATAAACATAGTGACATCTTAATGTCCACCTTTGAAGGTGTTATATGAGTGTTGAACAATCATCGTTTCGTGAGGCAGAAATTCACCATCCACAAAAACTGTATGTTCTTTGAACATTAGATGAAGGTGTGTGAAAGTTTAGTTCGAATAATTATTATAAAAACATCCTAGTATATTGAATATACTGGAGTTGATACAAAATAAATGAATAAAAAGAGTTTAGTGGGTTGGAGAAGCAAAATAAAACCAAATAGCACAAGTGAAGATGTTACCTTAAAATTGGGTAACTCCCTTTGGTTTGAACCAAAAAGGTTTCTTGAAGAGATTCCTACCTATGTTAAGGCTTCTAGGATGAGTATAGGGATTTGGAGAGACAAAATGATCAGATCTTGGCCAAACCAAAGGTTTGAGAGGTGTGGGTAAGGTGGTAGAGGTGGGGGCCTTTTATAAGAGGAGAGGAGGGGCACTCTTGGAAAAGTATAAAATGTTACTTTATTTTCAAATGGTATTCAGATTTAAATGGTCCCACGTTGATGTGTTTCAAAGATAGGGTGATAAGGGTTTGAAATCCACCCATCCAATAGGTTTTTGACATGTTTAGGTCCTAGATTTTGCATTATCTTTCCATTTTATTTAAAGCGTTAAATAATGAGGTCATCGCTGCATCATCATGATGTCATAAATAATTTAATTTATTTAATGTCTAAAAATTATATAAAAGATACTATGATGTAGGTAATATTTTTATATTTCCAATTACTATTTATAGTCAACATTCTGACTTGTATAACCACATGTAAAAAATGTTTTAGTAAAACAAATCATGTTTGTGACATTTTTATTTTAACTTTAAATAAAAGGCATAAATGTCATTATCAAACCCAAGTGGCACCATGGGGTACCAAAAATAGACCCATGGGTTTTCTTGGTCGTCCATAACTCATCCAATAGGGTTAGGACAAGTGTCAAGATATTTTCATTTTAATATAATATCATTTGTACCTTAAATCACACTAATTACCTTTAATCGTGATTAATAAAACTTAAAAGTTACTTTTCATCAAAAATTATTTTCATCCCATTGAACCACATTTTACTTAACAATTAAAATCATTTAAATTGGATTTTTGAAATTCAAATCACAGATGTGGTAAAGTCCCATTTAAATGAAAAATCAAATTTTGTAACCACCACTTTGTGGTTTCACTATTCATCAAAAATTGGAGATTTTCAAAAAAATACCAAAAATTTACCCTAAGCTATATTTGATATTCCGAATTCAAAAATGATATCTATTTTACCAAATTAATAACATAGAAATTGAATTAATTAATTTTATAATTAATTCCCGCAGTCAGAGCAAATAGTGTGTTTTTATGAAACAATAAGTATCAAAAGATTGACACTAGTTTAAGTCCAATTTCAAAGTGAAATTAATTCCAATGACCACTATTGGATTAAATGTAAAAATATATTCTAATTTTACTAAAAAAACAATCCAAAATATAATCTAATCATATAAATAAACTAGATTAAAAAGCGGTTTTGAATTAAAATACAACATTTTTTACTATTCATTAAAAAATGAACTTTATCAGAAAGATACCAAAATTTTAAACAAAGTAAATTTTGATGTCCCGATTCTAAATAAGAATTATATTTTGTCAAATATAACACATAAAATTGTCAAAAAGTGGATTTAAAAGAGGTTCGCCATCAAAAGGCGGTTAATCGACCTTTTAAAGAATATTAGACTGTCTACGCTTGGATTCATTCGCATTTTTAATCCTCTATCATTTATTGTAAAGAGTAAAAATATTTGAAAAAAATATATAATCATTTTTTAGTTAGTTATGTTCATTCCCGCCATTAAAACGGCTAGGCATTAACTACCATTTAAAATAATATTATTTTATTATTAGAGTGCAACGTAAGATTCCCAAGAAACTCGTTATTGCGTATTGGGTACGCCATCGAGTATAACATCCCCTTTAAAGTAATATTAATATTTTATTCACAAATATGGATAAATATAAAAATATCATATTCTTTTTTTACCTGGGGTGTTACATCCTTCCCCTCTTTTGGGAATTGCGTCCTCACAATTTTAAAATTGAGCTTGAAAACATCCTTGAAAGTCCCACATCGGAACAAGAGTCGGTAAAACAATCACTTTAAAATAAAGAAAGATAAGTACAGTGGTCACCCGAGTTAACCCATTCTAGGATTCCATGTACGAAAACATGGACATGGAGGAGAAAACATAGGGTGATGTTCTGATGGAGAGTGATAGAAAACATGTTTAGGAGAAAGTTAACCACAAGAAAATCACAAACTTGTGATGGGTTAAACGGTATTCGATTCCCCGGTAGGAAAAGTTAACAGACAACATTTTTGTTTTAAGTTACTCTTCATTGAGGAATTTATTTTTGATCTTAACTAAATCATAATGAAACATACTTACTTGTCACGTAGACTTCCAAATTTTACTAGATTCCTTCATCAAACTCATATTTTCTCCAAAAGATGGGTATTTAAGAAGACTTGTTCGCATTAAGAGTACTATAATCAATTTATAGAGAATCACCTAATCCAAAAAAGATAACTATACACTTCCAATGTATTTAGACTCTAACCAAAACCAAAACCAAAAAGGTTAGTACAAGATCAGATAATCCAGAAAAGGATAACCCTTTATAAAAAGAAAAATATATTCTTAATCTCCAAAATTTGTCCAACAAAACCCAAAGTTCAATGAGGACCATTCGATAAACAATTTTTCCATAAAATTCTTCAAAGTAAACCAAACTAATATTGAAACCGAAATATTTGAAGGATTTAGTCACATAGTCTTCCAAGTTAAATCGTAACATTTATCTCCATACAACATCAGTTTCTCTTAATATCTTGTATTGGAAAGTAATTAACCTAATCACATATCCTCCATGATAGGTTAATAAATTTCCATAGATATCCCAAAATCAACATACTCTTAATTCATAAAATCATTTAACTAAAAATAATTAGTCAAACTAACCAGGAACTTCACGTAGTCCAGTGGTCGGCGATAAATACCCATTGCACTTTGGTTGTGGGTTTGATTCCCGCAGCCTTGTCTGACGCGACGGGTTGTCACATGGTCTGCGTGTTGTCCTTTTTCCAAAACTACATAATTATTAAAACATTCCCCAAAACGAGATAAAATCTTCAAAAATAACCATAATGTAATTCAACCTCAATTTTATCTCATGACTTTCACTTTCCATCATATCATATAATAACCCATAATTACCTCCAAAGTAAGGATCATATAAACTCTAATGGTAACCTTTATAATTATTACCTGAACTTCCACATCGATTGGTCATCTCATACATGATGCATTATAGAACATACCAAGGTTCAAGTGGTTGATCATGACTCCTTGATAGTTGGTTTAGAACAACCACGAGTTTCCTCATTGAATCCCCCATTTTATCTAGTATCTTAATCAGAGAACCACCACAGTGTCCTTCAAACCTGTTGTCTCTTTGGTGCCTGCTAGATCCATCCATTCACTAAAAATAGAAATGTCAGTGTGAGTATATCAACAAAACCATCATGTACTAATGAGGAAGATAAACACTAATATATACTTACTCATTCACTTTATCTAAAATTAGGACTCTTTTTGAAATCCTAACCATTATGGTAATGTCACTTATGCTTAGAGGATACCCTAACATCTAAAGTTATCTAAACCGACCTCTGATACCAACTATAAGGCCCCAGCCTTAAAACTTTCTTAATATTGAATTAAATGAATAATTCACATTGAGGATCTTTTCAGGTTTAGATTTTTAGAGAATTAGGACATAACTATTACATCTCAAAAGATTACAAAGTAGTCACTTCTACTAAATTTCCATAAAATAAAAAAACTCTTAAAAATAAACATGTCTAGTTCCATGTTTTAGGTAGCATGACTTTCCCTTGATCCCATCCTTGACCCTATTCCACGTTAAGTCCGGTGAAAAACATTTCAAAAACTTGAGATGAGCATAAAAAGCTCAGTAAGGGATACACAAAGAATGAAAACTATTAGTTTTTCAAAACAACAAGTAAACCATGTATACTTTATCAAAGTAATATGTTTCACCTTTTCGAAGTAGTAAAAACTCTTCACTGAATAAAAGTTCATTAATTACCTTTCTGTAACCAAAAGATTAGCATAAAACCCTTATAAAGATCACATAACATATAAAGGTAACTTGGGAAATAAACATACTTAACTGGAATAAAATTAAGGTCGACTTCCACACATGTCACTTAATGGAATAGCCATTCGGCCAACTTCCCTACATACTTAATGGAATAGCCATACGGCCGACTTCCATACCCAATGCATTGGAGGTTATAACGTAACCACCCATCCTGGTATTCACGGCACCACCCGTCATATGGTTTATCATGTAACCACCCATAAAATGTCCAAGTACCATCATTACACATAAAATATTGAAAATATAAACATTTCAATAACAACATTTCATTTGTAATCACAATAAGTAATTCCCAGATATTGAATTAATCAATCTATTTTCAAAAACCATTTAAAAGAGATTTTTGAATCAAAGTGTCCCATACCACTTTGAAGCTTTTAATGGAATTATAATTTTAAAACATTAATGTCCATATAAATAAATACTGAAAACTGTTTTGAAAACATGGACATTAAAGATAATGATTTAGAATAATAAATCTTTACAACATTTAAAACGATATTTTTGTTAAAGAGTTTTTAACAAAATGAGAGACTCTTGAATACAAATAATAGCGGAATAAAATTTAATCCGAACTTTATAATATCATGAGAATAAAGGGATTCATTATATAATATGTCAAAGGACATTATACACACCATATAAGAGTGAATTGGTGCATAACAACAATGAAGTCTCAAAAGAAATGTAAAATGAGATGAAATCCATTATAAAGAAGGTATCCTTAAATGAAGGATAAATCAATCTCATAATTATGTGTGAAAAATATAAATACACCCAATATAAGTGGATATTAAGTTTAAAACAATCAAAGGTTATTCACACATATTCAAAGGATGACATATTCAATAACTACATGTTGAACCCAAAGAAATCGAAATTGGGTTAAGAAGTTCACTTGGTAAAATTTGACAGCCTAACGACGTCACATAAAATTTTACAAAAAGGGTTGATGAGAGAGATAAAGGGGATCTCATCACTTGGAAATAAAATTTACATAAATAAGGATATAGAAGAACATATCCCAACATAATAGTATGTGAATTAAAATACATAACAAAATAAGTCTTTTAAAAAGAGAGGGGTGAAAGGTTCCCTTACCGACATGGGTATATTTCGAAACATACACCCCGTGAAAGAAGGACAATAAAAAATTGATGTAAATACTCATAAATGAAATTATATTACACAATGAGTAAAATAATGGGCAGTACAGACACCACTCAAAGGAAATTGTGGAGAATGTATCATAAATCTCATGGGAATAAAAGTGAGATGAAAAATCCCTTATGAAAACTCGGCAGCCTAACAGCGCCACTTAAAACTTCCAAAAATGGATTGATGAGATCAAATATGGTCTCTCATCATATTACAATAAAATATACAGCAAGAGGAATATAAAATAACATCCCCTATCATAACAAAGAGGATCTTAAAAGGAGTAATATAAAGGATAGTACTTAAAAATAAAGAGAGGGGTTAGATCTCTTACGAAAATTCGGCAGCCTAACGGCGCCACTCAAAACTTCCAAACTGAATTAATGAGAGAGAATAGGGTCTCTCATCATATGAACATAAAAATTACAGTAATAGTAATATAAAATAACATCCCAATAACAAGAAATATGATCATTAAAAGGAATTACATAAAAGAGCGTACTTAAAAAGAAAGAGAGGAGTAGGATCCCTTACCTCGGGTCCGACTTGACTCGATCATTCTTTAATCTCCTGAATAATAAACTTGAGTCAATTTATACTTCCATAAGAACCTTTTTAAAGTTAATTATACATTTTATATCACTTATTACCATGTCATGAACATTATGTAATCATTTAAGTTAATAACGGTTGTTTTGTCGTTATTTGGTACTTAAGTCAAAAGTGAACCTCTTATATTTACAAGTTGTTCACGTAGTCAAATATCCATTATCTCAATAATGATATTCATGATTTGGATATCATATATATCATATATATCCAGAATATACATGTATTTATAATATTACATAATCATTTAGAGGTAAGAAATGAAATGCACCGTTCATGGAGACGGTAAGTCGTACGTACGCATGAACGCTACTTTCATTTCTATGTCATATTAATGGAATTAAAACTAAATGAGAGATATGTATATTTTTAATTACAGAATTATATTCTTCCTTTATATGTATCATACATCATATATATCCATTATATGTACTTATAATAGTACATTACATTTGAGGATAAGAAATGAAATGCACCGTTCATGGAGACGGTAAGCCGTACGTACGCATGAACGCTATTTTCATTTCTATCTCATACTTTAATGGAAAGAAAACAATAATGATATAAAGTTATATTATAATTCCAGTATAACATCATATATAATAACTTTAAATCCATCCTTTATACATCCCACATATGGCATTAACGAATCAAATCACTTTGAGGGGGGCGGTAGTCCGCACTTCCTAAAATGAAGATATCGCGTATACCCATAATGGAAGCCATAAAGGTATGCCAAAAATGAAAAATACATAAGATTACGTAAAACATAAAAATATTATATATCATATATAAACATAGTTACATATTAATGGACACCTTTGAAGGTGTTATATGAGTGTTGAACAATCATCGTTTCGTGAGGCAGAAATTCTCCATCCATAGAAATTGTATGTTATTTGACCATTAGATGAAGGTGTGTGTAAGTGTAGCTCTAATACTTATTATAAAAACATCCTAGTATATTTAATATATTGGTGTTGTTATAAAAGAAATGAATAAAAAGTGTTTAGGGGTTGGAGAAGCAAAATAAAAAAAAAGAGCACAAGTGAAGACGTTACCTTAAAATTGGGTAACTCACTTTGGTTTGAACCAAAAGGGTTTCTTGAAGAGCTTCCTGCCTAAGTTAAGGCTTCTAGGATGAGAATAGGTATGTTTGGAGACAAAATGATCAGAGCTTGGCCGAACCAAAGGTTTGATAGGTGTGGGTAAGGTGGTAGAGGTGGGGGCCTTTTATAAGAGGAGAGGAGGGCCACTCTTGGAAAAGTATAAAATGTTACTTTATTATCAAATGGTATTCGGATTTAAATGGTCCCACATTGTTTTGTTTCAAGGATAAGGTGATAAGGGTTTGAAATCCACCCATCCAATAGGTTTTTGACAGGTTTAGGTCCTAGAGGTTGCATTATCTTTCCATTTTATTTAAATCGTTAAATAATGAGGCCATCGCTGCATCATCATGATGTCATAAAGAATTTAATTTATTTAATGTCTAAAAATTATAAAAAAAATACTATGATGTAGGAAATATTTTTATATTTACAATGAATTTTTATAGTCAAAATTATGACTTTTATAACCACATGTAAAAATTGTTTTAGTAAAACAAATCATGTTTGTGACATTTTTATTTTAACTTTAAATAAAAGGCATAAATGTCATTATCAAACCCAAGTGGCTCCATGGGGTACCAAAAATAGACACATGGGTTTTCTTGGTCAGCCATAACTCATCAAATAGGGTTAGTACAAGTGTCAAGATATTTTCATTTTATTATAATATCATTTTTACCTTAAATCACACTAATTACCTTTAATCACGATTAATAAAACTTAAAAGTTAATTTTCATCAAAAATTATTTTCATCCCATTGAACCACATTTTACTTAACAATTAAAATCATTTAAAATGGATTTTTGAAATTCAAATCACAGAAGTGGTAAAGTCCCATTTGAACGAAAAATCAAATTTTGTAACCACCACTTTGTGGTTTCACTATTCATAAAAAATTGGAGATTTTCGGAAAAATACCAAAAATTCACCCTAATCTATATTTGATATTCTGAATTCAAAAATGATGTCTATTTTACCAAATTAATAACATAGAAGTTGCATTAATTAATTTTATAATTAATTCCCGCAGTCAGAGCAAATAGCGTGTTTTTATGAAACAATAAGTATCAAAAGATTGACACTAGTTTAAGTCCAATTTCAAAGTGAAAGTAATTCCAATGGCCACTATTTCATTAAATGGTAAAAATATATTCTAATTTTACTAAAAAACAATCCAAAAGATAATATAATCATATAAATAAACTAGATTAAAAAGCGGTTTTGAATTAAAATACAACATTTTTCACTATTCATTAAAAAATGAACTTTATTAGAAAGATACCAAAAATTTAAACAAAGTAAATTTTGATGTCCCGATTATAAATAAGAATTTTATTTTGTCAAATATAACACATTAAATTGTCAAAAAGTGGATTTAAAAGAGGTTCTCCATCAAAAGGCAGTTAATCGACCTTTTAAAGAATATTAGACTGTCTATGCTTAAAATTGGATTCATTCACAATTTTAATCCTCTATCATTTATTGTAAAGAGTAAAAATATTTTACAAACATATATAATCATTTTGTAGTTAGTTCGGTTCATTCTCGCCATTAAAACGGCTGGGCATTAACTACCATTTAAAATAATATTATTTTATTATTAGAGTGCAACGTAAGATTCCGAAGAAACTCGTTGTTGTGTATTGGGTACGCCATAGAGCATAACATCCCCTTTAAAGTAATATTAATATTTTATTCACTAATATCCATAAATATAAAAATGTCATATTCTTTATTTACCTGGGGTGTTACAAAAAGTATCAAGTGTTATGAGATAATTTAGGATTCCTTCAGTCCTTTATAACCACACCATCACTTTATTCAAACCTTTATTACCATAGAAAGAGTTTTGATGACTATTTAAGATGTTTTAAATAGGTTATGTTGTTAGAAAGGTTTCTAATTCCACCAATCTATTCAGTGACTATGTAGATTCTAGAACTAAAGGAACTCCTTTGAAGCAAGTAGAGGATCCACTAAGAGGATCATCCTAGATAGTGGTCCTTTTAATTTATTTTACAACTATTCTTCAAGGAATACAATAACTAACACAATACATTAACATCATTATTTCATTCCCTAGAATATAAATAAAACAATTCCATCATAACTATAGAATAAATACAAAAACATAAATAAAAAAAATCTTGTTCCATACTATGAAAGGAACCCTTCCCCTTTAATATCACCAAAATCTAACATGGAATGATGAGACAACACTCCACTGATTCATGCACTTTAAAAATAAATATACCCCTCTTTGAAAACAAAATAACCTTGGTCAAACATGCCTCCTCATTTAAAAACTCAATGAAACCATTTTGAATTTAAATCATCGTTTAAAATA
This sequence comes from Viscum album, assembly GCA_963277665.1. Lineage (NCBI taxonomy): Eukaryota > Viridiplantae > Streptophyta > Magnoliopsida > Santalales > Viscaceae > Viscum > Viscum album. The sequence continues at coordinate 1,096,186,311 of OY728139.1, forward strand.
ATTTCTAAGTTAATTAAATTCATTTCCTAGTATTTGGATAAAAAACTGAGTTTCCTTTCATAAAAATCATTATAAACACCATAATGAAATCATCCACTTTTCAAAACATTTATTTAAAAATAGTAAAAATTTATTATTTCTTTTAAACCACCCATTTGAAAAAAAAATTAAATTGAGCATCTTACAAAACTCTCCCTTTCCCACAAAACAAACTATTTATAAACAAATGAAAACAAAGAGAAACATAGTCCATCAAAAAATATCCATTAAAAAATATCCAAATGTCATCAAGACTCCCTTTATTTAACCTCTAACAATTTATAACCACTTCAGGAGAAACATTGAATTAAAAATATTCAAAACAACTAAATTGAGAAAGAAATGGGGATATGAATAGTTTTGCCACACAGGTTGGGAAACCATATTCCAACCATGAAATGGGTCTGTAAAGATGGTACACCCAAGAAAAAAGGCACAACATATTTTTATATACTATTTTATCTAACCATGTTGCTCATGTTAACATTTATTTTTATCCTAAAACCAAGGAGGTTCCCCCAAAATTGTTAGCATGCTCAAAATGGATCAAAATATCATCATTCTATTTAAAATACAATGAAAACAATTAAGAATGAAATATAATTTATAATTAAAAACCTAACTAACCATGGAAAATTGATGATCGGGATAGGAAAGATCTATTTAGATTCATCCCACATTTATCTATCAAATCATGAGGATCCTAATATTCATGCTACCATGACCTGCACAAAATAACAAGAGGGTTACTCAATAACCTAGGCCCCCTTTAAAGAAACTATACATTGATACCATTTCTAATGACGGGTTGGGATACTACCTAAACTGACACCCAACCTATATAAACACTGGTCCTGAGGGCCATTCTCAATTCTCATTGCTTGGAAATAAGTTCCTAGATATCAAATAAAACACATTAGCAATGATTTCACCATCAAATAAAAGTTTACCTGTATAGTAAATCTTTGAACCAAAGTTATTAATATATCATCTATACATTGGATGTACATATAACATTAGTAAATTAAAAAATTACCAATTTAAATGATTTATAACCAACAATAGTGATCCAACACATTTCTATAACATGAAACAACACCTAAAATAAATACATCCAAATTTAAAAACTAAAATACATCAAAAGTAGAAACAAAAATACACCAGGTTGAGTTAGATGATAAAAAATCCCATAAAAAATAATATAACAAACCAACATCACCTGGTCTCCTCTATGAAACCTCAGGTTTCTCACCATATCCCCCACTCACAGATCGAAAAAGAAGAAATATATGATCATTTTAAAGATGGAACCTAGAAACTTAAATATTTAATCATAAGATAAACTACCTAGTATGTCTCCACACATCAATTCTATGGAGTTTATTTCATAAGTAAATTCATGAATACTAATTGGAAATACAATTATAAATTATTCTTTTCAAACAAAATCACCTAAAAACAAAAATAAATTTCACCACCATTTTATAAAAATTTGTTTTTTTTTGTTTCATTTAAATGAAAACATTCACCTTGAAAATGTTCCCTCATTCTAAACCATAATTATCCAAGCCACCATGTTTAAACCATGTTAAAAATATAAAATTAGAATCTTTTATTCAATATGGTTTTCCTAAAAATATCTCAAACCCCTTGAAAAAGAAAAAAACCAAAAAAATGGGTAAATCATGTTATAAGGTCAAAACCACAGGTCCAAAGATAAGAAATATGAATATAAAAGAATAATTATTTGTAAGTAATACATCCAAGGGAATACAAGATATCATATGATAGGAATAGCTTATATATACCACTAATCAAGAAATAAGTCTGTAATGGGATTTACCCTATGGCCTAATGTTAGACACATCCCAAATTTACTAAACTAAAGTTGGATTAACTATCAACATATGATAAATACACTACACAGACCACATAATATCATACATTGGTCTCATTAATATGGAACCCCCCCTCCCCCCACCTAGACCTATTTTATTCTAGAGGGGACACTAGTGGTATGTGAACCATCTAGTGTATCATAAAAATAGATCCCCAAAATAGTACCTTTGTTCCAATGACCAAATCATAGTGTAGGTGAGTGAACATGAAAACCAAGATCAACAAACAATACATAAGAAATAACTATCCCTCACCTATTTCAACATTTCTTAGAATATACCATCCAATGGCCCGAAGGCCTTCATTTTTTATTGATTTTTGATAATCTACCTTTCAAGGGGTAAGGTGGAACCCTTACAATGCCCATAGTCATATGTATTACATGGCCTTATAGGCCTTAGAGGAATTCATTGCCCGTAGGCTTCAAACATTACACACAACACAGACTAAATACTTGGAACTACTCCTCCCAGCATCTTCATCGTGAAATCAGCTCTCTACCTTCACATGGTTGTTCTTATAGGCTATCCCATGCATGCACAAGCATGTCTCGATGGCAGGTTCCATACCCTCTCATTCTTACAATTTGTGTAGCTTCTTCTGTGGTGAAATCTCTTTGCTCATCCTTCTATAGAGCTTGTTCCTTGTAGGTATTCTGGTTTGTATTTTCACTAAAGGTGGCCCAAAGGCCTTGAGGTGGCCAAAAGGTCTTACTAGCACGAACGATTGGGTGGCCTGAAGGCCTTAAAGGATTTGGGGACCAAAACGGTGGCCCGAATGCCCAAACGGGGGAAAATTCTCTGCTACTATAGTGCCAAATAGTGCCTACTACTGCCCCACTATAGTACCTGCTACAGTACTACACAGTTCCCGCTACAATACTTCTACAGTACCAAAAATTGTGCCTCCACCTGGATTTAATACCGAGTCACCTAGATTCACTTAAGAGTCCTCACCAACCAGGCTGAGGGTCATGTGCTTAAAATGTGGGTTGCAAATACCAACTCCCAGCGGGGGGCCCTGACCAAGCCTAGGTTCACTCCACACTCCCTATCTAAGAAATGGATTTGAATCGCCCTATGAATAATACGCATAGTGTACGAGTCTGGAGGGACTCGAGCCTAGGCCAGCTCCCATGGAGAGCAAGGGGTACAACCAGCGGGTACAACATGGCTAACACCCCATGGGAAAAATGTGGGTTGCTAACACCGACTCCCATCAGGGGCCCCCGACCAAGCCAAGGTGCACTCCATGCTCTCCATCTAAGCAATGGCTTTGAATCTCCCTGTGCATAATATGCACAGTGTCTGTGTTTGGCGGGACTCGAGCCTATGCCAGTTCCCACGGAGAGCCTAGGGTACAACCAGCGGGTACCACTCGGTTAACACCCCATGTGTTCATTTTATAGAATATACCCATTTTAATATCATTCATCCATAATATATAGATAAACCATCCAAAAATGGGTGAATCAACAAGGGGTAATAAATGAGGGTTCCACTAGAGATAAATCATTTAATTCACAATTTTCTAGATGGGCCTTTAATGTGACATATTCCATTGAAAATATATTCTTTAAAAAACTTATTTGAAACCACCCTTAAAAAATCACACCCCTTAAATATAAATAAACATCTTAAAACAATTTCAAATCCCTCCATTACACCAATTTAACTTATAAACACTCTTAGGAGTTTCACAAAACCCATGGTATATGAAAACATTTTCTTTAAAAATGAAAAATGAAATTCATAAGATAAACCCCTTATACCAAGACTAAGAATACAGAAAAAAAAAATAGAAACGTCATATATATATCGCATATGGGACTACTTGAAAAAAATGATTTATAAAACTCAACCATACATTAAATTCCAAAATAAATAAATTTAAAAAAAACAACTTCAAAAGAGTTGAAATCAATCTAGAATGTGTCACCTTAAATGGATATCACTTAGATAAGTAAGGAAACATCCATTACAATCCATATGAGGAAAAAGTAATAGGTTAGAACCATATTGAACCCAAACCCTAGGTAACACATAAATTTAGGGTTCCAAATAAAATAGAAAACTATGAGAAATGAAATATAAATGAAAGGATAATAGAATATAGTAAGAAAAAGAGGGATTTTACTTGAAAACCATTGGAATTAGATGAACATAAGTTGGGATTATAGTAGGGGAAGGGAATATCTATCCCATGTGATTATGGGAGTTTTATGATTGAGATAAGTGTGTAAAGTGGTGAAGGACCCTTTATATTCATGGGTAATTTTCATAATACCTCATGTCTGTACTAGTGTATGAATTTCAAGAGAATTTTTAAATTTTTGATTTTTTATAGGAAATGACAGTTTTTAACCAGGTTTCATAATGGTATTCTGGGAGTTTTAAAACCATAAATGTCTTTTTTTATGATAAAAATGATTTGGTAGGTAGTCTGGAGGCTCAGGTTAGAATTAGAGGAAGGGTTGGGTAGTATGACTACTTGGTTGCAGTAGCCTGTAGCCATCAGCTATCTAGTGTCCTTCTACCACTACTAGGCTCACTGGTTAGTCAATGTCCCAATATAATCTATCTAATTGGTTCTTTTTAATGTAGAAAATTACTAATTTTGTCCCTCGAGTTTTTAGAAGGGGTCACTTCTTCATTCAATGTTTGTGTGAATGGCCAACCCTCTCTCCATCCCTTCTCCTTTTTCCTTACCCTTTCTTTATAGTTACTTTTAATGAATGTTTCTATAAATATGTGGTATGGATTCACCTCTAGAAACTTGTATTCATCATATCCTTTTTTCCACTCAAAATTTCATTTCTCACGAGATAGGTTTCATGGAAAATTCTTCTAGAGTATGGCAGAATCATCCCAAGATGATCAGGATTTTATACTTCTTAGAAATATATTGTATTCAGATAACATTGTCACATTTTTCTCAATTATTTGTTAAATATATTTCACACCTCTATTTTATATATGGTTTTAAATTAAAATTAAAATAAATTATTACTATAAATTGTTCCACTAGTTAGGGATTTTTATCATGTTAGTGCTTGAGGTGTGACATGGATCACCCAGGGGTTTTTGGTCTCGGATATAGAATGGAAAGAAAATATAATAAGTTCCTAGTGCTTATTTAACTATTAAAATAAATCTTATCAAGAAATTATAAATGTAATAATTAGTGTTTTTGGATTTTTTGGGTTGAAATAGGGCCTTGAGTGGGTTTTATGTGGCTGGGTGAGTTAGATGATCTTGTTTGGACCTTAGTCATGATTACAAAGAGCTTCCAATCCATATGTTTAAAACAAAAAGGCTTAATAATGATATATGTGTCCTCACATACATACCCTATGTATTTTCAGAATATTTTTATGGTTCATGTAATATGAAACCTTTCCGCATTATTCTTTTGGCCTATTTTAATTAACTAAATTGTTTAAATGGAAATGAAATGCTTGAGGATAAACTAAACAAAGTTCCATGGCTGCTAAGGTCCTTGTGCATAGTATTTATAGCATATTCCATTGAAGGTTGGGTCTTGGTTTATGTTTATATTACCTGGATAGTTGAACCATATCAATGGTTATAGATTTAATGGGTTTAACCAATTAATCATCATAGCCTTAGGGTATGAACCTTTAGAGACCTCTGGATAGAGGTGTGAGTTTGATTAGAGACCATGGCCCTAGTAGTCCTTAGAGGACCTATTCAGTAGGTTCCATAAATATCCCATAGAAAGGGATGTGGTGAATTTAGGTAGATTGGTATCAGTAGTCCATGAAACATCCTAAGATTCCTTAGAGTGTTAACTTGGGTTTAGATTACCTAAGATGTGAGAAGAGAATTATTCAATATCTCAAATTATGTTGAAAAAACATGGCTCATGAGTACCATGAGGTTGTACTATGATTAGTGTACTATTTATGGATAAGTTTCACAAAGTGGACGGTTTTGGACCCTAGTGATATATGTTCTATAGGGGACCCCAAATAGGTTTCCACTTCTATTTCTTGACTTTAGGGATCCCATTTCGAGAAAATCTCATATATAGAGACCTAGGGGACCTTAGTAGTTATCTCGATGATAGAATTACTTTATGTGGGTGTGTTTGGGCTTGGATAGAGAGAAGGTAATGGTCGTCACCTCATAACCCATACCATGTGTGTAAGACCAAGGGGATTTTGATAGTGGTAATTGGTCTAGGAATTCATCCAACCCTTGAAATTTATTTATGCTTTCATTTATTTATTATGATACATTTTTTGATCCCTATATATGCTTCCTAGTATCTGTTTTTAGAGCCTCATGTGATATAAATGAGATACTATGTGATGACATGACATAGTCATGGATTTATATCATATATCCATAGAGCCAACTATTGAACCTTGTGAATAATGTTTGGGATGTCAATATTTAACCTTGGGTTTGTATGGGATGACTTAGGCTCTAAGATTGCATTAGATTCCAATCATTTATAGTATTCTATTATGTGGGATTATGAAATTATTATTATTATTATTATAATTATGTGATACCTATGTCACCCGGCAGATATGGCTAGTCAAGACCAAATACATTTCTTATACTTGATCGGGATACCCAAGATTCTTGGGATCTAATAGACTATCATGGTGACATGAAGGATCATTTATATTATTTATTAACCAGGATTATTAGGAATCATCTTTAATCCATTTATTATACCTAGAGTTTGGATAGATGGTTCTAATGCCCAAAATGTCTCCTAATCCATTTATAGTGATATACTCTGGCATTAATACATACATATTATATTTCTCATGTCATGATCTTGGGAATGTACCTTTTTTAAATGTCATTGGCATGATATCATGACATAATAAAAGACATTCTAGTACTTCTAAAAGTAGTTATAGTTGATCGGGGTCGTGAACTTGAGTATTGAGGGTGGTCTATTTTTTTATTTTATTGTATTTTATTTATTTATATCTACAAATCACATTACATTCATATATCACTATATTTAAATTTATGTATGGTACCACATTGGAGGTTTCATACTATGTTTTTTACTCATATCCTACTTAGATATCCATGGAATGTTGGTACTAGATAAAACATATTTATTTTTCACAAGTATAGGTTAAGATGACTCTTGGTACTATATGTTCAAGCAGGTGTAGTTTTTGTGGGACCTAGATATTGTATGTGAGGAAAGATCATATTGAAGGAGCCTATGGTGCTCTTTTATTTTCTTTATCCTATATTTATGTGTGTGGGGTGTATCATATTGGTGAGGGTCAATCTTATATGTCGATATGGTCGTTTGAGTCTGTATTGCTTAAGCATTAATTTATTATTATTGGATATGATTATTAATTCTAAATGATCTAATTATTTAATATTATGGCTAATTATTAACTATTTTTTTATTATTTTTCACTCTAATATAGGGGTTATAGTCTCCCCGTGATACCTCCTTGGACCCTAGAATCTTACCGATAGCCTCTAGTATAAGGGGAGGTGCACTTGAGGCCATGTGGAGAACGAGACTGAGACACATATTGAGTGGGATCTAAAACATGATGTAAAGTTCTCTCAAAGATTCAACTTTTTCCTTAATACTTCTGATATGGTATCTAGGACATATTGGAATGTGTCAGATCCTATAATATATACAAAAATAGTGCATAACAACACCTATTCTGGTAGGATTTCCAGCTTAATGTGGTCTTTAGATTGTTTTTCTATATATGTGATGTTATATTTATCTGATTTTCACTTCATTTCACACACATGATGTTTGGATTTATGATTTATTCTAGATTTAGATATTTTCCTCAGAGGAAATATTCATAAATTCCCCATGATTCAGCATATAAGATTCACATGAAATATAGGCCCACTAGTGTGTGCTTGTATCACTGATGAGAGGAATAATTATTTAAAGTGTCATTAATTTCTCATATGGTGTTTTCCCATATAAGTTATCAATATAATTCTACTTAGATTCACTTTTTTTTGTATATATATCCTTCTGATGATTGGTCATGTCGATCTATGGTGAGAAGCTCATTGACGACAACGATATTGTCCCTCTAGGATTAGAAATATGGTGACCCTCATAGGACAGTAAAGGCATTCAATTCCTTAGTAATATAATCCTTATGGTTGATTATTTGAAATTTTCAATTATTTAAATTTACACTACCAACATATATAGTGTTTTCCCCATATATCATAGAATAAAACTCTACTTAGTGGGACCACCATATTGTGGGATACCTAAAATTGATCATTTAGGATGATTTTGATAATTATATATTTAATTATATACTAATGAGATTGATATTATCGAGTTTAAATCCTATATATGTATTCTCAGTGAGAATTAGTTCCCTTGTGTTAATATGACCTAGAATATGATTCATGTTATGTATATGAGACCTGTGAGTGTGTGGGTGGGCATGTTCGATGTTTTTTTATTTGGGAGCATGGTTTACATCTCATGAGCTGTGACCATCCTTAAGACGGACCTATGGATTATGTGAGAATTCTCAGGGGCTGTAAGATGTGATTTAGTGTTTCGGTGATTCAGTCAATATTTATTATTTTGAGGGAAATATGGGTGAGGGGTTTTCCCATGTTATGAGTTCCTTAGTGTTGGGAAGCATGTTTATATGATTTCTTTGAGATTTTTTACATGGGAGGTTCTGTTTAATATGTAATTAGGCATGGAAATGCCCTATGAGAATTGTTATGGGTAGAGTATGCTTAGGTGATGTGTTTATTATTGATCATGATCTTACATTAATATGTGTATACCCTTAGAATAGTTTTTAGCAGTGAAACATGGGATTAATTTTATATATAAAACTTGAATCACCTTGAGTGCTTTGGTTTTATGGGTGGGTTCTGAAGGGAAACACTATTTTGAGTGCTAACCTTGTTAATCTTGGATATTCTCTTAGTAGTGCGATGAGATCATGGATGGATACTCATGCCTTTAAAATGGTGTTAGATGGAAGCTATCCATGTGGTTGTTTGGGGCATAGAAAAAATGTCAAGATTCTGGATGAGAATATATGGTGTAGAGACCCGAAGCCTGACGTACATAGACTTTACATTACTTTTTCGGAATACTTAGTACATAATAAAAACACACACACACAAGGATCGTAACAGTTTAGTGTCTTTGGAAACTCGGAACGTAATCTTCTAATCGTGGTGAAAGATCTTCAATATCTCCCATAAAGATCTTCCCCTTTTTTTTACCTAAAACCTTTCTTTATATCCTGGGGAAAAGAAAACATAAAAGGGTGAGCTCAAATGCTCAGTAAGGGTATACAAAAGAAAAATCAATCACATCATATTCATAAGAACATATCTTTTGGAAATCTTAACCTGCAAAAGAGAGCATAATTTCATAACATGGGATAAATCATAGTAGTGAAATGAAATCACAATAATCATAACTTAAAACATGAACCTTTGTGGCATTCACACATAATCATAGAGAATCATTTCTTGTTAGTCAAGACTCATTTCCAAGACTATCTTAGTGGACAAAGTCCCTTTCTGAATCGAGTAACCCTCGTTTCAGTCCTGTTTCACTGAACCGGTATAACCTACCGTTCCAGCCCTGTCTATCTCATGAGATATAAAATCTTTACCCAATGCATTGGAGGGAGATATAGGTCCCACCCATCTTATAATGAATCCTTTCTTATGTGTGCCACATAATCATAAAACATACATCATAGCATAACCCATGTAATAAAAATGGGATTCTTAAACGACATGACATCATAAAACAACTCATATAAGATAAAGGAATTAATAAAAATAATTCCATCACAACATGATCAAATCAATTTAATAATAGGGATAAAACAGAACCCTTTATTATCTTAGATGGAAAATAATTTTGATAAAACACTTGAACTCCATTCTTGAGGAAAATATCCTTTCTTCTTCAAAAACATTTTTCCTTTCATAACATGTCATACGACTTTAAAATAAAAGAAGTTGATTAAAAATAAACATGAAAACTTATAAAGGAATCTTCTTGGAAATAATGTTTTAAAAATCCATTCATGCCGTATAAGTTAAAAAAAACATTCTTCGTACTTTTGTCGGAAAAGTCAAAAAGTACCTCGTACGAAAAACGACAAAAGATTCCTTTCATATCTTTTACAAAAAACTTACCGAAAGGTAAAATTGGATATAAACTATTGTATAAGTATGGAAATAATATTACATATTGAGGGAACATGGATGTGGATGATAAAATACACCCCAGTAATTACCAAAGTAAAAACAATCTCGGATAAAAGTGAGATTGTGATATTTCCCTTACCTTAGGTCCGACTTGCTTTGTAAGTGTCCGAACCTCCTGTATAATGATTTAAATCATGTTATTGACTTATTACAGAATCATATTCATTGTTATGATATCATATATGGTTCACTTATGACATTATATTACCTGTTCTTTTGTAAATTCCATGTTAAAGAAGCGTTTTGGGTAAAATCGTTTCATTTATCGTAGGTGTTTTGACTTGTTGTTCTTGACATCATTATTACTTATATCATGATTTACTCACTTCCAGAATATAAAATATGATTTATATATCATATATATTCAGTATATATATATATATAATAGGTAGATAAATAAAATGAAAAACACCGTTCATGGAGACGGTAGTCCGTACGTACGCATGAACGCTGTTTTCCTTTCCTTATTGTCTTGAATGGAAGTAAGTTGATGACATACATATATATATATACATAAATCCAGTAACTTTATAATGTCATATATTTCATTATTATTTCTTATATATACTTTATAATCATTCTTAAATGGTTAACATGGAGAATGAATCTCATCGCGTCGTGGAGACGGTAGTCCGTACGTACGCACGAGCGATGATATTATTTCCATAAATACTGAATTGAATTGGAGTGGATTATACAATATATCAGAATCAATATGATGTTGTAATAACTATGTATAGTTATTCTTTACACCATTATACCCATCCATGTAAGGTGGTGGTGGAAAATAGATTACACCACGGCGTGGAGACGGTATTCCGTACGTACGCACGCGCGGTGATTTCTTTTCCCGTAGGATGGATAGATGGTGAAATAGGGTTGTTTCATACTTATAATAACATATCAGTATATTAGTGATACTGATGTTATTACTTCATAATGAAACAACCTAAGAAGAATAAGTGGAAGAAGAAATAAAGATGAAAGAATTGGTAACGGTAATTACCTCTTCTTTGAAGCGCCTCTTTGAGACCTCCTCTTAGGGAACTAAAATTGGTCTTTGAGGAAGACCAGAACCTCTAGGATGTTTCTAGGGAAGTGGAGAAGAGATTTTGGCAGGGGTTGGCTGAGCTTGAGTGCTCAAATTGGTGTGAGGAGGAGGGGGAGGAGGTGCCCTTTTATAAGGGAGGAGAGGGGCACCTTAGGAATATCTCAAAATATTATTTTATATTAAAGTCAAAATCGGTTTATAATGGTTCCAAAGGGTCTTATTTCGAAGCTAAAGTGGGGATGGGTCGAAATCCTATCAACCAATAGAATTTAGACAAGTTTAGGATATTATTTTAACCTTATCAATTAGATTTAACTCTAAGTTAAATAATTTAACATTTACCGTGTCTTTTTGTTTTCTTTCACTATATGGTTAATACACTTACTATAACATGCCAAACTAACCCCAAATTGTTTATTATTAATATATATATCCTTATCTAAGTCATTTGGCCAAACCTTAGATTTTTAGGAATAAAATAACAATTAATAATATAATATTTGATTTAAAAACTATTTTGTGTCAATTTTGACACTATTTGATATATGATTTTTGTGAAAGTCATAACAGAATTAAATGTTCGAAACAAGTTGATTAAATCAACATTAATATATCATAGTAACCTAGAAAATTAGTGGAATTCATAAAAATTTTCAAATTACATTTATTTTGGTGTTTATAACATCAATCATGTCAATATTTCATTAATAAGATAATTCCTGCATCATCGTTGTGTCATAAATAAATTAAATTATTTGATGTCTAAAAATTACAAATAAAATACCATCATGTAGGAAATCTTTTTAGATTTCTAATGAATATTTACAATCGAATTTATCTTATGTATAACCCCATATTAAAAATGATTTACTTATTAAACTTTGATTTTAACTATTTTAACCTTTCTTTAAATAAATTAATAATAAATGTCCTAATCTAATCCAAGTGGGCCTAAATGGTCATATTTTATTCCTAAGTTTTTTTTTGGTCGAATTACATTTGTCCAATAGAATTAGGACATGTGTTAGGGTAATATTAATATCATATTTACCCTTAGTTACCCTATTTACTATTAACCGCGGTAAAAAAAAGTAAAAAGTTACTATTCACCAAAAATTATTTTCATCTCATTGAACCACATTTTAGTCCTTGATATTAACCGTGTCTGTCGGATTTTCAAAATTCTATTCACAGAAGCGGTAAAATTAAGTTTTATGCAAAATTCAGTTTTTTAACCTACCACTTAGTAGTTTCACTATTCATCAAAAATTGATGTTTTTCAGAACAATGCCAAAATTTCATCCTAAGCTATATTTCATATTCCGAATTCAAAAATGAAATCTATTTTACCAAATTCATAACATAGAAATTGCATTAATTAATTTTATAATTAAATCCCGCTGTTAAAATAAATAGCGTGTTTTTAGGAAACAATATATATCAAAAGATTGACACTTGATTATGTCTGGTTTAAATGTGAAATTACAACCAATGACCAACATTGTATTAAATTGTAAAAATATATTCTAAATATACTTTAAAACCACTCAAATTAATAATTTATCACTATTAATTATTTCGATTAAAAAAGTTGTTTTTAATTATAATTTAGTAATTTTCACTATTCATCAGAATGTGAAAGTTATCCGAAAAGTACCAAAATTTCACCTTAGGCTAAATTCGATACTCCGAATCCAAGAATGAAGTTCATTTTGAAAAATAAGATTTACAGAATTTTAAAAAGTGGTTATTACTATTCATAACGGCTAGTTTTAATAATATTTTAATAGCATATCATTGTTTCGTGAAACTCAGTATTACGTACCACACACGCTATCGAGGAATGTTGTGATTGCGTGTAATGCAAGGCAAGTCAAGGATGCGTGTTGTGCAAGCTCGTTTTGGTGTAGCGTACAACACAAGACATTAGTGAAATAAAAAATAATATTTTTCATAAAATCTCGGGCTGTTACATTCTACCCCCCTTAAAATGAATTTCGCCCTCGAAATTCGTCGGGGTTATAAATGGTTTACTATTTGAAAGTTTCTTTGATAGAAAATCACATCGTAAAAAGGAATACCAAAACTTATCTTTAAAAACAAAAGTATGAAACGTAACGGTTACCCAAATAAACTAATCACTGGGTTTCCACATAGGTGAAAATATGGATATGGAAGAGAAATCTAACCATCATGTTCTGATGGAGAGTGGTAGAGGACATGGCTATGGAAAAGCCAGTAATCACAAAGCCATAAATTTGTGACGATCTAAGGTACCATCTGATTCATCAGATATAAGATCACTAGGACAACATTTTTGGTTTTCAAGATCGTTTCCCTAAAGTTAAAGAATTTAAATTAGAATAAATACTTACTTTATTTTGGTACAATCTCGCTGTTGTTCGTGCCTTTAACAATTTCCACTTCATCTCTTAAATAAATGAAGTTGAATTTTTTATTCGTGAAGTGTTAGCAGATCATGTGATAGAATGACGGGTCATTCCATCTGTCTCAAACAAAAGGTTAGCAAAAAAGATTATATACATAAGTCGATCTATAGTGAGGTTAATCATATATGGTTCCTAAAATGGACTTATACATCATATGTCATATAGCTTAATATAATAAAACTAGTTTCTACTAAACAGGGACTTCCTGTAGGCCAGTGGTAGGCGATAAAGGCCAGTCGCACTTCGGTTGTGGGTTCGATTCCCACAGCCTTGTCCGAAGCGATGGGCTGTCGCCCGTCCTGCAGGTTGTCCTTTTTCTAAAGCTATATTACTATAACATCCCATCAATAATATCGAAAATCTTCTATCTTTAAACAATACTAACTTATTTCCAACATAATCCATTCCAATCTTTAGGCTTATCCATAATACTGCAGTCCACTCTCATAACATAGTGAAAATGATTACCAGAGATTTAATACCATCGTTGATCCCCATATATCATAAGATATGTTTTGTTGGTCACATTCCAAACATTCAAAGTCCTTAATCATGTATTCTTTTGAATACCCATTGAACCTTAGTGAAAACATGAATGCAGTTAAAAGTTAACACTTCCCACATACCAAAATCCTCAAAATTCTATAACCTCAAACCATGATATCACTTAGTCCTTATATCAATCATGAGCTCATGCATACAATCAAACATATCATTATCGTCTTATCCCTTCATTAAGCGCATATCATCTACTTTCCAAAAATACTTGTACCATTCATCACATACTTTCAAAACTTAAGGAAAGACAACAATGTAACAATCCTTAGATGTCTATTTATCCCATAGTACCATGAGATTACTTATACAACATTACACTTAATAAACATGTAATCATTCCACTACATTCATTAACCATTGACCGAGCTTCAACAATTCTTTCATCTCACATATCATTTGTAGTCTCATCATCATCATCAACATAAATACTACCCATACGACCATACTGATTCTCTTCATGAGACTTTCCCTTAGGGCATTGGTTTGCATAATGCCCGTACATTCCACATTTAAAACATTTAACCATTGTTGATGTCGTAGCAATACCATTATCCTCATCCCTAGTGTTAACTGAACCTTTTCCTTTGCACTTACTGTCTTTGTGTCCTTCTTTTCCACACCCAAAGCATCTTCCAGTTCCTTTGAAACATTCTCCTTGATGCCTCTTCCCACATGATTTACATAGGGGAAATTGAACTTTCTTTCCTCTATGATCATCATGAAACTCCATCTTTCTCTTATTAGCCGAGTCAGGAAACTTACCAAATTTTACTTTATTGATCATATTATGAGATTGCTGATTTGGCATAATGATGATGTTTGGACTTCCAAATCCCATTTCATTTGGTTGCTCATGAAGAATATCAGTCCATTGTCCATCATATCTTCCATTATCGTGAATCACCTTGTTTCCAGCCATTTTCTGAAACCCAAAAAGAATAGTGTGAGAGGCAAAAATCATAATGAAGGGGGAGTAACATAAATATCTAACATCTTTGGTTTAATCTAATATCGTTACCATAGTTCTAAGACTGTATCCTATACGTATACTTATCCTTAGGGACATCCCTAGACATACCTTATAAATATCTCTAGGGATCTCACTAAAGTTCTCGCATCCTAGTTTCCAAAGGTTGACTAAACCTTTCCTCTGATACCAACTGTAGAGACCCGAATCCTGACGTACATATACTTTACATTACTTTTGTGGAATACTTAGTACATAATAAAAACACACAAACACAAGGATCGTAACAATTTAGTGTCTTTGGAAACTCAGAACGTAATCTTCTAATCGTGGTGAAAGATCTTCAATATCTCCCATAAAGATCTTCCCCTTTTTTTACCTAAAACCTTTCTTTATATCCTGGGGAAAAGAAAACATAAAAGGGTGAGCTCAAATGCTCAGTAAGGGTATACAAAAGAAAAATCAATCACATCATATTCATAAGAACATATCTTTTGGAAATCTTAACCTGCAAAAGAGAGCATAATTTCATAACATGGGATAAATCATAGTAGTGAAATGAAATCACAATAATCATAACTTAAAACATGAACCTTTGTGGCATTCACACATAATCATAGAGAATCATTTCTTGTTAGTCAAGACTCATTGCCAAGACTATCTTAGTGGACAAAGTCCCTTTCTGAATCGAGTAACCCTCGTTTCAGTCCTGTTTCACTGAACCGGTATAACCTACCGTTCCAGCCCTGTCTATCTCATGAGATATAAAATCTTTACCCAATGCATTGGAGGGAGATATAGGTCCCACCCATCTTATAATGAATCCTTTCTTATGTGTGCCACATAATCATAAAACATACATCATAGCATAACCCATGTAATAAAAATGGGATTCTTAAACGACATGACATCATAAAACAACTCATATAAGATAAAGGAATTCATAAAAATAATTCCATCACAACATGATCAAATCAATTTAATAATAGGGATAAAAACAGAACCCTTTATTATCTTAGATGGAAAATAATTTTGATAAAACACTTGAACTCCATTCTTGAGGAAAATATCCTTTCTTCTTCAAAAACATTTTTCCTTTCATAACATGTCATACGACTTTAAAATAAAAGAAGTTGATTAAAAATAAACATGAAAACTTATAAAGGAATCTTCTTGGAAATAATGTTTTAAAAATCCATTCATGCCGTATAAGTTAAAAAAAACATTCTTCGTACTTTTGTCGGAAAAGTCAAAAAGTACCTCGTACGAAAAACGACAAAAGATTCCTTTCATATCTTTTACAAAAAACTTACCGAAAGGTAAAATTGGATATAAACTATTGTATAAGGATGGAAATAATATTACATATTGAGGGAACATGGATGTGGATGATAAAATACACCCCAGTAATTACCAAAGTAAAAACAATCTCGGATAAAAGTGAGATTGTGATATTTCCCTTACCTTAGGTCCGACTTGCTTTGTAAGTGTCCGAACCTCCTGTATAATGATTTAAATCATGTTATTGACTTATTACAGAATCATATTCATTGTTATGATATCATATATGGTTCACTTATGACATTATATTACCCGTTCTTTTGTAAATTCCATGTTAAAGAAGCGTTTTGGGTAAAATCGTTTCATTTATCGTAGGTGTTTTGACTTGTTGTTCTTGACATCATTATTACTTATATCATGATTTACTCACTTCCAGAATATAAAATATGATTTATATATCATATATATTCAGTATATATATATATAATAGGTAGATAAATAAAATGAAAAACACCGTTCATGGAGACGGTAGTCCGTACGTACGCATGAACGCTGTTTTCCTTTCCTTATTGTCTTTAATGGAAGTAAGTTGATGACATACATATATATATATACATAAATAAAGTAACTTTATAATGTCATATATTTCATTATTATTTCTTATATATACTTTATAATCATTCTTAAATGGTTAACATGGAGAATGAATCTCATCGCGTCGTGGAGACGGTAGTCCGTACGTACGCACGAGCGATGATATTATTTCCATAAATACTGAATTGAATTGGAGTGGATTATACAATATATCAGAATCAATATGATGTTTTAATAACTATGTATAGTTATTCTTTACACCATTATACCCATCCATGTAAGGTGGTGGTGGAAAATAGATTACACCACGGCGTGGAGACGGTATTCCGTACGTACGCACGCACGGTGATTTCTTTTCCCGTAGGATGGATAGATGGTGAAATAGGGTTGTTTCATACTTATAATAACATATTAGTATATGAGTGATACTGATGTTATTACTTCATAATGAAACAACCTAAGAAGAAGAAGTGGAAGAAGAAATAAAGATGAAAGAATTGGTAACGGTAATTACCTCTTCTTTGAAGCGCCTCTTTGAGACCTCCTCTTAGGGCACTAAAATTGGTCTTTGAGGAAGACCAGAACCTCTAGGATGTTTCTAGGGAAGTGGAGAAGAGATTTTGGCAGGGTTTTGCCGAGCTTGAGTGCTCAAAGTGGTGTGAGGAGGAGGGGGAGGAGGTGCCCTTTTATAAGGGAGGAGAGGGGCACCTTAGGAATATCTCAAAATATTATTTTATATTAAAGTCAAAATCGGTTTATAATGGTTCCAAAGGGTCTTATTTCGAAGCTAAAGTGGGGATGGGTCGAAATCCTATCAACCAATAGAATTTAGACAAGTTTAAGATATTATTTTAACCTTATCAATTAGATTTAACTCTAAGTTAAATAATTTAACATTTACTGTGTCTTTTTGTTTTCTTTCACTATATGGTTAATACACTTACTATAACATGCCAAACGAACCCCAAATTGTTTATTATTAATATATATATCCTTATCTAAGTCATTTGGCCGAACCTTAGATTTTTAGGAATAAAATAACAATTAATAATATAATATTTGATTTAAAAACTACTTTGTGTCAATTTTGACACTATTTGATATATGATTTTTGTGAAAGTCATAACAGAATTAAATGTTCGAACCAAGTTGATTAAATAAACATTAATATATCATAGTAACCTATAAAATTATTGGAATTCATAAAAAGTTTCAAATTACATTTATTTTGGTGTTTATAACATCAATTATGTCAATATTTCATTAATAAGATAATTACTGCATCATCGTTGTGTCATAAATAAATTAAATTATTTGATGTCTAAAAATTACAAATAAAATACCATCATGTAGGAAATCTTTTTATCTTTCTAATGAATATTTACAATCGAATTTATCTTATGTATAACCCCATATTAAAAATGATTTACTTATTAAACTTTGATTTTAACTATTTTAACCTTTCTTTAAATACATTAATAATAAATGTCCTAATCTAATCCAAGTGGGCCTAAATGGTCATATTTTATTCCTAAGTTTGTTTTTGGTCGAATTACACTTGTCCAATAGAATTAGGACATGTGTTAGGGTAATATTAATATCATATTTACCCTTAGTTACCCTATTTACTATTAACCGCGGTAAAAAAAAAGTAAAAAGTTACTATTCACCAAAAATTATTTTCATCTCATTGAACCACATTTTAGTCCTTGATATTAACCGTGTCTGTCGGATTTTCAAAATTCTATTCACAGAAGCGGTAAAATTAAGTTTTATGCAAAATTCAGTTTTTTAACCTACCACTTAGTAGTTTCACTATTCATCAAAAATTGATGTTTTTCAGAACAATGCCAAAATTTCATCCTAAGCTATATTTCATATTCCGAATTCAAAAATTAAATCTATTTTACCAAATTCATAACATATAAATTGCATTAATTAATTTTATAATTAAATCCCGCTGTTAAAATAAATAGTGTGTTTTTAGGAAACAATATATATCAAAAGATTGACACTTGATTATGTCTGGTTTAAATGTGAAATTACAACCAATGACCAACATTGTATTAAATTGTAAAAATATATTCTAAATATACTTTAAAACCACTCAAATTAATAATTTATCACTATTAATTATTTCGATTAAAAAAGTTGTTTTTAATTATAATTTAGTAATTTTCACTATTCATCAGAATGTGAAAGTTATCCGAAAAGTACCAAAATTTCACCTTAGGCTAAATTCGATACTCCGAATCCAAGAATGAAGTTCATTTTGAAAAATAAGATTTACAGAATTTTAAAAAGTGGTTATTACTATTCATAACGGCTAGTTTTAATAATATTTTAATAGCATATCATTGTTTCGTGAAACTCAGTATTACGTACCACACACGCTATCGAGGAATGTTGTGATTGCGTGTAATGCAAGGCAAGTCAAGGATGCGTGTTGTGCAAGCTCCTTTTGGTGTAGCGTACAACACAAGACATTAGTGAAATAAAAAATAATATTTTTCATAAAATCTCGGGCTGTTACATTCTACCCCCCTTAAAATGAATTTCGCCCTCGAAATTCGTCGGGGTTATAAATGGTTTACTATTTGAAACTTTCTTTGATAGAAAACCACATCGTAAAAAGGAATACCAAAACTTATCTTTAAAAACAAAAGTATGAAACGTAACGGTTACCCAAATAAACTAATCATTGGGTTTCCACATAGGTGAAAATATGGATATGGAAGAGAAATCTAACCATCATGTTCTGATGGAGAGTGGTAGAGGACATGGCTATGGAAAAGCCAGTAATCACAAAGCCATAAATTTGTGACGATCTAAGGTACCATCTGATTCATCAGATATAAGATCACTAGGACAACATTTTTGGTTTTCAAGATCGTTTCCCTAAAGTTAAAGAATTTAAATTAGAATAAATACTTACTTTATTTTGGTACAATCTCGCTGTTGTTCGTGCCTTTAACAATTTCCACTTCATCTCTTAAATAAATGAAGTTGAATTTTTTATTCGTGAAGTGTTAGCAGATCATGTGATAGAATGACGGTTCAATCCATCTGTCTCAAACAAAAGGTTAGCAAAAAATATTATATACATAAGTCGATCTATAGTGAGGTTAATCATATATGGTTCCTAAAATGGACTTATACATCATATGTCATATAGCTTAATATAATAAAACTAGTTTCTACTAAACAGGGACTTCCTGTAGGCCAGTGGTAGGCGATAAAGGCCAGTCGCACTTCGGTTGTGGGTTCGATTCCCACAGCCTTGTCCGAAGCGATGGGCTGTCGCCCGTCCTGCAGGTTGTCCTTTTTCTAAAGCTATATTACTATAACATCCCATCAATAATATCGAAAATCTTCTATCTTTAAACAATAATAACTTATGTCCAACATAATCCATTCCAATCTTTAGGCTTATCCATAATACTGCAGTCCACTCTCATAACATAGTGAAAATGATTACCAGAGATTTAATACCATCGTTGATCCCCATATATCATAAGATATGTTTTGTTGGTCACATTCCAAACATTTAAAGTCCTTAATCATGTATTCTTTTGAATACCCATTGAACCATAGTGAAAACATGAATGCAGTTAAAAGTTAACACTTCCCACATACCAAAATCCTCAAAATTCTATATACTCAAACCATGATATCACTTAGTCCTTATATCAATCATGAGCTCATGCATACAATCAAACATATCATTATCGTCTTATCCCTTCATTAAGCGCATATCATCTACTTTCCAAAAATACTTGTACCATTCATCACATACTTTCAAAACTTAAGGAAAGACAACAATGTAACAATCCTTAGATGTCTATTTATCCCATAGTACCATGAGATTACTTATACAACATTACACTTAATAAACATGTAATCATTCCACTACATTCATTAACCATTGACCGAGCTTCAACAATTCTTTCATCTCACATATCATTTGTAGTCTCATCATCATCATCAACATAAATACTACCCATACGACCATACTGATTCTCTTCATGAGACTTTCCCTTAGGGCATTGGTTTGCATAATGCCCGTACATTCCACATTTAAAACATTTAACCATTGTTGATGTCGTAGCAATACCATTATCCTCATCCCTAGTGTTAACTGAACCTTTTCCTTTGCACTTACTGGCTTTGTGTCCTTCTTTTCCACACCCAAAGCATCTTCCAGTTCCTTTGAAACATTCTCCTTGATGCCTCTTCCCACATGATTTACATAGGGGAAATTGAACTTTCTTTCCTCTATGATCATCATGAAACTCCATCTTTCTCTTATTAGCCGAGTCAGGAAACTTACCAAATTTTACTTTATTGATCATATTATGAGATTGCTTATTTGGCATAATGATGATGTTTGGACTTCCAAATCCCATTTCATTTGGTTGCTCATGAAGAATATCAGTCCATTGTCCATCATATCTTCCATTATCGTGAATCACCTTGTTTCCAGCCATTTTCTAAAACCCAAAAAGAATAGTGTGAGAGGCAAAAATCATAATGAAGGGGGAGTAACATAAATATCTAACATCTTTGGTTTAATCTAATATCGTTACCATAGTTCTAAGACTGTATCCTATACGTATACTTATCCTTAGGGACATCCCTAGACATACCTTAGAAATATCTCTAGGGATCTCACTAAAGTTCTCGCATCCTAGTTTCCAAAGGTTGACTAAACCTTTCCTCTGATACCAACTGTAGAGACCCGAAGCCTGACGTACATAGACTTTACATTACTTTTGCGGAATACTTAGTACATAATAAAAACACACACACACAAGGATCGTAACAGTTTAGTGTCTTTGGAAACTCGGAACGTAATCTTCTAATCGTGGTGAAAGATCTTCAATATCTCCCATAAAGATCTTCCCCTTTTTTTACCTAAAACCTTTCTTTATATCCTGGGGAAAAGAAAACATAAAAGGGTGAGCTCAAATGCTCAGTAAGGGTATACAAAAGAAAAATCAATCACATCATATTCATAAGAACATATCTTTTGGAAATCTTAACCTGCAAAAGAGAGCATAATTTCATAACATGGGATAAATCATAGTAGTGAAATGAAATCACAATAATCATAACTTAAAACATGAACCTTTGTGGCATTCACACATAATCATAGAGAATCATTTCTTGTTAGTCAAGACTCATGGCCAAGACTATCTTAGTGGACAAAGTCCCTTTCTGAATCGAGTAACCCTCGTTTCAGTCCTGTTTCACTGAACCGGTATAACCTACCGTTCCAGCCCTGTCTATCTCATGAGATATAAAATCTTTACCCAATGCATTGGAGGGAGATATAGGTCCCACCCATCTTATAATGAATCCTTTCTTATGTGTGCCACATAATCATAAAACATACATCATAGCATAACCCATGTAATAAAAATGTGATTCTTAAACGACATGACATCATAAAACAACTCATATAAGATAAAGGAATTCATAAAAATAATTCCATCACAACATGATCAAATCAATTTAATAATAGGGATAAAAACAGAACTCTTTATTTTCTTAGATGGAAAACAATTTTGATAAAACACTTGAACTCCATTCTTGAGGAAAATATCCTTTCTTCTTCAAAAAAATTTTTCCTTTCATAACATGTCATACGACTTTAAAATAAAAGAAGTTGATTAAAAATAAACATGAAAACTTATAAAGGAATCTTCTTGGAAATAATGTTTTAAAAATCCATTCATGTCGTATAAGTTAAAAAAAACATTCTTCGTACTTTTGTCGGAAAAGTCAAAAAGTACCTCGTACGAAAAACGACAAAAGATTCCTTTCATATCTTTTACAAAAAACTTACCGAAAGGTAAAATTGGATATAAACTATTGTATAAGGATGTAAATAATATTACATATTGAGGTAACATGGATGTGGATGATAAAATACACCCCAGTAATTACCAAAGTAAAAACAATCTCATATAAAAGTGAGATTGTGATATTTCCCTTACCTTAGGTCTGACTTTCTTTATAAGTGTCCGAACCTCCTGTATAATGATTTAAATCATGTTATTGACTTATTACAGAATCATATTCATTGTTATGATATCATATATGGTTCACTTATGACATTATATTACCCGTTCTTTTGTAAATTCCATGTTAAAGAAGCGTTTTGGGTAAAATCGTTTCATTTATCGTAGGTGTTTTGACTTGTTGTTCTTGACATCATTATTACTTATATCATTATTTACTCACTTCCAGAATATAAAATATGATTTATATATCATATATATTCAGTATATATATATATAATAGGTAGATAAATAAAATGAAAAACACCGTTCATGGAGACGGTAGTCCGTACGTACGCATGAACGTTGTTTTCCTTTCCTTATTGTCTTGAATGGAAGTAAGTTGATGACATACATATATATATATACATAAATACAGTAACTTTATAATGTCATATATTTCATTATTATTTCTTATATATACTTTATAATCATTCTTAAATGGTTAACATGGAGAATGAATCTCATCGCGTCGTGAAGACGGTAGTCCGTACGTACGCACGAGCGATGATATTATTTCCATAAATACTGAATTGAATTGGAGTGGATTATAAAATATATCAGAATCAATATGATGTTGTAATAACTATGTATAGTTATTCTTTACACCATTATACCCATCCATGTAAGGTGGTGGTGGAAAATAGATTACACCACGGCGTGGAGACGGTATTCCGTACGTACGCACGCGCGGTGATTTCTTTTCCCGTAGGATGGATAGATGGTGAAATAGGGTTGTTTCATACTTATAATAACATATTAGTATATGAGTGATACTGATGTTATTACTTCATAATGAAACAACCTAAGAAGAAGAAGTGGAAGAAGAAATAAAGATGAAAGAATTGGTAACGGTAATTACCTCTTCTTTGAAGCGCCTCTTTGAGACCTCCTCTTAGGGCACTAAAATTGGTCTTTGAGGAAGACCAGAACCTCTAGGATGTTTCTAGGGAAGTGGAGAAGAGATTTTGGCAGGGTTTTTCCGAGCTTGAGTTCTCAAATTGGTGTGAGGAGGAGGGGGAGGAGGTGCCCTTTTATAAGGGAGGAGAGGGGCACCTTAGGAATATCTCAAAATATTATTTTATATTAAAGTCAAAATCGGTTTATAATGGTTCCAAAGGGTCTTATTTCGAATCTAAAGTGGGTATGGGTCGAAATCCTATCAACCAATAGAATTTAGACAAGTTTAGGATATTATTTTAACCTTATCAATTAGATTTAACTCTAAGTTAAATAATTTAACATTTACCGTGTCTTTTTGTTTTCTTTCACTATATGGTTAATACACTTACTATAAAATGCCAAAAGAACCCCAAATTGTTTATTATTAATATATATATCCTTATCTAAGTCATTTGGCCGAACCTTAGATTTTTAGAAATAAAATAACAATTAATAATATAATATTTGATTTAAAAACTATTTTGTGTCAATTTTGACACTATTTGATATATGATTTTTGTGAAGTTATAACAGAATTAAATGTTCGAACCAAGTTGATTAAATCAACATTAATATATCATAGTAACCTAGAAAATTAGTGGAATTCATAAAAAGTTTCAAATTACATTTATTTTGGTGTTTATAACATCAATTATGTCAATATTTCATTAATAAGATAATTACTGCATCATCGTTGTGTCATAAATAAATTAAATTATTTGATGTCTAAAAATTACAAATAAAATACCATCATGTAGGAAATCTTTTTATCTTTCTAATGAATATTTACAATCGAATTTATCTTATGTATAACCCCATATTAAAAATGATTTACTTATTAAACTTTGATTTTAACTATTTTAACCTTTCTTTAAATAAATTAATAATAAATGTCCTAATCTAGTCCAAGTGGGCCTAAATGGTCATATTTTATTCCTAAGTTTGTTTTTGGTCGAATTACACTTGTCCAATAGAATTAGGACATGTGTTAGGGTAATATTAATATCATATTTACCCTTAGCTACCCTATTTACTATTAACCGCGGTAAAAAAAAGTAAAAAGTTACTATTCACCAAAAATTATTTTCATCTCATTGAACCACATTTTAGTCCTTGATATTAACCGTGTCTGTCGGATTTTCAAAATTCTATTCACAGAAGCGGTAAAATTAAGTTTTATGCAAAATTCAGTTTTTTAACCTACCACTTAGTAGTTTCACTATTCATCAAAAATTGATGTTTTTCAGAACAATGCCAAAATTTCATCCTAAGCTATATTTCATATTCCGAATTCAAAAATGAAATCTATTTTACCAAATTCATAACATAGAAATTGCATTAATTAATTTTATAATTAAATCCCGCTGTTAAAATAAATAGCGTGTTTTTAGGAAACAATATATATCAAAAGATTGACACTTGATTATGTCTGGTTTAAATGTGAAATTACAACCAATGACCAACATTGTATTAAATTGTAAAAATATATTCTAAATATACTTTAAAACCACTCAAATTAATAATTTATCACTATTAATTATTTCGATTAAAAAATTTGTTTTTAATTATAATTTAGTAATTTTCACTATTCATCAGAATGTGAAAGTTATCCGAAAAGTACCAAAATTTCACCTTAGGCTAAATTCGATACTCCGAATCGAAGAATGAAGTTCATTTTGAAAAATAAGATTTACAGAATTTTAAAAAGTGGTTATTACTATTCATAACGGCTAGTTTTAATAATATTTTAATAGCATATCATTGTTTCATGAAACTCAGTATTACGTACCACACACGCTATCGAGGAATGTTGTGATTGCGTGTAATGCAAGGCAAGTCAAGGATGCGTGTTGTGCAAGCTCCTTTTGGTGTAGCGTACAACACAAGACATTAGTGAAATAAAAAATAATATTTTTCATAAAATCTCGGGCTGTTACATATGGGATATACACTTCCTAATAATTTGAAATGTCATGGATCAGGGTTATTAATTTTTGCACTTCAACCATATTCAATGGTGTAGGAATCATGAGAACATGAGTCATTTTTTAATGATTTGGTGGTATGGGATTATAGGCCATTGTTTTTTAGGTATATCTACGAAGACACACATGTTTAATGCATGATACCACTTTAATTTGAAATAGATGAGTAGCCATCTTGGGTCCGAGGGTCATTTGTCTTTATGGATTCCATGCGAATGGTTTTCTGGGAGGTTGATGAGAGATGGAAAAGACCCTTTGTAGTATAGGAGATATAATAAATTGATTAGGTTTGGTGGCACAGTCGAGGTATTTTGATCTTTATTAGGTATTTATAGAATGGTGAGCACCACTAGGGATGAGCAATGAGTGTGTGATATGGGATCCATCAGGTGTTTCACTTGAGGATTAATAAGGGAAGATATGTGGGGGGAAGAAAACTATCGACCATTCAAGGTCATAATCCTCTCCATGAATTTGATTTTAGCTTTATCCAAGAATGAAATTTCATGGAGCTGGGATCATGTTATAAATTACTCTTCACGATGGTGCTCGGTGATTAGTTGTCTTAGCCATGTTCATCTGTCATGTTCAGTGATGGACAGAGAATGAGACATACATATCATTAATTTTATTCAATGATATGATATAAAAGATTCTTCTATTGAGGGAAGAATGATGTTGGTTTTAGGTATAATGGACCTCAATTGAGAAGGGTAATAAGAGGTATAGGATTATTCATTAGAAAATAATTTTGTAATTTTAATGCTAGTGAGAAATTGGAGCTAACAACACTTGGATTCCATTTTGAATTTCAGGTATAAATTTGGATATATTTATGGGTGGAGTTTGAGGGTCAGCTTCAAGATCGATATAAATTGAGATAATATGAATGTTCTTTGGATTGATAATGTTTTAATTCTTATTCTTTATCATTAGGGTAGTGAATCTATTGACTGAGTAATTATCCATTGAATCAAAATTGGATTTATAATTTTTCTGTAGTGATAATGATTGGTAGATTTAGTGATGCATACAATCCTTAAGTCATGATGATTGATTTTGTGGATAGCACATTGATTGATAAAGTGGAGTATGTTTGAGAATGGTATTCTAATGAAAATATAGATCCTCATTATACATGAGATTGGATGTAATGAGATAAAAATTGCTTTTATAATTTTATTTAAGATATTATGGGAATTTTTTGAGAGTTGGTCTAGGCTTTTGGGGGAGAAGTCGTTGTATTTATGTTTTGCTTTGATGGAGGAGACGCATCTATTTTGGTTTAGAATTTGGAAATGAGAATGGGTACTAGAATTTTAATAGTTTTCCCATGTGTGTTCAGTATTTTTATGTTGGGAACAATAATAAGCATTTTTTGGACTACTAAGAATGAATTTTATAAGGAACATATAATGGTGGTGGAAGAAACATGGATTAAAATGGCCATGATGAGTTGGGTCACATAATGGGGAACACTGTAAGTTGAAAGATGGATTGAGTTACAAAATGATGATGTATATGGGTTTTCAGGCATGATTAATCATTATCTCATGGTTTTAATTGTGGTTATAAGTGGTGTCTCATGTTATAGTAAATGGATCAATGGTTTCATAATTGAGCTACAACATGTCATTTGGAATTTAGTAGCATGACACAATTATTTGTTCAAGAATTCAAGACCTATGTGGGTAAAAATCGAAGATATAATTTGTGATAAGACTTCTCAGGGATGAGAAGTTTTATAGTGGAAAGAATATAATACTGCATGTCTATATGAGTGCCTAAATATCAAGATAATTTAAAAAAATAGTTGATGGGACAGTTTTTAAAATGGGGTTTCGATTGGAATTATAGGATTTTAATCACCTTAAAATTGTTATTTTAGAAACATAATAAGGTTTATTAGGTATTTTTTAAGCCCTTTTGAGATTCAAAGGAAGGTTTGAGTGTACGGGATGCTTATCTACAGCAGCCTTCAGTCACCAGCTAGTGGCTAACTAGCCACTGGCAATTTGGTGTCTTGGTCATTGTAATTATACCACTTCTAGTCTCAGTATCCAGAAGGAGGGGTCTTTTTAAATTAGAAATTTACCAATTTCCCCATTGTGTTTTTATAAGGTTATCCCTCCTTCCTTCCATGTTGGCACAAGAGGTCATCCCCCTCTCCTCCCATTCTCCTTCTTTATTACTCCTTTGTTTGTGGTTCCATTTGATGATGTTTTCTAGTGATAAATGGTATGTCTTATCCTATGGAAACCTCTATTATTAATCTACACTTTTCCATTATAAATTTTTTTACTCTTGAGATAGGGTTTGGGGATGATTCCACCAGAGTATGGTGGAATCATCTTGAGACAATTTTTATTTCATGCTACAAATAATGTGGTTGTCTTGGAATGATGTCTACATGTTTCTTCATTTAGATTCATGGAAGGGTTGATTAACTATTATTTTACTTATGTTTTTTACTTAAAATTAAGATAAAAAGTTACATAAATTGTTATGATGGTTGGGTATTTTTCTGTGGTTAGTGTCAGAAGTCTGGCACAGACCTCCCATAGGTGGTTGGTCTCACTTCCAGAATGATGATGCTATTAAATGAGTTTTCGTCACTTTTAAGTTTATAAAAATAAAACTTTCAATCAATTATATATGTTATAATTAATTTATTTGGACCATGTTGACTTAAATTGGGCCTTACATTGGTTAGAAGTGGTTGGGTGAATTGTAAGATCTTGGTTAGACCTTATATGGGCTTAGGAGGAGCTTCCAAGAAGTGTGTTTTCATGAAAAAGTATTTGGAATGAGGTAGATTTTTTTAATGTTTACCCCATGGATTTTAAAAAAACAATTATGTGATGTGTGATATGAGGCCTCTCTTCATTGGTACATTAACCTATTTTAATTAATTGAATAGTTTAAATTGATATGAAATATTTGAGGATATATTAACCAATGTTCCAAGTCCACTATGGCCCTCATGAACAAGATTTCTCATCTCGACCACCAATGCATGAGTCCTAATATATGGTTATATTCCCTGGATGGTTAAAACCTCTTAAGGGTTAAACTTTTAAGCATTGAACCCATTTATCATGATGGACTTAGTATAGAAACCTTTGGACATCGATGATTAGAGGTGTGATTTTGATTAGAAGTTAGAACTAGAAGTCCGTAGAAGACTTTTTTATTAGGTTCCTTAAACCTCCCTTAGGAAGAAAGGTGTTAAATTGAGAGTGGAAATCTGTATTATTGCATGACCCAACATGAGATTACTTAGAGGATTAATCAGGGTTGAGATGACCAAAGATGTAATAAGAGTGTTCTTCCATCTCTCAAGTGATTCCATTTAAGGTTTGACCTGTGAGTCCCATGAGGTCGTATAATGATTAGGTTACTACTAAGGGATGATTTTCTCTAATTGGTGGGTTTAGACCCTAATGATACCATGTTTTATAGGTGTCACCATGTAGGGTTACTATAGAATGTGTTGTCTTAAGGGACACAAAATAGGGCACCTTTCCTAAATAGCTGCCTTGGGGACCCTAGTAGGTTCTCAAATGATAGACTGAACCTAAGAAGGTGTGTTTAGGCTTTCTTGGAGATAAGGTAATGGTTTACACTTTAGAATAAATACTCTATGTGTAATCCTAAGAGGGTATATATATTGGTGATGTTTCTAGAACTTCAACCAACCCTTGACATTTATTTACGTTTTCATAAGTTTATTATGATGTATTCATGGATGCCTAGATGTGCTTCTTGGGATCAATCTTTATATCCTCATGTGATACTGATGTGATATGACTTGATGAGATGACATCATCACGGATTCCTAGTTTGTAACCATGGATCCATAAATAGATCCACCTTAATAATTCATGGGATGTCATGATTTAGCCTCGAGTCAATATGAGATTCCATGGACACATGTGGTCCCTTATATGCTTAAAATGTCAAGTATCTAGTTGTATGGGCTTGAGGAATTATTATAATTATTATAATTATGGGATTCCTAGGTCACCCCTAGGATATGACCAGTAAAACTTAATGATGTTACTTGTACTTGATCAGGATTCCTAGAAAGAATAATATTTTTTTGTTGGAATGGTAACATGGAGAATATTTTAGATTATTTATAAACTAGGATTCCTAGGAATCAGCTTCAAGACATTTATTATACCAAGAGTTTGGAGATATTACTAGGTTTCATGGGATATTTTTATTGATCCGTTCATGCTTAGATACTAAGAAATTGAGCCATATTTATTGGATTATCCATGTCATAATCTTGAGAATGTAAATTAGTTCTGATAAGGTTGGAACAATATCTTGATGTGCTAAGAGACACTCCAAAACTACATGAAGAAGGGATTGTAAATTGAGGTCAAGAACATGAGGATCTATTATGGTATATTTATTTATTTTCTTATAGTTTATTTATTTTTCTCTACTAATCATGTCACATGCACGTATAATTTTATTTCCAGCGATGTATGGGGTTGTGTGGGTGGTTACCTATTGAGTTTTGTACTCATACCATGGTCGGTCCACCATGGAACATTGGTACTTGAGTAGACCAATCACTAGTTCATACATATAGTTTGTGATGATCCTTGGTACTATTTTTTGAGCTAGTGAAGTTATATTAGGACCTATAGATTGGATGTGAGGCTCGAGCATAGTGATGGAGCCTCTAGTGATTTTATTTTCCTTTTTTCCATTTATATGTGTGTATGTGTGTGTGTGTAATTAGAATCATGGGTGGTCTATATTATATTCCAAGATGATTTTTTGAGTCTGTATTGCTTCCAAATTCAATTACTATTATTGGATATAATTATTTATTTAGTGTGATCTTATTATTTACTAATATGATTACTCTTTTTCTATTTTTATGTTTTTCACACTATAATATAGGGGATATATTCTCTCCATGGTACCTCCGAGGACCCTCACACCTATTCATAAGACACTGGTGTATGGGTAGGCATGCCTAAGGTCACTTTGAGAATCGAGTTGGGGAACTAGTCAAGTGGCCTTCAGACCAGGACATTACAAAATGGTGTAATATTTCATTTTTCTTTTTTATTACTACATGGGATATTGTGGCTAGAAGATATAGGAATGTGTTAGAACCTGTGATTTATACTAATATAGTTCATATTGAACACCTATTTTGGTAGTAATTCTAGTTTATCATGGGATTGGGATTTATATTCATAACATGATATGTTATAGTTATATGATTTTCACTTCATGTGACACACATAATGTTTTCATTTATTATTTATTCTGGATTTAGATATTCGAATATAAAGGTAAGGAGAATCTCATGAATCATGATTCAAAATTTAGGATTCACATGACATATAGGCCATCTAGTGTGTTATTATGTTACTGACAAGAGTCCTAGAAATTTAATTTTTTAGAGACTTTTCATGGGGAATTTTACTATATAAGTTCTTGGAGGAATTATAATCTGTAAGAATCCCATGTATATATATTTCCTTCATATGAATGGTCATGAGGATCTATGGTGAGAATCTATTTGATGATTATGATAGAGTACCTCTAGTATTTTACATGTGATAACCCTCACAGGTCAATAAAGGAATTCAATGATTTAGGTATGGAACCCTTATGGTTGATTATTTTAAAGTTTCGGTTATTTAAAGTGTTAATAACATCCTATATGTTGTTTCCCCATACATCTTGTATTGTAACTCTACTTAACCAAACCATATGATTATGGATACCTGATACATATCATTTATGATGATTTCATTAAGTATATATATAATTCATGACTGATGAGATCATGATTATCATGTGGAATTCTTGTATATAGATTCTTAATGAGAATCAGTTCCCTTATGGGAGGATGATCTGACTTGTGATGCTTATTATATATATGATACCCTTGAGTAGAATTTTGGGCATATTTGATTTCATGATAAATTTGATATGGATGTATGGATGACATATTCTTATCTATGACCATCCTTGAGAATTTACATGTGGGTTGGGTGAGAGATCCTAATGACCATAAGATGTTACTTAGTGTTTGGTGAGCTAATTACTGGTTATTCTTATAATGGAAACCCATGTGAGGGGTTAGCTCAGATTATGAGTACCTTAGATGTAAAAAAAGCCTATATGTTTTCATTTTGATTTTTTCATGTGAGGTGTAGTTTAATATTTTGTTAAAAATGGATATTACCTAAGAATATTAGTATGGTAAGAGTATGATCAGGTGATGTGATTTAGATCAAACATGAAGTGCCATGTATATGTGGATACCCTTGGAGGATTTGTGGAGATTCATGTGGGATAGATTATATTTCTAAAATGTGGAGCACCTAAAGTGATTTTGTTTCTAGGTGGGTTTGGGAGGGTAGGACCGATCAAGTGACGGGCTCTATTAACATTATATATGAACCTGGTATCATGGTAAAAGAATGGGTTCCCACTCATGAATTTGAAATGACGTCGGATAGTGCCTAATCATGTTGTTGGACAAGGAATGTTCAAAATGTATGGATTTTGGATAATATCATCTAGGATGTTATTGTCTTAATAAACTGACATATCATAGAGCATGGTCAATGATTTTGGTACTTCATCCTAGTTTGATGGTGTTAGACTCATGTGATATTAAATTGGGTTTAAATGATCAGGTTGTATAAGATCATATATCATTGTGTTTTAGGGTGATATAAGGTTGTGCATGATGTTCATGCATTGAAACTATTTAATTTTATACTGTTGAGTGATCATATTGGGATCAAGGTTCATTCATCATAATGTATGTGGAACATATATTAGTTTATGAGAAATGTAAATGTACCTACTTGGTAGAGGAGACATCGTAAATGGATCGGGTGTGGTGGCATGGCCAATCTAGGTCAATCAAAATCAAGTATTTATAGTAAAGTGATCATGGATTGGGAGGAGTGAGGTACATGTGATATGGGATCCATTGAGCTTTGTGGTTTAGGGTTAGTAAGGAAATTCATATGGTGGGTAGTACACAATAATCTATTTGAGGGTGTGGACCTCGCCATTAATTTTATTTTTAAGGTAGTGGATGGTTTTTCTATGAGCCAGGAACATGTGATAAATTATGATTTTTATGGTACTCTGGGATTAGTAGTCTTGGCCACATCCTTCCATAATGTTTGGTGATAGATTCAGTGTGATCCATGGATATTATGAATTTTGATTAGTGATGAAACAAAAATGGAACTCCTATAGTGGGGAGACTATATATTTTTATACATGTCTAGAAGATATGAGGGTGATAGCATGAGTATTGATTCATTCATAATAGGACTCTCTTTCTAATAAGGAAGTTGAGGTCGGCCCCGCATCAAATATTTTTATGTAAAATAGACGCACATATGTTTTTCATCTTGGTATGATCTAAAATGATTCCACATTCAAGAAAAAATCAGAATTTCAAACTTTAAAAAAATATAATGACCTTTAATTAACAGGTATATGGTTTAGGACCAAACTATGGTAAACAAATCTAATAACTATATTGTGTCTCTCAGTTAGTAGGGTCCTCTCTTCGAAGAGCAGTGACCACAAGTGTTTTCCATGATCAATCCCATGCCTTTACTCGAACAATATTAAGTCTAACCAAAAAAAAGTCTCACAAAATGACAATGATGTAAGCAGCATAATTTTTACTCACCAATGAATATCAAAAAAGTTTCAAGGTTTTTCTACTTGTTCGATTATTTATCATTCCTATTCTATTTATTTTATAGAATGAGTTGCATTAAAAAAAATTTGATTTTCAAATTTATGGTAGGACCATATAACATTTTAAAATATGGACTAGATGTGACTATGTTGGAGTCCATTTATGTCTTGTCGCAGTTCAGGCCCACGGTATTGTTGAAGGGTTTTGAAAAAACCAAATCATCTTGGTTATGAAAGTCCTAGACAAGTCAAATCCTATTAATATAATTCTACATTTTGAAGATGTATATTTTCTCATAAAAGCTGCAATTTCATGTATTCTAAATAGACCCAACCTTTTCTAAGAATTATTATTGCTTTAGGAGAGATTGCATGAAATTCACCTCCTTTATACAAAACATGTGGAATTTTGGTCCTGTTGAGGTACTCATACAAGACAACTTCAATCCAATTTTTCAAAAAGTCAATCATGGTCATCTTCTATATAAGATTCATTTTTTATAGATTATTCTGAATATTATTCAATCTTTTCCCTATCTTCCCCTTTTATATCAAATTGGAAATGACTAGTCTAGGGAATCAGGCATAGCATCGATGGGACTTATTATATATTTCGTTTGAATTTATTTCTACATGACTCTGATAGGAAAATATAGAGTCTTATTCCATATTCTTATCCATATGGTAGATTTTTTTGTGATTGTGTTATAGATCCTTTGAAGGGTTTATGATATCAAGAAAATTATATTAATACTAGAGGGTCTTTTACAAACAATTATCTTCAAGGCTAAGCTAATCATTTTGGATCCAGGAGGTACACCCTTAGATATATGGAGATACATTTATCTATGGATGAAGAAGGTCGAATACATTATATTGATAGGATTACATAAGATTATGATAAATATTTCTAAATTATAATGATATTCCAAATTATTCTATGAGGATTTGAGATATTTATTTTAATTTTACATTTTTGAAGGGTTAATAGATAGTCACTTTTAATATAAATATACTTTAAATTTGGTGTTAAAGTGATAAATATGTGAAACCAACCGGTGTATCGATTTATAATAGATGCATCGAGCAGCTAAGATGG
This sequence comes from Viscum album, assembly GCA_963277665.1. Classification (NCBI taxonomy): domain Eukaryota; kingdom Viridiplantae; phylum Streptophyta; class Magnoliopsida; order Santalales; family Viscaceae; genus Viscum; species Viscum album. The sequence continues at coordinate 1,096,221,218 of OY728139.1, forward strand.
TATCTATTTCCTATGGCGTAGTAGGAAATTCTTCTCTATATGATATTTTGTTCTCATAAAAAGAATGTTTATTGTTTTTTATAGTATAATCTAAATATTAGTCTTTGATAGGTGTTCAGTGTCACCATTTAGGACTCAAATCATTTTCATACTAAATTATTTCCATTCTTATAATAATAAATAAGAAATACCATATATTTTCTTATTTTCATTACACCGACTTAGAATAGTTAATCAAAGACCAATGTTATTGCCCAACATAGGTACATGCTTACTTAGTAGATACAGTTATTAGGTCTTCTATAATGGATGTTGGTAAAATGTTCTCAGGTTCATATATAGACTTATGTTAGTTTAGTTTCATATTTGTAAAGGGACATCATTCAAAGATTTATTCTATTATAACCTTTGGAGCTGCACGTGCATCAACCATAGCCTCTTTGGTCATTACTATATCACCTAACCACTTGTGATATTTTAACCAGAGACATGTTGTCATAACTATGATATTATGATGCACTTTTAATACCTCCAAAGGCTGAGGTGACCATTTACAATGAATTAAAACATAACATCATAACATAAAATCATATTTAAAATATTTTTATAATGGTTATTTCTGGTCTAGTTGAACTAAAATGATGGGAGGATCTAAAATATCACAATCCATGATAGAGTAATCATAATTAGCTTGAATATTCCATTGAGAATATAATAGATATGAATGAAACCAATACTTAAGAATTAATTCCTCATCTAGAATAATAATGTCATCACCATACTAATGATGACCTTCATCTGAGAAGGGTTGTAAGTGGTACATGAACTATCATTGGATGATTGTTTTAGAATATTGAGTCTAGTGGGAAAATTGACCTAAATACACCTATATTCCTTAGTAAATACCAAGTATAAATACATATATAATATCGGGTGGAGTATGAATGTTGACTATAGGCTCATGATAAATTGAGATAATTGAAGGGTGATTTAGATAAATGAGGAATCAGTGATCATGGGTTGGTAAGTGTGATCGAGTGATCATGGGATACCTCCAATACTTAAGAAACCATGATTGGGTATGTGGATAGTGCACCAGCGATTCCATCTAAGTGTCTTTGAGAAATGTTTTTTAAGGAATATTTGACTGCTCTGTTAGGGTGAGATCGAATGTGGTGACTTGAAAACCTCATCGAGAATGTCATTTCATATATGATGTGTACGTTTTTAGAGTTAGTATGGGTTTTTAAAAGAAAAATTCATCATGTTAATATAGTTCTTATATAGTGGAGGAGCATCTGGTTTGGTTTAGAATTTAGAAATGACAATATGTATTAGAATTTGAACTATGTTGTCATGTTTTTTGGGTATGGTCTGTTGGGTACCATGGAGGGTGTGTCTCTAGATCAAAAAGATTTTGTTTCAGTCAAAACTTATGATGGTGGGGGTAGCACCATAGATCATAATTGTCTAAGGTGATTTTGGTCATTTAGTGGAGATCACCTTCAGTCGAATGATAGATCAGGCAATGAAATGATACTTTTTTGTGGTGGGAAGGTTTGGGTATGAACCGTTAATATTTTTTAGTGGTTTTAACCAGAGTTGGATTGTGTTATTGTAAATAGATCTTCATTGATTCAAAATTGATCTATGGTAAATCGTTTGGAATTTAGTAGAAATTCAGGGTGAGTTTGTTGGGAATTATTAACCCAAGTAAGTCAGGTTAAATGATATAATTATTGATGAGACTTATCATGAATGAGATGTTCTATGGTGGGAATATTGTAATCCACTGTTCTTGTATGGGTGTTTGAATTTCAAGAAAATTTAAAAATGATTTTAGAGGATGGTTTGGATTATGAATCGAGGTTTCAAATGGTATTCCAAATGTTTGGTCACCTTAAATGGGTAGCTTTGTGTGAGGAATGAGCTTAGATATGAAAATAATAGGCGTATGTGAGAATTAGAGGAAAGATTTGGTGTTCAAGTTTATTTGTTGTAGCATCTTCCATCCACTAACTTACCAATGGCCTCATCCCACTATTGGTCTCATCATCCTTTTAGAGGCCCGACATAATCCAAAAAATGAGAGGAACTAGATCACCAATGGGGATTTTTATGGATAAAAATTATTAATTTTCCCCCTATGGAGCCCTCCTTCATTTCCTATTTGTGTGTGCAGTCATCCCCATCTCCCTAACTTCTTCTTCTTTCTTCACCCTTTGTTTTGGGTGCCTTTTGATGATGTTTTCCATCAATTCAAGGTATGGTTTCTCCTTTGGAAGCCTCCATTATTCATATCGTATTTTCAACAATAAATTTTATTTATCTTGGTATAGGTTTCATAGAATATTCCATCATCTTATTGTAGAATCACCCTGATATAATGTTTATTTCATTCTTCCAAGGAAGAGGGTGTCTCAGGATGATGCATTCATGCCATTTCTTGATGATTCATTGATAGTATGTCATTTCACCATTTTACTGAAGGTTTTTCCTTGAAATTAAGCTAAATTGTTTATGAAAATGGTTTTTTATGTTATTTATTTTTCTTAGGTCAGTGATGATGGCATTTGTGGACCTTCCATAGGTGGTTAGTCTTAGTTATTGCATGATAAGTTCATCTTGTGAGTTTTTAGTTCTTATACATTTATTTAATTAACTTTTTTCATTAATTATTAATTTTATAATTATTTTTTTTCATGTGCCTCAAAATAAGGTCTCGTGTGGGTTTTCATTGGCCAGGTGAGTTGGATGAGCTTAGTTAGACCATGGATAGGCTTAGGTGGATTTGTCAAGCTATTTTTTTAAATTGAAAACCTTCATAATGAGGTATGTGATATTGAATACATACACCGTGTATATTAAAATATTATTATGAAATGTTTTATAGGTGTCCTAACCTCATTGGGTGATAGGGCTATTTTAATTAATTAATATGGTCATACAGGAATTAAATTCTTGTGGATAAACTAAACAATATGACCAGGACACTATAGTTTGTGTGCACTAGATTGCTACTAAAAACTACCAAGGGTCAAGGCATATTTTATGGTTATATTATTTGGATGGTTTAACCCCCTTTAGGGTTAAAATTTTAATGGGTTGAACAAATTGAAAGGTGTTTTTTTTTTTGCACTCTCAAATGATGTTTTGTTCCTTTTTACTTTGGTGCAATAGAGTGGATAACCCAAGTTATCTCATACAGATTCAGTATGTAAAAAAACTTCTTAAAGGTATTATGAAAATAAAAATAAAATAATCAGACAAATTTTTTGGATGTTGTGGGGTTTATTTAATATTTATAAAACTATAAGAAGTTTTTTTAAATAAGATTTTATTATTATTATTTTTTATTTTTTGATATTTGATTGATAAAACAAAATGATAAATTTTTTTATAAATTTTTTTTTAAAATTAATAATGGTTATAATTATAAAACTTATGTAATTCATTAATAATTATAATTAAAATTAAAATTCATTAAAATATAATCCCTTAATTTATCAACTTCCAAACCCTATGGAACTCAACACAACCACAAAGATGAAATTGGTTAAACCTTAAGTTAACATTGAAATGTACAATCTTAGCACCTGGCCTTGATTGTCATTCTTAGGATAACTTATGGTCAGTGGTTAATTAAGGAATAAAAACAAACTATAATTATGAATAAATTGAGTCTATTTATTATATTTTAACACTACAGATTGATCCTAATTTGTTTCTTTTGGTTAAGATTGCGTCTAAAAAATTCACATGTTACTTGACCATGCGTGCAAGGTGTTATCATTTGAATTCTCAAGAAATTAAAACAAAATTAATATATTATATTTAAATTATTAAAAATATATTTTATATTCAAAACAAATTATTTCAGTTGGTGATAATTATATTGATTACCAAGAAAATCTTCTCTTCTATGGGTGAAATAATCATCATAGAAATGACTTGCATATGTAATGGTATAGAAAGGGTATAAAATAATAATTCTTTTAATCCGAATTTAGAACACCCTATAAGTGAATAAAAAAGAAAAAATATTGAACAAAATAGAATAAATATAATTGAAACTAATAAATTAGTTATGAGAACATAATCATTACAACAACAACAATAAGAAAAAGAAGAATAAGGCTTTGGTGAAGGGATCTGTGATCCAAGATATCCCCCTCTTGAAATGATTGGATAAATAGAGTGAAACAAATTAAACACTAATATAAACATCCTAAATCATTTACAAATCCCTCAAGATGATAAAAATATACATTTAAGGAGTGATGTAGAGGTTATGTTTTTAATACTTTACAAGTGTGAATGGAAAATTTGACCAAATATTTTAATCCAATAATGAATATTTGATATCCAAAACACATGAGATAATTGTCCTACCAAAATTATTATTTTTTATGAATTTACGCCTATATCTATTTTATAAATTTGATCCCAATCCAACCTCAAATAAAGAAGATATGAAATAATTCATGAAATGAAATCCAGTCTGATGAGCCAATTACATCTTTGACTTCTTGACCCATTTACTGTAACCAAATGCATGATACAGATCCGATGTTCAAAATGAATGTTTTATCCCATTTATTGAGGAATTATATTACAAAATTTTATGTTCAAATAATCTATATAAAATATATGATTAAAATATGACAGTTCATATAAAATGATCAAAACTGTAATTATCATCAAATTTTTAAATTAATAATCTAATCCCAAATATTCCATAAATAATCAAAATTAACACAATGTGAGAAAAAATTTCATTTATTATAAATAAAATATTGAATAAATATGTTTCTTATCAATTATTCCACACTTACCCTTTGTAACTCTTGGAAAAATTCACATGTCATGTATTCTAGAAAATGGTCATAAGATATGCATATTGATATTTATCAATCCAGAGTGGCAATATAGAAAAAGTAAGAATCTCATCTAGAATTCAATCTCAATAAATTTTAAATTCATAATCTCATAAATTGTATCAAAACAAAATCCAGTGAGATTAATGACGCTAATCATGGAGAAACAAGTTATGGGCTTACTATGCGATTAATTCCCTATGTGTGTGTATGTTCCAACCATTTCAAGTTCATATCTCCAACATTTATTCGGTATATTTGGTTTTATTAAAACATTTTCTTATCTGTTTAATTCCATAGAACCCATTCCACATTACTTTGTAATCAAATATGAATATCCACTCACTTATGTTTTCCTAAAATTCAAAACATAATCTCCTAGCCTATATATCCCCATATGTTGTACATTTAATCACTCCACTATTTATTAATATAATTTAGTTTCTATTGTTATTATTATTTTAGGGTATACATATTTTGAATATAAGGTACACATGCATAGGTCAATTCATTATAGTAATGAAACTAATCGGAAGAGATAAAAACATATGGATCAAACATTGATGTATGTTGAAAAAAAAATACCTAACTTGCCTATACATTCAATTGAGTGGGAAAATTTTTCAAAATAATTTTTGTGTTTCAAGTATATAGAAAAATTATTGAAACAAATTACCATAAAAAAATATCATAAATAATGATGTCAAAATCTAAAAGGTTTTTATGAGGACATAACCAACCATATCATCGATGACTTTTATTTCTATAAAAATCAACCCTTAAAGGTGAGATATTACTCGGGATTATCATGATACCTATGAATTTTAAAAAATTAAAAATAAATTTTCCATAAGTTACACATGTAAATGATCATGTTATATGGTGTTTTTTAATTTATTTTATAAGATAACATAAAATAGACACCAAAACACACAAACTAACACACAAATGAAAATCTTAAATAAGCTACCCCAAAATGTTGTCCCCTCCCTAAACTTAAAATATTAAAACTTCCTTGAAATGAACCTACGATATGATATATTCTCATGAAATGTAGAAATTCAAAATGGATCAATAATTTAAAAGTGAAATTTTTTAGGAGATCTTGATGTTCTGAAGTGATGATTGGGTCATGTAGTGTCATGAAATAAACTGAATTCATGGGAAGTACCTCAATGTATTACTTCAACTAATTTAAATTTACTATAAATATACTTACTATATCCTATTGTTTGATTTAAACTGCACCATAAATATAAAAAGTAGATAAAACATACGGACCTCACCATACAGAACGCAACTTAACTGGCATCAACTTTAGTCATGAACTGTAAAGAACTTTTTCTCCCTCATGAAACTCGATTTTCTAGATCATCTTGTTATTATTTACTTTTTCATGCAATTTTTATACCTTTTAGTTATCATATTATGATATTAGGATCTCATTTAGTTTTTGAAGTTTCATCTTCAATTGTTCTCCTACTTGTGCTAAATCCATGTTTCACTTTTTTATCATCCAAAATTACTAATTTTTGACTTCCATGGTGAGATGAAAGGATTTACCAAAAACATTATATAATGGGTATATACAAATTCTATTATTTTGTATCATTATATAATCCCAAATTTCATGATCTAAGTTCTTTATCCAATCATTTCTACTCAGCTGTACGGTTTTCTACAATATCTTCTTCGATATCCAATTTAAAACCACAACATGTAAATTGGTTCGGTGTGGTATGTATTATATGTTTTTTGTGCCACCCCATAATTTATAAGTAGGTAAGAAAAATTTCTATTGAAAAATTGTGACCCTTGTTCAGAGATGATATCCTTCAGTATTCTAGAACTATATGAAATATGTGGCCTGAAAAAAATACACTATAACATGAGAATTACCATTCATGGTGGCCTTACCCTCCACCCATTTTATAAAATAATAAAAATATAAAAGGATATATAAGAAACCAAAAGATATAAGAAAATTAACCCATAAAATTAATTCCCCATACATAAAAAATCACAAAAAAGTATATTGGTTGTTGAGGCATTTCATGTCTCCTAGAAATATTTCCAGTGTGTTAAAAATGTGAGCATGACTAAAAAACCACATGAGCATCACGGAGCATGATAATACAATATAATATGTATTTTAATACTTTACTATATTCCTTTTGGGATCCAAATTTTCCACCAAATTAAAGTGCATGGAATAAATAAAAAACATACTCAAACTCATGATCAAGAACACACCTCTAAATTACTTGTTTACTACACATGCACCAGAGGTAGGTAACATCCCAGTCGTAATACCTAAAATCACTATTGAATTTTTCTGAGATGGTGTTTCTTTAGATTTGTAGGTGTTTCATAGGTAACAAAATAGTTAACTAAATCATTATACCAATAATTTTTACATGATAGTTCATAAAGATTCTCATCTAGAAATGTGTCTCTTACTGGTACATTAACAAGGTGTCATCCTCTACTATGTGAGTGGTCCTAATATTATGGTCTTCCACTATGTTCCATAAATCCTCCTTTTCCTTTATCTCGATATCAAACTCTTGAAGAATAATGAGAAGTATCCAATTGATAATTATATGATTTATATTAGGATTCTTCAAGAGGTTCCTCAAAGTTGTGTGGTCAAAAAAACTAATTTATAGCCTAATAAATAGGAACATAATTTATCTAGAGAAAATATGACTACATGAAACTCCTTTTATGGTTTTTTAGTTTTATTGGGATTAATATAATTTCCTTGAAGAATAGGTAATCACATGTGAATGGACCTCCACTCTTTGCGATAATACTACTCTAACTATGAAGTTGGAAGTGTTGAACATAAGCTCTAATGGAATCTCCCACTATGGGGTATAAATAATCTATGGTGTGATTAGATTCTTCTTTATCTCATCAAATGACACCCTGCATGAATCATAAAAAAATAATTCAATATCTTTTTGAGGAAGTCGAGATAATGGTAGAGCAATCATATTGAAATATTTGATGAATCGACGATAAAAACAAGCATGTACATGGAATTATCAAACGTCACACATACACATATGATATATAAAGGACAATGTATACCATATATTTTCAACTTTAATTCCAGGTTGTGAAACTATATGACCTAGGTCCATTACCTTATCTACCATAAAATAACGTTTATGAAAGATCAAACCCATATTTTTTTGGCAATTCAATGATGAAACATGTTACCCAAACTCTAGATACACTCATCAAATGGGGAATAATTCACATTAAATTAATTCATAAATACCTCTCTTAAAGACTTAAGAAAATTAGAAAAGATACTATCCATGAATCTTTGTAAGGTACCTAGGTAATTATAAAGTTCAAGTGGCATCCTTTGGTAATAAAATGTGATGAATAAGTAGGTGAATGTCATATTATTCTGGTCATCTACTATAATTGGAATCTGAAAATATCCATAAGAACCATCTAATAAGTAAAAGAGTATCATATCTGTAATTCTCTCAAGCATCTGGTCAATGAATGGAAGTGGAAATGGCCATTATGAGTGGATTAATTAAGTTTCCTATAATTGACTATGTTTTCATGTAATGTCAATTGTTTTAATGTTGATTTATAGTCTAGGGAATACCCTAGGTTTTCTCTCAAGGATCATTGATATTTTTATAGTATGAGTTTTTAATAAAAAGTACTAAAAAGGGGGGTGGTTTGGAAAATGTTTTTAAGAAAATAAATATATTTAAAGAGTTTAATAGTTGATAATTAAAGGTGGTGTTTTAAGAATTGTGAGAGAAGGATGTAATTTCAAGTTCACTACACATCTTGGATAGTTCATTGTTTAGAAAAAAATTTGTGGTTTAATGTAATTATTTGGATGAGAGATTTCAATATCTTGATTCCCCTCTTTCCTCTTAATGTGATGCACAAAGAAGCAACCCATGACACAACGATCATAATGTCCAGGTTTATACCCCCGGAATAGAAAAAGGGATACCATAGAATAAAGAAATATCATGATTGTATATGAGAAAAAGTTGTTCTTGTGTTGTCTAATTGGAACAACCTAAGATACCCACTTGAAATCTCAACCCAATCGATGTTGAGATAAAAAGTGGTTCACTTAATTAAAACAAATTAAATGTATTAAAAGGATAATAACATCAAGATTAAACATAGGTTTAATATTTACCACATAAAGTATACAAAACTAGTAGAATAAAAGGTGTTTTAACTCCCCCCCCCCCATGTATTTATAGCTTCCTTGAAATGATTATCCACTGTTTTAGCTTGCCAATGAGAGGTGGAGGTGGATCAGGTGGAACTTTTCCTTCATCCTTTATCCCACTTGAAATATAGGGTCCTAAAAACATATTGGATTAGTATTGGACTCCTTTGGGTTCCAAAAATACTAGAACATCTCCTCCTGGAAGAACTTTCAAATGGGGATCCCAAGGTATCATTTTATTGGAAAATTTGAAGGTGGTTTTGAGCCCCAGGATTTCAAAAAACCACTTGGACCATGGTTTTATACCTACATATAGTATAATATCACTTTTAATAAAATTACAAATATGTATCCCCACCTCCTTAAAATATCCATTGAAAATGTGGAACCATTTTAACAACTATAGCTCAAGATATCGACATAACACAACACACCACTTTTGACTTCATATAGATTATGTGGCTTGGAAATATCAGTCTCGATAGGCCACCATATTGAATAATTGGGCTTGGGTTCCTTCATAAAAGTTTTATCCCACTGAATTTTGGACCAATTAAAAAATTATGAGACCATTTGGATGCGTGGTTTAGTATCAGTTTTTGGTTGAGTACACTGGTGTTCGTGGATCTTATGCAGTTTGGCCCATTTTTAATGAACTTCTTCATGGGCCCTCCAAATCACCTCCACCTATAATTTAATTATAAAAACAAGTAACATTTACCTTTTTAATAGTGATAAAAACAAAATAATTGAATCAATAATGAAGTGAAATTTGTTATTATTTTTATAATTTTCAATACAAAACTAGTTTAGCACAGTGGTGTAAGGGTGAAAATGAAACATTGGATCGGGGTGCAACCACACCCCCACTCCTAAACATTTATAAACCTGGGGAAATTCATATTTACAAAAATTATAAAATGAGATATTCTCAAATTCATGAATATTTATCATTCCATAAAAATTTAATTCTTTATAAAAATGTGATTAAAGAAAAAATCGCACTGAGGAGTTATTCTCAGTAATCATGGAAAATAACGTCTCAAAAATTGTATTAGAATGAAATTATAAGAGTTGAATGATACCAATAAAATAAAATAATTCATAATTTAATCATGTCACTAATTCTCCATGTGTCTGTTACCAAAAATTTGTTGGAATCCTTTCCACTTTTTATCGAGTAAATATAGTTTATTTTTAAATTTGTTTTCTTACATGATCATTTCCACAGAACTTGTCCTACTTTTTTTGCAATAAAATTTCAAGGCCCACTCATATAACCATTCCCTAAATTCAAACCATAATCCCTACGCTTATATATCCACATATGTTGTACATTTCATCACCCCCCTCAATTTCATTTGGGGTAATTTTTTTATGAGGGCGTACGATAGTTGGATAACTGGTAGAAATGCATTGATCAATTTGGTAAAGTAATGAAATATATTGGATAAGGAATGACCATATAGAAAAATAATTTTCAAAAGTATATAAAAATTAACCTAACTTATATTTACCTTCTATTAAGTATGAAATTTTCACACTTCATGGTTGGGTACAAAGATGTGTGGAGAAATTAAGTGACAAAATTTTCCCTTAAACTACTCACACAAAGGGTACCATTATTCTGAAAGGTTTCAAAATGATACAACCATTTATATCATTAAAAAATAAATAAAAATTCAATAGAAAATCACACCACAATTTTGAATTCATACTGAAATAATAAATTCATGAAAACTATTTTTTTGAATGTTAAAACAACGTTAAATAGGTAAATTCCACATGTATTTTCAATAAAGTCCATGATTAAGTGGGCATAATTTTACATGATAAAGTGGGAATCAATTATTTAACATTTCATTGAAAACGAGAGGTGGGGAAAGGGGGGAATGTAAGAATGATATTCAGAATGCTAAAAATAGAAAAAGAAGAAAGATGCTTAAAATTCTTAACTAACCCATGAATGTACACATCCCCCCATACCTAGAGTATGTAGTGTCCTCACTGTAATAAAAGATAATCTGGGATGTGAGGATAAAACCTGGTTAGTTTCATTTATATATTTCTTCTTGAACATCGAGTTACTCCAATGGGGACTCCAGAAGGGATTTGTAGAATTTCTTAAGATGCTTCCCATTGATAGTAAGGTTTTTTTGGTTTCATAATTTTGAACAAGAAGAAAACCAAATGGATAAATATTAGTTATCGTATATGGATCAAACTAGTATGAATGAAGATTACATAGGTGTAACTTTATCCTTTCATTGTAAAGGATGAACTTATGCCCATTATAGAATCGATGATGAAGGATGAGATGGTAATGGGAATCCTTGGTTTACTCCTCATAAATACGGGAGTTATTATATGAATATCTACACATTTCCTCCTTCTCTGGAAATTAAAAATTCCTTTGAGAACATGCACCATAAATGTTATAATTTCATAGTTTGATGGCTTAGTAGGCATAATGCTCTATCCCAATAGGGCGGTGACAACTTTTTTCAAACACTAGCTGATATGGTGACATGCCAATGGATTTTTGAAAGCAGTATGATAAGCCCATAATGAATCATCGAGTCTATGAGTCCAATATTTTCTATTGGGTTAAACTATTTTTTCAAGAATTTGTTTTACCGATCTATTTGACACCTTGGATTGACCATTGATATATGGGTGATATACATTAGAAACTCAATGTGTGACCCCATACTAACATAAAATATATTACATTGTTCAGTTTCATAAATGAGAGCCCTGGTCACTGAGATAGAACCTAAGTAATCTAAACCTACAGAAAATTTGGGTTCTCAAAAATTCTACAGTTGTCTTGGAATGACCACCCCTAGTGGAATGTGATTCTACCCATTTTGAAAAATAATCAAATACTATAAGAATATACAAGTTCCAAAATAAATTGGGGAATGGTCCTAGAAAGTCAAAGCCCCAAACATTGAAAATTTCATAAAAGAGCAATGGATGATGTGGAATTTCATTTATTTTAGATAGAAACCCCTTTATTTGATATTTAACACAATATTTAAAGAAATAATTGGCATCTAGAATTAATGTTGGACAAAAGAGACTGGAATCAAGGTCCTTGTGAGAATTATGTTGGAGACCAAATTGGCCCCCACAAGCAAGAGTGTGGTAAAACCTAAGGACTGATTGAAACTCGCTATCAGTAACACAATGCCTAAGTAATCAATAACTACATGTGCACAAAAGGTAGGGGTAATACAAAATGTTACAACAGGACTAATATTTTATATGGTCATCTTGGTTTTTATTGAATTTAGCAGGAATGCAAGATGCTACCAAATAATTTACAATTTTAGTATACCAAATAATATCATCATATACTCGGTACAGTTTCTCATCAAGAAACATGTCAATTTTGGGAATATAGGGGGATGATTCAATCTCCAAGGATTGGAGGATCCTAATAATATGGTTAAGAACCACATTATCATCTCCTTTTTTATCCCTAATTTCCAGATTAAATTCCAGAAGTGTGAGCACCCAATGAATGAGATATGGTTTGGCTTCTTGTTTATTAAGGAGATACTGGAGGGATTTATGGTCTGAGAATATAATGACTTTGGACCTTAAAATGTATGACCTAAATTTATCCAAGGAAAATATAATGGTAAGGAATTATTTTCCTATTTTGGTTTAGTTTTCTTGGGTAGGGTCCAAATTATGTGAGGTAAAGGTAATGACATGTGGAGCTTGATAAATCCTTTGGGATAAGACTTTCCCAACTGTGTATTTTGAGGCATCACACATAAAATCAAATGGTAAATCCCATCGAGGTTATAGGATTACTGGTGGTGAAGTGATCCTCCATTTCAATTTAAAATCATACTTACATTCTTTATCAAAAACACATTCTTTTACTTTTTGGAGCAATCAAGAGAGAAGGTGCAATTTTACTAAAGTCGTAAATGAAACGATGGTAAAATCAAACATGGCCTAAGAAATACCTTGAATCCTATAAATTTTTTGGGAATGGAAAGGAATAAATGTCATCCACTTTTGATTTATCTACTTGGATACCATCCCATAAAATGGCATGCCCTAGTAATATAACTTTTAGCACCCTAAAATGGAACTTTTCATAATTTAATACAATATTATTCTCAATATAGTGATGTAGAATTGAACCAAGACTACTCAAACATTCATCAAAACTGTGTATATATATAGTGAAAATATCCTTGAATACTTCTATGAAATTATCTAGGTAATCCAAAAAATACTAACCATGCATCATTTGAAAGTACCAAGATAATTGAACAAACGAAATGGCATCCTTCAATATGAAAATGTTCCAAAGGGGAAAGTCTTTTCTTGATCCTCTGGGAAAATATGGGTTTGAAAATATATATAATACCCATCAAGGAAATAGTAGTAAGACTTCCCTACTAGCCTCTCTAGCGCCTAGTCAATGAATGGAAATGTTAAATGGTCCTTTCTAGTTTTTAAGTTTATACGGTGATAGTATATGCATACATGCCAACTATTCTTCGCACGAGTTAGAACCAATTCATTACTTTCATTTTCAATTACTATAAGAGAAGTTTTTTTAGGAACTACATGGATTTGACATACCTCTTGGCTATCAAGGATGGGATAAATGATTCCATCAGCCAATAATTTTGTTACCTCCTTTTTGAAAACATCTAGGGGGTTTGGGTTCAATCATTGTTGTGACTTCCTCACTAGTTTAGCCTCATCATTTAACAATATATTATATGTTCAAATTGATGGGCTAATTCAAGTAATATTAGAAAGTGTCCATCCCAAATTCTATTTATACTCCCTCAAAATCACAATCAGTTACAAGTCATGCTCATAAGGGAGTGAACTAGAAATGATGACAGACAGCTTGTTTCCATTCCCAAGATAGGAATATTTTAAATTTTGAAGCACTTGTTTTAGTTCTAATACATGTGGATTTTGGATTGATGGGAGTGAATTTGATAGTGGGAGGTCAATGATCTCATCTAACGGGTCAATAGTAACATCCTCAGATGAGGAATGTGATTTTACAAGCTTAGTAGTATCAACGATGGTCATGGGATCCTTAGTGTTCAAGAAATTATCAATTAACAAACATGCATGACATTTTTCTAGACCAGTACAACATTCAATTCATGATTCATTACCTAACATTTCAATCGATTATAAAAACTTATAAAGGGGATTAGGTGAATGAAAAAAAAAACTTTTCAAGGGAAGGGAGTACATATATAGAGTTAATAGAGAGAGAGAGGAATGTTCTTCTGAGGGGATATTCATAGCATCAACGATGTGGAAGTGGAATCTTTCACCACCAAAATCAAAAGATAATGTACCATTTTGGAAATGTATTATGGTTTTGATAGTTTTCAGGAAATGTCTCCCCATTATAATTGGGGCATGTACATTCTTTCCATCAACTTCCATTTTTATCACATAAAAATCTACAGGTAAATTAAAATTTTCACCCTCATGAGAATATCCTCTAACATGCCAGAGGGGTGTGGAGTACCCTAGTTTTCTAGTTGAACAAAAATTACAATGGGATTTAATTCCACAACCTATAATGAAATGTAAATGGAGTGACACATTACATTTATAGAGGCACCTAAATTAAGAATATCATTGGAAAAGGAATACTCCCCTATGGTGCATAAAATTTAGAATGTTCATGGATCATTTCATTTGGTGGTTACTGATGGTTCTATAAATTTTGAGACATTACACCCCAACATCACCTTCTCATCAGCTTGAAGTCTCCTCTAGTGTGTACCTATCTCCTTTAAAAACATCTCGTATCTTAGAATTTGCTTCATGGAATTGATCAAGTGGATATTAATTTGTTATTTTTTGAATGTTTTAAAGATTTATTTATCGAGTTTAGTTTTTTTTGTTTTGTTGGTTGGGTGAAACTTTGGGGAAATGTAATAGGAATGGTTAAGAAATGTGACTCATCAATAGACAGACTCTTTCCTTTATAAGTGATTCTCTTAGGACAAGTTTTTCAATATTTAAATTAATTTCAACAATAAGGATAGTTTTTTTTAGAATGGGATGACTCTAAAGGAAGGTTCATTTGGGTTTTTAGTTGAGTTCCACTTTTATGGGTGATGGCATTGTCATTTCCCTTATCCTTAGGGTTGACTAGTAGTTGATTGGGTAGTTTACCCGACCCATGACTTTAGATTTCCCCCACTAAGTTGGATGGTTCGCCTAATTTTGTTTTTAGGACTTTTATGGTAGCTTGGATGGTTTTTTGGAATTGGAGATTATTGGCAGGAATTTGTTTCATCATGTCTTCTAGGCTAGGCTTGGGTTTTGGAGGGGGTTGTTTGAAAGGCCTTAGGGTGGTCGAGTATTTCTGGGTGGAGGTGGATGACTACTCTACCGTGGTTAGTTCCATGGTTTTTGAGATTAGTTTTAATACACCCTCCACCTATAGGCTTAGTTTTCTTTCCACACAGGGTTGAATGGATTGTAAGGTTTCTTTCTAAAGGGTTGTTTAAAGGGTAGTCCTGGGAATATTTCCTCACAACTCTAAGATATCTCTCATAGTTGAGGGCATTGGTCAAAATAGTGGATGTCATAAGAACATATTCCACCTTGTATGTGAAGAGGATATTAGAATTTCCCATTCTAAAGAGAAAGTTATTGAATAAGGGTACAAACCTCTTCGAACTTTGTGTCCACCTTCTTCTCGAATTCTGTTGATTTCACCTCAAGGACGCCTTGAATGGGTACACTAGACCTTGAACTGAATTGTTGAGTGTTTTGAACCATGTTATCAATCAGGTTCCTTGTATAGAAATTGGGGCTTTATAAACTAGTTCACCATGTTCAGTAGATACAATCATATTTTGATAAATAGGAATTAAACCTTCTTTAAAATAATATATTAAAAGTTTATCACTTATTTGTTGGTGTGGGAAACTTGAAAAACCCCTTTTAAATATTCCCTAGTATTCATGAAGTGTTTCCCCTTATTATTTCCTTATACCACATATTTATTTCTTTATAGTTACAGTTTTATAGGCTGGGAAGTATTTTTCAATAAAAAGGTGTTTCATGTCTACCCAGCCTCTAATTGGTGAATTAACAAGGTAAATCTAATCTTTTGCAGTATCTTCTAATGAAAAAGTGAATTCCCTAACCTTTAATTGTTCTTAATCCATATTAGTGTGTTTTAAGGATGAACACAAAGTGTGAAATTATTTTAAATTTTTATGTGGGTCTTCTCTAAAGAGTCCATTGAATATTGGTAATAATTGAATTAAACTGGATTTAAGAACAAAATTGGGTTCCTCGCCTTTCATTTGAATATGTTTGGGCTCGATATCAACATCAAGTGAGGTTATTTATTTTAGTGTTATATTATTTTAATCCATTTTATACAATTTTATTTCATATTGATGTTGGTTTCATAAGAAGAAGAAGGATCAAGAAGTGTTTCAATATGTGATGTGTCCTCCTTCAAAGGGTTGTCTTGTGTGTCACGAGGTCACTAACATTGAATCATCTCCATTTTAGGTTCAAAAGGTGGTAAATATCCTATATCATAATATTATATGCATATATTATACACAAGAATAAGATATTAGAAATCAACTAAAAAATTAATTAAGGAAGGAAGCAAAGAAATGGTTATAAAATTAACAATATTTTTATAAAAACGCACACTAAAAACAAAAGAACTCCCCAAAAACGATGCCAATATTTGAATGTGTTATCATGAAACCTAAAAATTATTATGTTTTTAAAGTTTATTTATAGTCTCGAAAAACCCATAGGTCATATCTCAGGGAGCATTCATAGGTTTATAGTATGCATTTTTAATAAAAATTACTAAAAAGGGGGTGGTTTTGAAAACAGTTTTATGAAAATATCTTAATTTAAAGAGTTTAATAGTAGATAAGTAAAGGCGGTGTTTTATGAATTATGAGATAAGGATTTAATTTCATTTTCACTACACATCTTAGATAGTTTATTTTTCTCAAAATGTTATATGGTGTAATGTAACTCTTTGGTTTATGTTTGTCAAGATCTTGATTCTCCTCTTGCCTTTTAAAAGGATTCACAAAGAAGTAACCCTTGACACAAAAATCATGATGTAAAGGTTTGGAAATCCAGAATAGAATAAGGGGTATCAAATAATACTAAAATATCATGATTTTATGTGAGTAAAAAGGATTATTATTTTTTCCAATCAGAACAACCTAATAGCCCCACTTGAAATCTCAACCCAATCGGTGTTGAGATTAAAGTTTTTTCACTTAATTATAACAAAATATATGTACTAAAAAGAGAAGAAAATAAAAATTAAACATAAGTGAAATATTTAACACACAAATTAAACAAAACTAGTAGAATAAAAAATGCTGTAACTCCCTCCCAAGTATGTGTATCTCCCATGAAATAAAAATCCACTGTTTAGCGCGCCATCGAGAGGAGGAAGAGGTTTGGATGGAATATTTCCTTCATCCTTGATCAAACAAAGTAGATAAGGGCCTCTATAAAATCTTGGTTGAGGAGAGGATTATTTTGGCTCTCCAAAATACTAGATCTTTTCTACTTGGCCAAAATTTTAAATGGGTATCCCAAGGTATAATTTTATAGGAAAATTGGAAGGCGGTTTTGAGCACCCATATTTCAAGACACCAACTGGTCCATGGTTTTAAGCATCCATACAATCTTCTATCACTTTGAATAAAATTAAAACATTGTTTACACACCTCTTTAATATATCCAACCAAAATTTGGCACCATTTGGGAAACTACAACCTGATATATAGACAGAAAATAGCATGCCACTTTTGACTTCATACAGATTCAGTGACTTAGACCGATCAGTCCAGATGGGCCACCAGATGAGAGAATTGGGATTGGGATCCATCATGAATTTTTTCTCCCACTAAATTCTGGACAATCCCACAAAATATAATCCCATATGGATTCATATTTTAGTATAATAGTTGGGTTGAGTCCACTTGTGTGTTTGGATCCTGCACAATTTGGCCCATTTTTCTTGAACTTCATCATTGGCCCTCCAAATTATCTCCACCAACAATGAAATTATAACAAAAAGAAACATTTCCCTTTTTAATAGTTATAAATATTAAATAATTAAATCAAAAATGAATTTAAATTGTTTATTTAGTTTAGCACAGAGGTCTAAGGGTGAAAATGAAATAGTGAATCACGATGTGATCAATAATCTATGCACACTCGCCATTATTTTTCACTCTCAAATGAACTTATTCAACATTTTCATTTTGTATAAAAGTTATCCCAGTTTTATTTGGTACATCCTGGATAGGGATGACCCATTGAGGGTTAGAAATGAGGTAAATGATACCCGCCTCAAGAATTTTTTCGACCTCTTTTTACAGCTTCTAATAAAGTACTATTAAGTCTCATGTGTGGATATCTAATTGAATTCTCCAAATCCTATAAAATAATCCTATTAATGAAATTGTAGGGGATAAT
Organism: Viscum album; assembly: GCA_963277665.1. NCBI lineage: Eukaryota > Viridiplantae > Streptophyta > Magnoliopsida > Santalales > Viscaceae > Viscum > Viscum album. The sequence goes on from OY728139.1 coordinate 1,096,239,830, forward strand.
ACCTAGTATTTCTGATGAGGTCTAACCAAATTCCCCAATATTCTCCCTTAAATAATTTAAAAAATTTATTTCTAGTTCATGTAAGATATTGTTAGTAGTTATTATAGTAAATTTTTCATCATTAAATGGGTATGAATATTTTCAGTTTGTTATAAATTGTTTGAGTGCTAATTTGGGTGGTTTATATATTGATATAAATGATGTGGGAATTAAAATATGTTCACAATTAATTTCTAGGTTTAAATAAACATCATCAAAATTTGTGAATAATGTATCAAATCCATCATAAAAATAAATAGTCATATTATAATCCGAAGGTACATCTTTAGATTCAAAAAAAGAAACCACAAAAGAATCATATGTTACTGTTGTTTAATCATGATAAATAGGTCTAAAATTATTTTTCACCATAATGTCAGACCAATCCTCAATATCTACATAAGCATTTAATAATTCACATTTGAAAAAAAATGAAAATCATTATTTGGGGAATCATCACAAGATGTGTCTGAATGGGAGAGGCAGAGAACACAATGGTCTTATGAGGGTTACTTCATAGAGTCTAAAATATTAAATTATATGATCTTATCTCAAAATACCAAATAAATTGTACCTTAATATACATTATTTATTATCTTTTTAGTTTTTAGGAAGGGTTTTACAAGAATAATGGGAGCATGAGAACTTAACTGATCATCATATATATTTAGCAAATAGAAACCCACATTAAAGATCATGTCCCTTAACTTAACAATTACATGTTCATGGACTCACTATAGATATTTCATAACTTTTTTTTCTAATTACACAACTACTCTCATGCTATTCAACATGAAAACATACAAGGATGAGAAAACAAAGTGATTTATGACATTAATGGAGGCTCTTAAATCCCATAAATCATTATATAAATTATACTCCTCTATTATGTATGGTATGGTGAATGTTTTGGGGTGACTTCGATTTTTAGGAATTGCTAATTTTAGTCTTTATAGTACTGTGAAATTAGGCCTAAAGTTTTTTTACTAATTTCCCTTTATCCCTCTTTTATTTGTACACATCTCTTTCAAAAATATGGAAAACCATGTGATTTTTCTGAGTTCTTCAAGTAGATATATGTTGATATCAAAACACTTTAATTTATAAAAAACATTTATTTGCATCGCCTATTCTACCATATTCTTGGTTTTGATAGCTCTATTTGGAAATGGAATGGGTTTTGGAAGAACATCATTAATATTATTCTTGCATTTCTCTTTCACTTTCAGATTCTCATCAATTAGTCTTGAATGGGGATTATCTAGATTTACGGTGAATCTTGGTGGAATTATTAGTGCATATGAATTAATAGGTTGCATCATATTTCTCAATCTGATAGCACTTACATTACCCTTGGGATTTGAAGTGGGTTGGGAATTAATATTTTCATTGTTCTAACTTACCAATTCATTGAGGGTGGTAGAAATATAGCTCATTATCTAATTCAACTCCCTCAACTCAGAACATTGACTCTTCTTCTCATTTTATTAATTCAGAATAATTTGTTTCAGAATTTCATCAATATTAAAATATTCCATTGGTTGAGAATTACATTTTTTTATTGACTTGTTGATACTTTGGTTTTAAATATCCTTTTTGGTAGTTGAAAACCTTATTGGTAAGGTAGAGTCTATTGGAATTTTTTTTTTGAAATGGGGGACTTTTTTGTTGTCTAGATCCATAAATCACGTATGAGTGGTCTTTACACCCTTGGTTTAATGATAATGTGAAGGAATCATACTTATTCTAGGGGTGTGGTGGTTATTACTACTGATATGGTCTCCCAAGGAATACGGTTACACAATACCCAATCTCTTGTAATTGGGGGATATAGTTGTTATGGTGGTCTGTTTAAGTGAAAATTCTATAGGCCTCATGGGGGTGGTTTGGGATGTCTTTTGATCCAAAAATCTATCTCCCCATAGTGGTCAGTTCAACTAACTTAGTATCAATTAAATGATTATCAAGAGAATAATCAATTTCATAATATACTATTATAAGAGGTTGTGTTCCTCAAACACAAAATTTCGAGGATTTGTTTCTATATTATCAATCATTTCCCATAAATATTTGTTTTATCAACAAATGCTCCTCCTGATGCGGCATTCAACATGATCCTCTCCACAACTTTGAGGCCTTCATATAAGTACTAGATGAAGAGTTTCTCTCTGATTTTGTGATGTGGGAAGCTTCAGCACAACTTCTTAATTCACTCCCATTACTCATACTTAAATTCACCATGTGTTTTTCATGATCCCTGAGATCTCCTTTTGAATGTAATTGTTCCTTGAAATGATTAAAAAATCTCTATAAGAAAAGTTTCTTCAAATTGTTCCAACAAGTTACATGTAACATCATGAGATTTTATAAAATATATTCTACGAAAATTAATTTATATAATTTGATTTCTTGAGTTACATGTGATTCATAGTTTAGATTTTGTTATACAAAACACCAAGTGTGTCTTACATTTCAAATAACTTTGAGTTTCCTCTATAATTTGTGTTACTTGCAAGGTCAAGTCTTACTGAACAATAATATACAATTAATATTAACATTTAATATAATAGTTACCACTAGACATTAGGATAGAGGGAAAGAATGAGTTTAAAAAAATTATTATAATTATAGTTTAAAAAATTTTATAAAATTAATTCATTAGTTACCAATTAATTAGAAATAAAAATAAATCTCAATTGAATATAAAGGATCTATTTTTATTAAAAACTAATTGTATGACTAGAATAGAATTTATCTCAATAAATTAGATTGATCTCTATTAGTGAAATATATTTATCTAATTTATATTTCATATATTTACTCAAATGTATTGAAATTCATCCAAAAAGTATTATAATAAAAATAAATCCAATTTTAGGTTAAAAGGATGAATATTTTTAATAGTCAATTTTACAGCCTTTTAATGGTGCACTTATTTTAAAACAAAATTTTGAAACTTTTATAAATTATATTTTAAAATATGAACTTAAATTTTGAAATATTAATATCAAAATTTACTTTGGTTTAATTAGTTTCATTTTTCTGATAAGTTTCACGTTTTGATGAATAGTTAAAAATACTGAATTTTAATTTAAAACTGTTTTTTCATCTAAATAGTTTATAGTATTAAATAATATTTTTAATTGTTTTTAAAGTATAATTATATAAATTACATGTCTTTTAATACAATTTAGTTCATTTTAATCAATTTTTCATTAAAATTGGATATAAAAACATTTCGAATTTTTTAACTTTTTTACTTTAAAAACCCACTTTCTCATTCTATCTACAGGATTAATTTTAAATTAAATTCTGCCCCTTATATGATTATAATTTGGAATAAAAGATTAAATATTTGAAAAAATCATAATTTATAATTTCTGTTATGGTCAATTAATTTTTTTATGAAAATTATTAGTGATGTAGATTAAAATTAAATACAATGATTAATGTAAAAAAAGAGTTTACATGGTTGTTAAAACTTAATCTTATGAGACAAAATGACCTATAAATCTGTCAAAAACCCATTTTATGGACATATTTATAACATATCCCCAATTTTATATAATTGTTTCATTATTTTAGGTACATGATGTAAGGGATACCTCTTAGTAGTGTTTACCTTTTTTCATTTACAAGAATTTCACTCCTCCTCCACTATGAAAAGGCCCTCACCCCCTCACTTATTCAAAATTTTAAATACCATTTTCTCATACAAGCCCCACCCAAATAAGCTCCATAAATCCCTCCTATAATCCTATAGGCTTTACGTTGGGAGTAATTCATCACAAGGATGTCATTTGGTGAAAAACAAAATGAGTTACTCGAAAAATAGGTAACGTTATTCAATGAGAACTTTTGTTTTATTTATTTATCCACCCATTAAATTATTATTAATACATATTTATATAAAAATAATAATAATAAATATACTAATATGTTTTTATATTAATTTTAATACCCGAACCTATACAAACTTCTATAAAATGGGTAACGAAATCATCATTTGTGTGTACGGCGGACTACCGCCTCACGAAACGATGTCATTCATTTTTCATTTAACTCCTATAATGGTTAGTAATTATGATTGAAATACTGTTTTTATATTATATATATAATATTTATGATTTTTTATGATTTTTTAATTATTATATAACACATACCTTCATAATTTCAATTTTGTGAGAATATGATAACATCATTTATGGATGTGTGGACTATCACCTCGTCAAAGAAATATGATCTGTTCACTCATTACATGGAAATTATTAAGGATTTATTTAATATAAATAAGTGATATAAATGAAATAATTATGATATTAATAAAATAATTATATTTCTTAAAATATAATATATCCCTTTCTTTCTTACCTTTTCACACACTAAAAAAGTGATAACGTAGTTTGTGGATGTGTGGACAACTGCCACCTCTAAGAAATGCGATTTTTCATTTGTCATAACCACATCACAATAATGGTATATATAATTAAATATAATTAAATAGTAAGGTATTTATTAATAATAGTTATTTTGGAAACATAAATTTTACTTACCTTCTTTTCATAATGATCGTTAAAAATGGGAAAGTTACTCATGGGTAGGTGCGGCCTACCATCTCCATTATCGTAACGTTGGTTAATTTTTCATAAACGTCAATAATATTTGATTTTAAAGGTATAATTTATGTAAAAATTTTATAATTATTTCATTTTTTTTATTCTTTATATGTTTAAATAATGAACTCATTGACCATAGTTGACCTATCAAAGTTAGTTTTTGACACATAAGTCGAATATGGTCAAAACATTCGACTTAAAAATTATTTATTATATAATTGTATATAACATTTTTATATTTTGAAAAAAGTAATAATAAACTTGGTAAAGGATATTAATCAAGTAAATAATTAACATAAGCGTATTATTCATGAATATAGAGTATAATCATGACAAATCGGATTCAAGGTAAGGGTTTTCTTAACTCAATTTCCATTCATTGGGTTAATATTATATTTCATTGGTTATGTTGTTCCTAGAATATATGTGAATGACATATTATTTTATTATACTATATCAAAAATTTTATTTTTTGTTTTTAAAATTTTCACACATAATTATTTCATTGATTTATTCTCACTCCAATGATACAATCTTTGTAAGGGATTTTTATCTCACTTTTTACATCTGTGAGATAAATGTCATATTAAAAACATACTTATTTTTTGTGGTGTATATATTACCCCATTTGATATATTATTTCATTAATTATTTTATAATTATTTTATTAAATTTTCCATTTTATGGTTATTACTTTTGTGGATTCTGATTCTAATGTTACCATAGTAGTAAGGGTTTTTATTGTCTCACTTTTATTTCTATGCGATATATTCCATATTTACCAATTATTTTATTCTGTGGATTATAAATTTCCCATGAATGTATTTTATTATTCTTATCCTTAAATTTATGGTATTTTACATATCGATTTTAGGATCTCTCTTTCAGGGGTTTATGGTTTCAAAGTCACAAAATCAATAACGGGTTTTTGTCATAATTTTCATTATCTATGAAATTTGTTGTGCTATACACCTATCTTATTTTATAAGGTGTATATACCACTCATTTGATATTATATATCATGAATCTCTTTATTCTCATTATATAATAAGTTTCATTTAATTTTATTCTTTCAGGGGGGATTATGATTGAACCCTTTCAAAGTGGTACGTGACACTTTGAATGTTTAAAGATTATTTTCCTCAAGATTTATTTTGATATCTTTTAAGTTATTTCCATTAATAAATTTCAAATACCCTTATTGTTACTTATCATACACGGGTGATATATTTTATTGATACCATCCTCATTATTTTCTGGATGTATTAATATAGTTTCAAGGAGATTGTTATGAACCCCATTTTTCCATGGGTTAATCAGGTTTCAATGAGATTATTACGTAGCATGTTTCTTTTTCATGGATTAACCATGTTTCATATAGATTTTTATAGAATCCATTTATTTTCCATGGGTTAAACATGTTTCAAATATATTATTATGGAACCTATTTTTTTCCATTGGTTAATCATATTTCAAACAAATTATTATAGGACCCATTTCTTTTCCACAGTTTAAAAATCTTTCAAAGAGATTGTTACAGAACCTATTTATTTTCCATCGGTTAACAATGTTTCAAATATATGTAACACATTTTTTCTATGGGTTAAAAATATTTCAAATATATTGTTATGGAATCAATTTCTTTTCTATGGGTTAATCATATCTTGAAGAGATTGTTATGAAACCCATTTTTTCCATGGGTTAATCATGTCTCAAATGTATTGAAAAAAATCCATTTATTTTTCATGGGTTAATTAGATTATAAAAGGTGTAATGGTTGTTACTGTGATTTTATGATGAAATTCAAGATTTAATATGTTTTATTTTTTAATGTTACTTGTACATTTGAAGGGTTGTTACGTTATAAACCAATGATGGGTGGTTATGTGATAAACTAATTATGGGTGGTTCCATGATAAACCAGTGATGGGTAGTTATATGATAAACCAATGAAAGATGGGTCCATGATATCCTTCCAATTCATTAGGTATGGAAGTTGATTGTATGGTTATTCGATTTGTAAGAGTGATTCTAATAGTGAAGTGAAAATTATTTCCTAAGTACATACATGTTTTATTTATGCTCTATATGGGTTTATAATGTATAATGATCAATATTGATATCACATTTCTCTTTTATATTGATTACGATTACACTTTAATTTAATATATTTTAATATTTTTATGATCCATGTATTTATTGATTTGAGTTCTTTTATGATACACTCATGCACTTTTTTTATGTCATCATACCCTTATGCACTTTTATTCTCATTGATGGAATTCAATTGTTAATGCTTATGTCTACCCTTACTAAGTATTTGAGATTAACCTTTTTATCTTTCTTTTTACCTAGGTTACAAATAATTATGTTTAATGATTTATACCTATAAATGATATCCCAAGGATGATGTAGATGACCTATTATGAAATTATAAAATATGGGTTAAATGGGAAAAAATCTTTTGAAAACTTTTGAATTTTTTATGTAGGAGCTTATCATAATTTTCTAAAACTCTAAACCTAAAATTTCTTCCATAATGTAACGGATCCATGTTTTCCTTTTGATTTTACAAGTTTTTATGGAAAAAATATTTGGTCACAATTATCATCTTCCAAGCCAGAAATGTATTGTTATGGATTTTAGCACAGGATCTGGGAGTGTGTTTTATAGGTTGTTATAGTTAGTATCAAAGGTTGTTTTAAATAAATTTAGAGATTATTGAGTTTTATTGTGAGATTATATTATGAGTTATGGGTACTGTCATAGGTCTATAAACATAAGGATAATGAAAAGTTCAAAGTATTAGACACCCCACTGAGGTTTTAAGAGATGATATCTTACAGTGATTTTGGGAGATACTTTTTTGGGATGATGTATTTTTAACCCTTAAGATCAAAATGAAGAGTTTCTAGGGAGTAATTAATTTTCATGTTTAAAGAAAAAAAGGACTACTCATATTCTCAGTGACAACCCATCGCATCCAGTAAGGTGGTGGGGCTTGAACCCATGATAGAAGGATGATAAGGGTTTAGCACACTATCACTAGCCTTTACGATGTCCAAGTTAAAATGAACATGTTTTGTCCAATAAATATTATGTTTATTATATAATCATATGGGATATTATTTGATCAATAATTATTGATTTATCTTGGAATAATGTATAATCAAATCCTTCTAATCATTGGGTTTTGAAATTAATCGAGAAATGTTTGAATAATTTTAAGGATATTGATTTTTGGTATGCTTTAGTTTTAAATTTTGGGTATTACGATTTAATTTTGAACATTAGTGTATCATTTTAGGGTTTACACATTTTTGATATTACCTTACCATGTGATTTCAATTTTGTTTTTAGGTATGGTTTAATAAAGGTGTAATAGCTTGATTATCTCTTTTTTGGTTATGTGGTCTTTAAAAGTAGATTTTTGTGCTTTAGGAATTATAAATTCATCTTAAATACTCATTATTTAGATGAAAATATGATATTTTGGGTGTAATGTATTAATGTATTAAATTATACTCATCATGTATGTATATTTACTCTTTCTTTTTCTTTTGGTCACGATGGTAAAAAGATTCTTTAACTCTAATAAAATGATATTGAAACAAAATTATTATCTTTGTACCTTCTATTATGATGAACCAATGGTATTTTCAATCATCGTAGATTTATTTTATTTAGTCTATTAAATTTCCATTGATAATTCACTTGTTTATGATCAATGACCTCAACAACTCTGTATAATTATTTACGCTTTTCCTACATTCTCACCTATGTTCCCCCAATGTGGAATCCTAGTTATGCATAACTTTTGGTGACCATTAGCTATTTTAATTTCCATTTTTAAGATGATGTTTTATTAACCCTTTTTACATTATGGTATTCAATAAAATAATTCTAAAAATGATAATCCTTTAATAACCGTGACTAATTTTGAAGGCTAAATTCATTTTAAGGGGGTACGATGTAACATCCTAGGATGTTATAGAATATCTTATATAAAACTAATTTAAATTATTTGATATATTGAGTTACACATAATTCATATTATGTATTTCATTTTAAAAAATTCCAATTTTATCTTGTGTTTCATCTAACATCGATTTTCATCTATAACTTGTGTTGCACGCAAGGCCAAGTCTTACGGGACAACAATATACTATTAATATTATTATTTAATATGATTTCTATAACCTATCAATTAGAATGTTAGTAATTAATGATATTAAATAAATTATGAAAATTTTAGTTTACCCAAGTTTATAAAATTATTTCATTGGATAATAATTAATTTGAAATGAAAATAAAGACAAATTGAATATAACGGATGTGTTTTTATAAAAAAAATTATTTTATATGACCAGAATGGCGTGTTATTATAATAAATTAAATTAATCACTATTATAGAAATATATTAATGAAATTTATATGTTATATATTTAATAAAAAAAATTAAATTCATCCAATAAGTTTAAATATAATATTAAATCTAGTTTTATGCATAAAAATTGTATTTTTTAAGGCGGTTTCACTACCTATTAATGGAGCACTTGTTTTAAAAATAAATTTTTAAACTTTTATAAATTTTATTCAAAAAATTATTTTTGTAATGAGTAATATCATAAATTAATTTTAGTGAATATTTTTTATTTTATAAAAAAGTTTCATGTTTGGTGAATATTGACAAATATTAGATTTTAATAGAAAACTACTTTTGTTATAAATAATTTATAGTTCTAACTTATATTTATAATTGTTTTTGAAGTATAATTAGAAAAATTTTATGTCAAATAATCCAATTTAGGTAATTGGATGCAATTTCACATTGAAAATGGATATAAAACCATTTCAAACTTTTGAATTTTCTACTTTAAAAACATGTTTGTCGTTTTAGTCTGCGGGATTGATTTTAAATTAAATTATACCACTTATGTGATTGGAAATTCTGAAAATTTATTCCATATTTTTAATGAGAATAATTTATAATATATAGTAAGTTAAAATTAGTTTTTTCCAAAAATATTAGTTAAAGTAATTAAAATTAATTATAAAAATTTTGGTAAAAATGAGTTTTCTTAGTGGTTAAACTTTAATATTAAGGAAAAAAATGACTTATAAAATTTTCCAAAACTCATTTTATGGAAATATTCATACCATATACCCACTTATATTGAATTTGGGTTATTAATTTAGGTAATTTATTTAATGGAGACATCCCAATAGTGTTTACTATTTTTTATTTACTAGAATGCAACTACTCCTCCGCTATAAAACATCACCAACCTCCTCACTTATTCACAACTCTCAAGCCCTTTTGGTCATCCCAAAACAGCCTAAATAAGCTTCCAAAATCCCTCATCTCATCCAATAATCTATACCTTTGTTATATAGCAAATGAAGGAATTTCTTTATGGAAAACCAAAAGGAGTTACCCGAATAAGAGGTAATGTCCTTGAACGAGAACATTTGTTTCAATTCTTTCTCAACCACTTAAATTGTTATTATTACATGTTTATATAATAACCTAATTATTATAAATATAATTTTAGGTTTTTATATTAATGGTTAGATGAACATTGACATATACTTACATCGAATGGTTAACAAAATCATCGTTGTGTGTACGGAAGACTACCATCTCGCGAAACAATGTCGTTTTCTTTTCCATTACCTCCTATCATGAGAGGTAATTATGATGTAAATACTGTTTTTATATTATATATATGATATTTATGATTTATTTGTGATTTTCTAGTTATTATATAACACATACCTTCATGCTTTCCATTTTATGGGAATACAATAACATCGTTTGTGGGTGTGTGCACTATCGCCTCCTCAAAGCGATATGATTCATTCAATCTTTTTATAGAATGTATTAAGAGTATGTTTAATAAAAATATTTCATATAAATTACATATATATGATATTAATGACAGAATTATTACTCCAAAAATATAATATGTAACTTTATTTCTTACCATTTCATGCACTGAAAAATTGATAACGTTCTTCGTGGACATGTGGACTATTACCTCTGCGAAGTGATGTGATTATTCCTTTTTCATCAACACATCACTGGAATGATATATATATATATATATATATATATATATATATATATTTAAATAATATGGTATTTATGATATAATTTTCATTCTAAAAAGATAAAAATTACTTACCTTCTTTCTATAATAATCATTGGAAAATGAGAACGTTGCTCATGTGTACGTATGGACTACTGTATCCAAGATTGTAACGTTGGTTCATTTTAAAAAACCATATTTTCTATTTGATTTTAAAATTATAATTAATGTAAAATTATGAAAAAAAATTCATGGTTATTATTCTGTAAATGTTTAAATAATGACTTCATTGACCATAGTTGACCTATAAAAGTCTGTTTTGACACATAAGTTAAATATGGTCAAAACATCTTACTTAAACATTATTGACTAAGTAGGTTTATATAACTTGTACATAATTGAAATAAAATTAATAATAAACTTGTTAAATTTTATTAATAAAATAACATAATTAACGTAATTCTATTATTCAAGAAGATAGAGGACATGCATGACAAGTCAGACTCATGGTAAGGGACTTCTTAACTCAATTTCCATTCATTAGGTTAATCTTCTATTTCATTGGTTATGTTATTCCAAGAATATATGTGAAATGAACTATGATTTTATTATAATTTATTTTCACTTTTATTTATTATATTTAAATTTTTCATGCATAATTATTTCATTTATTTATTCTCACTCCAATGATATGATCATTGAAAGGAATTTTCATCTCACTTTTTACATTTGTGAGATAAATGTCATATTCACCACTTAATTATTTTTTGTAGTGTATATAATGAGCCTTTTGATATATTATATCATTAATTATTTTATATTTGTGGTATTTAAATGTTTCATTTTATTATTATTACTTTTGTGGATATTGATTCTAATGTTACCACACCAGTAAGGGTTTTTCTTATCTCACATTTATTTTTTTGAAATATATTCAATATTTACCACTTATTTTGTTGTTTGGTGTATATAATTCCCATGAATATATTTTATGATTATTATAATTAAATTTATGGGGATTTAAAAATCCATTTTACGACCTCTCTTTCATGGGGTTTATAGTTACAAAATCACCAAAGCATTGATGGATTTTTTACATAATTTTCTTTCCTTCCGACATCTATTGTGTTATAAACCTATCTTATTTTATGATTTGTATATAATACTCCTTTTAAATGATATATCACGAATCTAATTATTCTCATGATATTCTATGTTTCATTTAATTCTGTTCCTTCATGGGGATTATGAATGAAACGTTTCAATGTTGTATGGGGAACCTTAAATATTTAAATATTATTTTCATCATGAATTTTTTTGATGATATTTTAATGGTATTCTCATTAATCATCATAAGAAACCCCTTTTTTTATTTATCCTCTACAGGGGATATTTTGTATTGATTCCATCCTAATTATTTTACGTATAGATTAAAATTGTTTCAAGGAGATTTATATGAAACACATTTCTTTTTCATGGGTTAATTATGTTTCAATGAGATTATTATGGAACATATTCCTTTTCCATAGGTTACCCCTATTTCAAAGTGATTTTTATGAAAACAATTTCTTTTCCATGTGTTAACCATGTTTCAAAGATATTTTTATGGAACTTTTTATTTTCCATGGGTTATCTATGTTTCAGAGAGATTTTCATGGAACCTATTTCATTTCCATTGGTTAAATATGTTTTAAATATATTGTTATGAAACTTTTTTCTTATCCATAGGTTAATAATATTTCAAATATATGGAACCCATTTATTTTACATGGATTAAAAAAATTCAAATATATTGTTATGGAACTCATTTCTTTTCCATGGGTTAATCTTGTTTTGAAGAGATTGATATGGAACCCATTTATCTTCCATGGGTTAATAATGTTTCAAATAGATTGACATGGAATCTATTTATTTTTCATGTATTTTTTAGGTTATAAATGGGATAATGTTTATTCCTATTATTTTAGGATAAAATTCATGATTTTATATGTTATTATTTTCTAATAATACTTGGAAATTTGATATGCAGTTATGTTATAAACCAATTATGGGTGGTTGAGTGATAAACCAATGATGGGTGGTTCTGTGATAAACCAATGATGGGTGGTTACATGATAAACCAATGACAGGTGGATCCATGATAGCCCTCCAATTCAATAGGTATGGAAGTTGACCATAGAGTTATTTCATTTTTAGGAGTGATTATAAGGGTGAAGTGAAAATTATTTCCCAAGTACATACATGTTTCTTTTAATCTTTATTTGGGTTTATAATGTATCTAATGATTGAGATTTCTATTAAATGGCTCTTTACTATTGATTCTGTTGGATCTTTCATCCGACATGTTTTCATATTTTTGATCTAGGTATTGATGAGTATGATTTCTTTCATGATTTTCCCATTCACTTTTTTTATGTCATCATATTATTATTCACTCTTATGCACATTTATAGAATTCGATCATTAATGATTATGTATACCCTTACTAAGTATTTGAGCTCACCCTTCTTTTTTTTCCTTTTCAGTAGGTTATAAAGAATGATGTTGAATGATTTATGTCTATAAGTGATTTCACAAGGATGATATTGATGACCTATTGAGAAATAATAAAAGTTTGGTTAAATGAGAGAAATGTTATTTTGATGATGTTGAATTGTTTTTGTAGGATATTTTCTTAATTTTCTAAAACTATAAACCTAAAATTTCCTCCATAATATAAGTGATAAAAAATTTCCTTTTTTATGTTGTATGTTTTGATGGAAAAAAATTGGGTCAAAATTATCAGTATCAAAGATGGAAATTAAAAGTTATATATTTAAGAATAGGATTAGGGAGTGAGGGTTTTAGGTTGTTATTTAAAATATTTTGGTTGTAAATAATATATCCAATCCTTTGCAATTCCATCAAGTGGTAAAGGTAATTATCATAGTTTTATTTTATCTTTATATAAATTTAGTGATTTAATTATTAATTATACCACATTGAATTATATAAGGTGTTTGTTTTGGTCCTCACTATATAAACTATGAAATTTTGGGAGAAGGTGAATTAACCTAGATTTTAATTTGACGTCTGATTCGAGATTCGAATATGATGTTAATATAGGCTTATAATTAATATAAGGTGTGTCCAACTTTTGAATGGTTATTTAAAGTTAATTGATATTATTTGAATCCATTGATTTTTTTTTATGATTGATTCATAAGTGCTTCTAATTTCAAAATTCCCAGAATGGTGGAATTCACTAGTTAGGTAAATTTCGACACTTCTCGTAGAATGGAATTACCTGATTCGAACCCTAAGAATGTGTTAAATATTAGGATATATAAAAAATAGGTCCTTGGGATGGTATTGTGTAATAAATTAGGTAAAGGAGATAAATGAAGAAGAATATACCATAATGTTATTAGAATAAGTTTAAATTTCTGGTCTCAAATAGTAGAAAAGAGAGGGAAAAATATATTGAGAAAGGGGAAAGAAGAAAAAATATGAAACAAAAGGATAAAATCAAATCAAATAAATACCTTTAATTTTTTGAAGGAAATATTAGCCTCCTTGTAAATTGTGCCAATTTTAAAGGTGGTATCTTGGGAGCTCACAAATGAAGTGTTGTTATTCCATATTTAGGTACAGTAGAGTGGTTAACCCAAGTCATCTATAAATGAGGTAGTATGTAAAAAAACTTCTTTAAGGTTTTATAAAAATTAAAATAAAATAAATTCACATCTTAGAAGGATTGGGGTGAGTTTTTTAATGTTTATAAAACTAAAATACTTTTTCTGTAATAAGATTGTATTTTTTGGTTTTTTTCTTTTAAAAATTTTATTGATGAAAAACAATGAGAATATATTTTTTTAGAAAATATTTTTTAAAAGGATTAGTCAATAAAAATATAATAATTATATAATTTATTAATCATTATCAGTTTAATTAAAATTCATTAAAATATAATCCCTTAATTTATCATCATCCAAACCCTATGGAAATTTGTCACAACCAGTAAGATAAATGTGATTAAACCATAGGCTAACCTTGGAATGTACAATCTTATAACACTAAAATTATTATCATTAAAATGAAAAATTATGTTAATTTTTAATTACGGCATAAAAATAAATTGTAATTATAAATTAATTTAGTTTATGGATTATATTTGAACTCTAATAATTGATCCCAAATTGCTTTATTTTTCTGATTATGATTGCATTCTATAAGTTCACACATTACTCAACCTTGTGTGCAAAGTGTGTAACATTTTAATACTGATGAAATTAAAACCCAATTAATAGATTATATTTATGTGAATGAAAATGAGATTCTATATTTAAAACAAATTATTGAAGTTGATGAGAATCAAATTTATTACTGATAAAATTAACTCTTCCATGAGCGGAGTAGTCATCGTAGAAATGGCTTGTATATGAAATGTTCTATAGAGTGGAGAACCAATCACATTTATACTAATTATTTCTATACTTGAAAATGGAATGAAATAATAATAAAATCAAATATATTATAAAGAATAAAATAGAAATTAAGAAATTTATATTGAAAACAAAAACATTACAATGAGAAGAAGTAGAAGAAGGAGGGTTTAATGAAGGTATCCTTGCATAAAGATTTATCCATCTTTAAATTATTGTATAAATGGAGTAAAACCAATTCCCATATACCCTTAATCTCTTAATTCATGTCAAATCCCCACAAAATGTGAAAAACACACATTTGTAGGGAGGGAGAGGCTAGGGTTTCTTGACTTCACAAGCGTGAATGGGAAATTCATCTGAATGTTTTAATTTAATTTTATCCAAATTATTGACCTCGAAAATATGTGACCTGGATATCCTTGTAGAGTGTTTATTTGTGAGTACTTTTTCCCACAATCTACTTTCCAAATTTGAGACCAATACAAGCTTGGAGGTAGAATATATGGACAAAATTGTGAATTGATATTCAGTATAACAAGTTCATACCCACTCTAATTTCATGGCCCATCTACTCTATAAAATTCAAGAACATTTTTAGATGATATAAATATAATTTTTATCCCATTGAGTTAGGAAATATATTACAAAATTTTATGTTCAAATAATCCACAGGAAAATATTTATGACTAAAATACTATAGAGAATTTTAAAGGGTCAAAATGGAATTTTAATCAATTATGAAAATGTATGATCTAATCCATAAAATACACAAATAAAAATATTTAATATAATTTTATGAAATTATATATTTAATTAAAAATAAAAAATTTATTAAAAATTCATCTTATTGCCCATTTATTATTATGGGACTAGTGAAGGAGCCTTTAGACACACCTGAGTTGATGTGTGAGTTTTATTAGAGATCTGGACCCTTAGAGGAAAAACAATTTGGTTACTTAACCCCCCACCCCCCTAAAATAGGTGGTGGTTAATTGAGAGAGGTTGTCCTTAGTAGTCCATGACCCATCCTAAGATGCCTTAGAGGCTTAACCACAATTGAGATGACTTGATATGTGAGAAGAGTGTTATGGCATCTTTCTTGTGATGTTGGTAATGCTTGAATCATGAGGCCCATAAGGTCATACTATAATTAGGTTATTATAGAGGGATGAATTTCTCAAAGTGGTGGGATTTGGACCCTAGTGAGACTATGTTCTTAAGGGGACCCAAAGTTGGGTGCCCCTACCATGTGTTGACTTTAAGGATGTCGTGTAGGGAACATTTCCTTTATTGAAACCTAATGGACACTAATAGGTTCCTTGATGATGGATTTACCATTAGTATATGTGTTTAAGCTTGGGTAGAGATAATGTAATGGGTGACACCTCAAAACTGATACCATGTGTGTAAGCCCAATGGGATGTAGATATTAGTTATGGGTCTAGGAATTCGGGTAACACATGAAATTTATTTATGCTTTAATTTTATTATTGTTATGTATTTTATATGCTTAGATCTGCTATAGAATCCTGCCTTTTTATAACATAAACTTTCATTACATTACACAAAACTGAGGATCTTTAAGGTCTAGTGTCTTGAAAACCAGGAACAAAATATATGAAAGCAACATAAATCATTCTTCTTAAACACTTGAAAGGATTCTACTTAAGTTCATCCTAGGTTCATTACTGCATCTCATAACCTGGGGACATACATCAAAAGAAAGGGTGAGCAGAAGGCCCAGTAAGGGAAACAAGAGGAACATTTTACATGTGAACTTGATATACTTCAATAAGGACATGAAAAGAACTTTAAGGCATGAGAAAGAAATCATGAGGTATTTCATAATAAAAATACAATTTTTCATAACTTGAAGATGTGGCTACATCATTTAACATAGAAAATCATGCACATATCACCAAGGTCCATCCCCAAGGTGTCATTTGAAAATTACCAAGGTTATTCACCAATGTATCGTGAAAATTGTAATCTCTAGTGGTTACATCATTACCCAATGCATTGGAGCGCTATCAGGGCGCACCCTTCAATTTGCCTTTATTATCATGTGAGCCACATATATCATCATCAAAAATTTCATAAATAACCCATATAGCATAAAATAAATGGGTTTCATTTCATAATCATAACGTTTAAAAAACTGCTTTAAAGACATGATCCTTACGTCACTTTAAACCCACGGAAAGGGAAAGCGGGTCTCATGTATGTAAATACCAGAATTTAAAATAGAAAATTTTGATATATATGTGAATACCCTTGTAGAAATAATAGCTTTGAGTATTCACTTTATAACATAAAATAATTTTGAGAAAAGAGAGAGGCATTTTGAGACCAAAAATTCTGCAGCATAACGGCTATGTTTCGGGGTTTTAGAAAACATTGAAAAGAGAGGGGACATGGGTCACCCACTCATAAATGATCCATAAAACAGTAGGGGAATGGAATAAGAAGGATATATGGACATGGTAATGAAATTTTGAAGACATAACATTTGAAATGAAAAACATGGAAGGAAGAAAAAAATTAGATTTCTCTTATGAAAATTCGGCAGCCTAACGGCGTCACTTAAACTTCAATAAAAATGAATTGACAAGATCAAATAGGGTCTCTCATCATATGATCATAAGAGATCAGTATGATAGATATAGAGATCATACCCCAACATAATAAAAAAGGAACTTGAAATACTTGATATGAAAATCGAACTTGAAAAATGAGAAGGGTGAAAGGATCCCTTAAAAATTCGGCAGCCTAACGGCGTCACTTAAACTTTCATAAAATGAAATGATGAGAGTAAGAGGGGATCTCTCATCATATAAACATGAAAAGGGAAGTAAGAGGAATATAAAAGAACATCCTCTCACATAAGAACATGTAGCATAAAAGGAATGACATAAAAGAGATTACATGAAAAGAAAGAGAGAGGTTGGATCCCTTACCTTAAAACGTGACTCTTGAAACTCAAAGTTTTGGACCTTGAGGGCTTGGGGCACCTTGGGAGGACTTCTTGGAAGGTAAGAAGACCAGAACTTCGTTGGGGGAGAGTTGGGAGTGAAAACTAAAGGAGTAAAGGGTGGGTATTTATAGGGAAAGTGAGGGGACAAGGCAATAATGGCCAAGGGACACCTCACATGTGCTTTTCTCAAACCCATGTGCTCTCCCTTGGCATTTATCAAGGAGTTAGGCCACATGGGGCCTCCAAAACAATAATTCATCACCCTTGGCTGGCCAACCCTTAAAATATCTCATGACATCATCATGACACAGTTATGATGTCATTAAACATACCGAAACCCTAAAACTGTATTTTTACTATTCACTGAAAATTCAACTTTCTCAGAAAAATCCCAAAATTTCACCTTAACCAAATATCAATGCTCTGATTTCAAAAATGAAATCCATTTTATAAAAATAATTTTCTAAATATTTTTAATTTAATTTTTAAATAAAAACACTATTCATCGAAAATTCATTTTTTTCAGAAAAAACCCCAAAAATTACCATAACATAATATCCATGCTCTGAGTTCAAAAATAAAGTCATTTTTATAAAAATAATTTTCTAATTATTTTTAATTAAATTTTTAATTAAAAAACACTATTCATTCGAAAAAACTAATACTTGAATAATAATTTATGAAACCGTTATTTACCCATTTTATTGAATCACATTACTTAATCTGGGTGTCTAAATTATATTAAAACTTTCTTTGAGTGAAATTACTAATCCATTTGGTCACATTACTAATCCTAAGCGTAAAATCACTATTCATAATTTACTATTCATCAAAAATTAAGTTTATCTTATTAGACTCCAAATTCCTTACTGAACACTTTTGTAGAAGACCATTTTTTGAAAATCATTACACATCATTAGTTATTTAGGGTTTACATAAATATTTTAAAATATCCTTTTTTTTGAAATTCATCAATAAAATACATTCTAAAATTATCCGGACATTTGAAATTTCACAAACATCACTAAAGGAAGAAATCTCAATTCATTCGTCCCAAAGGATTACACAAAGAATCTAGGGTCTTATCACATAGCCCCTTATAACACCGGCATATGACCTAAGTGTAAGGTGTGCTATGGTGAGAGAATCTGAGGGAGGCACAGATAACATTGCCCTAGTAGTAATCTCTACTAACTTGAACTTCTCCCGTAGGCATTTCCGTTCAAGCTTGACACGCTGGAGTTCGGCTTGGGCTTGGTCGAAAGCGAAGCCCACAGATGCTACCTCCTTCCCAAGCTCTGATAAGTGGGCTTCATAAGGTTCAAGTCTACTGGATGAAGCCATCGCCTCCTCTTCCTGCATTAACCACTAACATCTTATTAAATCATTAAGAGTAAGTTAATATACTACTCAAAAAGATTGGGTCGTTACATTCTTCCCCCCTTAAGAAATTTCATCCCCGAAATTTATACTTGAGGCCTAGTCGAAAAGGTGAGGGTACTTTTGCTTCATCGTTTCCTCAGGCTCCCAAGTCGCTTCTTCATACTTATGATTCCTCCACAACACTTTCACAAGGTGGGTAGTCTTGTTTCGTAGAACCTTGTCTCTACGGTCCAAGATCTCCACTGGCTGCTCCTCATAAGAGAGGTCATGTTCAAGTTGTACCACCTCTGGGTTCAGTACTTGCGAAGGGTCGGGTATGTACTTCCTCAAGAGAGATACATGGAAGACATCATGAACTTGAGCTAGGTTCGGTGGAAGTGCTAGACGATAGGCCACTGCTCCTATGCGATCAAGGATTTCATAGGGGCCAATGTACCTAGGGCTGAGCTTCCCTTTCTTCCCAAACCGCATGACTCTCTTCCATGGAGAAATTCGAAGGAAGACTTTGTCACCAACACCAAACTCCAAGTCCCTTCGACGATTGTCAGCATAGCTCTTCTGCCGACTCTGAGCAGCCTTTATGTGTTGTTGGATGGCATGAACCTGTTCGGTCATCTCTTGCATGAGATTAGGCCCAAGAAGCTTCCTCTCACCAGTTTCATCCCAACAAGTAGGAGTTCTACACCGCTTTCCATACAGAGCTTCATAGGGTGCCATCTGAATACTCGCATGGAAGCTGTTGTTATAGGATAACTCCACTAATGGGAGGTGTTGATCTCATCCACCTTTAAATTTCATTGAGCATAATCTCAACATGTCTTCGAGTGTCTGAATAGTCCTTTCAGATTGGCCATCAGTTTGAGGATGATAGGCCGTACTAAAATTCAATTCAGTATTCAGAGCATGCTGAAGACTTCTCCAGAATTTTGATGTGAATCTTGGGTCACGATCAAATACGATGGATAGTGGTACCCCATGCAGCCTTACCACTTCCTTCATGAATCTCTTGGCAAGCTGATCTAGAGAGAAATCTTCCCGAATAGAGATAAAATGGGCTGTCTTGGTGAGACGGTCCACAATAACCCATATCGCATTGTTTCCTTTGGATGTTTTCGGGAGACCAGTTACAAAGTCCATAGTGATATTATCCCACTTCCATACTGGTATGGGTAGCGGTTGTAATACCCCCTTAGGAAGTTGTCGTTCTGCCTTTACTTGCTGACACACCAGGCACCTTGTAGTGTAATCGGAAATCTCCCTCTTCATGTTATCCCACCAATAATGATCACGAAGGTCTCTATACACCTTAGTGCTTCCCGGATGTATAGAGAAAGTAGAGCTATGAGCTTCATCCATCAGTTCTTTCTTTATCTCCGGAATAGATGGGACACATAGTCTTGTATGAAATTTCAATACACCTTCTTGATCAATATTGAAATCAGGTAACTTCCCATCTTTTACAGCCTCCAACTTCTCCTGCAGCAAAGAACCTTATTTTTGAGCCTTCTTGATCTTCTCTAGTAATGAAGGTTGAGAAATCATTTGGGATAGGGTTGATGATGTCCCTTTCCTTATAATTCCCATGTCCAGTTTTACTAGATCTTTAATCAAGGGATCTCCCAGGATCCTCATTGTTGCCAGAACAACAGGATCTTTCCTGCTTAATGCATCTGCGACTTTGTTTGATCTTCCAGGGTGATAATGAATTGAACAATCATAGTCTTTAATAAGCTCCAACCATCTCCTTTGTCTCATGTTCAATTCTTTCTGAGTGAAAATATACTTTAGACTTTGGTGGTCAGTGTATATATCACATTTCTCCCCATAAAGATAGTGCATCCATATATTTAGATCAAAAACAACTGCCACCAGCTCTAGATCATGCGTAGGATAATTCTGCTCACGAATCTTCAACTGTCGAGATGCATAAGCAATTACTTTGTCATTTTGCATGAGGACGCACCCAATCCCTTTCAGAGATGCATCGCTAAAAATAACTAATCCTTCTCCGATAGAGGGTAGTGTTAACACAGGTGCAGTAACCAATCTCTTCTTCAGCTCTTGGAAACTTTCCTCACATTCCTTTGTCTAGATGAACTTAACCCCTTTTCGAGTCAACTTGGTTAGTGGATTAGAAAGTCGTGAAAAGTTTTTCACAAACCTCCTATAATATCCCGCTAAACCAAGGAAACTACGAATCTCAGTTACTGTTGTGGGTTGAGGCCACTCCTCCACAACCTTTGTCTTTGCAGGGTCAACCGAGATTCCTTTATTGGTTACGATGTGCCCCAAGAAAGCCACTTGTTGTAACCAAAACTCACACTTGCTAAACTTCCCAAAGATCCTCTCCTTCTGTAGAGTTTTCAAAATAACCCTCAGATGATCTTCATGTTCCACACGAATTTTTGAATATATCAAAATATCATCAATAAAAACTACCAAAAAGTTATCAAGGTAGTCCTTAAAGACTCTATTCATCAAATCCATGAAAATAGCAGGAGCATTAGTCAAGTCGAAGGGCATAATAGTAAACTCATAATGCCCATATCTTGATCAGAAGGCAGTCTTTGGAATATCTTCCTTCTTCACCCTCAGTTGATGATAACCAGATCGAAGTTCAATCTTAGAGAAGAATTGAGCCCCACGAAGTTGGTCAAATAAATCATCAATTCTTGGAAGAGGATATCTGTTCTTCACTGTGATCCCGTTCAGTTCTCTATAATCAATGCATAGTCGCATTGATCCATCCTTCTTCTTCACAAAGAGAACTGGTGCTCCCCAAGGAGACACACTCGGTCGGATAAACCCCTTCTCCAACAAGTATTGGAGTTGTTTCTTTAGCTCTTATAGCTCCACATTTTCCTTTCTATACGGAGTCTTTGATATCGGTTGAGTCCCAAGTACGAGTTCAATGGAGAACTCTACCTCTCTTTCTGGGGGAGGTTCAGGTAACTCCTCAGGAAATACATCCATGTATTCCTGAACAATCGGAACATCTTCAATTTGTATGCTCCCTTTCCCTTCTTCCTCATCACCGATTAACTCCATAAAGAAAGCTATAGGAGGTGCTTCTAGATAGGGATCAGTTCGGGATATCTCTCCTCGAAAGATAACTGTAGGTCGTTCATTCAAGACTACTGAGATTTCCTTACTTCTGCATTTGATCTTAGAATTATACTTTGAGAGCCAGTCCATCCCTAGTATAATGTCGAATTCCATCATGGGAATGACTACTAGATTTGCGATAAGATTGTGCTCACCAAAGTAAACACTAGAGTCTCTAAATACTTTTGATGCAAGGATAATCCCACTTGGAGTATTGACTGACAACTCTACCTCTAGCAGTTCAGGGATTGATTCTATATTCCTTGCAAACTTGGAGGAAATAAAGGAATGCGTAGAACCAGAATCAAATAAAGTACTTGCTAGTTTTGAGAGGACAACAAGAGTACCTGCTACCACATCGTTCGGGACTTCAACTTCAGCTGTTGTGATAGCGAAAGCACGACCTTGCTCCCTTGGCCTCTGCTGAGGTTGATGGTGATTCCCCTCCACCGCCCTCAGATTTGGACATTGATTAGCAAAGTGCCCAAGTTGTCCACACTTGAAGCATGTGACTTCGGGTAGGGCCAGAACCATCTTTCCTCTGTCGTTAGTGTTGGGAAGTTGAGGCTTCACATCACTACGACAATTCCGAGAAATATGGCCTTCTTTTCCACACCTATAGCACTTACCACTTCCGATCAAGCAGTTCCCTGAATGCTTCTTTCAACATTTATTGCATGTGGGATGTTGCATATGCTTTCCACCTCTTTCCTGATCAAAACTTCTTCCCATGATTGGTTCTAGAGTTCTCTTCTTCTCATTAGATTTGTGATACCACTATGTCTCCCCAAACTCTAGTTCAACTTTCATAGCACTTCGAACTATTTCTTCATAGCTATCGTAGTCCCTGTTGGCTAGATTCTTCCGCAGATGAGGTCGTAGTCCACCAAAGAATCTATCAACCTTCCCATTAGGGTCCATGATAAAGCTTGAGGTATAACGGGAAAGCTTTGTGAAGTTCATCTCATAGGTTCCAACAGATTCGTTCTCCTTCTGCTTCAGCTCGAGAAACTCTTTCTCCATTTTCGTTCTCATGGAACGATGGAAATACTTGTTAAAGAAAATTCCCCGAAATTCTTCCCACTCCATAGCTTCCATCTCTCCTCGTGGATTCGTGTTTTTGATCAGTGACCACCACTGATCAGCTTCTCCCTTTAGGCGGTAAATAGCAAGGGTGACTTTTTCTTGTTCCGAACAATGAAGTACAGAAAAGATATTTTCAATGGAGCTTATCCATTGTTCCGCAACCAATGGGTCAGTAGATCCACTGAATGTTGGTGGTCGTTGACGCATGAAGGACTCAACAGAAAGTTGTTCCCTTCGCGGTGAGGTCGGCCTCTCAGCTTGATTCAAGTTATTACTCATAACTTGAGTCAGTTGGTTCATCATTCGCATGAATTTTCCATTCCGGCTTCCATCGGAGGGTCGTCAGCACATGGTGCATTGTGGTCACCTTCGGCACGATTCCTCCTATTGCCCGCCATTTTCTAAAAGAATAAAACCTTAGTAAGAAACTTATTTCATTTATGGATCTTTTAACTAAGACTTCATGCTTAGACAATTACACTTTTCTATAATTCCTTCATAATGATTCATAAAAAGCTTGTGATTAACCAAACATATCCACCGGGAGTGTCGTAACCAAGAGTGAAGCAAGGCCCGTTATCGTGCACCAGTTCTCATTCGATTCTAGCTCAAAGAGGTGTTTTCGGGTTTTACCCCTATGTACATCTATGCCAGAGCTGCCTCTACCTGCTCGTATCCAGACAGGGATGTATTTGTTTGATAAACCACTTACTCAATACTTACCAAAACACCAGGAAGTTTTCCTATGTTTAAACTTTTATATGGGGTTCTTCCTAAACTTTTTATATCCTAATTTCCACAAATAACTAAACCATCCTTTGATACCAACTATAGCATCCCGCCTTTTTATAACATAAACTTTCATTACATTACACAAAACTGAGGATCTTTAAGGTCTAGTGTCTTGGAAACCAGGAACAAAATATATGAAAGCAACATAAATCATTCTTCTTAAACACTTTAAAGGCTTCTCCTTAAGTTCATCCTAGGTTCGTTACTGCATCTCATAACCTGGGGACATACATCAAAAGAAAGGGTGAGCAGAAGGCCCAGTAAGGGAAACAAGAGGAACATTTTACATGTGAACTTGATATACTTCAATAAGGACATGAAAAGAAATTTAAGGCATGAGAAAGAAAACATGAGGTATTTCATAATAAAAATAACATTTTTCATAACTTGAAGATGTGGCTACATCATTTAACATAGACAATCATGAACATATCACCAAGGTCCATCCCCAAGGTGTCATTTGAAAATTACCAAGGTTATTCACCAAGGTATCGTGAAAATTGTAATCTCTAGTGGTTACATCATTACCCAATGCATTGGAGCGCTATCAGGGAGCACCCTTAAATTTTACTTTATTATCATGTGAGCCACATATATCATCATCAAACATTTCATAAATAACCCATATAGCATAAAATAAATGGGTTTCATTTCATAATCATAACGTTTAAAAAACTGCTTTAAAGACATGATCCTTACGTCACTTTAAACCCACGGAAAGGGAAAGCGGGTCTCATGTATGTAAATCCCAGAATTTAAAGTAGAACATTTTGATATATATGTGAATACCCTTGTAGAAATAATAGCTTTGAGTATTCACTTTATAACATAAAATAATTTTGAGAAAAGAGAGAGGCATTTTGAGACCAAAAATTCTGCAGCATAACGGCTATGTTTCGGGGTTTTAGAAAACATTGAAAAGAGAGGGTACATGGGTCACCCACTCATAAATGATCCATAAAACAGTAGGGTAACGGAATAAGAAGGATATATGGACATGGTAATGAAATTTGGAGGACATACCATTTCAAATGAAAAACATGGAAGGAAGACAAAAATTAGATTTCTCTTATGAAAATTCGGCAGCCTAACGGCGTCACTTAAACTTCAATAAAAATGAATTGACAAGATCAAATAGGGTCTATCATCATATGATCATAAGAGATAAGTATGATAGATATAGAGATCATACCCCAACATAATAAAAAAGGAACTTGAAATACTTGATATGAAAATCGAACTTGAAAAATGAGAAGGGTGAAAGGATCCCTTAAAAATTCGGCAGCCTAACGGCGTCACTTAAACTTTCATAAAATGAAATGATGAGAGTAAGAGGGGATATCTCATCATATAAACATGAAAAGGGAAGTAAGAGGAATATAAAAGAACATCCTCTCACATAATAACATGTAGCATAAAAGGAATGACATAAAAGAGATTACATGAAAAGAAAGAGAGAGGTCGGATCCCTTACCTTAAAACGTGACTCTTGAAACTCAAAGTTTTGGACCTTGAGGGCTTGGGGGCACCTTGGGAGGACTCCTTGGAAGGTAAGAAGACCATAACTTCGTTGGGGGAGAGTTGGGAGTGAAAACTAAAGGAGGAAAGGGTGGGTATTTATAGGGAAAGTGAGGGGACAAGGCAATAATGGCCAAGGGACACCTCACATGTGCTTTTCTCAAACCCATGTGCTCTCCCTTGGCATTTATCAAGGAGTTAGGCCACATGGGGCCCCCAAAACAATAATTCATCACCCTTGGCCGGCCAACCCTTAAAAGATCTCATGAAATCATCATGACACCGTTATGATGTCATTAAACATACCGAAACCCTAAAACTGTATTTTTACTATTCACTGAAAATTCAACTTTCTCAGAAAAATCCCAAAGTTTCACCTTAACCAAATATCAATGCTCTGATTTCAAAAATGAAATCCATTTTATAAAAATAATTTTCTAAATATTTTTAATTTAATTTTTAAATAAAAACACTATTCATCGAAAATTCATTTTTTTCAGAAAAAACCCCAAAAATTACCATAACATAATATCCATGCTCTGAGTTCAAAAATAAAGTCATTTTTATAAAAATAATTTTCTAATTATTTTTAATTAAATTTTTAATTAAAAAACACTATTCATCCGAAAAAACTAATACTTGAATAATAATTTATGAAACCGTTATTTACCCATTTTATTGAATCACATTACTTAATCTAGGTGTCTAAATTATATTAAAACTTTCTTTGATTGAAATTACTAATCCATTTGGTCACATTACTAATCCTAAGCGTAAAATCGCTATTCATAATTTACTATTCATCAAAAATTAAGTTGATCTTATTAGACTCCAAATTCCTTACTGAACACTTTTGTAGAAGACGATTTTTTGAAAATCATTACACATCATTAGTTATTTAGGGTTTACATAAATATTTTAAAATATCCTTTTTTCGAAATTCATCAATAAAATACATTCTAAAATTATCCGTACATTTGAAATTTCACAAAAATCACTAAAGGAAGAAATCTCAATTCATTCGTCCCAAAGGATTACACAAAGAAGCTAGGGTCTCGTCACATAGCCCCTTATAACACCGGCATATGACCTAAGTGTAAGGTGTGCTATGGTGAGAGAATCTGAGGGAGGCTCAGATAACATTGCCCTAGTAGTAATCTCTACTAACTTGAACTTCTCTCGTAGGCGTTTCCGTTCAAGCTTGACACGCTGGAGTTCGGCTTGGGCTTGGTCCAAAGCGAAGCCCACAGATGCTACCTCCTTCCCAAGCTCTGATAAGTGGGCTTCAGAAGGTTCAAGTCTACTGGATGAATCCATCGCCTCCTCTTCCTGCATTAACCACTAACATCTTATTAAATCATTAAGAGTAAGTTAATATACTACTCAAAAAGATTGGGTCGTTACATCTGCTTTCTAGGATCTATATTTAGAGACTCATGTGGTAATGATGTGATATGACTTTATGAGATGATTTTATCTTGCATTTTTGGCATTTATCCTTAGATCAAGATATAAATCCACAAGAACAATTCATGGGATTCTTAGATTCAACCTTCGGTCTCTATGGGGAACCTTAGATTCCATTGGTCCTTAGGTTTCCTATAATATATTTTTTCCAATAATACAAGCTTGGAGAATTATTATTATTATAATTATGTGATTATTTTTTTGCCTTTAGGATCTTTTCAGTTGAGCCTAATGACATTTTTGTACTTGATTAGTATGCTTAGTAATCTAAGGATCGGACAAGTTTTAATTGTATTATGGAGGTTATTTTAGATCATTAGTTACCTAGGATTCCCAAGAATCCTATTTTAGCCATTTATTATACCTGGATATTGAAGAGATTGTTATTATAGTTGAGATCTAACTGTTTATCCCTTCATAATGAGATAGTCAACTGTTGATCCATAAATATTGAATTTTCTAAGTCATTCCCCTAGAAATGGACCTTCATCCTGATATGGTTAGAAATATATTATGAAGTTCTCAGAGACATACTGTCATTGAAAAATGTAGTTTTGGTTGATCGAGGTCATAGACCCAAGGATCAAAAGTGGTATATTTATTTATTTTTCTATAGTTTATTTATTTATCTCTATTGATCATGTCATATGTTCCTCTCGCTATATTTATAGTTATATATGGGACCATACTGGTGTCTCGTTATTGAGTTTTGTACTCAAAACCTGCTCGAGGAACCATGGAACGTTGGAATCATGGTAGACCTCTCTATTATTTTCAAGTATAGGTTGAGGTGAGGCTCAGTAATTTTTTTTCAAGATTGTGTATTATGAGTGAGACCTGTAGATTATAGGAGATTCTTGGGAGTAGTGATTTTAACACGCAAAGATTTTATGAGAAGTATTCTTTTTAATTTATTTGATGTCTTGTGTTGTATGATAAACCAAGATTATCTTGTGTTATACGCAACACCGTATTAGCTTGTAGTATACGCAACACTATTCTTGGATCGTGTTACACAAAATTTCAAGTTCGTTTGTTAGAAGTTATTCTACACAACATTGAGTGTATATATAAGTATATTCAATGTATAAATGAAATATCATTGTATTATATTATACATAACAAAAAAGGAATCATGCACTACACGCAACCCTGAGTTGGTTTGCTTTACACGAAATTGCGACCTTCCACAATAGCGTGTGTTGTACGCAATACCGAGTTTCACTAAACAACGATATATTATTAAGATATTGTATAAACTAGCCGTTATGAATAGTAATATCCATTTTTTGAAATTTTAAAAAATTTATCTTTCAAAATGGACTACATTTTTGGATTCGGAATTTCAAAATTAGCCTAGGGTGAAATTTTGGTATTTTTCTGAAAACTTTCAGTTTTTTGATGAATAGTGAAAACAATGAGTTATTGGTTAAAACCAAATTTTTATTTAAATAATAATTTATTTTATTTAAATTTATTTTAGTTAAAAATAAACACATAATACTAATATAATCTCAATGTAATTCATTGGATTCATTTTATAATAATTTTAGATATATAAAATTTTTATTGAACTTTTCACCGTCTTTTACCCACCTCCTAAGAGCATTCGCAATTGTACATAAAACATAACCTTACCGCTTCTGTGAGTTCAATTTCAAAAATATGAGAGACATTGTTAATATAAAGGAGTAAAATGTGGTTCAATAAGATAAAAATAATTTTGGGTGAACATTAACTTTTTACTTTAATTTACCATGGTTAAAAGTAAATAGGGTAATTAAGGGTAAAAATGATATTATTATTACCCTAACACATGTCCTAATTCTATTGGATAAGTGTAATTCAACATAAAACAACCTTAGTAATAAAATATTACCCTTTAGGTCCACTTGTATTAGATTAGGAAACTTATTATTATTTTATTTAAAGAAGACTTAAAAGAGTGAAAATCAAAGTTTAATAACTAAAACAATTTTAATATATGGTTATACATAAGATAAATTCGAATATAAATATTCATTAGAAATATAAAAATATTTCTTACATAATGGTATTTTATTTATAATTTTTACACATTAAATATTTTAATTTATTTATGACACAGTGATGATTCAGTAATTTCCTTTTTAATGAAATATTAACATAATTGATGTTATAAATACCAAAATAAATGTAATATGAGACTTTTTATGAATTAAAATAATTTTATAGGTTAATATGACATGTTATTATTGGTTTAAGTAATTTTTTTCGAACTAATCATGCTGTTATGATTTTCACAAAAATAAATTACCAAATAGTGTCAAAATTGACATAAAATAGTTTTAAAAACAAATATTGTATTATTAATTGTTATTATATTCATAAAAAATCTAAGGTTCTGTAAAATGACTTATATAAGGTTATATATATTAATAAGTAACCACTTGGGGTTCTTTTGGCTTTTTATAGTAAGTTTATTAACCAAATATTGTAAGAAAACAAGAATACATGGTAAAAGTTAAATTATTTAACTTAGAGTTAAATCTAAATGATAAGGTTAAAATAGTAACCTAAACTTGTATAAAACCTATTGGTTGAGAGGATTTCGACCCATACCCACTTTATATTCTATATAAGTAACTTTTGAGCCATTATAAATGGAATATGACTTTATTATAAAATAATAGTTTAAGTTTTTTCTAAAGTGCACCTCTACTTCTTTATAAAAGGGCACCTCCTCCCTCTTCTCTTTACACAATTTTTATCTTTCAAGATCAGAAAAACCCTGAACAGTTCCCTTATCAACTTCCCTATAATCATTATAGAGGTTCTTGTCTCCTCAAAATACCAACTCTACTGCCTTAAGAGGAATCTTAAAAGAGGTAATCTCTTCTACTGATTTTTCAAGTTTTCTTTCTTCTTCAACTTCTTATTATTTAGTTGTTTCATTATAAAGTAATAACATAAGTATCACTAATATAATGATATGTTATTATAAATATTAAACAACCCCATTTTACCTTCTATCCATCCTACGGAAAATAAAATCATCGTGCATGCGTAGGTACGGAATACCATCTACACCCCGTGCTGTAATATGTTTTTACACCACCACCTCACTTGGATGGGTATAATGGTGTAAATAATAAATATATATAGTTATTATAAAATCATAATGATTCTGAGATATTATATCATCCACTCCAATTCAATTCAATAATTATCGGAACGATATCATCGCTCGTGCGTACGTACGGATTACCGTCTCCACGACGCGATGAGATTCATTCTCCATGTTAACCATTCAAGAATGATTATAAAGTACATATAAAGAATAATAATGAAATATATGACATGATAAAGCTAATTTATTTATGTATATATATATATATATGTCATCTACTTACTTCCATCCAAGTCAATAAGGAAAGGAAAACAGCGTTCATGTGTACGTACGGCCTACCGTCTCCATGAACGGTGTATTTCTTTTAATTTACCTATCTATTATATATATATATACAAAATATATATGATATATAAATCTTTATTTACATTCTGGAAGTAATTAAATCATGATATAAGTAATAATAATATCAAGAACAATAAGTCCAAACACGTATGATAAATAAAACGATTTTACCCAAAACGTTGCTTTAACGTGGTATTTACAAAAGAACGGGTAATATAAAGTCATAAGTGAACCTTATATGATATCATAATAATGAATATGATTCTGTAATAATTCAATGACATTATTTAAATCATTATAAAGGATGTTCGGATACGTACGAATCATATCGGACATAAGGTAAGGGATAACTATTCCAATCTCGTTCTTATCCGAGATTGTTATTCGTAAGTATTTATCGGGGTTATTTTTATCATCCATGTCCATGTTTTCTAAATATGTTTTCATTTATTTTTAATGTCATTTTTACCCATTTTCTTACTTTTACCTCATGTTATGGAATAAATCTTTCTTTTGTTTACCATACGAGGAACTTTTTGAATTTTCCGACAAAAGTACGAGGAGAATTTTTTTTAACTTATATGGCATGAACAGATTTTTAAAGTTTCATAAAACCTTATTTTCATGAAGTTTACTCTACAATATTTCATGGTTATTTTCATTAAAATCCTCTTCTTTTAAAATTTCATGGGATTTTGTTAAAAGAAAATGATTTTTAAGAAGAAAGGACATTTTCCTCATGAATTATTTTCAAGTGTTTTATCGAAACCATTTTCCATCTAAGATGAAATTATTTCATATGTGTATATTTCAAGTATAATAACTCTATGATTTACATGGTTTCAATTTTCTTATGATGAAATGATATCCATTTGTTTTATATGGATTATGTTATGATGGGATGATTTTTATAAAACCCATTTTATTATTTGGGTTATGATGAATGATTTATGTTTATTTTGTGTCACAAGTAAAAAATGATTTCATTATGAGATGGGTGGTACTTATATATCCCTCTAATTCATTGGGTAATGATTTATATCTCATGATATAGATAAGGCCATAATGGTAAGTTAATCCAGTTCAGTGATACAGGACTGGAACGAGGTGTGAACTCGATTCAAAAAGGGACTTTGTCCACTAATATGGTCTTGGCAGCAATGCCTTGGCTAATATGGGAATCATATCATGTGATTAATAGTTTTCCACAATTAAATGTTTTATTCCCATGCTATTTTATTAGAATTTATGTTCCTTTATGACCTATTCCTTACGTACTGTCAAGATTTATTTCACCACTCAAGATTTTGATGTGTAAACTTTATGTTCATGTTTTGAAGTTCAAATGTATATGGTTTGTTTTATTTTCTCCATACTTACCCTTACAGTGAATTTGATCTCACCCTGTATATGTTTTCTTTTCCCCATGATATAAATAAAGGTTTTAGGTAAGAAAAAAAAGGGGGAATATCTTTATGGGAGATGTTGAAGATCTTTCACCAAGATTAGAAGATTATATTCTGAGTTTCCAAAGACACTAAACTATTACGGTCCTTTAGTGTCTGTTTTTGTTCTGTATTAGGTATTCCGAAAAAGTAATATAATGTCCATATATGTCAAGATTGTTTCTGTATAGTTGGTATCAGTGGAAAGGTTTCGTTAACCTTTGGAAACTTGGATGCGAAAACTTTAGTGAAATCCCTAGAGAAATTTCGAAGGTTTGTCTAGGGATGTCCCTAAGGATAAGTATACGTATAGGTAACAATCTTAGAATTAAACCTAAGATGTTATATATTTAAAGTAATCCCCCTTTATTATGCTATTTTCCTATCATGATATTTTCCTCTCACACAGCTCTTTTTGGGTTTTAGATGATGGCTAGAACCCAAAGGAACCGTGTTGATCAATGTAATAGACAATGCTATGATTGTCCCCCTGAACAAACCAATGTTATGGGAGATGGAGTGAAAAATATTATTTATATACTTAAACAAGCTATGAATCATTCTGGACTTCCAAATGAGTAGATAAGGGAACAATATTCTATTGAGTACTTCATGAGGCAACGTCCACCTTCTTTCAATGGGTATTCTGATCCACCTGTTGTTGAACAATGGATCAGTACCATTGAAAAGATATTTTCCATAATTCACTGTTTAGAAAATGAAAAAGTCATTTTAGTTGTTTACTGTTTAGAAGGTGAAGCAGACTAGTGGTGGAAACTAATTAATAATACAAGTCCCCAAGATGAAATTCCATCCATGGAATGGGATGAGTTCAAGATATTGTTTTTCAATAATTACTTGCCTTGTATTCTTCAAACAAATATATAAAAGGAGTTCCTTGAGTTTAATAAAAAGGATTATGAATATGTTGGTATATACGAGGCGAAGTTTACAAGGCTTGCAAGGTATGCATCTGGATTTATCATTCAACCTGAAAGTAAAGTTGATTGATTCTTCAGTGGCATAAAATCAAGTCTTCGAGGGGCATTAGCTATAAGAGACTTCAGTACCTATGAATAAATTGTGTGTTGTGCTATCAAGGTAGAACTGGAAGTTGCTGTTACATATCCATCTCATGGTTTTGACAAGAAATGAAAGATGGATTTCAAGGAAAAATCTCAGAACAATGGTGAAAAGAAGGTGAATGTTTCTTTATGCTCAAAGTGTGGAAAGAATCATGGTGTAGATTGTCTTAAAGGGACTAGAAACTATTTTACGTGTGGAAAAGAAGCTCATCAAGAAGTTGAGTGTCAAAGTAATGGGAAAAAGGTAGCTAATGATGCGAATAGAGAAAAGACTACAGAGAACGCACCACCAACACTTCAATACTACAAGTGAAAGGAAATGGGGCATTATGCTAATCAATTCCCTAATCCAAGGGTTAATGATGATCGACCTGAACAACCTCTTAAGGCAAAGGACAAAGGGAAGTCAAATGTGATCACTATTGGCAATGTTGAATATGACAACAATGTGGTGGACTGATAAAGTGTTTATGTAATGGGACTCCAAAATAATGTTGTAGTATCCTGGAATATTTGAATATTTATGTATTGGTCTATTATGGTTTTTAATAATTTTATGGTACCGGTAACCATGAAAAGTGATTGAAATATTTTTGGAAAATAGATGATATGTTCATAATGAATTGATAAGGATAAAATAATATTTTTGATAGTATTCATGAGTTCATGACTGGTACAAGGACAAAGTGATGTCATGGTTTGAGTATACATAATTTTGGGATTTTGGTATGTGGAAAGAGTTAACTTTTGACAGCATTCATGTTTTCACTAAGGTACTATGGTAATTCATGCTTCAAAAGAATACATGATTAAGGTATTCATATGTTTGGAATGTGACCAAAAAGATATATCTTATGATATATGGGGGATAAATGATTGTATTCACGTTCTTGTTATGTGACCTTTCAAGTAATCGTTTTCTTTATACTATGAGATTGGATAGATGTATTTTGGATAAGCCTAAATATTCGAATGGCTTATGTTGTAAATCAGATGATATTATTTAAGGATATAAACTATATTTCGTTATTATTTCTGGAATGCTATAATATTATATTTTTAGAAAAAGGACAACCCATAGGACGAGCGACAACCCGTCGTGTCGGACAAGGATGTGGGAATCGAACCCACAACTGATGTCTGACAAGCCTTTATCGCATAACAATGTCCTACAAGAAGTCCCTAGTTAGTATAAATTAGTTTTAATTTATTAATTGGTATGATATATGAAGTATAAGTCCATTTTAGGAACCATATACGATTAAATCTCACTATAGATGGGCTTATGTATATTTAATAACTTTTGCTAAACTTTTGTTTCAGACAGATGGAATGACCTATCATTCTATCGCATGATCTGCTAACACTTCATGAATGACAAATTAAACTTCATTTCTCTAAGAGATGAAGTGTAAATTGTTCATGGAATGACTAACAGTGAGATTGTACCAAAATCAAGAACGTATTTCTTCTAATTCCAATTCTTTCAACTTTAGGGAAATGATCTTGAAAACCATCAATGTTGTCTTATTTCCCTCATATCTGATGAATCAGATGGTACCTTATATCATTACAAATTTATTTCTTTTTAATTTTAGGATTTTTCATAGCCATATTCTCAACCACTCTCCATCAGAACTTGATGGTTAGATTTCTCTTCCATATAAATATTTTCACTTATGCTCTCATATGTGGAAACCCAGTGATTAGTTAATTTGGGTAACCATTATGTTTCATAATTTAGTTTTAAAATTTAATATTTGGTAGTCCTTTTTATGATGTGGGTTTCTATTAAATAAACTATCAAGTAGTAAACCATTTATAACTCCGACGAATTTCGAGGGAAAAATTCATTTTAAGGGGGGTAGAATGTAACACCCTGAGATTTTATGAGAAGTATTCTTTTTAATTTATTTGATGTCTTGTGTTTTATGCTACACCAAGATTATCTGGCGCTATATGCAACACCGTATTATCTTGTAGTATATGCAACACTATTCTTGGATCGTGTTACACAAAATTTCAAGTTTGTTTGATAGAAGTTGTTCTACGCAACATTGAGTGTATATATATATATATATATTCAATGTAAAAATAAAATATGGTTGGATTATATTATACACAACAACAAATGAATATTTCACTACACACAACCCTAACTTGGCTTTCTTTAAATGTAATCATGACCTTCCACGATAGCGTGTGTTGTACGCAATACCGAGTTTCACTAAACAACGATATGTTATTAAAATATTATATAAACTAGATGTTATGAATAGTAATACCAAATTTTTAAAATTTTATAAATTTTATCTTTCAAAATGTACGTCATTTTTGGATTTGGAATATCAAAATTAGCCCAGGGTGAAATTTTGGTATTTTTCTGAAAACAGTCAATTTTTGATGAATAGTGAAAACACTAAGTTATTGGTTAAAACCAACTTTTTATTTAAATAATAATTTATTTTATTTAAATTTATTTTAGGTCAAAATAGACACATAATACTTATATAAGTTCAATTTAATTAATTGGAGTCATTTTATAATAATTTTAGATATATAAAAATTTTATTGAACTTTTCACCGTCTTTTACCCACCTCCTAGGAGCATTTGTAAATGTACATAAAACATAATTTTTTCACTTCTGTGAGATGGATTTATAAAATCTGAGAGACATGGTTAATATCAAGGAGTAAAATTGGGTTCAATAAGATAAAAATAATTTTTGATGAATAGTAACTTTTTACTTTTATTTACCAAGGTTAAAAGTAAATATTGTAATTAAGGGTAAAAATGATATTATTATTACCCTAACACATGTCCTAATTCTATTGGATAAGTGTAATTATACGAAAAACAACCTTAGAAATAAACTAGTACCCTTTAGGTCCACTTGTATTAGATTAGGACACTTATTATTATTTTATTTAAAGAAGAGTTATAAGAGTTAAAATCACATTTTAATAAATAAAACATTTTTAATATAGGGATATACATAAGATAAATTCAACTATAAATATTCATTATAAAGGGAAAAATATTTCCTACATAATTATATTTTATTTATAATTTTTAGACATTAAATAATTTAATTTATTTATGACATAATGATGATGCAGTAATTACCTTGTTAATGAAATATTAACATAATTGATGTTATAAATACCCAAATAAATGTAATTTGAGAATTTTTATGAATTAGACTAATTTTATAGGTTACTATGACATGTTAGTATTGATTTAATTAAATTTTTTCAAACTAATCATGTTGTTATCAGTTTCACAAAAATTAATTACCAAATAGTGTCAAAATTGACATAAAATAGTTTTTAAAACAAATATTATATTATTAATTGTTATTCTATTTTTAAAAATCTAATGTTAGACCAAATGACTTATATAAGGTTATATATATTAATAATGAACCACTTGGGGTTTTTTGGGTTTGTTAATGTATATTTATTAACCATATATTGCAAGAAAACAAGAACACATGGTAAAAGTTAAATTATTTAACTTAGCGTTAAATCTAAATGATAAGGTTAAAATAGTAACATAAACTTTTCTAAAACCTATTGGTTGAGATTATTTTGACACATAATCACTTTATCTAGTGCCTTAAGAAGAAGCTTAGAAGAGGTGCATTGAAGAAGAGGCAATCTCTTCTACCAATTCTTTCAAGTTTTCTTTCTTCTTCAACTTATTCTTCTTTAGTTGTTTCCTTATAAAGTAATAACATAAGTATCTATAATATACTGATAGGTTATTATAAATATGAATCAACCCCATTTCACCTTTTATCCATCCTACAGAAAATGAAATCACCGCGCGTGCGTACGTACGGAATATCGTCTCTACGCCGTGGTGTAATCTGTTTTTCCACCACCACCTTACTTGGATGTGTATAATGGTTCAAGGAATAACTATATATAGTTATTATAAAATAATAATGGTTCTTACATATTATATCATCCACTATAATTCAATTCAATAATTATGGGAACGATATCATCGCCCGTGCGTACGTACGGATTACAGTCTCTACGACGCGATGAGATTAATTCTCCTTGTTAACCATTCAAGAATGATTATAAAGTATATATAATGAATAATAATGAAATATATGAAATTATAAAGCTACTGGATTTATTTATATATATATTTCATGTACTTACTTCCATCCAAGTCAATAAGGAAAGGAAAATAGCGTTCATGCGTACGTACGGCCTACCGTCTCCATGAACGGTGTATTTCATTTCATTTATCTATATATTATATATATATACTGAATATATATTATATAGAAATCATGATTTACATTCTATAAGTAATTAAATCATGATATATGTATTAATAATATCAAGAACAACAAGTCCAAACACATACGATAAATAAAAATATTTTACCCAAAACGCTTCTTTAACATGGAATTTACAAAAGAACGGGTAATATAAAGTCATAAGTAAACCATATATGATATCATAACAATGAATATGATTCTTTAATAAGTCAATGACATTTTTTAAATTATTATACCAGATGTTTGGATACATACGAAGCATATCGGACCTAAGGTAAGGGATAACTATTCCAATCTCGTTCTTATCTGAGATTCTTATTCGTAAGTATTTACTGGGGTTATTGGTATCATCCATGTCCATGTTTTCTAAAAATGTTTTCATGTATGTTTAATGTCATTTTTACCCATTTTATTACTTTTACTACATGTTATGGAAGGAATATTTCTTTTTTTTACCATATGAGGAACTTTTTGACTTTTCCAAAAAAAGTACAAGGAGAATGTTTTTTCTAACTTATACGGCATGAACGGATTTTTACGGTTTCATAACACATTATTTTCATGAAGTTTACTCTACAATATTTCATGGTTATTTTCATTAAAATCCTTTTCTTTTAAAATAGCATGGCATTTTGTGAAAATAAAATGATTTTTAAGAAGAAAGGAGGTTTTCCTCGCGAATTCTTTTCAAGTGTTTTATCAAAACCATTTTCCATCTAAGATGACATTATTTCATATGTGTATGTTTCAAGTATAATATCTCTATGATTTACATGGTTTCACTTTTCTTATGATGAAATGATATCCATTTGTTTTATATGGATTATGTTATAATGGGATGATATTTATGAAACCCATTTTATTCTTTGTGTTATGATGAATGATTTATGTTTATTTTGTGG
This sequence comes from Viscum album, assembly GCA_963277665.1. NCBI lineage: Eukaryota > Viridiplantae > Streptophyta > Magnoliopsida > Santalales > Viscaceae > Viscum > Viscum album. Next base: position 1,096,278,516 of record OY728139.1, read on the forward strand.
AACAAGTAAGAATGATTTAATTATGAGATGGGTGGGACCTATATCTCCCTCCAATTAATTGGTTAAATATTTATATATCATGAGATAGACATAGCTAGAATGGTAAGTTAATCTGGTTCAGTGATACAGGACTGGAACAAGGAGTGAACTCGATTCAGAAAGGGACTTTGTCCACTAAGATGGTCTTGGAATCAATGCCTTGGCTACTATGGAAATAATATCATGTGATTAATGGTTTTCCACAATTAAATGTTTTATTCTCATGCTATTTCATCATTATTGATGTTCCATTATGACCTATGCCTTACGTACTGCCAATATTTATTTCACCACTCAAGATTTTTATGTGTAAACTTTATGTTCATGTTTTGAAGTTCAAATGTATATGGTTTGTTTTATTTTCTCAATGCTTACACTTACTGAGCATTTCAGCTCACCCTTTATATGTTTTGTTTCCACAGGATATAAAGAATGGTTTTAGGTAAGAAAAATAAAGGGGAAAATCTTTATGGGAGATTTTGAAGATCTTTCACCAAGATTAGAAGATTATATTCTGAGTTTCAAAAGACACTAAACTATTATGGTCCTTTGGTTTCTGTTTTTGTTATGTATAAGGTATTCCGAAAAATTAATGTAATGTCCATGTATGTCAAGATTGGGTCTCTACAGTGATTATGCCTCTATTGATTTTATTTTATTTTTTTAATCCAATATATATACGGAATCAGCTTGGAGGGAGGTCTTTCTTGTATTCCAACTTGACTAACTAATTATGTATTACTTTTTCATTCATTTATTATTACTAGATATGACAATTGCTTATATGTTCACTGATTATTTACATATATGGTTAATGATTGGATATTTTATATATTATTGTGCATTTTAATACATGTATTATAGTCTCCCAACATTACCCCCTTATACCACTACAGCTAGTTGAAAACTTCTAGAATACATGGAGGTGAACCTGAGGTCACACAGAGAACTGGGTTGGGGCCCTAGTCAAGTGTCCCCTATATTGATATGTTATTTTTTTTGGGGATTTCTCAAAATAAATATAATCAGGGTGATGTTCATGGTTTGGCCTCACAGTTAGGAGTAATTAGGTGCCAACCAAAAAGGCTACCATGACACTCCATCCTGAGTTTCATAGTCTCTTGAGAAGCTTCATAGTGTTATAAAAAACATGCAGATATCATTTAAAATTCAAATGTCACGTGAAAGTTCTCCATGCAAAATTTTTTTATGGTTACTCCTAACCATGTCGTCTAATCATGAATCACCCTGAAAAACTAAAAAACGCTAAATTACAATCCCAAATATTATTAAAACTCAAGGTGCCCAAAAATAATATAAAATATTTAAAAATAACCACTAAAATAACATGTGGGTTCCACATTATTTATTTGGTAATATTCATAGGAATAATTAAAATGAACATGGATAAGAGGTCATCGATTTTAAAGAAGAAATATTTTCTTCACTTGGAAGCATTTGGAGTTTTGAAGGATTTAGAAATCCTATTGAGAAAAAGGGATAAAAACATGTGAGATACATATTAGGGAAAGAATATGTCAAGTTATAGAGAGAAATTATAATTTTAAATGTGGTTCAAAAAGGTGGTGGAGGGGTCCTTTTATAAGGGACAATGAATGGATTTTTTGTGAATAATCATTCCATATTTTGTAAGCTAAATAATATTTCCATTAATGTAACCAAAAAAATACTGAGGAAGGTCCATCAATAATACCCTCATCCTGATATTTAGATATAACTTTTTTTGGATATTATATGACTTTACATCTCATTTTAACCATTTAACCTCATTTTTTACCCTGGTAACTCGCATTCACATCAATAACTTATTTTTTTCCAAAAAAATGAAAATGAAATAATTATTTAATTTTTCATCTTGATTACAAATATGATATCCATTTATTAAATTAAATAATTAAAGGTAATTAAAATTTACATTAAAATAAAATTCATAATTCATAAAAATATATTTTAGGAAAATATAATTTTATGCACAAAAATGATATTATTCATATTCCACAATACAGAATAGATATTAGATAGAAGTTAATTTATTTTATATATATATATTAAATTTATTTAAAATAATTATTTAAAAGTGACCAATTTAGTTTGAAACGATAAAAAAACAACACATAGAAATATTATTCATTAAAAATATATCATCTTACCAATAAAAGATTTTATCTTCATTTCTGACTAATTAATAATAAATATATTAATTATTAATTATTTGTTTACATATAAATAATATATTTCATTAAATTTTATAATCCAATATTTGAAACATATTTCTTTGACTATTAATCATTAAATTTTTACTACTCATCAATATTTTATTATTTTGTGGATGTTATTTTCTTATTTTATTAAATATCACATTATTTTTTTCAATCTAGTTTATTGAAATAGTTATGTCAAAGAAACAAATTTTAATAAAAAAAATATGTTCCAAAAAAATCATTGAAATGAAAGATATTTTTAAAAAATTAATTAGTGTTTTTTTCTATTCAAAAAATCATTTATTTTATTTTAAATAAAATATTTATTTGGAATATATATATCTTCTAAAAACATAATTTATATCAACTGCATATTAATAATTTTAAACTAGTAATATTTTTAAAAGTATTATATTCAATAGTTATATACTCTTTTATAATGGAAATATTATACCCATTACATTCTAAAAATTCATTTCATTATAACCTATCGAGTCAGACTTCTAATTCCTTGGTTTTTCTTTTAGGATTTCACAACAAGACTTTTAATTTCATGATGTTTTCTCTCATTATTGGTTAAATTGTTTTGAATTCTAAAATGATAATATGATCAAAATAGATTTCATAATTGTTAAAATATTATTAATTTATAATTATTATCTCATTTCATTTTATTCACTTTTAAGAGATGTAATCTTTCCTGGTATGTAATAATTTAGGGATTATAATACTTATGTTCATGTAGTTTTGTTTTAATGTTCCATTATTTGTGAATAAAGTGTTATTTTGATTCATATCGTATATAATTTATTTCCCAGTCATGTTCCAAACTATTAACATTAATAAAATAAATAACATTTGGTTAGAAAATACATACATAAATTTGAGATGTTATATTAAAACTACTTATAGTAGGTTTTTTTATTGTCTTTATATTTTTTCTAATGTTGTTTGATGTTCACTATTTTTTTATACCAATTGATTTTGTCATGTATTTTATTAATTTAGCCTATTGTTGTAAAAAAATTATTTTTACGGTGGTGATTCTTAATTGTGGTCACCATAATTAGTTTCCTTTTTCCCAATGTACTATAATTTCATACTTATAATAATTTCAGTTGTATATCTATAGAGATTTTATTTTTTTCATGTGTTTGCAAATATTTTCTATAAGCTATTTTTTCTTGAAATTTTACACTACTATTAATCTATCCTTGACTTGTAAAACATTTTTGTGATAATATTCTATACATGTTTTGTAAAAAATGGTCTTGTATTACACGTTTATAAAAAAACATTCATGAGAAACTTCCATTTAGTTATGGAATAGATAAATATCACATTTATGTTGGTCCTTATATTAATAATTTTGAATTCAATTTGAAAAGTGTTAATAAAAAATATATTTTGTTTTCACTTGTTATAAAATGTTAATAATATTAATATATTCTTGTGAATTTTTTTTGAAACAATTTCACTTTAAATTTTGTTGTTGTTTTTTTAATTCTAAGATTTAGTGTCATTTATCAAAGTTACCAAAAAGTGATAATATCTTATATTAACACCATATTAGATACTATTGTCAAAATAATAAAACAATATAGAAAAAGTAATAAATTTCATTGGTGAAGTAGTGATATATGTTTTTTGTTTATATTTTATGTATTTGATAATATATATATATATTCTTTATTTTTAGGCATGAAGAATGTGTTTTTTTCTCGAAAAGTATTTTGGTACAAAACATGTTTTTTATCCCAGATAATAGAGAATTTTTTATGTAACCACTGTTAAAAGACACATCAACCACGAAAAATATATTATGTATACACACTATAGAAGAATTGACCTTTATCGATGGGTTTTTAACAGTAGTTTTCAAAATTACACCAAATTTTCTTATTTATTTTCTTAGCGGTGACTTTGAAACCCCACCACTAATCAAAGACACGTTTTTATAAAAGTGGGTACCATTTAGTAGTGGTTTCTAGCGATGGTTAAAACCATTGTAAAATAATAAAGTTTTTTTATTGAAATTTAACGACAGTTTTAAAAAAACCCACCACTAAACTATAATAAAATAAATTTTATTAATTTCTAATTGAGTTTTAGTGGTGGTTTATTATAAAAACACCACTAAATATATTAATATTTAATAAAAAAATTATAAATAATAAAAATTTATTTATAAAAATATATATGTGTGTGTGTGTTGTAAATAATTAATAATAATTAATATTTTTATAAATTAAAATTTATTATTAATAATTCATAATTCATAATTAACACACACACACACATGAACATATATATATATATTTTAATGTCATGGTTAATGCATCCTCCATAACTAATGTTCTAAGAGAAGTTAAAATCATACTTCAATATCAAGTGACCATAAATTTTTAATTGGGTGCCCATATATGATCCATAACCAATCATGACAAAGATTATAAAAACAACAACAATAAGATAATATAATAGTTTGATTTTAATTGATAACAAATAAAGCATTATCATTCAAATAGAGGTTGAATATATAAGACCCCAGCCTTAAACCTTACTTAATATTGAATTAAATGAATAATTCACGTTGAGGATCTTTTCAGGTTTAGAGTTTTAGAGAATTAGAACATAACTATTAAATCTCAAAAGATTAAAAAGTAGTAACTTCTACTAAGTTTCCATAAAATAAAAACTCTTAAAAAGAAACATGTATAGTTCCATGTTTTAGGTAGCATGACTTTCCCTTGATCCCATCCTTGACCCTATTCCATGCTAAGTCCTGTGAAAAACATTTCAAAAACTTGGGATTATCATAAGAAGCTCAGTAAGGGATACACAAAGAATTAAAACTGTTAGTTTTTCAAAACAACAAGTAAACCATGAATACTTTATCAATATAATACTTTTCACCTTCATGAAGTAGTAAAAACTCTTCATTGAAAAAAAAGTATCATTACTTACCTTTTTGTAACCAAAGGATTACCATAAAACCCATATAAAGAACACATAACATATATAAAGGTAACTTGGGACATAAACATACTTAAGTGGAATAACCATACGGTCGACTTCCACACATATCACTTAATGGAATAGCCATACGGCCAATTTCCATACATACTTAATGGAATAGCCATACGGACGACTTCCATACCCAATGCATTGGAGGTTATAACGTAACCACCCGTCCTGGTATTCACGGCACCACCCGTCATATGGTTTATAACGTAACCACCCGTTAAAATGTCCAAGTACCAGTATAAAATCATAAAACATAAAACCAATATAAAGGAATGATAACATTTCCACATTTCAATCACAATATATCATAAATATAATGACATAATAGAATCCTTTTTCAAAACCATTTTCAATACCAAAATACATAAAAGATTATATGGTATTTATTTTATTCTAAAAACATTACGGCTTGTTGAGAAAGCCAAAGACCAAATAATACTCGCGGTGGCGGAAAAGGTCGTTGTCACCGCGTACGTTAAAAAAACATTCCTTTTTGTCGTTTAGTAAAACGCTTCGTAGAACAAGATTATTTTTGTATAAAAGTCAAAGTCAAAGGGGTTTATACACCGTATAAAAGAAAGTTGTGTATAAAACGAAATATGCCTCAATGGAAGGAGATTGAGATGAAGTCCCTTACCTCGGGTCCGACTTGACTCGATTGTTCTTCAACGTCCTGAATAATAAACTTGAGTTAATTTATACTTGATTAAGAACCTTTTTAAAGTTCATTATTCCTTTTATATCACTTATTGCCATGTTATAAACATTATGTAACCATTTAAGTTAATAATGTTTGTTTTGTCAATATTTGGTTCTGAAGTCGAAAGTGGACTTCTTACAATTACATGTTGTTCGTGTGGTCAAAGGTTCTTTATATCCAGAATGAAATTCCCGATTTGGATACAATATGTATCATATATATCCAGCATATACATGTATTTATAATATTACATAATCATTTAGAGGTAATAAATGAAATGCACCGTTCATGGAGACGGTAAGCCGTACGTACGCATGAACGCTACTTTCAATTCTTTGTCATATTAATGGAATTAAAAATAAATGAGAGGTATGTATATTTTAATTCCAGAATTATATTTATCATTTAGATATATCATTAATTATATATATCCATTATATACATGTACTTTTAATAGTACATTACATTTGGGGATAAGAAATGAAATGCACCGTTCATGGAGACGGTAAGTCGTACGTACGCATGAACGCTACTTTCATTTCTATCTCATACTTTAATGGAAAGAAATAATAATGATATAGAGGTATATTATAATTCCAGTATAACATCATATATAATAACTTTAAATCCATCCTTTACACGTCCCACATATGGCATTAACGAATCACATCACTTTGAGGGGGCGGTAGTCCGCACTTCCTTAAATGAAGATATCGTGTTTACCCATAATGGAAACCATAAAGGTATGCCCAAAATGAAAAAAACAGAAGCTTAAGGAAAACATAAACATATTATATATCATATATAAAAATAGTGACATCATAATGGCCACCTTTGAAGGTGTTAAATGAGTATTGAACAATCATCGTTTCGGGAGGCAGAATTTCGCCATCCACGGAAACCGTATGTTCTTTAACCATTTCATGTAGTTGTGTGAGAGTGTAGCTCAAATAAATCATATAACAACATCCTAGTATATTGAATATACTGGTGTTGTTACAAAATAAGTAAATAAAAAGAGTTTAGGGGGTTGGAGAAGCAAAATAAAACAATTGAACATGAGAGAATGAATTACCTTTAAAAGTGTAACTCCTTTTGATTTGAGCCTAAAGGCTTCCTTTGAAAGGCTTCTGCCCAAAGTTAATCCTCTAGGATGAGGAGAGGGATGTGGAGAGAGTAAATGGGCAGGGTTTGGCCGAGACAAAGGCTTGAGGAGTGTGTGAAATGAGGTAGAGGTGGGGGCCTTTTATAAGAGGAGAGGAGGGGCACTTTTGGAAAGTAAAGAAATATTACTTTATTTGAAAATGTGTTTCGGTTTTAAAAGGTCCCACATTACTATAATTCGTGTATAAGGTGATAAGGGTTCGAAATCCACTCATCCAATTGGTTTTGGACATGTGTAGTTCATAGATTTTACATTATCTTTCCATTTTATTTAAATCATCAAATAATGATGCCATTGCTGCATCATTATTATGTCATAAATAATTTAATTTATTTAATGTCTAAAAATTATAAAAAAAATACTATGATGTAGGAAATCTTTTTAGATTTCCAATGACTATTTATAATCAAATATCTGACTTGTATAACCCCATTTAAAAATTGTTTTAGTAAAACATATTATGTTTGTGTCATTTTTTACTTTTACATTAAATAAAAAGTAATTTATGTCATTTCCCAACCAAAGTGGATCCATGGGGTCCCCAAGTTGACCCATGGCTTGTATTGGTCGGCCATGACACAACCCATGAGGGTAGGACATGTGTCAAGCTCATTTTATTTTATTAAAGCATTATTTTTACCTTAAACTACACTAATTACTACTAATCGCGATTAAGAACTTAATAAGTTACTATTCACCAAAAAATTATTTTGATCTCATTGAACCACATTTTACTTCTTAATGACAACCATGTATGTCGGATTTTTAAAATTCAAAACACAATGATGGAAAAATTTTATTTAAACGGAAAATCAGTTTTTATAAGTACCACTTAGTGGTTTTACTATTCATCAAAAATTGAAGTTTTTCAGAAAATTACCAAAAATTCACCCTAAGCTATATTTGATATTAAGAATTCAAAAATGAAGTCTATTTTACAAAATTCAAAACATATAATTCATATTAATTAATTTAATAATTAATTCCAGCTGTCAGAGCAAATAGCGTGTTTTTATGAAACAATAAGTATCAAAAGATTGACACTAGTTTAAGTCTGATTTCAAAGTGAAATTAATTCCAACGACCACTATTGGATTTAATGGTAAAAATATTTTCTAATTTCACTTTAAAACCAATTCAAAAGATAATCTAATCATATAAATAAATTATATTAAAAAGAGGTTTTGAATTAAAATACAACATTTTACACTATTCATTAAAAAAAAGAACTTTATCAGAAAAGTACCAAATATTTACACAAAGTAAATTTTGATGTCCCGATTATAAAGAGGAGTTATATTTGGTCCAATAGAATTTATAAGATCGATCAAAACTATATTTAATGACGGTTCTCCGTCAAAAGGTGATAAGTGGACCTTTCGTGAAAATTAGGGTATAAATGCCTAAAATTGAACTCTTTCCGTATTTTAAGACTTTATCTTTTATTGGGTAAATGTAAAAACATTTAAAAACATATATAATCATATTTTAGTTATTTCTATCCATTCCCACCAGTACAACGGCTACTCGTTAACTAACATTTAAAATAATAATATTTTATTACTTGTGTGCAACGTAAGTTTTCAAAGAAACTCATCGTTGCGTACCGAGTACGATATCGAACGTAGAAACCCCTTTTAATTAAAATTAATATTTAATTCGTAAATATTAATAAATATGAAAATTCTTTATTCTTTATTTACCTGGGATGTTACATCCTTCCCCCCTTTTGGGAATTGCGTCCTCGCAATTTTATTCACTTATCAAAATAAGTGGGGGTATTTATACCTCATAGCATTTTCAGATTCCCATGTTTCCTCTTCAATCACATGGTTTTTTCCACAAAACCTTTACCTGATGAATCACCTTATTCCGTAACACCTGCTCCCTGTGGTCAAGAATCTGGACCGGTTGTTCCTCATAAGATAGGTTCCCTTCCAGCTGAACTACCTCTGGACTCAAAACATGAGATGGATCTGGCATATACTTTCTCAACATTGAAACATGAAAAACATTGTGTACCTGAGATAAACTCGGAGGTAAAATCACCTGGTATGAAACTGATCCAACTCTCTCCAGAATTTCATATGGTCCAATAAACCTTGGACTCAGCTTTCCTTTCTTACCAAATCTCATCACACTTTTCCAAGGAGAAACCTTGAGAAAAACATGATCACCTACCTCGAAAGATAGATCCTTCCTCCAGTTATCCGCATAACTCTTCTGCCTGCTCTGAGCTATTATCATGTGCTTCTGAATCAACTGAACTTTTTCTGCCATCTCTTCTACCAATTCTGGTCCCATCAGCTTCCTTTCACCCACTTCATTCCAAAATGCTGGAGTTCGACACCGCTTCCCATATAATGCCTCAAATGGTGCCATCTGTATACTGGAATGAAAACTATTATTATAAGAAAACTCAACCAAAGAAAGATGTTGGTCCCAACTTCCCTGATAATCCATAGAACAAGCTCGTAGAATATCCTCCAATGTCTAGATTGTTCATTCTGACTGCCCATCTGATTGAGGATGAAAAGCTGTACTAAATTTTAATTCAGTACCCAACGAGTTCTGAAGGCCTTTCCAAAAGTTAGAAGTAAACCTGGGATCACGATCCGATACAATGGAGAGAGAAACTCCATGTAACCTCACTATTTCTTTAAGATACAAACGGGAAAGTTGATCAAGAGAGAAAGTATCTCGTATAGCAAGGAAATGAGCAGATTTGATCAAGCGATCAACAATAACCCATATTGCATTATTACCTCGAGATGTCTTCGGTAATCCAACAATAAAGTCCATGGATATATTCTCCCATTTCCACTCTGGCACTGGTAAAGGCTGAAGCATCCCTTTCGGTAACTGTAGCTCTGCTTTAACCTGTTGACATGTCAAACACTTCACAGTAAAATCAACAATATCTCTTTTCATTCCATCCCACCAGTAATACTCCCGCAGATCTCTGTACATCTTAGTACTGCCAGGATGAAATAAAAACGGGGAACTATGAGCCTCACATAACAACTCATTCTTCAACTGTGAATCACAAGGCACACATAACCTCTTACCAAACCTCAAAACACAAACACAAACTTATCCAAGAACTCATGGAAAATTTTATTCATAAGTTCCATGAATACAGCAGGTGCATTGGTTAACCCAAAAGGCATAACTAAAAATTCATAATGGCCATATCTAGTACAGAACGTAGTCTTCGGAACGTCTGCTTCTTTTACTTTCAACTGATGGTACCCCGACCTCAAGTCAATCTTCGAAAAATACTAAGCTCCCTGGAGCTGATACCACTTCATTCGATGGCCCAACATCTGCTGAAGTTGTTGCAAAGGATTTTACCACCCCTTTCTGCTTGTAGTCTGGCTGCATTCCCCCAGTTGAGTTCTTCGTTGGACACTCGTTTTCATAATGACCCATTTCATTACACTTAAAACATCTTACCAATGGATTTTCATTTCCTGCTTGATCATCTTCCTTACAGTTACGAGCAATATGACCAGACTTACCACACCGAAAGCACTTACCAGACTTGGATAAACATTCTCCAAGATGCATTTTACCACACTTCTCATAGGATGGATATTTGGTTTTCTTACCTCCTTGCTTCTTTGATGAATTCTTCTCCTTTGTCTGCCAACTAGACCTCTTATTCTGTTGTTTGTCATAGAACACCTGATCATTGGTAAACTCTATTTCCACCTTCTCCGCACATCAAACAAGTTTTTCATAACTTTTGAACTCACGAGAAGCTAAATCCCTTCGATACTTTGGCTTTAACCCTGGGTAAAAACGGTTTATTTTACTATCAAGATCTCGTATGAAGTTTGGAGCATACCTTGCCAATCGAGTGAACTTTTCTTCATAAGCAGCCACTGAATCATCCTCCTGCCTCAATTCTAGGAACTTTTTTTCCATCCTAAGACGAACCACCTTAGGAAAAAATTTCTCAAGAAACATACCTTTGAATTCATCCCAGTGAAGATCCTCAATCTCATCATTATCCCTTATATTTTTCACCATCGACCACCACTGATCAGCTTCACCTTCAAAACGGTAAACAGCAAGACTAACCTTTTGATGTTCTGAACACCCCATGACATCAAAAATTTTCTCCAGTGCTTTAATCCACCCTTTAGCTTGCACAGGGTCGGATGATCCTCTAAATGATGGGGGATATTGCCTCATGAAATGTTCCACCACTAACATGTTCCTCTGCGGTTGATCTGGCTGATCTCGTGCATGGATACCACCACCATTTATAGCCTGAGTCAATTGTTCCATCACTGCAAAAAACTGTTCAGTTCCGATTCCGACCATCTCAGGTTGCTGATTTGGAAGGTTATCTTCCTCCTGATGTCGTCCCAACATAGCTGCTTTTTTTCCTCTGCGGAAAACCATTCTGAACAAAGAAATATCTTAGGCGAAGCAACATGGTAATCCTTAAATGCTATATCATTTCAATCATATTATAATTTAACACTTTTCTAACTCCTAAAGTTGTCTAAACCGACCTCTGATACTAACTATAAGGCCCCATCCTTAAACCTTACTTAATATTGAATTAAATGAATAATTCACGTTGAGGATCTTTTCAGGTTTAGAGTTTTAGAGAATTAGAACATAACTATTACATCTCAAAAGATTAAAAAGTAGTAACTTCTACTAAGTTTCCATAAAATATAAACTCTTAAAAAGAAACATGTATAGTTCCATGTTTTAGGTAGCATGACTTTCCCTTGATCCCATCCTTGACCCTATTCCATGCTAAGTCCTGTGAAAAACATTTCAAAAACTTGGGATGAGCATAAGAAGCTCAGTAAGGGATACACAAAGAATGAAAACTGTTAGTTTTTCAAAACAACAAGTAAACCATGAATACTTTATCAATATAATACTTTTCACCTTCATGAAGTAGTAAAAACTCTTCATTGAAAAAAAATTATCATTACTTACCTTTTTGTAACCAAAGGATTACCATAAAATCCATATAAAGAACACATAACATATATAAAGGTAACTTGGGACATAAAAATACTTAAGTGGAATAACCATACGGTCGACTTCCACACATATCACTTAATGGAATAGCCATACGGCCAATTTCTATACATACTTAATGGAATAGCCATACGGCCGACTTCCATACCCAATGCATTGGAGGTTATAACGTAACCACCCGTCCTGGTATTCACGGCACCACCCGTCATATGGTTTATAACGTAACCACCCGTTAAAATGTCCAAGTACCAGTATAAAATCATAAAACATAAAACCAATATAAAGGAATGATAACATTTCCACATTTCAATCACAATATATCATAAATATAATGACATAATAGAATCCTTTTTCAAAACCATTTTCAATACCAAAATACATAAAAGAGTATATGGTATTTATTTTATTCTAAAAACATTACGGCTTGTTGAGAACGCCAAAGACCAAATAATACTCGCGGTGGCGGAAAAGGTCGTTGTCACCGCGTACGTTAAAAAAACATTCCTTTTTGTCGTTTAGTAAAACGCTTCATAGAACAAGATTCCTTTTGTATAAAAGTAAAATTCAAAGGGTTTTATACACCGTATAAAAGAAAGTTGTGTATAAAATGAAATATTCCTCAATGGAAGGAGATTGAGACGAAGTCCCTTACCTCGGGTCCGACTTGACTCGATCGTTCTTTAACGTCCTGAATAATAAACTTGAGTTAATTTATACTTGATTAAGAACCTTTTTAAAGTTCATTATTCCTTTTATATCACTTATTGCCATGTTATAAACATTATGTAACCATTTAAGTTAATAATGTTTGTTTTGTCAATATTTGGTTCTGAAGTCGAAAGTGGACTTCTTACAATTACATGTTGTTCGTGTGGTCAAAGGTTCTTTATATCCAGAATGAAATTCCCGATTTGGATATAATATGTATCATATATATCCATCATATACATGTATTTATAATATTACACAATCATTTAGAGGTAATAAATGAAATGCACCGTTCATGGAGACGGTAAGCCGTACGTACGCATGAACGCTACTTTCATTTCTTTGTCATATTAATGGAATTAAAACTAAATGAGAGGTATGTATATTTTAATTCCAGAATTATATTCATCATTTAGATATATCATTAATTATATATATCCATTATATACATGTACTTTTAATAGTACATTACATTTGGGGATAAGAAATGAAATGCACCGTTCATGGAGACAGTAAGCCGTACGTACGCATGAACGCTACTTTCATTTCTATCTCATAATTTAATGGAAAGAAATAATAATGATATAGAGGTATATTATAATTCCAGTATAACATCATATATAATAACTTTAAATCCATCCTTTACACGTCCCACATATGGCATTAACGAATCACATCACTTTGAGGGGGCGGTAGTCCGCACTTCCTTAAATGAAGATATCGTGTTTACCCATAATGGAAAACATAAAGGTATGACCAAAATGAAAAAAAAAGAAGCTTAAGGAAAACATAAACATATTATATATCATATATAAAAATATTGACATCATAATGGCCACCTTTGAAGGTGTTAAATGAGTATTGAACAATAATCATTTCGGGAGGCAGAATTTCGCCATCCACGGAAACCGTATGTTCTTTAACCATTTGATGTAGTTGTGTGGGAGTGTAGCTCAAATAAATCTTATAGCAACATCCTAGTATATTGAAGATACTGTTGTTGTTACAAAAGAAGTAAATAAAAAGAGTTTATGGGGTTGGAGAAGCAAAATAAAACAAATGAATATGAGAGAATGAATTACCTTTAAAAGTGTAACTACTTTTGATTTGAGCCTAAAGGCTTCCTTTGAAAGGATTCTTCCCAAAGTTAATCCTCTAGGATGAGGAGAAGGATGTGGAGAGAGTAAATGGGCAGGGGTTGGTCGAGCCAAAGGCTTGAGGAGTGTGTGAAATGAGGTAGAGGTGGGGGCCTTTTATAAGAGGAGAGGAGGGGCACTTTTGGAAAGTAAAGAACTATTACTTTATTTGAAAATTTGTTTCGGTTTTAAAAGGTCCCACATTGATATAATTCGTGGGTAAGGTGATAGGGGTTCGAAATCCACTAATCCAATTGGTTTTGTACATGTTTAGTTCATAGATGTTACATTATCTTTCCATTTTATTTAAATCGTCAAATAATGATGCCATCGCTACATCATTATTATGTCATAACTAATTTAATTTATTTAATGTCTAAAAATTATAAAAAATATACTATGATGTATGAAATCGTTTTAGATTTCCAATGACTATTTATAATCAAAAATCTGACTTGTATAACCCCATTTAAAATTGTTTTAGTAAAACATATTATGTTTGTGTCATTTTTTACTTTTACATTAAATAAAAAGTAATTTATGTCATTTCCCAACCAAAGTGGATCCATGTGGTCCCCAAGTTGACCCATGGATTTTCTTGGTCTTCCATGACACAACCAATGAGGGTAGGACATGTGTCAAGCTCATTTTATTTTATTAAAGCATTATTTTTACCTTAAACTACACTAATTACTACTAATCGCGATTAAGAACTTAATACGTTACTATTCACCAAAAAATTATTTTAATCTCATTGAACCACATTTTACTTCTTAATGACAACCATGTATGTCGGATTTTTGAAATTCAAAACACAATGATGGCAAAATTTTATTTAAACAGAAAATCAGTTTTTATAAGTACCACTTAGTGGTTTCACTATTCATCAAAAATTGAAGTTTTTCAGAAAATTACCAAAAATTCACCCTAAGCTATATTTGATATTAAGAATTCAAAAATGAAGTCTATTTTACAAAATTAAAAACATATAAGTCATATTAATTAATTTAATAATTAATTCCCGCTGTCAGATCAAATAGCGTGTTTTTATGAAACAATAAGTATCAAAAGATTGACACTAGTTTAAGTCCGATTTCAAAGTGAAATTAATTCCAACGACCACTATTGGATTTAATGGTAAAAATATTTTCTAATTTCACTTTAAAACCAATTCAAAAGATAATCTAATAATATAAATAAATTAGATTAAAAAGAGGTTTTGAATTAAAATACAACATTTTACACTATTCATTAAAAAATGAACTTTATCAGAAAAGTACCAAAAATTTACACAAAGTAAATTTTGATGTCCCGATTCTAAAGAAGAGTTATATTTGGTCCAATAGAATTTATAAGATCGATCAAAACTATATTTAATGACGGTTCTCCGTCAAAAGGTGATAAGTGGACCTTTCGTGAAAATTAGGGTATAGATGCCTAAAATTGAACTCTTTCCGTATTTTAAGCCTTTATCTTTTATTGGGTAAATGTAAAAACATTTAAAAACATATATAATCATATTTTAGTTATTTCTATCCATTCCCTCCAGTACAACGGCTACTCGTTAACTAACATTTAAAATAATATTATTTTATTACTTGTGTGCAACGTAAGTTTTCAATGAAACTCATCGTTGCGTACCGAGTATGCTATCAAACGTAGAAACCCCTTTTAATTAAAATTAATATTTAATTAGTAAATATTAATAAATATGAAAATTCTTTATTCTTTATTTACCTGGGATGTTACAGAATATCATTTTCCAACTTCAAACAGTCATAACTTTTGATCTGGCTGTCTATTTTGGCTTCAAAAGATTTAAAATCAAAGATTTCAAAAACATCTACATTGTCTATACTCAGGGGTGCCTTGGTCCTTGACTTTTCTCAATAAAAAGGGTCAATAAGGCCTCCAAAACAGATTTTTTAGTTGGTGTGCCCTAATTTTTTAACCTTTTATTGAATTTTAGCTCAGTTTAAGAGGTTCTTCTGATGATTTTTGGGTTATCTATGATTTTATTACAATGATTTAAATTCATATTGATATTATGGTTTTGCAATTAGAGTGTTCTCCCCTATTTGAGTTATTTATTATTTAATTTATATATATCTGTGTGTGTATTTCTATATATTTTTATATATTTAATTATAATTTTTTTATATTAATCTATATTGATCTAATGAATGAGGGATGTGATGAAAGAACTTTGAGAGTTTCTTTATCATGTTATTCATTGTGGCTAGGTTTTGGTTTAGATGGATATCAACCTGGATTGTTACTTTGATCCTCATGAGGTGTTTTTTTCTCATCGAAGAAGTATGAAGTCACAGTTGAAAGTGTGGATAGAGGAATGGCTCAAAAAGTGTCAGATCCTATTGACTGTGGGATCTGTGAAGTTCTATGTTTTTATTTGAGGAATTTTATGGTTGACCAGAGGAACAAGATGATGTGCTTTATAGATAAACCCCCTAATTATTGGTTCTTTTCTGACTCTCGGTTTGTTTGCGATGTCTCACAGACTAATAACATGAATAATAGATTCTTATTTTTCATTAAAGTGAACTTTAAATTGTTTTATGACCAAATTCAGGATTTAAATCATTTCATTTTTTTCAGTTGACCCCACAACACAAGAGTAATGCAAGGAAGCTTGATACTTAACGGATCCAACTCCTTTGTGTTTGGGGTTTTTATGGCTAGTAGATCATCTCAATTGGAATGTAAATCTTCTATATAATATTTCACTGGGAATATATTAAAATACAATCTTGGAGTTTCAAATTTATCTCTCTCAAATCGATGTTCTTGAGACTTTAGGACTGGGATCTCTTATGTTGTAAGGAAAATATTAAAAACTCCATCACTCGTTATTGGATTCAGATTAGGGGGTTGAATTCATTCTTTTGGAACCATCATATTCTATATAATTCCACCTCAACTATGGTAACCCTTATCAAATTTTATTTAGATACTGATATTTCAAGCTATTGTCATTATTCTAGACTGATTTTCCATGTTAACCAATGTTCCATGCTCATTAAAAATGTTTATTTGGTTTTTGATGAGTTTAAATTTGATAATTTAGTATAGAATGATCATGTACCTAATTTTTTTTATAATTTTTTTATTATAAGTCATAATTAAAGATATGTTAAGGGATTCATATGTTTTAATTATAAAAAAATGTGTATATGGTTGAGTAGTTAAAATTTAAACTACCTATTTTGGAAGATGGTAACACTGTCTTGAAAGGAGGTATATTTTCAAATAATGTTGTGTAAATAAACAATCCTAATGTTTATTTTATGAAAACCAAGAGTGATATATTTATGGGTAATATAGATTACAAGAATGTGGATAAAAATGGGATACCTTGAAATGGTCAATAGTCAGTTGGGGGTTCTCAATAGAATCAAGGACCATTCTCTTTTTCTACAATGGTTGAGAGATATAATTATATTATCTCTAGTCATAAAAATGGAATGGTTCGTGATGATCACATAATAAAAAATGGTTCACTTTTGAATTTTTGAGATATGGATGTGCACACTAAATTTTAAGAACCTGGTAGTGATGTTGGCGAGGATTCTATGTATTTTTTGGGGATCAATATACTTCCAAAGAAAAATAGATTTTGATGTAGTATATTTTTCAATGCAAACCATGAGGAATGGGATTGAGGATCTTAAAATGTATTAGGGTGTAAAAAAGTTGATTCTATAAGTGAGATGGTTGGAAGTCTAGTTGTTCAACAAAATGTTGCAATTAATGATGTATCTCTTCCCAATTCTCACAATCTTGTTACACCTTCTCTTAATAACAGAATATGGTAGCTTCAAAAAGTCCCATAAATAGTTCAAGATATACCCATAGATGTAGTTTGATGCGTTATGATCCCTGATGATCATTTTGCTAGTGTAGTTGAATTCTCATAGGAATTACAATTGGTTAGTAACTCACGCATCAAGGATGTTGACCAGCCTTTTGTAATAACAGCCCCACCATATCATGGGGATGATCTTATTCCTATAAATTATATAATAAATCCACAATCATATGGATATTTTAGGTAATTTTTTCACCACACATCAGACTATGGTGAATGCTTCCTTTGTGGGTCATGTTTTTGAATCCCATAGAGTAGATATTTAATCTATGAAGGATAGACATATCCCATATATAAGGGATTCTGTTGGGATAATAAATAAAGGCTTCTTCTATATGAATGATTCAATTAACACCCTTTAATTTTTTTTCCTTTTTATATTAAGTGTGTTAAAAATATTTGGGGTGTTGCCTTCAATGTGGAGTTAGTTAAGGGTTTGTTCAATAATTTCACTCCAAAGGAGAATAATATTAAATAGGATGAAAAACACTCAATTGAAAATAATAGACAAAAATTGGGGGGGGGGGATAAATCCTATATTATTAGATCTATTTTACCTATGTAGATTGAGGATCCCACTTCTTTTGTATAGCTTAGTGAGTCAATGCCTAATGAGGATGGTAAGGACATGGACAAAAAAGTTATGGTTATCGTTAATGTTTTAATGCATGAACTAAAACATCTAATAATACATGATCATGGATATGAATCTGGTAAAGTTTTCTCTACCACCCCTAAAAATGTCTCAATACATGAAGAATGTCATTCATCAGATATGGATCAAATTTGAGACAATAACCTAAGAAAATAAAGAGAGGTCAGCACCAGAAAAACTTGTATGGCTCTCTAAACATAAGAGATATTCATTAAAAAAAGATAAATATTGTAAAGACCCAAAACCTAGAAGCCTAAATATAATGGTTACTTTATTATAGTGGTAACATATACAGGTGATCACATCTCAATTTATAGAATTGTTTAGAAGTCATGGTAAACTAGATACATAATATAAATCTTACATACATTTGAAAAAATAAATTACAAAAAAAAGTATTTTATTTTATAACAGTATTATTCCTTTTAGCATATCCCTACATATAAATTATAATACACATCACAATATCTTTGAAAAAGGAAACATAAAAAAATGTGAGCTCAGAATATAACAAATTTAGGGACTAGCGGGGGTTTTATTTTTGTTTGGTGAGGTTTCAATCACATCCAAATATTTCCATTATAGTTCTTATAAACTTCTACTAAAGTTAGCTTCATGAATCCATTAGATTTTTTTCCCCCATTTAGTTTTGGTTCTAAGGAAGTGTCGTGAAATGTTATTTAGCAGCTGTTATTTCAAATTTTAGTGATGGTTTTTTCGATCAAAAGTGTTGAAAGTTTAGTGGGGGTTTAAACCGATTATATAATTAATAATATATTATAGTGGTGTAAACCATTGATAAAAAATATTTTTACTATATATAGTGATTTTTAATACCACCATTTTATATCAATATTAAAAAACATGCATAAGGTACAACTTCTCCAAAAAATACCAAACAAATGGAAAACTATAAAAATAAAAACCCTTAACTATATCACCATCAATGATACCCAAGAAAACTCCTTAAAAACTTTAAATTTAAATGAAATAGTATAAATAAAAACATAATTCTAAAACCAAAAAATATCATTAAATCAATCAATATAAATATCTAAAACCAATCGATTATAAATATAATAAAACAATATCAAATAAAATCAATGAAATACCATATCAAAACACCAAAATACACTATTAAAATAAATAAATAAAGAAAACTTCCTATAAAATAAACACTTATCTTACCTGTCAGTTCATAAGTCACTCTAACTTAATATTTAGTGGTGGTCCATCATAGGATACCACCTTGTTAACAAACTCAAAATATGAGAATAAAACAAAAACAAAAAAACCACACCACCACATCTTTTTACCATAATCTATCCATCATATCACACACAATAACCTCATTATGTTTCCACTTCATCCATGAATACATATAAACTCATTCCATAATATTTCCATATCACTTCATATCACTATTTAGCACATAATCAAATAACCATTCCATAGATATAGAACCCCACACTTGTACATTTCATAACATCACTACATCTGTATATCCACTGAACAGATATTTTATATTTCCACAACACATTTTCATAAATCATTACCACATCATCACTAAACAAATACCAACAGACCACAAATAAAAAAATAACATGAACTTAATAACTATAATAAATTTCTCATAACAAGGCTTCTACATAACAAGTCAATAATCAACTAATCCCCAATATTCTTTTCAACCATTCCTCTATTGACCCCTAAAATCTTCCACACCTCAATATAAGATAAAAAAATTTCCACCACAACCCCACTTTCATTTTATTAACCACACAAAACCCCCCAAGAAATAAGAATATCTATGATAACATGAGAAATAATGCATAAAAACCAACCCTTATAAACCCTTGAATTACTTCATATCCCCCACATTATATGGGTCAATATAACTCTCCCTCATAAAATGATCCTACAAAAATTCTTACATTCACCACTGTAATCATATCTTTCTTATGCCAACACTAATATAATATCTATAAAAATGATAAAAGAATTGCACATTCTCATACATCACCCATCACCAAATATATCCTATATTCCATAACAAAATCAATTTACTAGGATACCCACCACCCCATATTTCTCTATTTTACCACACTCTTCCCGATTATTAAGATATAAAAAATCAATTACTCATATTAGTCTCACCAAAATAAAGGAAAAAAAAACATCCCAACACAAACCCCCAATATGAGGTACCCACCATCCATAAACAATTCCAAACCAACTCTTGACTTCCCTATACTATTACAATCTATTTAATACATATAAGGAAAATGAAAAAAGTAATCAAACTATAATGGAATAAATTACGTGGAATATTTTAAAAGAATAACCTAGAAGAACCTAAGAATAATGATTATAAGTGAAACTTTAGAAGAAAACACAAAAAATAAAACATGAATATAAATTTCATGTAATGGAATAGAAATATAGATATCCCCTTCCTCAAAGAAATATCTAGAACCATTGCATGATTTCTCAATCACCATATAATTTTTTTATTCTGTCATCATTTTTGTTATATAACACTTTCACTAAATCCAAAGTCAATCCCCATTTCTACCTGATTAACTAAGGTTGTCTATATCTCTTTCTCTATCTCCACTCCATTCTCTCAACACCTGTATAATAGTTTTCTTGAAAATTAAATAGTGAGGTATATTTAAATTTCAACTTAAAACTGATAAAATATTTTTTGCTAAATGTTCATTAAATTTTGTGATTTAACTACAGACTCAAATCATCCATTGATTCAATGTCACCAAGGACACATCTAGTAATATTCTGATATAATTCAACCAATTCATTCTTTAAATAAATGACCTTAGAATCCTACTACTATATATGAGTCCCATATTGATGGATAGTTCTCTTCTACAAATAAATTTAGTTTTTCATTGCAATAAACTACCTCTGAGCATCCATAGGTAGAGATTAAAACAACCTAGAGAATATATTGTTTCAATACCCTATGACCTACCAAATAACTCATACACTAATGGCCCAAAACCTTTCTCATGCAAGAAACTAGGATACTCTTTTCCAAGGACCAAACCAATTGGATCATCCCAGGAGACTGAGAAGGAATTCATGAGATTGGCATCCCATGGTTATTTTATTTTTTTCATAAAATAAAATATCAGTAAAATTTAAATCCATACATATTAACATAGTGAAAAATAAATATAGAGTGTGATATTTTTTGTAAACCATTACAATGAAAAATGATTTCATATCCTAACTTATTTGGTAGGATCATTCACATAACTCCCATTTGATTTCATATGAACAAAAACCAAAGTTCTCTCAAGGATAATTGGTGCCAAAAATTCTATATATAAATTAAAAAGATATAAATCCACAAATTTATATTTGTAATAGATAATATTATCATATAAATATTTGAACTGATGAAAATATTACCATAGTGAATTATTTTCTTGAAAAACTCTTCGAAATAATGGTGTGGTGCATGATTTGATTCACTGAACTTCGATATATTTTTTCATTATAATTACTAAAATAAATAACTTGTGTTTTAATAGTAATGTATGAAATTACATATCCTTTTCATGTGCATTTATATATGTAAAATGAGATTAATATAATAATATATTCTTCAATACCTTGTACTTATCATGGTGATGGCTACTAATAAACACTTTTCACTTCTCTCAAGGTATCCCATTAGGTACCTTATCATACTACAACTGAATAGTCGGTGATGTATCATTTAATTCTTTCTAAAATATCCATTTAAAATAATTACATTTCTTACCCAAATTTTCAACATCCACTTTTGTGTGACAAGATTATCAATGGTAAATTGGAATAAAATATTTACAAATAGATTAATTTTTTAAATATTAGACTTTAATTAAATAATGAAATTAAATTGATCCATGATAAATTAAAATTATCTTTATCTGGGAATCAAAAAAATATATTCATACAATACCAAGGTATATGCCTCTAATCATAATATGTAATTGAAATGATAACCGGATAAGCTACCAACTAACCTAGAATCTAACCAAATATTTTTATAGCATCATCTATGGGGACCCCATATGAATCAAACAGGATAACTATCTTTAATACATTCAAATTCCAGGCATATAAAATGTTTATATTTGTCTTGGTAGTAACATTATTAACATATTTTATGAAAAAATATATTTATTATCATAAAAAATTGATTTATATTCACATTAAAATTTTTACCTATAACTATCACCCTGCAATATCCTCATGAAGAAAAAGATTGACCACCTCTTCCCTCTCTATAGATTCATCACTTGTTGAACCCGCTAAATCGGTAGGCAATGTTTGAGATGATAATGGGAGGGGGACGGATGGTGTGGTAGGCACTAATATGAGGGATATTGATGGAATCTTATATGATATATGGAGAGGGGCTGATGGATCATCATGTAACACTGACAATATCTGTATAGTTTAGGGAACATCAAATGGGAGTCAACTTCAATCATCTAATCACCTCTTATTTGGTATTCCTATCACGTAAAAAAGTAAAAACAACATTATAACATATATTATGAAATATTCAGGAAAAAAATAAATTTATAAATGATAAAATATGCACAGTACTGACAAGCATAATATACATAGTTATGTTCATGAATTACTACACATATAAACAAATATAACATTTACTTCTTCAAAATTTAATAAATCATGCATAAAAAACAATTTAAGTTTGATAACAGATCCGCAGTACTATAAATTAGTAACATATAACATATGTAGTTGATAATTTAAGAGATAAATCCATATACAAACATTTTTTCATTCAATAATAACATTATCCTGGTCCACCATTAAATCATCAACTTCATCATCCCATACAATAATAATATTTTCAATATCATGATGGAAAAATAATTCAATTTCTTATTGTTAATGGGAATAAATTCCATTGGTCAAATTTTCCACTTCATCACCCATATGATACAACTCTCTTTATTTTATGTGAATAACAACACTCCACCCTTCATCCAAAAAAATCCACATAATATACCATTTTCTATTATGATATGAAGATATATAGATCATGTAAATCATGGTAACTAACATCCATCATGTGAGATAAGTGCACAAAAGTAATTTTAATGGATTATATTGTAATACCCCTGGTAATATTGACCCAAATTCATTTGAATAAAACAATTGAATAATAACCATGGTTGTTTAAATCGATAATATCATTCAACTTTCCATAATATCCCAATTTGGATAATATAAATATACCCCTATAATGTGTTCCAAAACCCTCTTCCTGATTGAATGTGTGGTATTTAAATCCATCGACATTGTAAGTGTTAACCTTTATATCTTTTTTTAGTGGAACCTGAGAAAGAAACTTCAAATATTCTAACTATTAAGCCAGAGTATCAGTATTCATGATCTATAAAAAGTAATATACATTATTATATTCAAAATATATATATTTCCTGATATTAATCTTGTTGATTTCTGTATTGATGGACTTATATAATGTGAAAACCATTCTACAAGCTCATTATTAATATCTTTTATTATATATTTCTCATTTTATATTAAAATTATCATGAATTTATTTATTTTTAACCTATAGTCTTCAATAAATGAATATTAATTTTCATTATTTAGTATAAAATACCTATGATCTTATAATAATTCCATTTTTGTCAGTGTAAGATTTGAGATCCTCCCAGTTGATCAAGAAATATTTTGAAAGATGTTTTATTTCTCATGTAGTGGAGATTGAGTTTATACATCATCAACACATCCAACTTGATTGAATCTTGTTTCAATATCATCCTGGTATATATATAAAAAGGTAATACACTCCTTTACTAAATACCCTTTAAGAATAGAGCCTCTAGGTTGAGATTTATCTTTCACATATGATTTCAAATAACCAAGGTATCTATAAAATAAATGAATAAAACATAGTTATGTATTTAATGAAGATTCAAGAATGGTTTACTTAAGATGTAAAACATATAAATAATGTACCTATAAATTGGATATATCCATTGATAATGTACGTGACCTACTAATTTATTTTCCTTGGCTAGATACATAGTTAAATGCACCATGATAGTAAAAAATAATAGAGTAAATATCATATTTATTTCACAAAGTGTTAGTAAAAATAAATCCTTAATATTTTCAAGATCATCTAGTTGTAGAGTTTTCTGACATAGTTTTCTAAATAATGTGAACAATTAGAGTAAAAATAAATTAACCTCTTTATGTAATAATGTGTGTAATGAAAATGGTAGTAACTATTCCAATAGAATATGTGAATCAACACTTTTGCATCCATGTAACCTATGATTCTTTAAGTTGTCACACCATGAGATGTTACTCGAATACCCATTAGATACTTTCACATGTTTTCAAATTTTAATTAAGATATCTTTACCCCTAATTTTCATTATAAATATTATTGGTTCATACTTTCCATTCTCATCTAGCCATAGATCATGCTTTATATTTCTTGTTTATAATTCCTTTAGAAAATTGATATGGTCCTTTGATTTTCCATCCTCATTAATTAATTTGATGATTGAATTTTCACAAACATTTATCTCAATATGAATAGAATAAAGATTAGCAAACAACAAATTAAATTTTCAATATGGATGTTTGAATAATATACTTTTTTCTTCCACTTTTGCATTCTTATTCCAACTAATGATTCACTTCGAACTCATTTCCCCCAATTATTAAAATGATACAAATTATAAAATTCTAGTTCAAAATTTACTAGTTTTTCTAATATTTCATAACCTTTCAACAAATTTGGAGGTGTTATATGATAAATGGACTCATTGAATTTTGACTTGTTCAACTGATATATATGTGATGCATCGAGAAATCTATAATGAAATAAGAAGCACCAATTTTTACTGTAAGTTATTCATTTATGTTAAAAATCAATTTTATACATAGGACATGATAAAACTATTATGTTATCTAAATAGATATGTTCCCAAGTCCATATAAGTCACTAATGGACTACATTATAGTAGAATTTATTTTGAACACTTTTCTAGAAGATTCTACATGCGTCTCAGAATTGTTTCTCTATAACTTCTGCAATTCTTCAATTATAGTCCATAGGTATACGTCAATATCATTTTCCAGAAATGTTTTTCTAGGAATAATCATTGAAATGATAAATGGTGTTTGCTGCATACACATCCAAGGATTTAGATTTTAATGTATCAAAATAACCAACCAAAATCTATAACTAGTACTCAAACTCTTGAATAGGTTAAATCCATCATCAACCAATCCCAATGGAACATTCCACGGATCGTATGATAAATCAATATGTATTGAATCAAATTTATTCATTGATTTTGAATCTTTGGGATGTTTCATTGACCCGTCATTTTTATTATCTATAGAATTCCATTATATGTGAATGGTGGTTTTTGATGACATGAATAATCTTTGTAGTCTTGGTTTCAAAGGGAAGTAAGGAAAAACCATTTTAGGTGTGTTATTTTTTAAATTCTTCATAGTAGTGTGTTGATTTAGATTTCCAACATTGCCCATTGACTTCTATCTAGAATAATAACATTTTTTTACACTCTTAACTACTTTAATCCTCTCCCCAATAACACACACAATCATTGGGATGAGCATTTATTTTTTTATAATTTAGAAAAACATTGTTAACAACTTTTTTCATATAATAAAAATAATAAGGGATCTTTGTTTCAGGAAATGTTTCACAGAAAATTTTCAACATCATGGGAATCACCTTATTTATAATTATTTATTTGCATTTTATATGATAAAACTTCAATAAAAAATGTTTTGAATATATAAGGTAACATTCATATATTTCTTTATTTCAATCATCAAATAAATAATGAAAATTATTTTTATTCTTAGTAAATTTCTCTCTTAAATTAATCCCCACAATAACAGCATGAGTATCCACTAATATTTCACAATCTTGGTCTAGTTGTTTGATAGTCCCAAAAACATCATTTTCCTATTACTATTTATACCACCCTTAACTGGTTATACTGATATGTTTTAATTATGATGATGTTTCCTTATAATATTGAAAGAAGCATTTATAACAAAATTTCATTTTCTATTATTGATGAAGTTTGGAGATCATTCTATTGACTAAAATCAGTTCTCAAACATTCTGTAACATTTGATTATCCATGCCAAATCCTACACACGTATTGGGAAAGGAATAGATTCAATATCAAGTGTTCATAAACTTTATGTCTCCTCAACCATCTTCTAAATTTATATATAGGGCATAGAGATAATATAGTATCATCAACAGATCAACTGAAAATTAAAAAATTTAAAAACTTCTCTAAACCCTTATCATACTGATGTTTTTTTCCAAGTAATGATATCTAACTTTTATCCATATATCACAAAGTTCCTACACTTAATAAATAAAAATTAAAACATATAAGAGATGTCATTTCATTTAAATAAAAATTACTAATTTAGTGGGAAATATCATCGATCGGTTCATC
The DNA here is from genome assembly GCA_963277665.1 of Viscum album. Classification (NCBI taxonomy): domain Eukaryota; kingdom Viridiplantae; phylum Streptophyta; class Magnoliopsida; order Santalales; family Viscaceae; genus Viscum; species Viscum album. Next base: position 1,096,305,610 of record OY728139.1, read on the forward strand.
TAACCTATCTTAGGATGCTAGAATTAGGAAAATTTTATGGGAAGTTTCATATAACATGTTCTCTATGTAATATTTTCTAAAACCTAAATTATCTTCATTTAGAATTAAAAAAAAAATTCCATTTCATAACATTTATTTATTGATCATTTCATAATATCTTATGATAACATCTAAATATTAATGAAGATATCTATATTTAAAAATGTGTTAAATGTCATCTATCACTACTAAAAAACTAGGTTTATCCAACTCTAGGCTTTATCAGCACTCGCTAAAATCGCTGATAAAGAGGGCCTTTATCAGCACTAAGATACACTGATAAATGGAGGCCACTATCAGCACTTGTAAAAAGGTTATGATAACCCCCCCCCCCATTATCGGCACTATTAAAAACTCATTGATAAAGGAGGTCCTTATATTAAAACTACTAAAAAAGACCTCATAAAGGGGTTCCTTTAGTAGTGCTACTAAAAAGTGCTAATAAAGTGGGGACCTTTATCCGTGCTTTTTTAGAAGCACTGATAAAGCCCCCCCCCCCAATCCGTGTTGTTTTTCTAACGCTGATAAATGATATTTTTCAAAAAAATATTTCATTAAAAATAATATATTTTTATATTTTTATATTTTTATATTGTTATTGAATTAAATATGAAGTTTATTTTTTAAATATGTTTTATATAAGAATAAATAAAAAATTTCACTTAATATATAAGATATTTAGAAAAAATGGATTATAAAAGAATATAAAATATTATTAATTAATAAATTTCTAACGATTATCGAGTAATAGTTATTTAATAACAGATGGATGACATAAAAATTAAATGAATTAATGAACGGTCTATGATTTGTAAAAAACATGACTTGAACTTCAAGCGGCCATAAATTTGGATCCAGGTGTCCATTTGGGCTCTACCACAAATAAAATCGAAGACTGTGATGGCCTCTATATATTGGTCACTTGGGGAAACCTTGAGTCATGTTTTTCATGGAAAAAAAAGCTTATAAGGCCACCAAAATTGAGTTTTTAATTCGGTTATCCCAAATTTTTAACATTTGAGGGAATTTAAACAATTTTTAAGGGGGTATTTTTCCATTTTTAGTGGGGAATGAATGTATTCCTATGGATTAAATTCATATTGATATTATGGTTTTTAAATTTTATCATGTTTCATAATGTAGTCTTATTTATAATTAAATGTATGCATATTTTATTATATTTACTTATAATAAATAACTTCTATCAATATATATATCAACATATTTATGTAAAAATGTATTTTCAAATATATAAAATATTATTATTCATTTTATTTGACATAAAAAAATTATCCATTCTATTTACATTATACAAATGCATTAATATGTGTGTATATATATATATCTATACAAGTAATGTTAATTTATAAACACGTGTTTGTTAATAAAAAATATATGTTTATATATATTCTAATATATATATATACATATTCTAAAAATGTATTTAAAAATATCTAACCATTTTTTATATTATAAAAATATATTAAAGATATATTTTTATATATATATTTATACCAATATATATAATGATTATATATACATATATATGTGTATTAATAAACAGAAATATATTTATATTTTATTTTAGTATATATGTAAATGAATATAATATATAATATATAATATATTTAAATAAATGCAGGTGTATATATATATATAAACAGAAATATCCTAAAATAGATAATAAAACATCTTGGGTGCAATGTTAAAGGTGTTCAAGCTCTAAAGGAGAGGTACATGGATCAAATTCGGGCTTGCGAATGTAATACCTCAGACTTCGTTGAGGCATGTTTTTGTTTAAAGTTTGGATTAAACCTCTTGATTTTTGTTAATGGAATGTTACCGAGTATATGGGGAGTTTTGGGGTGTTTTGGGGGTTCTGGAAACAAACGAGAGGGGGAAAGTGGTCATCTAGTGCATTTTGCACGGTTGGAACATAGTTAGAATAAACAATGTTCCCAAACCATGAAAACCAGGAGGAGGGGTGCACAATTAATAAAAACTATGAAAGTTGCAAATACAAACCGTGAGGACTTAGATATAGGCATTATTCATGGTTGGTGGATGGTTATTCAAACTATACGGGCCTCCCTAGGTAACCTTATGAATTAACCCCTCTTGGACAGAGTTAGGTGCATGTTTTGTGCACAGTTTTTCAAACCATGTGGAAAAAACGTGCCCCCCATTAAAAAGTAAAAATTTACCAAATTCCCCCTCAAGATTTTAAGTTCCTTGCCCGATTTTATCCCTATTTCTTCCTCCTCCAACCCTAGTGATAAAAAAAACTCTCCTAGCTTCCCAAGGATCAATCTCATTCAATTCTAAGTAGTTTCGAGTGCTATTGGTTGCGAATTAAAGCTTTGGGTGAGTCTAATCCTTCTCTTTATTATTTTTTCTAGATTAGGGCTTGTGGTTTCATCCTTCTTCTTCTAAATGCCTAAAACCCTATATTTCTAGTGGATCATAGGTTTGGACTTTAATGGGTTCTTGAATCCAGATCTAAGTCTAAGTTTAAGTGTGTGTTCATCTTTGGATTTGATGTAGGTGGCCTATATGTTATATTTCATAGTTTTATTATTTAGTTTTTTCATGTATGGTTGTGATATCACTTCCATATCGATGTTCATTTGATTTATTTAGTAAGATTTGGTAAAATAGTTTTCTAAATGATGATTTAGACCCCTCATGATCCCTATAGGATGATTGATAGTGATTATATGAATTTAGGTCCACCCATGGAGTGTGAAAATATTTTTGAACATGGAAAATTGTAGTATTAGGCCTAAAGTTAAATTTTATTGAAATATAACCCAAGATAAATGTGTTGAAATTTTGGCTAGTATTATAAACATGATCTAATGGTAGTTGTATCTAGTAATTGGCATTGGAATAAGGTATTGTTAGGAAAAATTTGTAAAAAAGGTTAAATAGAATAAAGTGAATGTGTCAAATGACTTTTGAGTTCATGATGGAATTTTATAAATGGACTAATTCATGTGAATTTATGAATTATTTAAATTAGGTTAATGTATATGAATTCATGAATATGTTAAATGGGTTATGTTATAAAAATGGAAATAGATTAAATGGGTTATGATAAGTAAATAGAAAATGTTTTAATGGGTTAAGGCTTGATGATGAATTATATTTTAATTTAAATGTGAATTATAAATGTTATGTGTATTGATTTTTATTGTTTTATGGTGTGGTATATGTGGGTAATGGATAAATAAGAATGTGCACATGGCTTCTAGTTGTGGGGTATTTTACTTGAGGATCTGCACACATGGGTTAGGTTAGACTAAGGCTCTAAACCCCACCACATAATGCATGGGTTAGGGAAGGGTACCAAGGCTCTATACCCCTAATAGTTTCATTCAATGAGACTACCATGACTAAGGATCCAAGATAAGTGAGATGTAATTGTTTATGAAATCTTTATCCTTATTGAGATAGGAAACTTGAAGAATTCCCTTATGCATGATAATTGATCATATTAGGCTATTTTGAAAATGATGTAAATTCCTAACCCATGTAACATGTGATGAAAATGAAGTTATTAATGAAGATGTAATAAGTGGTAGAAATTGATGTAATGATGGAAATGGTTAAAGTGAATATTGTTAACTAATAGAACCCAAGTTATCTATTGTTTACCTTATATTTTATTTAGAAATTTTATGCTATATCTATTAAATTGGATATTTTTTAGACACCATTGGAGGTTTAGTACTGAGTTTTACCCAAACCTTACTCTGACTGCCATTGGGTACCCGGGCAGATTTCATGGCTACAGGTCAGGACAAGGGAGAGGGCCCCATTCTAGAGAGTTGATTTGGTATTGGGATGTGAATATATAAGTATCTTAACATAAAATCAAGAACCATTTTGTGGATTTGGCTAATTTTCTTTGTTTTTGGGTTTTCTTCACTTTTGGAATTGTTAGGGTGATATTTCATATTTATTGTTTGGGTAGGGTTTGAACCATGTTTAAGAAATTATTTGGTAATTTGTGTTTCTGGTTAATTTATTACTCTTTATTTTATATATTTTATATTATTTATTACTATAATAAAGAGGGTATATTCTCCCTACATGATCTATTAGAACCTCACTTCTAGTTAGTAACCTCTGCTGTATGAGGAGGAATTCTTGTGGTCATGTGGAGACTCAGCTTGGAGCATTGTTTTAGTGGATCCTGAGTCAAGGACATTACAATGAGGTATCAGATGGGTTCTTTTTATGATCTTATTATTTGGGAATGGTATATGAGAGATTAGGATGTGTCAGGCCTTAAAAATGAGCTCGTGATTAGGAGTATCTAACCCATGTATGAGGAAAAACCCAAGAACTCTTGGTGGGAATTATTGTTCTTGGTGTGTGCTGTTATGGTTGAATGATATTTCATTGTTTATTGAATTACTTGTTGTGTGATTTTACTATTTTATGATATTTTACTCATGGTTGGAATGAAACAAGGTTTTTCATTCATGAATCATTATAGGCACCTAGGGATAATGGTGGCATGCATCATAGTAGGCACACATGAAAAGGGTGTGTGGAATATGATGGGTAGAATGAATTTTACATTCTTGAGAAATTGGAAGAAAATGGTGTCTAATAAAGATGATGTAAATGGGTAAATGGAAAGAATATTATGGAATGGTCAAAGAAATATACTTAATTATGGTTGTTAATGGGTTAACATAATTGGTTTTAACAAGTTTCAAAATGGGAAATGTTCCTAAGAGGAAATATTTACATTATGAGTGTTCAAATGGTTTTAAAAAGGTGTATAATGAAGGACATTCAACTATGTGTGTTAGTTTACCCAATGTTATCCATAACCCATTATAGGGATGGTCAAGGTAAGTTTTCTATATGTGATGATGTATGTTAGGATATTATATGTGAAATGGGCGGTTTATTGCTAGTGGAGATCCTTCTTTTATATAAACTATGAAAGATTTATGTGATGTATTCTAAGACTCATGTTTTGAATTATAGAGAAATTCCACCATGATGATGTGTGTCGATTGGGAGACATGAGGATATCTCTATGAATTCCCCACCTGTAGCGGAGAAATAAAACTCGTTGGTCTAGGATAATCGAGGGGAGGAATAATTCCCTGAGAACATTTTTTCTTTTATACAGATGATGGAATGGGACCTAGGGTGGGTCTTGTAGAGTATATTTGATCAGACCTGATATTTTTAGTTACATAACCCTCCATCATTTTCTAGAGAGGGTGGAGTCAAGACTATAGAGGTCTGGATAGAGTCCATCCAGATGATTTTGGATTAATTAGAGACTCATTCATAGAAGAGGGTCAAGTTAGTAGCACATTTGTTGCGAGGACTGGTGAAGTTATGGTGGGATATCTTGGTCCAAACATAGCAGGTTGATGGTATGTTATGGAAGGACTTATAAGAAATGTTTCTAGATAATTTATATCTAGAGATCTTGAGATAGGAGTATGATGTATATTTTATGAGGTTGAGATAGGGAACTATATCAGTGATGGATTACGTGTGTCACTTCATAGTCTTTCAATTCGTTATCCTAGCATTGGTAAGGGATGAGGATGCTACCAAAATATGTTTTTAAGATGGGATTAGACATGAGATTAAGTACCATGTGAACATGTTCAAATTAAAGAGGTTTACAAAGGTAGTGGATCAGGCCCTTATTTCTTAAGGGGATGTAAAGGAGGCTTTAGGTTGTGATTTTTTGGTTCCATTTGTAGGGAACAGTGGTGCGTCTTCCAAGGGCAGTAAGCATCATTTCGGAAATCTTCAGCAGGGTGGTAGTGTGTAGAGTAGTCAATTGAGAGGATCGTCCAATCAGGGTGGTGACTGGGTGTTTTTCTATCATTTTGGTATCTTATAACACATGTGGGGTGAGTTCCCAAGCCACCATTTGAGTACTGATAGTGCGTCCAAATGGTGAATGTGCAAAGGTTCCACAGAAAACCTCAATATCTGGTCACTGGTGGAGGATCGAGGATGATGCAGAGTGAAGGTAGGGGGTTGGTTACGCCATATTAAGAAGGAATTTTTAAATCTACTGGCCGCATTGATAGAGGTGGTGGGTGTAGTGCTCTTGGTAGAGAGCTCCTTTATCAGTAGGGTAGTGCAGTACTAAGAACTCACACTAGAAACTAGGTTAAATGGGTAGGTTAGCTTCATGAATTTCTGTCTAAACCTGCAGTTGGAGAGGTTGGACCATCAACTATTTGAGGTATGATCCTTTTAGCTTCCATGCTTTCTAGTGCTTTATTTTATGTAGGTTACATGCATTTTTTTATATATTCTTTGTTTGCGATTATGTTGGGTATAGTGGTGGAATGTTTGTCTGGGTTCATTTTTATTGAAACACCATTAGGGGTGAAATCATAAAATATCAGGCAATGTAAGGGGTGTGTGATCATGGTTTGTAGGTATAATTTCCTGTGAGACTTGTTTTTGATTGAGATTTCAGGTTTTGAACTAATTTAGTGAAAGGACTGGCTAGTGTTATACCAATCCCATATTTATTATTACCATCATAGGGTAACATTTCCATCTCTTGAGGGAGACATGTATGTCCATCATGTTGAATGGGGTGTCTGGGAAGGTCATGCAAGGCCATTTTGTATACAGTTGGGTGAACTCACAACTCAAGTGTCTTTCCTTATGCTTTGTGAATAGAGAGTATAGTATCATGTCTTTACTCCTATGGTGATTCGGTTCCAAGATTTGTTTCCTGAGGACTTCTCAGGGCTTCCACCAGAGAGGGTTGTTAAGATCACAAAAGTGTTGATGTCAGGAGAAGAACTAATTTCCATTACTCCATATATAATGACACTGAAAGAAATACAAGATCTAAAAATTCAGTTAGAGGAGATGTAGAACAAGGGTTTTATTCATCCGGGTACATCACCTTGGGGATCTCTTGTATTATTTTCTAAGAATTATGACAGAACATTATGTTTATGTGTCAATTATGGGAAGTTGAATCAAATGATTCTTAAGAATAGATACCCTTTTCCTAGAATCGATGATTTTTTTGTCTAACTAATAGGTGCTTTAGTGTTTCCAAGATTGATCTGAGATCGGGGTATCATCATCTAATGGTGTGACCTTCTGAGAAACCACAGACTGACAATAGAATAAGGTATGCGTTGTATGAGTTTTTTTATCATTTGGGTTAATAAATGTTTTGTTAGTGTTTATGGACCTAACGAACCGAATATTTAATCCTTTCTAATATCAGTTCATAGTTATTTTTTTGATGAAATTTTGGTGTACTATTAGACCCATGATGATTATACCAAAAGACTTCACATCATATTGAGTATACTAAGAGATAATAAGCTATACTCCAAGATATCGAAATGTAATTTCTGGATCAATAGGGTGTATTTATTGGCTCACATCATCTCTTATGAAGGTGTGCCAATGGACTCGGAGAAAGTGCATGACATTGTGTCTTGGGATCATCCTAAGAATGTTTTTGATGTTTCATGTTTTTTGGGTTTTTCAAGATATTAATAAATATTCATTAAAGAATTTTTTTCATTTGGCATCACCACATTCAGGTTTGACCAAGAACGGTGTCATGTTTGAGTGGTCTAGGGAATGTGATAATTCCTTTCAGGAATTAAAGAGGCGGTTGAAAACATTACTAATTCTGATCTTACCTAATCTAGGTGATAAATATACCTTGTTTTATGATGCTACTGATGTTGGGATTGGGGTGGAATTGATGAAGGGTGACTGGGTTGTGGTGTATGGGTCACAATAGTTGAGGCCTCATGAAAGAAATTACCCTAAACATGATATTTAATTGGTAGTGGTGATTCATGCCTTAAAATTTTGGCATCATTAGTTGTTGGGGGAATATTTTAGGGTGTATAACGATCATAAAATCCTAAAGTTCAACTTCTCTCAATGTGATATGAATCTTCATTAGTGAATATGGGTTGAATACATGCAATACTTTGACTTTGAGAAGGTTTTCATGCCTTGAAAAGGAAATATTGTTTTAGATTATTTGAGTTATAATACTCAAAATCAAGAAGTCTAGGAATCTAGTTCTTAGTAGATGATGATAGAATTGTTTAATAAGATGGATCTGGATGTGTAAGATGTTCAGGGGAAGATGACCCTTGTATCCTTGGTAGTTGAGTCAACACTTCTAATCCGTATTAATGAGAGGAAGCACAAGGATTCAAAAAAAAATCCATAAGGGAAAGTCTTAAAGGTGGAGAGTCTCTTTTGGGTTGTACCATATGTGATTATGGGATTGTTTATGTTTGTGGCTGTGTTTCTGTGACAGCGTGTTTACGAGAAGAGTTGATGTGTGAGTTTGATTCATCAAAGTGATAAGTGAATCCTGGTTTGAACAAAATGTATCATGACATTTATAGGCATTTCTTGGTGGCTATGGATGGAGAAATAGGATGCAGGTTTCATGTTGTGATGTCTTTTCTATCAATAGGTGAAGGATGAGCATCAACGACTGGGTGGTTTGTTGTAGACATTGCCCATTTTCGAGTGGAAATGGTATGACATGATAATATATATCTTTGTGGGTTTCATGAAGAAACCTTGTAATAATTATGTTAACTTTGTAGTTTTGGATAGGTTGACTAAGGTGTCTCATTTATTTACAATTATAGAGACTTTCACTATTGGTCATTTGGGTGAATTGTATGTTCAATAGGTAATGTGGTTGCGTGGAATATCATGGACTATAGTTTTGGATTGTGATCCTCATTTTACATCATTATTATAGTAGGTATTATAGAAGTCTCTTAGTACCCATGTGTTTTTTAGTATGAATTTTCACTCACAGAAGGATGGGAAATTAGAGCATAATATTCAGGTACTAGAGTATAGGTTGAGAAAATGTGTCCTAGATTGGGAGGATTATAGGAAAAGAACCTAGAACTGGTTTAAAATTCCTTCAATAATATTTACTAGGCAACAATTCAAAATGAACCGTTTAAGGTTCTCTATAGTAGACCATGTAGATCTTCATTGTGTTGGATGGAAGCTAAAGAATCAGAATTTTTGGGGGTGGGTCTCATAAAGGGGACATCAGAACAAGTTTAGTTGATTCAGAAATGTATGGAAGTGACTCAGATTAGGTAGAAATCATATGTGGATCAGTGTTTCAGACCTATTGAGTTTGTGGTGGGTGGCCATGTGTTTCTTTTGGTGTCACCAAGGTTTGGTCACCATCAAATTTGAATTAATGGTAAGTTTGTGCCAAAGTATGTGGGGTCATTTGAGATTGTGGATAGGATCAAAGCTATAGTGTATCTATTAGATCTTTTACCATGGTATAGTGGTATTCATGATATTTTTCATATGCCACAGCTTCATTAATATCACACAAACTCATTGCATATGATTGATGTCGAGGATGTTGAGTTGGAGGATTATGATCTCTTTGAAGAGAATCTATTTCATATTGTGGATCGTACTGGAAAGGTTTTGTGGGGAAAGAACGTGCCCTTGGTTTGAGTTTTATGGAATTATGGTAATGCTTAGGAAGAAACATGGGAAACAGAGTCAGATGTGTAGTCATGGTGGCCTGATCTCTTTTCTTTGGAAGCTTAGTGATACTTACAATTGTTGATCAAGGATGATACTTTATAAGGTGGGGAGGTTGTAACATCCCAGTATTCATGGAGGTATGTATTTGTTTAAAGTTTTGTTTTAACCATGTAACTTTGTTTAATGGAATTTTACCAAGTGCGTTAGGAGTTTTGGTGGTGTTCTGAGTGTTCGGGAGATGAAAGATATGGGGAAGTGGTCATCTAGTGCAAGTTGCATGGTTGGAAAATGGTTAAAATAAATCATGCACCCAAACCAAGTTAGCCAATAGGAGGGGTGAATGATTAGGAAAGGCCATGAAAGGGGGAAAGACAATCCATGAAAACTTGGATATATTCATTCCATAAATTTGGCACATAGTTGGTCAAACCGTGTCGGCCTCCCCAGGTAACTGTGTGACTTATCCCCTTTTGGACAAAGGCAGGCTCATAGTTTGTGCATGGTTTGTCAAACCATGTAGAAAAATTGTAAACACCATTAAAAAGTGAAAAATTACCAAATTTCCCCCTTGGGATTTTAAGTTCCTCTCCTTGTTTTTGCCCATATCTTTCTTCTCCATCTCTAGCGACAAACCAAAACACCCCAATCTTCCCAATGATCAATCTCATTCAATTCTATGTCTTTTAGATCACAGTTTGTTCTGAATTGAAGATCCTGGTGATTCTGATCCATATCTTTCTTTTTTTACCAGATTAGGGATTTTGGTTTCATCCTTCTTATTGCGAATCTCTAAAACCCTCTTTTTTAGTGGATCTTAGGTTGGGGATTCAAAGGGTGATTGAATCTAGATTTAAGTCTAAGGTTAAATATGCATTCATCTTCTGATTCAAGGTAGATAGTATGCAAGATATATCCCATAGTTTTATTATCTATTTGTGCATGTAGGGTTGTGATATTGGTTTCCTCTTGATGTGAATTTGATTCCTTTAATAATATTTGGTAAACTAGTTAGCTAAAAGATGATTTAGACCCCTCATGATCCCTGTGGGATGAATTAAGAGTGATTAAATGGGTTTAGGTCCACCCATGGAGTGTGCCAATATTTTCAAACATGGAAAATTGTAGTGTTAATTCCAAAGATCACTTGTATTAAAATATAACCCAATAAAAATGTGTAGACATGTTGGTTAAAATTTTAAATTGAAACCATTGGTAGTTGTTTATAGTTATTGGAAATGTAATAAAGGATTTTTTTTGGAAAATGGAATAAATTAAAGGTGTCAAATGATGTATAAGTTCGTGATGGAATTTCATAAATGAGGTAATGCACATGAATTGATAAATTATTTGAATTGGGTTAATGTATGGTAATTTTTGAATATGTTATATGGGTTAAGGTATAAAAAGGGAAATGGGTTAAATGGGATATTATAAGTAAATGCAAAATATAATAATGGGTTAAGGCTTAATGATGAATTATATATTGATTGAAATGTAAATTATAAATGTTATGGGTATTGATTATGAATGTTTTTTGATATGTTATATGTGCTTAATGGTTAAGTAAGCATGTGAACATGGCTTGGTAATTCTAGGTTATTGTACTTGAGGATCTATTCCCACATGTCAGGTTAGATTTAGTTTTTAAACCACACCCCATAATGCATGGGTTAGGGAAGGGGATCGAGGCTCTATTCCCTAAGTGTTTGCATTCGATGAGACTACCTATATTGAGGCACCAAGGTAAGTGAGATGTATTTTTTTAGGAAATGTTTATCCCTATTGGGATAGAGAACTAGACTTTTTCTCTTATTCATGAAAACTGACCAGCTTAGGCCATTGAATAATTTATGTAAATTCCTAACTCATGGAACATGTGGTGGAATTGAACTTAGAAATAAAGATAGTATAAGTGATGGCAATAGAAGTAATGATCGAAATGGTTAAAGTGAAAATTTTTAACTAATGGAACTTGAGTTGTATTTTTTTACCTTATATTTTATTTATAAATAGAATGAACTATATTTTAGATTGTATATTTTGTAAAAATCATAGGTGGTGGCATATTGATTTGTACTCATACCCTATACGGGAATCCATTGGGTACCCGAGCATATTTCAGGGTTGTAGGTCAGGACAACGACAAGGGCCCCATGCTAGAGATTAGATTTGGTATTTGTGTGTCCATGGATGAGGATCTAGACTTTGATTTGGGACCTATTTTGGAGATTTGTATTATAGTATTTATTTTTTATTTTCATCACTTTTGGCACTATTATCATGACATGTCATATTTATTGTTTGGTCATGTTTTGTACCCTATTAGGGAAATACTTTGGTAATGCATTTTTATGGTTTATTATTTATTGTTTCCAAAATTTCACATATTTTATACCATGGATTACTATTATAAAGAGGGTATAGTCTACCCACATGATCTATTAGACCCTCACTACTAGTCGACAACCTCTGGAATACAGAGAGGCATGCTTGAGGTCATGTGCAGACTCGGCTTGGGGAACTGGTTTAGTGGCTCCTAGTTCAGGAATGTTACAGTGAAGGAGGATCCAATTTCACAAAGCACTGATAAATGGAGAGGGGAATCACTGATAAATGGGGTGGGTGGGGGAGCACTGATAAGTTGGGGTGTGCTCATAGAGGTCCAAAAAAATCCCCATTTATTAGTGTTGTCTTTATCAGCTCTTTTTTTAGAACTGTTAAAGGGGGGATTTATCAGTTCTTTTTTAGAGAACTAATAAATCCTACCCATTAACCTATATTTGGTATTCTATGATTTATAAATTCTGGTAAAGGACCATTACAAGAACTCATAAAATCCAATTTTGTGGTAGTTTAGGTTTCATTTGGAAAAAATAATAAAATAAAAATTCATTCAAACTTTTTACATTTACATATTAATATATAACATAAGAAAGAAGTTTTAATTGAGTTAATATATGTATCTTTGTGTAAAAATTATAGTAAAACACTTATTGAAAACTAATTATAGCACTGACCACATATGATATGTTAATTATATTTTTTTTCACAACCCACCATAAGCTAAAAAATCAAATTACTCAAGTTTATCTATTAAAAAGAAATAAAATTTATTTTAATTGAGTTAATAAATTATTCTTGTCATAATAATAACACTCAAACTAATTTAAAAATACTTACAAAACATATCATACATGATGAACTATTTGAGTGTATTTTCATAACACACCTTAAAATTCCAAAATGTACTAATCAAGATGATTTATTTAAACACTTATAAGAATAATTTTATATGTCAAGTTATTTCAAATGGGAAATAGAAGTACCTATAAACTTTTATTTTGTGAGATGCTTAGTGATGGTAAGGGGGAGGGAGAATTATAGGTATGACAGTAGGGGGAGATGTCTTCATGGGTAGAAAGGGGTTTATTTGTGCACTGGTAAAGGGAAAGAGGGTTGATCGATGGATGGAATGGGTAAAGGGAGATAACTAAAGGGGGTGACTGTAGGGGATAGAGCTACAAAGAGGTAAAGGGGAGCAAGGGAGGCAATGAGGTTGATAGTGAGGGAAAGAGCGGTAGTAGAGTAGGTTAGATCATTAATAGTGTGGGAAAGAGCAGTGGTGGTGAGGGTGATAGTAGCAGTGGTGATGGGAAGGGAACTGGGGAGGGGGAGTGCGAGAGGACTTGGGAAAAAAGTGTGTTAATATTCATCTTATAAAGTATTTATTGTAGGTTTTTAAAAAACACTGCTAAAATATTTAGATTTTTTAAAAATTTTATTTGAAAAAAAATTAGCTAAATAACCACTACTAAACCCTAATTCTGGTGTAGTGTTAGAATATCAATAATGGTATGCGTATAATAGAAGCTAAATAATGCATGAATAATATGTCAAGAATAAATGATAGCTAAGTAATTATATAAAAAATAACCACATGAGCATAAAACATATCCATAGATATCATACCTTTTCAAATAATCACATGGATATAAATAAAAAAATCATTATAATGGAATTCATAATGTCAGACATCTAAAACTTATCATCAAGGCCTCTTTCCAATACATTTAAAACATATCGTTAAGGCCTCATGCTAAGATATGTATATAAATGGGTAAGGCCTTTTCCAAATACCTAATCTAATTTGTCTCGTGAGACCTATCAATGCATCAAGGGACTATACCAACAAGTTTTTACCCAAGTGGTACAAGCTCATGCTTGGCATCCAAAAGACCCAAGATCAAATCCAGATAGGGACGAAATTTTAGGTACTGTAGCAGGGCATTGTAGCAGTGGTGGGACTTTAGCAGCTGAGGCACTATAGAAGAACTATAGTGGTGGAGGTACTGTAGCAGTGTGGGTACTGTAAAAATACTATTCACAGAGGGGTCCTTGAGGCCAAAAATGGGCTTTTGAGCCTTGTATTCAGGACACTTGGCCTTGGGCCTTCGGGCTATGTAATGGGTCTCCCTCTACCCAGACATAAAAGAGGTCTTTCATTTAATAATAAATTGAGGCTTCATCCCCAAACTTAAAAAAAATGCATCAATAGACTATATAATTCTAGCCCCACCCATTACTTAATTCATCATATGAATAAACAATACAACTTAATATAAATGCCTTAAAATCAATAACTATCCATATTACAAGAACTAGCATATAGAATATGAATACTTTCCCTAATCAAACTGATCATAAACCATCCATAAAAATATGGTTGATGGAATCTTTGGATTATACCCCTATTAAATCATAATATTCAATAATATATGTTTAAATATATGGAAATACTTTAAAAATATCACTAAAAATAGGTTGAAGAAAATACCATTTTCCCTTCGAAATCGCTTATCTAAAAAATTACCAAATATTGAGGGAAAAATATTATTTCAAAAGATCTATGAAAACATATAAAGTAATCTTCAAATAATTTAGAGGTAATAATAAAATTAAATTCCATTCATGCTGTATACATTAAAAAACCATTCCTTTCACACTATTGTAAAAAATGTCAACAAGTACCTCATTCGTAAAATGATAAGAAGATTCCATTTAAATCATTTTGTAAAAGTCGATCATGTGAAAAATATCATTAATAAATCATTTGATACTAGTAAAAACATTATTTAAAAAAATTAATAAAGATATAGATAAGGAAAAAAAATATTCCCAAATAAGATCAAAAAATGTTCTTCCTTAAAACATTACTTCAGTATCTTTAGTATTTACAGAGAGGAATATGAAAAGAAAACATATTATTTAAATAATTACCCTAGGAAAATAAACTATATTGGGTTTAAGATATAAATATCAAATAATTTTCCAAGTAGATAATTAAACTTAGAAAATCTGAAATAATGATGATATTCTGAAATAAACCCTTACCTCATGTCAATATTTCTTCATATGTGCTTAAACCTCCTCTTCTATGAAAAAATACATTATATGTCCAATTAAGGGCCCTAGGTTTGGTATTTTAGAAATACCATCACCGTTATAACTTTTATATATAGATTTTGAGAAGAGAAATGAGTAGGGTTTTTCTTGTCTAGTTGGTTGAATATGGTATGAAGATTTGAGAGAAAGGGGTGTTCTTATATAAGGGAGGTAAAATAAAAACCTTGATTTTTAAAAAATATTAAAATATAACTAATTCATTTTCAATAAAAATGATTCCAAATAGAAATATATTTAGTGTTAAATAGTATATGTTCTAAATATCATCTTCTAATGAAATCTATTTAGTTTTAGGTGTAATTTCAAACCTTATCTTTTGGTTTAATTCCTTAGTAAACTAATTTTGATCTTAACTGTGGTAATTATTTTTTTAATATTAAAGGGTTATAATTTAATTTACAAGGTAAAAATAGGGTCAAAAAAGGACAAGGGATGACATATCCTACAATATTTTATCCCCCATTTCCTATTAAAACATTTTTTATGATTTTTATATTATTTAATAAAATATTATTTTCACAAAATATCATTATTTTCATTTTTGACATTATTCATTCAATTTTACCTCAAATACATTAATAAAAATATGGAATTCAATTATAATATTTTAACACATAAATAATATGTTATATTCATCTATAAAATTCTTGGAACACTATAACTTGCTCAATTATATTATATTTAATATTTTTAAAATCAGTTATTTTATTTTTTCTATTAATTGAAGAAATTATGTGTTGGCATTACATAAGAATTTTAGGTAATTATATAATCACTAAAAATTATAAATAAATTACCATCATGAAAATAATTTTATTATGATAAAAGTAACCATTCATATTCATTCATAATTTTTTTATCCCTATGTGAACACATAAGAGATATTTTAAAGTAAGAGAGTGACATTTTGTATTTTTATTTACTATAAATATTATATAGGTAATGTTTATGTAAAATTGTCTCATGAACAATTAAATTTGGATCCTAAGGCAACTAGGTTCTAATTTAATTCATCCAACAATAATTAATATGAAAATTTGTGACCTAACACTTAGTTTAACCTAGGTTAACCAGATTTATCATTTTATTGAGGTGATAATTTTACCATAGTTACTATTCATAATGACCAAAAATAAAAGGCAATTATTAACAAAATTTGATCATCCTAATTCCAAATATGAAATCTATTTTCCAAGATTCAATTTCTATAAGTATAAAAATTAATTTTAAAATAATTTTCCAAATACAAAGAAAACCACTTTTTAGAAAAATATTATTTTTAAGCATAAAACTATATTTATTCTTATTAAAAGTTGAGAAAAAATTCTCGATGAATGTTAAAACACTTTTTAGAATATTATATATATATATATATATATATATTTCATTAAAATAATTCATTAATAGTGATAAATTTAATAAATTAAGATAAAAACACATTACGCACGTAGAAAAAGTTTTTCAGAAAAGCATCTATTTTTCCTTCAAATGATTCTTATTTTCATCACTAGTAAATTGATAAATAATGAATTAATTATAAACTATATTTTTTTATTAGTTTAATTATTCATATTAATACCCTCTAATTTTAACATCTAGGTTATAATGGTCACAATTAATTAATATTTTAATAGTATATCACGATTCATTTAAACTTTTCATTGCATGTAAAGTAAGATATCAAATAAATTAATTTTATATAAAAATAAATATATCATAAAATATTACGGTGTTATATACTACCCCCTTAAAATAATTTCACCATATAAATTCCATCGCTCTGATTCAAATTACTAAAGATACCTCTTCCCCATCTCATCCTTAAGTTCTAATGTAGCTTCCATAGTTTTATGGTTTCACCAAGAAACATTGACCAGGTGAGTTTTATTATTTCATTGAAATTTTTTATATGATCCAAAATATCCTACATTTGTTCCTCATAAAATATATATTCTCTAGAGGTATGACCTATTATTTTATTATACGTGAAGGATCGGGTATGTTCTTTTTCTGGAGAGACAGAAGAAACACATCGTGGACTTGAGAGATATTTTGTGGAAGCGTCAAGTGATAAGCTACCATCCTGGTATGATAATGACTATAAAAGGTACCAATATACCTAGTTCTCAACTTTACAATATTTCTAAATATCATTACGATCTTCTAGATAGATATTCCTAGGAATATATTATCACCCACTTCAAACATTAGATCTCATCGATGATTGTCAGAATAAATTTTTTTAAACTCTAAGCTTCCCTTATAGGTTGTTGAATAGATCTAAACTTATCTACCACTTCCTTAGTTATATCAGGTCCTAAAATATTTATCTATCCAACTTAATTTCATCACATTATATTTCTACACTTATATCTATAGAGGGATTCCTAAAGAGCCATTTGAATACTCGAGTGAAAGCTGTTGAAATTAGAAAATTCCACCAATTGGAGGTGTTGATCCCAACCATCGTTGAAATCCATAAAGAAAGATATAAAAAGGTATTCTAGAGTTTGTTGGATCTATCAGTCTAAATATCTATCTAAGGTTGATAAAAAGTGTTGAAACTCAACTCTATATCCAAATCTTGCTGAATACTTCACCTGAACATTGTGGTAAACCCTAGATCCCAATTAGATACAATAGAATGTGGTACTCCATGAAACCTTACCACTTATTTAATGTATATTATAGAAAGATGATAAAAATATAAATATTATCTTATATAAATAAAAATCACTAATTTTATAAGGCATTCGACTAAAACCCATATAGAATTGTTCCATTTAGATATTTTGGGGAGTTCGATGATAAAATACATAGTGATGTTTTCCCATTTCCATTTAGGTACAGGTAATTTTTATAACATCCACATAGACTTTTTTCACTTATCCTTAACTTGGTAATATACCATACATCAGGATACATTCTATGAAATATCCATTTTCATATTATACCACCAAAAATAATCTTTCATATATTTATACATCTTCATACTTCCATGATGAATAAAGAATGATGAACTATGATCCTCATCTAACAACTCCTTCTTCATGTATGGTATAGATGGTATACATACTCGATTACTAAAACTTATCATTTAACCATGATCGTGGCTAAAATTTGGAACATTTTTCACTTTCTTCTACAATTTCACATCTTACTTATGTGCCTTCTTAATCCTCTCATTGATGGATGGTTTAATATTCACCAGATAAAGATAAGATCTATCCCCTTTCCTCGTGGTTTCAAGATCCGTCTTTTGTAAATCTATATATATTGGATATATTTAAAAAATTATGGAAAAAATAGCATGTTCATTATGACTCAGATCATCACCCACCTTGTTTTCCTTTCTAGTGTGGGAATTTTTTGAGCAATCATAATATTTGATCAACTCCAACCATCTTATCTATCTCATATTCAACTCTTTCTATGTAAATTTATTCTTCAGACTTTTATAATTAGTATATATATTACAACATTAACATTATATATAATTCCTCTATATCTTCAATGTAAAAATTACCACTTCCAACTTCAAATCATGTGTTAGGTAATTTTTCTCATGAATATTTAATTGGTGAGAGGAATATATTATCACCAAGTTATTCTATAATAACACATATCTTTCATGTACTTTATTTTATGATTTATTTCATAAAGGTGCACTTAATAAAAACCCAAAATATAATTTGACCCGGTGTATTTGTGTAATTAGGTATATATCATGACAACTTGAAACAAAAATACAAATAATTAGACTAAAAATCCATAACATGCCCTTAAATTTCCTTGATCTTTTAAAACACCATGGGTTATCCTATGGATATACATAAGAAAGGGGTGAGATATAAATCCTAGTAAGGGAATAATCAAGGTAAAACATGATGAATGTAATACATGTGAGTCAATATGCATATCAAACTAATATAAGAGGGGTTGGAATTATAAACTTCAACGTCAAAGCATGATATAAGATGACAAGATAAAGTAAACATGGAAATGTGACAACAATATAAAACATGACATCATAATCATAAGTTAAGGCTAACGCCAAGATATCATAACATAGTTTACTTAGGATAACCTACTATTTTCTGTATATAGGATCTCATTATATTTAAAACATTACCCAATGGATTGGTGGGTTATATAATTTCGGTCCCACCCCTCAAATTAATATCTTGTACATTCATAAGTATTAAATATATATCATACAACATAAGGATGTATTTAGTCACTTTTAATTATATATATAATGATTTTTGGTTAGATAAATGTAATAAACCAATCAATTAAGGATAGGTACATCTAGGTGAATACCCTTGAGTGGAAATGGGGATGGGTATTCACTACTAAAAAATCTTTGCATGAAAAATAGTAGGATAGTTTTGGTAGCATATTGGGGTATATAAAGATTCATGAAAGGGTTTAATGAGAGTGAAATGAGAGTGAAATGAGGTCTCTAATCACCTTTATATCATAAGTAAAGTATGATGGATGTGTTAGAACATATCCCAACATAAATAATTGGGAATAAAATGACATAATATAAAAATCATTCCTAAATAAAGAGGAGAATGATAGGATCCCTTACCTTTAGAGGGTGATAATAAAAGATTGGGAAGATCTTCTTATGATCTTGGGAATTCCTTTAGAGGGTATATAGAGTTATTCCCAAAGTAAATGAATGCTCCAAGTGTTTTTAGTGAAGTGTAATTGGATTTTGTGTGGTTTTTTATAGAAAAAAATGGAGGAGGATACTTTATTAATTTCTAAACATAGGTTTTGGACTCTATATGATAAAATAATCCAAACAAAAAATTATATCATGGATTTTTTCCATGGTTTATACCAAATTAGATTATATTTAATTATTTTATAATTTTAAGAACCTGAATACTTAAAATAATTCCCATACTGATGTGAAAGCGAGTCATGTTTATAAAGAATTGATTTTAAAACATTAAAATATAGTATAGGTTATGGAGGATTAATTAAGGATTTATTAAATTAATAAAACAAATTCATAAACACATTATTTTATAGGTGAAAAATAATTTTGGTTATGGTTACTCTTTATAGTATTTATTACATCACTTTCTATATTTTTTAATGTTATAATGTGTATCGTATAATTATACCATATTTAATTTTTACCCAAAATATCAATTGTCTCAGAAAATTATGAAAAAATGACCATTGGAAAATTTAAACATGATGATTTTAAAAAAAATTAATTTATCAAAATAATTATATAAATATGAGAATTTAAAATTTTAAAACAAAAATCCCCATTTATTTAAAAATATTGTTTTTTTACAACACTTATTTTGGGACCCAAAAAACAATTACATTTGAATTCATAAAATTATATAATAATTTATATTTAATAAATATTCTTTAATAATAATATTTTAATAAAATATAATATATTTTAAAAATTATTGAATTCATCAAAAATAGAGTCTTGATTGAAATTATATATTTTCCAAAAATATAATTTGTCTTTCATTGTATCAAAATATCATTTTTATCAACCATTTTTCTTTAAGCATTATAAAGTAATAAAGGATAAATATTATCATTATTTTTTAAAAATATAAATATAAAAATTTATATTTTTAAGGACTATAGACATAGACCTTAATTACACTACTGAATGTCCTAAGGTTAAGGTGTGTGATGGTGATATTTTTTTGGGGTGGTTTAGTGAAGAAGGTTTGGGGTGTGATATCAATGAGCTTAAACATATCCCATAAATGGTTTTAATCTTTTTTTATTTGTTAAATCTTGGATTGGGATTGGTCAAGAGAAAATCTCAGTGATGTTATCACTCATAGAAGCTTCAATAAATGTTCTTTATAGGGTACAATCCTACTTGTTGAGGTTATCACTTCCTTTTTCAGTTTCAATTGGATTTATCATAACCATATATATATATATATATATATTAATCATTCAATAACTATATAATAGTTATAATATTTATGGTTATGGTTTTTAATGAAGTTTCAAATATGAAATGATATTAGTTTTGACGGTCCAAAAACCAAAGTAGTGCATTTTTTTATATATTTAATTTCTTAATAAGTAATTTACTCATTTAAAATTGAAATTTCATTTATAAATGTTTGGTTAATTACACATTCTACATGAGGATGGATCCCAGCCCCATATTTGATGCATTACTATATATTTAAAATCCTTCTTTACTGTAGGGTAGTGAAAGAACGATCACATTGAACAAACTTCTCGTCAGTTCATTGAATCTCTCTTCACATTCAAAAGTCTATAAGAAAATCAACCCCTTTCAATTAAACATGGTTATTAGATTATATAGCCTTGATACATCTATCAAAAATAATCATTAGTATCTATCCATCATAAGAAAACAATACATTTCGGTTACCATGGTTATTCTAGTCCATTTCTCAATAACTTCATTCTTTGAAAGATCCACCGTTATACCCTCACATGAAATTATATGACCTAATAATGAAACTTTATGATGAAAAAAATCAAAATAGTTAAATTTAGAATACAATTTATCCTTCCTAATGGTTTTTAATGTAATTATCAAATGTTCTTCATGGTATTCCATAACCTTTGAATATTTAAGAATATCCTCTATAAATACTACAACAAACTAATCAATGTAGTCTATAAAGACTCTACTAATTAAATCCATGAATACTATATGATTATTGGTAAGTCCAAAAGGAATTACTATAAATTCATAATGATGATACCTCATATATAAGGCTATCTTGGGTATACCCTCATTCTTGATAATTTTTTGATGATAACAAAATTAAAGATCAATCTTAAAAAAATATAGATATCCTTGTAATTGATCAAATATTTAATCGATACAAGGTAGAGGATACTTATTCTTAATAGTGATCTTTTTAATTTCTCGATAATTAATACAAAGATACATTGACCAATCTTTTTTCTTAAAAAATTAAGTGAACCCCATGGAGAATCAATAGGCTAAATTAATCCTTTATCTAGATTCTCCTAGATTATTTTCTTTAATTATTATGAATAAATAGGGTAAATTATATATGGATTTTTTGAAATAGGTATAGCACTAAGCATGAGTTCTGTTGAAAATTTAACTTCATGATTTAGGGGAAGAATAGAAAATTCCTTAGGAAATATATCAAATATTCTTGAATAATAGGCACATTTTCAATGTTGATTTCCTCCCCAACCATTTTAATTAAATATTCCTCATTAATATATAGAATAACCCATATAATTTCAGTAATTTACATTTGGAATTTATGTTCATCTTTTCACTAATAGGCAATTGAATGTTTATTCTGAATATCAAATGTAACTTCCTTTCCTCAATAATTGATAAGTTCTCTATTCTAAGAGATCCAATCCATACCCAAAACTATATCAAATTTATTTAGTGTAAGAATACTAAGGTTTTTAAAAATAATACTCCCAAAAAAATATCAGACAAGAGAAATAGACTTGATATTTTTTCATCCTAACATTAACAGTTTTCACCACTAACTCAACATTTAATCATTGAGGTGGTGATATTATACCCTTATAAATTCTTATTATATAAAAGAATTTGTAGAAACAGAATAAAATAAAATATTTTCATTACTTGAGTGGATGGAAAGTGAACATTTCATCACATCATTAGTAACTTCCAATTCTGATGTATTAATTACAAGATATTAGACTTCTCCTCTTATATTTTTTTGTGGTATGTTCTATTGACTTTTGGGGAATTGGTTCGAATAGTTCCCCTTCTCCTTACAGTTAAATCATTATACTTTTATCGCATCTTCCTTACCCTTCCATTCATGTTAATTATGTCCTTTTTCTCCACACAAGAAGAAAACTCATTTTTCTTTTAATCATGTTTAATGGTGTTTCCTTCCACAAATATAAAATTTTAGAAAATTAAACTTTATATTCTTACGCTTAACCATTTTTTCTCAACCATCCTCTTATTTTATTTATTTACTTGAAATCCATAAGACTTGGAGAATTATTTCTCAGTCTTTATTGCACATGATACTAAGTCCTCATATGATGATAATGTTTGGGTGACTAGTCTCATTCGAAGGATTTTCGTAATCCCATCAAATAAACAATCAATATTTCTCTTTAGATTACATATATAGTCCATAACATTCCTTTATAACCTTGTAAATTTATATTCATACTTAGTAACATTTCCCTCTTCATTTTATCTTAGACTTGGTAATTGTATATCCATATTCGCTAGTTGTTCACAAGGAAGATATGTTTCCAAGAAAACTGCCTTAAAATCCTTTTATTCCATGATCAATATTTCCTCCTCATCCTTAGTGTTTCGAATCAATGACCACTATTGATCTGCATCCCCTAAGAGATGATAAACTTCCATAACAACCTTATCCATTTAATTACTTCATAAATATTAAAATATCTCCTCTAAGGAACTTATCCACTTCTCATCTACAAATTGATTTATAGTCTCATTTGAATGATAGAGGTTTATGATGCATGAAACAATATAACACCATTGCATTTCATTTTTTATCAATAGGTTTCTCCATACAGAAAAGGTAATTGTTCAAAAATTGAGTCAACTATTTCAATATAGTTATAATTTTTCTAACCCTATCTACAGCTCCAACATCATATTTACTATATTAAATGGGAGGAAAATCCATATATGGATTATGTGAATTGATAAAGTTTCAATTCCTTCTACTAGGAACCATTTATGAAAAATTTAATATACTAGATTACATTATAACATTATGAAACGTATTTTATAATTTTTAAGCTAGTGAAACACTTAACGTTAATTGAAAATTTATGAATAACTAATCTCATATTTATAAACTTGGTTTCTTTAAGAATAATATCAAATCATAAAAAATACTTTTAAATATTTTACAATGGTCTGTAATGAAAATGTGGATTAACCTAAGAATATCCTCTGGCAGTGTCAAACTAGGTTCATGCTAAGGGTACACTCATCATGAACTATAATGATGGTTGAGATTTACTCAACCAAATATTTTTGTTTTTATTACCCATAGATTCATCTGTTCCAAAACAAAATCTTCTTATAGTGTCTAGATAGAGATTTATTTATAAGAAACCCCAATAATATGAACCCTACACAAACTATAGTATGTTATCCTATATTTATAAATATCTTCAACATTATCCATTGGATTTTTTCCCATATTTATATTTTCTTTAATCCAGTTTCCAAGGTTTCTCCTCAACTTCCTCAGATACTAACTGTAAAGTCCCTGAACCTATTTGTAAGATCACGAGCCTTTTTTGGGGTTATCCCAGGCTTGTTTTAAGGTGTTATTTTGTTTATATTTGAGTAATTTTCAATTTTGTTTTTTATTGGGTTGTGTTTGGGTGAATTTTAAGAAAAATTAAAGGAAAAAGGGTTGTGAACAGTTGGAGAACTGTTAGAGAAAACCATGTGCCCCAACCCAAGAAATCGTGCAACCCTAGATGGTGGGGGTTCACACATCATGAACATGGTTTTTCAAATTGTGTGCACTAAAAATATAAATTGTTCACACTTAAAATAAGGGGCTAATTGTTAGTGCATGATTAGGGAAAACTGTGTGCCCTTATGTAGGAAACTGTGTGCGGGATTTAATTAATCCTGAAAATTATTTTAAAAGTTCCCCAAACCTCTGAAACTCACCAATTTCATCCCCCATTCGACCCTAAGAGGTATTTCATGATTTTGGAGCTCTATAGATTTATTCCAAACCCTTCCAACGTCTATTTTTCATGAATCAAATCTCGAATTGATGATATTATCCTCTCCTAGTAAGTGGATTCTATCCTATTGCTTTCCCACTCATCCTCCTTCCATATCTTGTTCTTTTGGTCTAAAGTTATCTTATGTTTTTATAGATCTAGATATTTATTTGGTGAATATAGATATAGTCTTGTGGATCTAGATATATAATTAAGTGATATTATTTTTTTAATCTTGATTTAGGTTTTTATATCCCGATCCCAATCTACACAATTATGCTGCTGAATTTTGGAGATTTTAGTTAGGTGATCGTTCATCAACAAATCGAGGTAGGTGATATATTATTCAAATACCATATTCTTACTATAAATTATATGTATTTGATTTTATAATTTACATATATTTTTTAGAAATTGGAATTCCAAATTGAATTAATTAATTTGGTAAATCAATTGATTGAGGAATTTTGGATTTGATTGAGTAAGGGAAAATTTGGAATGGGTATAATTAATGGTTGACTTAATTATTATATTTTTGAATTTTAAATTGATAATAATTAACTGGTAAATTAATTATTAGATTTTGAGTTTGTAAAATGAATAATTAATTGTTTAATTGATTAACGGAAGACTTGTGATTAATTAATTTGTGAATTAATTAATGGGAAGGATATGGTTAATTAATTTTTGAATAAATTAAAGGAAATTGATATTATTAATTAACTATAAAATTAATTAATTAACTTGGGTTAATTAATTTATGAATTAATTAATGGAATTAATGGTGGTTAATTGTGATAAGAATATTAATGTTGTTTAATATTGGTTTATGTAATAATGTGAAAACATGTGATAATGACATACATGTGATATTGTGATATGTTAGGATACAAATATGAATTAATGGTAAATTTGGTTCTAGACATGATGACCTACACCAAAGATATATATTTTAATGGTTGATAATTTGGGTGCTAGAAATGATGATCTACACCAATGATATAGGGTTACTAGACATGATGTTCTATAAAAATTATATAGATTTGAATGGTTGGTAAATGGGGTTCCAAACATGATGTTATATTCCCATGAAATATATGAATGATTGATAAATAGAGAACTAGACATGGTGTTCGAAACCTGAAAACCTTATCATTTCATATTGCTTCCAAGTGGTCGTAATAAGGAAATGTGAATTGAATATATAACATGGTTCAAACCTGGTGTAGGCTAAAGCATGTATTGAGGTATGGGTATCCTTGGAAACCGGGTTGTCTGTGTGGTTTAATAATGGCTAATTGATAATGTGATAAATGTTTACTTGTTCATTGTATTTATTTATTTATACAACTGCAAACACTTTTTATTGACTAGATTTTTTTTAGACACTATTGGTGGTTGCCTACTGATTCGTACTCACACCTTACTCGAGCTGCATGATCAGTACCTGAAAAGACTTTATTGTTGAAGGATAGGTTAAGGGTAAGGTGCATGGGTTATATTTTTTATTGCAGATGGATCATAGATGAGGGAACCAGACATGGTTCGGGACCCTCTTGGGATTCATCGGTGTCTTTATTTTCAGTTTTCATTCACTACTACAAAACATGCCTTTAATAGCGCTAGAATATACTCTTATCAGTGATAGAAAAGAGTTGGATACTTCAATGTGGTTAAAAGGTCAAGTCTTTTATCAGTACTAAAAAGAATAGATAAAGGATATATTTATTAGTGAAAATAAAAGTGCTGATAAATCATACTTTCATCATCTCATTTAAAAGCACTGATATAAGACAGAATTTATCAGCATTTTTATTTATCACTGATAAGTAGATCCTTTATTAGAACTCATAAAATCACTAATAAATATCTATGCATCAGTGAATTTATTAGCACTAATAAAGTCTATCTTTATCAACACATTTAGTAGCGCTGATAGAGGTTAACACTACAGTCTGATGCTACAACCCACTGTAGCAACAGAAATAGGTGCAGTGTGTTGTAACAACACACTACATCACTATAAACATCAAAAGAATTTTCCAAAACACTAAATATAAATGAAATAAATTTTCTAACATAAATATAATAAAAACACTATTATAGAGTATGTTAGTTTTTTTACTAAAATTAAGGTAAATTTTGAATAAAAAGGCACACTTTGAGTCATACCGGTCACACCATGAGTCAAATTGCGGTGTGACTCATTCCTACATGTCACAAATGACTTATGGATTATTTTTTTAAAGTAACAACACAATTAAAATTTGTTTTCTCGGTTTTTATTATATCAGTTTTGAATAAAAAGACACACTTTTAATTATACTTCTCACACCGTGCATCAGATTGAGGTGCGTCTGATTCCTACACGTTTCAAATGACTTATGGATTCTTGACCTAAAGTACCAAAACAATCAGAATATGAAACCCATGGTCCTTTTTTATGAAAATTTATTTATGTTGCTTACAAAAAGAAGATAAACCGACAAAAGATCTCAAACTGAACAATGAACCTTCACACAATGCACAAATAGTTATTTCCTAAGAAATAGACATCTCCAAATAGGCACGATAGAAAGATGGGAAATAATTCATGAAAGGATAACCATTTAAAGGTTCGAATTCAGAAAAAAAATCATTTGAACTACGAAAGGATGATTTCATCTTAATTTTATAATGAAAGATGAACTTACAATAGCCACAAAACAAAAACAAGGAAACTCCAAACGTCTTCACCCCAACATGGGAGACAACAACTAAGCCAATGTTCTGTATGATTCTTTCACAACAACTTAGCCAAAAATGATTCCTCCACCAACTTATCAAAATGGATATCCTTGGAAAAGAGGACACGCTCCTTGATACTTGGATGATTACCACCAATTAAAATATAATCTTTCAACAAATCCTATGCCTCCACCTCTAGAGAAAATAAAACAAGCTCTTTGAAGGGTTCAATATAAGACTTCACCATCTGATGAACTTGATGAACATACATGAGATCTTCCCTTTTCTTCATCTTCACCTCCTCAGGTATAAACCATCAGAAAATATGGACTTCAAAACTTACCACATCATCCCAACTTGCATTGTTGGTGGGGAAAACAACTCTGATTCTTCCAAAGCTAGACCCCCAAGATGACTAAGAATAACACAAACTCTAACATCTTTTGGAGTTCCCAACTCTCTAAAGACATTCCCAAATTACTCAATCCACCTCACTGCCTCTAATAAACCTTGATTTCCATAAAATATGGGCAGAAATAGAGGAGAACCAGAAATAGGGTGAGACCCACTAGAATCTTTGGGTACCCTTCTAGGCGACATATTCTTAATAACACAAAAATCATAAAATCGAGTTTAGAATCAATTCCTTACATACTCACACATATGAAAACAATCATAAAAAATACTTAGGGTCACACTTAAAACTTTATCACTAAACATAATATTTTACCAAATTTTCAATCCAAAACATTTTCCTTTAAAACCAATTTTTTTTCCAATGTGGGTCTATTTGAAAGAAACCATTTTAGTTCTCATAATCATTTTCCTTTTAAAATATTGCTCGCATCATTTGAGACGAAAACAAGAAATAATTCATGATAAACCACCTAAATGAGGAACTAGTTGTGATAGTTAACCTGGAAACATAGTAGTGGGCCATAGTTTACTTATTATATGAGATTACTATGATTAAAAAGATCAACAACCTTTATCACTAATAAAATCTAAAAATTACTACCATATACATAATACTAGGCCCCCAGGTTCTTGGTTGTGTTATTATCGGCCCTACTTACACTATCCATTCATTAAGTACTTGGTTCCATTCCTTCATGTACTCAGTGCCTACCGCACAAGGGTACCTTTATCTCTTCACCACTCTCTCCTATCAAATCCGCTAACCCCTCTTTTAACTCCCCTTCAACACAAAATACACCCAAAATGAGACTAAGATACTAACATTAAAGGGAATTACATGGTTAGATCAGATGGGGAATTTAAAACCTCCAAAGCCTCAAGCATTTCATACTCAATAAGATTTAACCAGATTCTTGAGGTAATAGATTCAACCATTGGGTTTTCATACGTGTAAGGCTTGCTATTAAGAAAATTCTTATATTTTTCCAAAAATTTTACAAGGTTTGATGTATTTAGAGGTTAATTTATTATTCCGTATAATCCATTAGTGAACCAATATCAAGGAAAGATAAATAAACACATGATCATTAACATTAAATTACAAGGGTGACCTCTAATGGTTACTGTAGGACATTGGTTGACTTCGAGTAGGTTCAAAATGTTTTTGAATTAAAATCACTCGATCTATTAATTCTTGGAAAAGACTAAGGTTATTCATAGGATATTCTTCTATATTTATTCAACATAAAAGAAAAGTGAAATTTTATTTAATATAATTCATCATAGAGTTTCATCTGGAAAAGTGATTAATAACTATTTTTATAAGATAATTCCATTGAGGAAATATAATCCATCGAGGATCCACTGAATTCTATAATTAAGGCTCATAGAATGTACTACAATATATAGATAGTCTGATTAGAATGGTTGTTAGTTTGTGGAATAAAGGAAGTATAAAATTTCACCCATGACCTCATTTAAAATTAATGTCCTTTTTATAACCAAGACAAAAACATCATATCCCTATAAGATACAGCACTAGATGGGACACCTGGAAGCATTATTATCTCATTGACATATAGTTAATCGAGTTCGTCAATTGAGGAAGCCTCTTCAATATGTAATAAGTTTTTCATCTTATTTAGGTGATCCACTATTACCCACACTACATCTTCCTATTTAGTTGATCTTGAAAACCTAGTATATAAATCCATCATTATTTCATCCCATTTCCTAATAGGAAAAGAAATTATTGATAATACTTATTGGGTTTTTTCCCTTCACCAGATTATATGTAAAAATTAATGTGAGGAATAATATGATTCATTCCATAATTACAGGCCACAAAAACTAGTGACTAATATCATGGTACATCATTATGATCCTTACATGAACCAAGAGGAGTCGAGTCGGTAGTGGTGAGAAGATGAGATGTAGGGTTCATCACGATTAATAACAATGCAAAAATGAAAAGTGTGGAACCCAAAAGATCAAAAATATATATAGGAAAAGTATAAAATAACATACATTGGATTCTAGACTTTATTTTTTTATGGGAACATAGAGGAGTCGTGCCGGTAGTAGAGGAGTTCTGTGAGATCATGAGAATCACAACTGACTGAGTACCGGTTAGGGTTCTTTTAAATAGATCAGCAACTCTTTTAATAGTGCTTTCAAAAAATCACTAATAAACATCCCTTTTATCAATGATAAATTGATAAGTGCTGATAAAAGGGATATTTATTAGTATTGATAGAAAACATATTTATCAGCACTATTGTTTTAATACTGATAAAGATTCCTTTTAACAGTGTTTTTTTAGCACTGATAAATATTGATCTTTATCGGTGAAAAAAATCTAGTGTTGATAAAGGATTTATTTAAATAAATTTATTATAATGTTATATTAATTAAATATATATAATAATTAATTTATAATTATATAAATACTTATTTTAAAAATAATTATTATTTATTTATAATGATTATAAATTTATAAATTTATAAATATAGTTAATATACATTTATAAATATATTTATTTATAAATATATTTCTAATATTATTAGTGGATATATAATCTTAAATACATGCATTTTAATAATGAGTGAAATTGAATAATTCAAAATGAGAGCAATTTATAAAAATTAAAAAAATGGATAAGTTTTATTAATTAACTATAAATTATTAAGAAAATATGGATATATATATATATATTGAATTAAATATGAATATATATTGAAAATAATAAAACATAGTAAATAAATATATATAAATAAATAATATAAAATGATCAAATTCAAAAATAAAATAAAAAATATTAAAATATTAAAAATGAATGCCCTAACAATAATGGTATTAAAATTTATTAAATAAAACTGACCAATTAAAAATATAATATATTAAATGTATCATGTTATAATGAAATTCTAAAATATACTAAAATTTGAATAAATTACATAAATATTAGGGTTGTGTGTTTCTATATATATTATAAATATATTTGTGTGTGTGTTTGTATATTAAATTGCACTAATTACATATATAAATATATATATGTGTGTGTGTGTGTGTGTGTACATGAAATCAATGTATCACACGACGTTTGATATATGTTAAATTGAAAAATCAAACAACATTAAAAATGAATAAGACATTAATATGTTTTTAATTAATATTTTATTCTTTTTATATATATTTATATTTATTATATATTATTTACTACTATTTATAATTAATATATATTTATATATATTATACTTATTTATTTTTATTAATAATTATTTCCTTAAAAAAATTAAATAATTTTGTGATTTATTCATTTTTAAATTTTTTATTTAATTTTATATTCATTAATATATCTACATTTTATATATACTATTTATCAAAATTTATAATCAATATATATGTATATAAAATTTATTCATTTTTATAAATAATTATTTAATTAATAAAATGTTTAATATTTTTTTAATTTACTCATTTAAAATTTTTATTTGTTTAATTATTTCATTTTATTCATTTTACATATCTATATATTTAATATATACTTTTTATTAATTTTTAAAATTTATATATATGTATATTCATTTTATTCATTTTTAATAATAATTATTTATTTAATGAAATTGTTAAAAAAATTACTTTTTAAATTATTTCATTTTATTATGGACCTTTATCAATGTTAATGAAGTGCTCATAAAGGTTACCATTTCTCAAAACTTTATTTTTGGCACTAATAAAGGGTTCCTTTTATTAGTGCTAAAAATAAATCACTGATAAAGGTGACCTTTTATCATCGCTAAACAAAAATAACTAATAAATGGTTCCCTATATCAGTGCTTTTATTTAGCCCTGATAAGGGTCCCACTTTATCAGTGATTATTTTAGCGCTGATAAATATGGACTTTTTTAGTGCATTTCTCTAGTGCTGATAAATGTTGACGATGTTAAATGAACATTTTGTAGTAGTGATTTGCGACACTTGACACTTACTTTAGTGTGACATGTTTTCCATTTTAGTTGGATATATGTATTTCCTATTTTGATTGTATTGAGATATTTGTATTGGATATGATTATATAAGCTTCCACTATTGTTTATTATTTCAATTGGTGTAGTCACCCTGTAATTGACTTACCAGACCCTCATTGCTAGTCGACATCATCTAGTATATGAAGATGTGTTCTTGAGGTCATGTGGTGAACCGAATCGGGGCACCGGTGTGTGGAACTTGGGTCAGGATATTACAAAGTGGTATCAGAGGTCGAGTTTTCTTTTCTTCTTCTTTTTTCTTACTATTTGAGAAATGTAGAAATAATATTTGGAAGATTCGGGGCTTGGACATGAGCTCGTGCATGGGACTTACAAACCATGTATGGGGGGAAACCTAAGAACTCGGGGTATTGTTGTTATTGATGTTTGTTGTTACATTTGAATACAATTTCACCTTGGTTGATGCACTCATTATGTGATGTGAATTTTTTCTAAGAATTGGATCATGGCCTAGAATGGAATGAGAGTTGAGTCTACATGCATCATTCTAGGCACATGTAATTTTTTTTGACATTCATCATTTTAGGAATGCATGGGAAAACGGGTTTTGTGTAAGTTGTTGAACTTGAACAATTTTAGTTCCTTGCTTGTGAAATTGAATTAAAAATGGTGCCTAATATGAAATTGCAAATAAAAAATGATGTAAAACGTGAATAAACGAATTTCTAAATAATAAAATTGATATGATAATGTGTTTACCATTATTAACTAGTACCTAGGTGTATGATGGTTAAGGTTAGTGATAGTGTCTTGGTTTTGAACATGTGGTGAGATTTGGGGAAAAGACTTGTTGTGATGTTTTTCTCTTTCGTAAGTGTGATAAGGTTATGTTATGAGTCATAACACATGTGTCTGGAATTGTAGAGTTATGCCTCCATGATGATGCATGTTGAGTGGATGATAGGAAGAGATGGATAGAGATAGTCTACCAGTAGTGGATCCTGAGGCACCAATAGTGCCAGGTGAGGAAGCAGGTGAGCAGTTCTGAGAGAACTTCGCTCGCTTCATGAAATTAATGGAAAGTGGCCTAGAGTCGGTTGAAAAGAGCATGTATGACCCAACAAGGGAGTTTCAATTGCATCAAACTATAACTTTTACAAAATAGGGTGGAATATAGGGAGATAATTTCCAGGTTGAGTCCATTGAGAAGATACTTGACCACTTAGAAACTCCTACTAAAAATATGTTCAAGTTTCGTACTTATATTTTATGGGGATCATTGAAGCACTGGTGGGACATTCATATGTGGACTGGGTAGGATGATGGTATTCTATGGAATTACTTTTTGGAGAAGTTCTTGGAGCACTTCTATACAGAGACTCTGAGGCAAAAGAGAGCATCAAAGTTCATGAAATTAACTCAGGGGATCATTTCTATGATGGATTAGGTTGGACACTTTACAGATATGCAGTGCTTTGCTCCATCATTAGTAGGAGGTGAGAATAATATGGTGAGACATTTCCAATATCGACTTAAATGTGAGATTAAGTTCCAAGTTAACCTATTTCAGTTAAATTAGTTAGTTAAGGAAGTGGATTGGGATCTCATAACTAAGGGGAACCTGAGGGAGGCTTCCAGTGTAGGGCAGGTGGTTTTAGCCAGATGATTGGATGCTATATCTTTCAATAGCAGGAAGCATCAATATGAAAAGTTTAGCCAGGTCAGTAGGAATTAGAGTGGCCAGTAAGGGGGATCAGTTACTCAGGATCATACCTAAGTAATTTACCACCAGTGTGGTAAGCCAGGGTACTTTTGTAAAAATTATCCCCAATAACCAATAGAGTATCTATCTTGTAACAATATGGGATATCTATAGAGGTTTTTCATGAAACCGAGATAGATGATTAGTGAGTGAGGAGTTATATAAATCAAGGGTGTAGGAAAGGGTTATTCTATTCCATATTAGTCTAGAAGTTGTTGTTCAATAGGCTAAGGTGGAAGAGTCAATAGATGTGGGTTTTTGGGAAATGTTTCCCATATCAGTAGGGTGGTACAACTCAGGGGATTCAGACAGCATTACATGGAAGAGGGGCAGTACAACTATATGAAGTGTAGGATACACTTGTGTATATAGAGGTTGGACCATCGATAGTGAGAGCTACTATTATTATGGATTTTACATTATCTAGTACCTGTTTTAATACTAGTGCCTATCATTCCTTTATATCAGCAAAACTTATTAATTTATTGATTCTATTGTTGGAGTTTATGAGAGGGGTAATGATTATAGATACATCATTAGGAGTGCGATCAAGAGAAGGGATGTTCTATTGATATTAGGGAGTATCATTTTCTCTGGGATATCTATATTCTTTACATTACATAATTCGATGTAATTATAGGTATGCATTGGTTAGTCACATACCGAGCGCACATAGATTGTAACCATAGGAGAGTGGTGTTTATGTCTCCTAAGGGTAATCATTACATTTATCGGGGATAGTGGGATATCCCAGAAAACCAATATGGTCCAATTACATAGAAATTGGGAGAGCTCACCAACTTTTTTTCTAGTATTTTTTTGGATGATGGAGGTGCAAAACTTAATGTATTCCCACTATTAGTGGAACTGTTTCAGGATGTCTGTCCAGAAGACTTTTCAAGGTTACCACCTAAGAGAGATTTGGAATTCACTATTGATCTCATGTTGGGGGGTAAGACAATTTTTATTCCACTATATAGAATGGCATCGACAAAGATTCAAGATCTCAAGACTCGGCTAGAGGATTTGGACGATAAGGGGTATACCCGACCAAGTACATCACCTTTGGGTTACCAGTATTGTTCGCAAAGAAGGCTAATGGGAGTTTTTGCTTATATGTTGATCAAAAGAAGTTAAACCAGATGAGTTTAAAGAACCAGTATCCTCATTCATGTATTGGTGATCTATTTTACTAGTTGAGAGGAGCTTGTGTATTCTCGAAGATTGACTGGAGATTAGGGTATCATCAACTGAGATTTTGGACTTATGATATACCAAGGACTGCATTCATAAAAATGTATGGCCTCTATGAGTTCGTTGTAATGTCATTTGGGTTAACGAATGCAGCAGAATTGTTTATGGACTTGATGAACTGACTCTTTCATCAGTACCTATATCAATTTCTGTTAGCGTTCATAGATGACATCTTGGTGTACTCGATGAATCATGACGGTCATGCCCAATATCCTGAAATCATCCTTAGTACACTGAGAGAGCATCGATTATTCACCAAGCTATCTATGTGCCAATTTTGGATTTATCAAGCACGCTTTTTGGGACACATCATCTCATAGGAAGGTTTGTTAGTGGACCTAGAGAGGGTTCAGGTTGTATTTTTTTGGGAGCATCCCAAGAACATATTTTATATACATAGCTTTATGGGGTTATCATGATATTATAAGATATTTATCCAAGACTTTTCTTATTTAGAACCATGATTCTCGGGATTTACCAATAAAGGGATAAGGTTTTAAAGGTCAGAATCATGTGATAATACCTTCCTAGAGCTAAATAAGCGCTTGACATCAGCACTGATCTTAATTCTACCCAATCCAAGTGAGGATTATATAGTTTATTGTGATACTTATTGGGTTATAATTGGAGTCATTTTGATACAAGAAGATCAAGTTGTGGTGAATGGGTCTAGGTAGTTGAGGCCAAATGAATGTAACTACCCTACACATGACCTTGAGCTAATATTTTTTTGTTTATGATTTAAAGTGTTTTCAGTATTATCTATTGGGTGAGAAATTTATAGTGTTTACCAATTAGTAGAGCTATAGATACATCTTCTCATAGAAAGATTGGAATCTCCAATAGCGGAGATGCGTATAGTATATACAGTCATTCTATTTTGCAGAGAATATATTCCTGGAAAAGGAAATTGTGTGGCTGATGCTTTGAGTAGGAAAATTTAGACATGGATAGTTTAGGAGTCTGGTTCTGAGTGGAAGATGATGACCTTACTGGATAAGATACATGTTTTGGTTTTGGAGAGTCAGGATAAGATGAATCTGGTATTAGTTTCAGTGGATTCGACACTTTTCATATGGATCACGTATAGGTTCTATGTGGATTCAGAGTGCTTGACCTTGAGGTAAATCCTTGAAGTAAGGGAATCACCTTTATATTGGAGCATAGATGAGGATGATATCATCTATGTTAGGAATTGATTGTTTGTGCCTATGGGCATGTGAGATGAGCTAATTCATTAATTTCAGGACTCGAAGTGGTAGGTACATCCAAGTGTGAAAAAAATGTATTGTGACCTTTAATGATATTTTTTGTGGCCAGACATTAAAAAAGGGATAGCATGGTTAATGAAACGATGATACACATGTCATCAGGTGAAGGCATAACATCAATGACCTGGAGGTTTGTTGCAGTCATTTCTCATTATGGAATGAAAGTGGGATGAAGTGATAATTGATTTTTTGGTGGTTATCCTGAAGACTCCTAGTAATAATGACTCTATATAGGTTATTGTGGATCGAATGACAAAAGTAGTGAATTTATTTTATATATAGGAAACCTTCATAGTAGTGTAGTTGAGTGAGCTATTTGTTTGGGAGATATTCTATCTGCACAGGGTGCCATGGACTATAGTTTCATATCGCGGCTCACACTTCACTTCACACTTCTAGAAGGGCTTGTAGAAGGTTCTCAATATACAGGTATTATTGAGTACGACTTTCCACCCACAGACATATGGGTAGTCAAAGTTCACTATAGAGGTGGTTGAGGATAGGTTGTGAGCATGTGTTCTTAACATCAGTGGGCCTTTGGAGAATCACTTAGATTTAGTGTAGTTTTTTTATTAGAAAATTTATCAAGAAACTTAATGAGGTAACCATACAAGGTTCATGTATATTACCACTATGAAAGATAGAGGCTAGTGAGTTAGAGATAGTGGGACTGAGTATTGTGTAGTAGATGCCTGAGTAGGTTTAGATGATTCAGAAATATATTTTTATGGCTCAGAGTAGTTATAATTCAAATGCTGATAGATAGAGAAGACTCATAGAGTTTACAGTGGGTGATCTTATATTCCTTCAGGTGTCACCTAGGTTGGGTCACCACAGGATACAGAGATGGTGAAATTTGGTTCCCAGTATCATTGGATCATTGGAGGTTATAGAGAGAATCGGACTAGTGGAATATTAATTGGATCTTCCACAAAAATAAAGATATAAGGGTGATTTTTTCCTTATATCGCAACTTTTTTAATATCACCTTGGCCCTTCTCATGTGATCGAGGTGGATGATGTTGATCTTGAGATATCAATGTCCTTTTAAGAGCATATGATTCATGTGTTGGATCATAGTGAGAAATTGTTGTTGGGAAATACCATACAGATAGTTTTTGTGTTATAGAAACATGGATGTATGAAGGAGGAAACATGGGATAGAGAATAAAATATGAGGGTATAGTGGACCGACCTTTTTGTCTTGGAATCTTAGAGAAGCTTGGGAGTACATATTGAGGATGAGAAGTTATAAGGTGGGGAGATTGTAAGAACCCAACCCTTTTTGGAGTTATATAGGGATCATTTGTAGGTACTCTTTTTTTCTATTTGATTAGTTTTCATTTTCATTTTAACTTGGGAAGTGTTTGGGTGAATTTTGAGAAAAAATAAAGGAAATACGGTTGTTCATGATTAGTGTAAACTCTGTGCCCTACCCTAGGAAACCGTGCAACCCTATCTAGTGGGGGATCACATGGTTTTCACATGGTTTTTCAAATCATGTGACCTAAAAAGATAAATTGTGCACCCCTAAAACAATGGGCACATGGTTGGCTCACGGTTGGGGAAAACTATGCACCTCTGTGCAGGAAACCTTACACATGATTTAATTAATACCAAAAATTATTTTAAAAATTCCCTAAACCTCTTAAATTTACCTATTTTTACCCCCATTCAACCCTTGAAGGTATTTAACAATTTTGGAGCTCTCTAGATGAATTCCAAGACCTTAAAACCTCTATTCATTATGAATCGAATCCTGTATTGAAGATCTTCTCCTCTCCGAGTAAGTGGATCATATACCATTTCTTTCCCCTTAATCCTCATTCCTTCTCTCATTCTTTTGGTGGGAAGTTATCTTTTTATAGATGTAGATCTATATTTGGTGAATCTATATCTAGGATTGTGGATATATATCTAGAATTAAGATCTCTTGTTTTGGTTAATCTTGATTTAGGGTTTTAGATTCAGATACTTATTTAGGTCATTGTGCTTCTCGATTTTGGGGATTGTCGTTGGGCGATCGTTCATCAACGAATCAAGTAAGGCGATCTATTATTCAAATATCATAGTATTACTATCAATTATATGTATGTGATTGTATAATTTTTAGAGTTAATTTAGTGATTGGAATTTCAAATTTAATTAATTAATGTGGTCAATTAATTAATTTAGGAATTGGGGATTTGATTGAGTAAGGGAAATTATGCTAGGTGGATAATTAATTATTGAGTTAATAATTGGATTATTGAATTGTAAATCTAGAATAATTAATTGATGGATTAATTATTACATGATAATTTTGTTATATAATTAATTAATTATTTAATTGATTAGCAGAACAATTGTGATTACTTAATTTATGAATTAATAAATGGGAAAGATATTTTTAATTAACAATTGAATTAATTAAAGGAAGTTGATATTGTTAATTAATTGTCAAATTAATTAATGAACTTGGATTAATTAATTTATGAATTAATTAATGGATGTTGTGGTTGTTAATTGTGATAATAAAATTGATGATGTTTAATCTTGGTTGACATGAAAATGTGAAAACATGTGATAATGAGATACATGTGATATTGTGATATGTTAGGATATAGATATGCTTGAATGAGAAATTGGATGATGTACATGATGATCTACACCAATGATATAGGTATGCATGGTTAATAAATTGGGTGCTAGATATGATAATCTACACCAATGATATAGATATGCATGGTTGGTAAATGGGGTACTATACATGACGTTCAATACCAATGATATAGATATGAATGGTTGGTAAATGGGGTTCTAGACATGATGTTCTACGTCCATGACATATATGCATGATTGATAAATGGGTATCTATACATGGTGTTATAAACCAAAAAATATTGTCATTGGATATCGTTTCCAGGTATCCATAACAATGAAATGTGAATTGAATATGTAACATGGTTCAGACCTGGCATGGCCCGAAGTGGGTTTTGAGGTACTGGTGTCCTCAAAAACCTTGTGGTCTATGTGGTTTAATAAAGATTAATTGATGATGTGATAATGGTGGTGTATGGGTCTTTTTAGTTGAGGCCACATGAATAGAACTACCCTGCACACAACCTCGATCTCTCAGATGTGGTTTATGCTTTGAAGTGTTGGTAGGATTACATGTTTGGTGATAAATTTACAGTGTTTACCGATTAAATACATCTTTTCACAGTGAGATTTGAATCTTTGGTAGTGGATATGGGTAGATTATATGGATACATTCAATTTTGAGCTAGCATATACACATGGGAAAATAAATAGTGTGGTTGATGCATTGAGCAAGAAAACTCAAACTCGTGTAGTTTAAGATTCTAGTGTCGAATGGAAGATGCTGACCTTGCTGGCTGAGATACATTATATGGTTTAGGAGTGTTAGGAAAAGATGACTCTGGTATCAGTTTCAGTGGATTCAACACTTTTTAGATGGATCATGGATAGGTAGTATGATGATCATGAGTGTTTGACCTTGAGGGAAAGACATGAAGTTGGGGAATCACCTTTAGATTGGGGAATATATGAGGATGAGATCAATTATATTAGGAATTGAGTTATTGTGCCTATGGGAATACGAGAATAGATAATGTGTGAATTTCATGCCTCGAAGTGGGAGGTACATCCAAGTGTGACCAAAATTTATCGTGACTTTTGATGACATTTTTGGTTTCCATGAATGAAAAAAAGATATATTAGGGTTCATGACATGATGATACACCTATCAATGGTGAAGGAAGAGAATCAATGAACTGGAGGTTTGTTTAATCCATTTCCTATTTCATAATGTAAGTGGGATTATGTGATAATGGATTTTGTAGTGGGTCTACTGAGGATACCTAGGAAAAATGATGTTATCTAGTTTATTGTGGATCAACTGACGAAATTTGATAATTTCATACCTATATAGGAAACCTTCATAGTAGAGTAGTTGGAAGAACTGTATATTTGAGAGATATTATATCTACACAGGGTCTCATAGACTATAGTTTTAGATCATGACTCATGCTTCACTTCACGCTTTTGGAAGGGCTTGTAAAAGGTTCTCGGTACACAGGTGTTATTTATTATTTCTTTCCACCCAAAGATAGATGGGTAGTTGAAGCATACAATACAGGGGCTTGAGGATATGATGTTGGGGTGTGTTCTTGACTTCGGTGGGCCTTAGGAGAAGTTATTGGATTCAATGGATTTTTACTATAACAATATTTATAATGTAGCTATACAGATGGAACCATAAAAGGCTTTTATGGTAGGCTATGAAAATCACTACTATGCTGGATGGAGGCTATTGCGTTAGAGTTATTGGGATCGAGTCTCATGAAATAAATGTTGGGGTAGGTTCACCTAATTCAGAAACATATGGATATAGTTCGGAGTAAGAAGAATTTTTAGGATGACAGTTGGAGATGACCCCTATATTTTATATAGGGTTATCGTGTATTCTTTCATGGGTCTCCTAGGTTGGGTCGCCATAGGATACAGAAACAGGGAATGTTGGTGCCCAAGTTCATTGGACCATTTGAGGTTGTGAATAGAATCTAGCCGATGGTTTACTGATTGGATCTTCTACAAAAATTCAGTGCTATGAATGATGTTTTTCATGTATCACAACATTTCTAGTATCACCCCAACACTTCTCATGTGATTGATGTGGATGATTTTGATTTTGAGATAGATTTTTCCTTTGAGGAGCATCTAATTCATGTGTTGTATCACTGTGAGAAAGTGTTGTGGGGAAAGACCATGCTGATTGTTCATATGTTATGGAAACATGGACATATAAAGAATAAAACATGGGATATAGAAGAAGATATAAGGGTACATTGGCCCGATCTTTTTGGATCATAATTTTAGAGAGTCTTGGGAGTGCAGCTTGAGGAAAAGTTGTTAAAAGGCGGGGTAATTGTATGATCCCAATCATTTCTAGGGTTTCCTTGAGCTCATTTGTAGGTACTCTTTTGTTTCTATTTGATTTCTTTTTACTAAGGTTTTATCTAGTGGTGTTTTTGTGTTAAATTTGAGAAATTTTAAGGAAACAGGGATGTGAATGGTTGGCACATAGTTATAGAAAACCATGTGCCCTACCTAAGAAACCGTGAAACCCTATATAGTGGGGGTTTGCATGGCTGGCACATAGTTTGTCAAATGGTGCACCCTAAAATTATAAACTAGGAACCCATAAAATAATGGTCACATGGTTGGTGTATAGTTAGGGAAAACCATGTGCCCTGGTACAGGAAACTATGCGCACAATTTAATTAAGCCTGAAAATTATTTTAAAAATTCCTCGAACCCCCAGAACTCACCTATTTTGACCCCCATTCAACTATAGGAGGTATTTCATTATTTTTGAGCCCTCTATATGAATTATAAGATCTAATGATCTATGTTCTTCATGAATCAAATCTTGTATTGAAGATCTTCTCCTCTCCCGGTAAATGGATCTTATCTTGTTTCTTTCTCATTCATACTCCTTCCTTCTCTCATTTTTTTGGTGGGAAGTTATTGTCTATTTTTATATATCTAGATCATGAGTTTTTAAATCTAGAACTAGGATTTTCGATCTAGATATAGAATTA
Organism: Viscum album; assembly: GCA_963277665.1. NCBI lineage: Eukaryota > Viridiplantae > Streptophyta > Magnoliopsida > Santalales > Viscaceae > Viscum > Viscum album. The sequence continues at coordinate 1,096,347,451 of OY728139.1, forward strand.
GGATATCTCTTTTCGGTTAATCTTGATTTAGGATTTTAAATCTAGATCCTCATCTACATCATTGTGATGCTCAATTTTGGGGATTTCCATTGGGTGATCATTCATCAATGAATCAAGGAAGGTGGTCTATTATTAAAATACCATAGTATTATTATCAATTATATGTATGTTATTTTATAATTTATAGAGTTCTCTTAGAGATTGAAATTCCTAATTGAATTAATTAATGTGGTCAATTAATTAATTGAGGAATTGGGGATTTGATTGAGTAAGAGAAATTGCGGAATGGGGATAATTAACTGTTGAGTTGATTATTGGATTTCAGAATCGTAAATTGATAATAATTAATTATTTAATTAATTATTGAGTTTTTGAAACTATTAATTAATTTTTAATTGATTAATGGAAGAGTTTTTATTAATTAATTTGTGAATTAATTAATGGGAAATATATGGTTAATTAATAGCAGGATTAATTAAAGAAAATTTATATTATTAATTAATTTTCAAATTAATTAACAAACTTGGGTCAATTAATTCATCAATTGATTAATGTAAGTTATGGTGGTTAATTTTGATAAGAAGATTAATGTTTTTTAATCTTGGATGGCATGATATTGTGAAAAGATTTGATAATGAGATACTTGTTATATTGTGATATGTTAGGATATAGGTATGCATGAATTGTAAATTGGGTGCTAAACATGATGATATACACTAATGATATAGATATGCATGGTTGAAAAATTTGGTGTTAGACATGACAATCTACACTAATGATATAGATATGCATGGTTCTTAAATGAGGTACTAGACATGACATTCTATTCCAATGATATAGATATTCATGGTTGTAAAATGGGGTGGTAGACATGACATTCTATGCCCATGACATATATGCATGGTTGATAAATAGGGGGCTATACATGGAATTCTAATCCCAAAAACATTTCCATTGGATATTGGTTTCAATTGGACATAATAATGAAATGTGAGTTAAATATGTAACATGGTTCAGACCTGGTGTAGGCCGAAGCAGGTATTGGGGTACGGGTGTCCCGAAAACCCGGTGGTCTATGTGGATTAATAAAGATTAATTGATAATGTGATAATTGTTTACTTATTCATTGTAATTATTTATTTATACAACTACATACACTTGTTATTGACTAGATTTGTTTTAGACACTGTTGGTGGTGGCCTAATGATTCGTACTGACACCCTACTCGGGCTGGATGATCGGTACCTGAATAGACTTTATTTTTATAGGACAAGTGTTGATACAACTTAAGAAAACAAAAAGAATATGAAGAGAACTCCATATATTTCAAATCCCATGGCCAGCTTCAAAAAGTTCCAAAGGAAAATCAAAACACTCCCAAAGAACTTCTCAATGGACTTGCTGCACAGGCCTACGTGACTGAACTACGTGACTGAACTGTGCGATTGGCCTACACGTCAGAGTTGTGCAGTGGAAGATGGTTGTGCACCTACGTGGAGCACCTACATGATGGAGCTTCGCAGCATACCTACGCGAGCAACATTTCTTCGACCAGGCCCCATATGTGCCTATAAATAGATCCCTTAGGCTCCCTATTTCAAGACTGAAAAAATTTATGAGACGCTCTGAAGCTCCAATTGCATAGCTCTTTCACATAGATCCCTCAAATTATCTCAGGTAGCTCTCTAAACTACGAGATAAGAGATAATTAAATGGGATAAGCATGTTTTGAAAGTCTTTTTAAAAATTTTATATATGTTTGGTTCTCCTTTATAAAACATATTCTTCAGTCATTACTCATACATGCTCATCATACCAGTGCGTCATACCTGCACGGCATACCTGAGCTCCATACCTATGCATTATACCTACACGGTACATCAACGCAGGGTACCTACACGGCATACTTGCACGAGGGACCTATGCGACCAACTCTAGTACCCTTTTTTAAAGAAATTAATGGTAGGGTATCTCCTTATTTGGTTCCCTTATCCGAAAGGGACTAAGTTGAGACCTCCACAAAAATCTCCTGACTTACCAAACCTTTGGGAAAGTCACATCAGTGTGTCTCCTATTTGGTTTTGTATTTCCACGGTCATAGGTTTCCCACATTTGTTTCACAATGGGGTTAGGATTTATAAAGTGTCTCTGAGTTTGTTTATCCACATTCACATGAATCTTTCCCCCCGAAATAGTGTTGGTAAGTTCCTGGTTTTGAGGAGGGTTGGGTCTTGGCCTCTCATTTCTCAATGAGGTGATCCAGAACCTCAGGTCTCTGGTAGTGATGGTATAGTTCACACTTACTTTTTCATGTAAGCAAAGGAGAAGTCTCCCTTTCCTACCAAGATCAATTTTAGGGAAGCCATCCTGGTGTAATCCCCTCATCTTCATCCATTCCTCTTTACATTGGACCTTTTGTCCAATGTAAATAGAACATAGGGAAAGCTCATCGTCTCGCCCTCTTCAACGGTCGATGCGCCCTTTTCCATCAACATAGGAGGAAAAGTGTGAAGTGTAATTTATGAATATTTCACATCCTCGTGTTTTTCACACCAGTCATGACTCACGTGAGATTAGAGATAAATTATGGTTACAACCTGTGCACAAACACTCATTGGAAGGAACTATGAGAACTCTGATTCCCACCAAAATCGGGATACGTAGGAAGCCGTCTCAAGGACCGAGCTCATTGGACATTATCCTCAGGAATCCAACCCTAATTACCTTAATCTAGGCATCCTCCTTAGGAATAATCCCCAAATTAACCCCTCAAATCATTAAGGCATCCTTTTCAAGAAGTAATCTCAAGCTCATTTCCCTCAAATAACTATACTCTCCTAAGCGACATAGCGAACTATGTGGGCTTTGATTCCCATCCAAATGGGATATGTAAGAAGCCTCCTTGAGTTTAAAACCCAACACTTCAAATCAACCTTGTTCTCTTTGGGAAGTATTCCCAATAGGCTCTAATCCTACTTGGAAACCCATATCCTTTCCATGTTCATCGGGCTACTTCAGCATAATTCTCGCACTATGTTTAAACTAAGCACCTTCCACTTAGAGTTACTTATCACGTGACCTTAAAAGGTATTATGTGTTCCATTTAGGTGCACTGAACTACAAGTGTTCTGATTCCTTTTATAAGGATACGTCGGTATCCTGTCTTATAGGCATGATCCCAAAATCAAAACCAAACCTTCATCTCCATGGATGACAATAAAATTCCACAGTGCCCCACTGAGTGGCTGAAAAACTTGTATCATCACAATGATGATTAAAATAATCTCTAATTAGTATATTAGTGGATACCATTGATGGAAATCTTCTAATACATATGGACATTCTATTTATGAAGAACCTTGAATGTATGATGATGATTCTAAATCTTACCCATGTCAATAAGTGATTGTAAATTCCAAGGGATACTGATGATATACTTTTTTAATAAATAAGGATTCATGAAAATATCTTAAATTTAAAAAGAGAGTCTCATAGTAGACATAATTCCCCCCAAAAGGGTGTGATGAGTCTGACCTTCCATCCTCTTGACTAATGCACGTTCTTAAGTATCATAAAGTTCAAACTTAATGAATGCCTATCTTTGGAAATCAGGTTCTCTTTGGATAAAGAACTATTGGAAGTTTCTAGTTCCATGAATAAATCCAATGTAAACTGCTTGGAAACAGTGATTCTTAAAATTAGAACACATGTTTCAAAGAACTAAGAAACAAAAATGGTGAACCCGACATGAATCCTTAACCAAGTTAATAATGTTAAACACCTATTAGGCCCCTATAAATTGTTAAATTAAGTCTATAAAAAGTAATTAATCTTGCATGTTTCCATCTAAAAAAATGTAGTTTTAATAGATCTTGTTGTTCTATTCAAGTTTTCCACAGAACTCCCTTCAATCGAAAGAAGGGATTTCTCCAAGACAACATCTGTGAACTTCCCAACCGCTGCTCAAGCTGGATCTCCATCTACGGGAATGATTTCATCACCAACCCAGCATATTCAACTTTGGGTATCTAATGTTCTGGTAAAGGAATATCACTAGCATGGTACAATCTGGACTTTGGAGCCAGTTCGACAGGCCCTTGAGGTCAACAACAATCTTCGATCATCTGGCCAACGATGACTAATGATCAAGAAAAAAACGGTTCCAACCAATGTCTCCAACCATTTCAGCTCTTTATCCCTAAAACACAACAATCAATCCCTCACATACTATAGGGAGGTGGATCAACAGGCCACTCAATGCCTCAATTCAAGAATGCAGGAGTCCTTTTTGAGGACTCCCACTAGAAATCACCGCCAAAATCATGCGGTAGTGTACCCCCAACATGATGGCGGTGTTGCCTATGGACGTTTGGAACAGGTCTCTCAGACACGGGCACACTAGAAGAAATGCTAGGGACAATGTTCTGTTAAAAGGGATCAAGTTCTCACCTCTTCCTCCTTCTAAGAATTCCATCAATTTAACTTGATGGCAAAGAATGAGTGAGCACATACCCTCGTCCGTCCTAATTTTGTTGCTCAGCAGACTCATCTAATATCAACCCACCAATCCCACTAGATAAGCCCAAGTACCATGAACAGGCACATACACATGTTTACAAGTTATTAGCCAGTCAACAGTTTCATCTGACTGCATTTAAAGAAGCCCGCCAATCTAATGTGGTGGAAACTAGTAAACAGGAACATACACCTGTTTAAAATCACCAATTCTGTCAGTAGTCTCATCTTCCAGTATGGAAGGATGTTTATCAACCATACTTGATAGAAAATAGCCATCAGGAACGTACACCTACCAATGTTCATCAATCCTACAAATAGTCTCATTTGGTAGCACCCAGAGAAGTCATTCGAAAAGCTCTGACGAAATATTTGGGGCATACCCAACTCTCTGCTCTCATGCGTGAGTACTATCAATATCCATTGATAGGAAAAGGAAAACAAAATCAGGCACATAAACCTACTCTAGATACAAAATGGAAGTATATTCATGTTCCGTCCACTGAAGTCTCCAAACACATTTTATCAATGGTAAAAGGGAAGATGTATATCCCTTCCCATATTCTAGAAGAATTCCAGGATATTTTAACAACTACTTCAGTAATATCAGGGGAACAGACACATAAATTTGTCCCCACACATGGGATGACACATCGGCATGCCATCCCGGAGTATATACATACCTATGTTCCAGTCCAGGAGGGTCAAGGGGCATATTCCCCCACATTATACAGACAAAAGTATCAGAACATACACCTTTTCCAATTTGAGGTAATCGGTTCGTTCCAGTAACCACTCCAAGGAAGGCACATATACCTACCAATGATAACCAATTTTCCCAAAAAGTGGCCCCAACTAAGTATAAGGGAACAACCAATAAAATTTCTCTCCAAAATTTGTTGGAAAATCAAGAGTTAAGCTACGATGTGGCTTCTCTTAATGCTATAATTCTTGAATCCCTCAGACATTTATCTGTTGCTGCTCAAGATCATATCCTCTCATTACCAAATTATGGGAGTGGTAGTTATAATTCTGAAGTTACTCATCAGAAAATTCATCATGAAGGCTTGCTTCATGAAAATTTGGTCAATCTAGAGTGCATATCTCTGGATGAGAGCCACGACAACCCTCCGTGTGGCCAGAAGACCAAGGAGAAAGAAGATTTAGCCCTTGTTGTAATCCATCATGGTGATCCTCTCCATGATGGCATTCTCTGTGAAAGTAATCTTCGTAGTATTATTTCACATTGTCAATAAAATTCTATAATCGACAATGTAGCGGTGAGAAAGACCTCATATCTTGAGGCACTTGAAAATAAAAAGCCAGACATGTCTGATGCATTGTCATTTACAGGTGAAATACTTTCTCAACCAAAAGACAACTTAAGGGGACAGTCATTCTCTGAACCTGCTTTAGGTCACTTATCTTCTAATACAGTGCATCCACTCTAGACAGATCAGGTGGAGAAACCTCTTGTGAAAGATTATGAAGATGTATTAAACATGAGGAAACAATTAGCTAAAGTAGAAATCACAGTCATGTTCTGGCCTTTGGAAAATTCTTAGTATAACATTCCATAATTGATAACAGAAGATTGCATTAATTACATTTGTCTCAACTTATGGAAAACTCTTTGTCATTTGAAAACCAAAGTCTTACCATATGATGAATATCAAAATCATGTAAAGGTAATTCAAGGGTTACAGCGCCAAATTGACATGGCATCTCTCCCAGTTTCCCAACATCCAAAGGTTAAAAAATAGTAGAGAACCCTTCAGCGCGCATGTCTCAATGCTCTAAAGAGGTTACGCCAGTTAATTTCTGATTCCCCGTCTAATGTTCATATCAGAGGATGGGGTTCGTATGGAGTATTGCATTTTTCTGCACTCCAAAATTAGCAAGTCTGCAAAAAGTGGTTTCATGCAATGTTATTACTCATGGTCAGCCACAATCAATAGGTTTTGTATGTAATCAAATGTACAGTCAAGAACAGGCCTCAACCAGTTTTCATCAGAATCAGGCCCAAAGAAAATATGTTTTTGAGATACTTTTACATCAAACATCTAAGAATATTGAATATGCATCCCGTTTAGAGGATGTTAGGTGTCATAGGATGAAAATGTCTGAAATAGAACAAAAATCTTCTGAAATAGGTGATTTAAGTGATTTTCGGATGATGCACCCAACTAATGTCTGAACCAAAATCTGCAAAATCAGAAGAGCAGTTGCACAAATTTCAGCCATAGCAGTTCAAGAATCACCCCAGCTTGGAAGGCTGGGGGCTCATTTAATTCAACCTTTAAATTCATTATACAATGTTCAAATATTTAAAGAAGAAGACTAGGAATATCCCCATATTTTAGGGATGGGGGATTTTTTATATCTGCAATCCCCTCCTCAATGGAAGTCGGTTTTCTCCTGATTAGGGAAGAAGCCATAAGAAAATTGTACAACTGAACACTCCAAGGATTCCCTTCTGTTTACTATCCACCAAATAGTTCCAAGGAATTCATCATATAGGAGGATGAAGTCTCATGGAAGAAACAAAGGGAGATGATCTAGCAGAAGCACTGACATAATGTCATCAATGCATTATGCATCAGTAAATGTTATTAACACCATTGCAAAAAATCCTCCAGAAAATAAGTCCAGTTTAAGGGAATCAAATGATGAAGTTCTTTTCCATAATACGGTATACAGCGAGGCAAATGAAGAAGGTGTGTATACCTGAAATCATAGGCTTACCCAGAATCTAGGTATGCCTTCAAATAACCAACTCCCCCTCTCCAAAAGGCATCTAACAAGGGGAAAGGAAAAAAGTCAAATTTCATCTCACTTTTCCAATGGAGAGGGTCAACCTCCTTATCTTGAAGATAGATTTTCACAGTAAGAAGAGGAAATGAAGGAGTTGAAAAGACTTAACATAGTGTTACTTTGAAACAGTATTTTTGCTAGACATATTTCCCAGGAAAGTCCTCAACATTCAAATCTTGTAAGAGATCTTCAACAAATAGGATTTGAAGTAACTACATATGAGGATAATGAATTAAATCCATTAGGTATAAAACCTTGGAAGGTATTAGTACCACCATCAGTGGTTTTACAAGTCACTATACTAGCTCAAGCTGCAGTTGTTATACCTGCACAGGTTCCAACTCAGTTGGATGTTCCCCAAATGCTTATGAACACAATTGAGGCATTAATGGATCAATTGGAATATATGGAGGAACGACATGCACCAGTTCAGCCATAAAAGAGATCTTACCTTGAATGGGTGGATGCAATTCCTCCCCCACCAAATTTTTTGAATACCACATTCCCAATCTTTAATGGTTCAGGAGATTCATAAAAACGCTTAACACATTTGGTTTCTCATTGTGATCCCATGATGGGAACTTCTTAAAACAAGAATCAGTTAAACTTAGGTGTTTTGTGCAGTCATTACAAGGACCAGCTTTTGTTTGATATATAAGTTTTCAATTTCAATCAATTACTGGATGAGAAGATCTCTGTCAAAAATTTCTTCTCCAATTTTTATCAACACTACCAAAGATGAAAGTTTTTTATCTTACTATTTGTAAAATAAGGGAGAATGAAATAGTTTTAGATTTCATTACACAATAGAAATGATTAACATATTCCTTAATTCTATCACTCCCTCAAGAAGAATTGTTGCCAATCTATGTGGCAAATCTGCGTGATGGATTATGCACACCATTGATCCCTGTGAAATACACAGAAGAGTTTAGAGACTTTACTTCAATCAATCAATAGATAGAATACTCTATTATAGAAACTAATGATAAAACTCATATAATTCCATCAACTACGGGAAGGAGGATAGGAAAGGAAGAAGATACTACAGTCACACTCAAGCAGGCACCTATAACTGCTTCTACTTCAAGACCTTCATCATGATGAAGGGCTCCTCTTCCTAAGCATCAGCAACAATGATTGCCTCATCAAGATGATCAAAGAGATCATATGTGGAAACAGTTTGAGGAATTAAATAATAAAGTATTTTCTTTCAGGAATGATCAAGTTTCTGGCTACTTCGTCTCAACCTTAGAAAACATTTTGGTTAAGTTTCCAAGGCCGAAAAGGCCAAATAAATATGGATATGAAGATCGTCTGAATTATTGTTCCTTTCATCAGATGTTGGGACACCCCATTCAGAAGTGAATTATTTTAAAATACCTTCTGAAAAAGATATTAGACTTTGGACAAGTGAAATTAAAAAGTTCATCAGCTCATGTATCATGTGTTACCACTACCAATCCATAGGAAATGGAGACTGAAAATAGGTTAAAAGCAAAAATTAGGCAAAAATATGATGATTGGATGATCAGAAAAATGATCAATCGGACTCATACTATTTTACGAATAGAGTTGAAACAACCAATTGTGTCTTCTTCCACTCCTTCTACTCCTGCCACAGCAAAACTATCTTCATCAAGTGGCCATTCCTCAAAAATAGAAAAGTGATCATAAGGACAAAGAGTAGTCAGAAGAATATGAGCTTGTGTCAAGGCCAAAGTTTTCCTTAACCCTGGAAAATTTTATGCCATTTGTTTTAAAATAATGGGAACTACCCCTCTAAATGGTACAACTAGAATTAACCTATCAAGAATAATCTTTATCAGATGAAGAATTGATCATTGGTTCTGTTAATGTTATCCATTTAACGGATCTTTATGCCAATGGTGATTCTGATTGTAGTGAGACAAAATTACTTGTACCTAATTGGGGAACAATAGGAAAGGTCCAAGGTCGAGGATACAGGGAAAGAGTTGAGAATTATAGAATCCACCATTTTAATTCTACCCCTACTCAAAACATATATGCGATAGAAACTCATGGAAGAGCCCTTTAGCGGGCTCAACAGGAACAAGGAATTTCTTCCATGAAAGACAGGTTTAGTTCTGACACAATTATTTTTGGGAGACCGATTAGAAACCACACCATATTCTTCTCAACAAATGAATAGACCTAGTTAGTCTAATTTACAAAACCCAGTAGTATTTATATCTTCTACTTCGAAACAGAGTACATCTACATCAGAAGCATCAACTTCCAAAGCACCTACAAAACCATATCTCCATTCTGGGAAACGCAGACCTTTAGACCAAAAGTATGATGTCTTGAAACAATTGGCCCAAGTACTGGCCAAGTTATCAATTTTGGATGCTTTAAATATTTCAAAAGATCTTCAAGAATAACTCATTGAGGATTTGTTAAGTCCTCAAGAATTTGAAACCGAAGTTGATGCTGCTGAGGTTTACTATATGGAGAATGATCCTACAGAATGTCATGCAATCATATCTTTTACGGATGAAGATGAAGATGATGTTGTGCATGGGAATATCAGACCTTTGTATTTTTTTGGCATGGTCAATGACATAGATATCCGATGAGCCTTCATTGATAATGGCTCTGGAGTCAACCTTATTCTCATTTGTACACTTCGTCGATTAGGCATAACTAAATATGACTTATCTCCTTCAACTTTAATGTTGCAAGGATATGAAAAGAATGAACAAGAAACTATGGGGAAGATTACACTCATAACTTAGTTTAGATATCTCGTTTCTAATTTAGATTTCATGGTAGTTCGTTAGGACACCACCTTCAATATTCTGCTTGGAAGGCCTTGGTTGCATCAACATCCATCCATACCTTCATCATACCACCAATGTATGAAATATTATTTCAGTGGTCAAATCAGAACATTTTATGTTGACAAGGATCCCTTCAAAACATGTGAATCTCAATACATTTAGGAAGACACTTATCACACAAAAGGAACAAAGCCCATTACAATGGAGATGACTAGAGTTAATGCTCCAAATGGACTGGAAAAGATCCCAGCAAATCCATTCATACATTTGAGTATAGATTATGTGTTACCCATCAATCAAATTGAAAGGGTAAAACAAAATCTAAAGACTCTTCCAGTAACTTCTATAATGTCAATTGCATCAACTGATCCTGATAACATGGGAGAAATTATTGATACACCAAGGAATGATGAAAGCCTGAATGGAGATGTTTTCATCTCATCTTCTAAACTACAACATGCCTCTACTTCGTTAACCAGAATAGAAGAGGTAGTGGTAATGCTAGAGTAATACAAAGATGTTGATTCTCAATCCATCAATACCTCTTTATTATCACAGGAGGACCCTTTGTCATCATTAGTGTCAGATATGGTGGCCTTTTCTTCGGAATATTCAAATATTTATTTCTCCCCTAACAATGGAAGTTTTTCCTCATAATCTAAAATGAAAGTGGAAATAGAAGAGGTAATACATAATGAAGAAGAAGAGGAAGATCTCGGGGATTCTCCTCCTGTATTTGAAGAAGGTGTCTCTACCACTATGGATGAACTCTGAGAAATAAATCTAGGTACAGAAGAAGATCCACACCCCACTCTAATTAGTGTGGACATAACCTCTAAAGAAAAAGAGGTGTATACTTACATTCTAAATCAACATCGAGATATATTTTCTTTGAATTATATAGAAATTCCAGTTCTTAATCCTGATGTAGCCACTCATCATTTGGGTTTTCCAGAAGAACATCATAGATTTAAGTAAGCAACAAGGAAAACACACCCAACTCATGCCTCTAAAATTGAAGCTGAAGTTGATAATATTATAAAGGCTAACTTTGTTAGGGAAGTTCAGTATACCAAATGGCTGGACAATATTTTCCCATGGAAAAAGAATAATGGGAAAATTAGAGTCTGCATTGATTTCATAGATCTTAACCAGCATTTTCCTAAAGATGATTTTCTATTCCCGATTACTAAACTTTTAATTGATGAAATGGTTTGAAATAAAGCTCTTTCCTTCATAAATGGATAATCTGGGTATAATATAATCCAAATGGCCCTATAGGATGAAGAATCTACAGCCTTTAGATCCCCTCAAGGTGTGTTTTTCTATTGGGTAATGCCCTTTGTCTTAAAGAATGCAGGTGCAACATACCAACAATCCATGCACCATATCTTCAAACCCTTCTTAGGAAAATTTGTTGAATGTTATATGGATGATTTGGTGGTCAAAAACAGACAACGTTCCAATCACTTAGATGATTAGGAAACCATATTCAATAAACATCGGTAACACAGTTTGAAGATGAACCCCTTGAAATCTGCTTTCAGAGTAACCTCAGGAAAATTCCTTGTCTTCGTTGTACGCCATTGTGGTATCGAAGTTGATCCTAAAAAAATCAATACTTGGTATGTCACCTCCTCAAAATTTGAAATAATTAAGATGAATCCAAGGAAACTTGGCCTATATTCAGTGCTTTATCACCAATTTGGTAGCTAAGTGTTTACCCTTCACCAGATTAATGAGGAAGGGAGTCACCTACCAATGGATTGAATATTGCCAAGAAGCATTTAATACCCTCAAGAAATATCTCTTGAGTCCACTAGTATTAATTCCATCTATTGAAGTAAGACCACTTATTCTCTATGTGACAGCTTTAGAGCGATCACTAGGTGTCTTCCTTGACCAAAAGAATGATGCTGGGAATGAAAACAGCCTTTACTATCTCAGTCGAACTATGCTTGATGCGGAAACACAGTATTCAAGTATTAAAAAGTGATTCTTGGGATTAATCTTTCCAGTTCAGAAATTGAGGCACTACTTGAAACATCATGAGGTCCAATTGGTTTCTCATAATAATCCACTCAAATTTATCCTCAGGAGTCCTATACTTACAAGAATTCTGGCACAGTGGGAGGTTACTTTGCAATAATTTGATATCCAGTTTTTACCTCAAAAGGGAATAAAAGGACAAGATATAGCCAACTTCCTTGTTGAGTATCTATCTGCAGAAGATACATCGTTTAATAATGAGCTTCCTGATGAAGTGGTCTTCTCTATTCAAGATAATTCCCAAACATGGGAAATTTATTTCGATGGTGCTTCTAGAAGTCTAATAGGAAAGAGAATGGAAAACCCTAAACTCGACAAGGTTGGATTAGAAATTGTCCTTATTTCCCCATAAAAAGAAGTATTGCCTTATTCTTTCCTATTATAGGATGGTGGTAGCAACAATGAAGTAGAACATCAAGATCTCATCAAAGGTTTGGAATTGGACCTTCAGGTGCAAATTGATCATTTAAAGGTAAAAGGTGATTCAGAATTGGTAATCAAACAAATTAATGGGGAATATTATATTACAAAATAAGAATTAATTCCTTTGTGTGGTTACGTCAGAGGGTTAATGGCTAAATTTTCCTCAGATCTGACATTGCCTTATGTCCCACGATCACAAAATTCTCAAGCAGATGCATGGGCTAACGCAGCTACAGCCTTAGAAGATCCAAATCAGGATGAGACAGTTATTAGAATAGCCCATCGCTGTGTGGTCTCACCTTTTTTTCAAACCATAATGATGGAAATTAATGAAATTTTCCCAATTTATGAACCATATGGTCATACCAGGGGATGAAGAACATCCTTCATGAAATATATTTAAAATGGGGTACTTCCACTAGATAGGGATAAGAAGAAACAGATCCGGCGACGATCATCCAATTTTACTCTTTATGATAGTCCAGACCACCAAAATATCCTTTAAAAGTGAGGCTTTGATGGAATTCTCTTCAGATGTATTGATGGAGAAGAGACTTCAGCTATCATGAAAGAAGTACATTCAGGAGCTTCTGGTGCCCACCAATCTGGACATAGACTCTCTGATCAGATCTGAAGGATTGGATATTTTTGGCCTTCAATAATGCAGGATTGTATAGATTTCACTAAAAAATGTCATCCATGTCAAGTGAATTCCAACTTCATTCGTCAACCCCCAGAGTTTCTACAAACAGCTAAATACTCTTGGCCATTTTCCACATGGGGAATGAATGTAGTAGGACCTTATCCTAGAGCCACAGCTAAGCAGTTCAAGTATATTCTCACTGCTACTGACTTCTTCTCTAAATGGGATGAGGCAATACCTCTCAAAGAATTCAGATCCAAAAGCATCGTTTGTTTTTTAAAAACTAATATCCTAGCCATATTTGGCATCCCTTGTACTATTTTGAAGGACAATGGCACCAATTTTTGTTCTGATGAAGTAAAAAAGTTGTATCAGGAACATAATATCAAGTCCAACCATTCATCTCACTACCATGCAGTGGACAATGGACAGATATAGGCTTTCTATAAGACCCTATCAAATACACTCCATAAGATGGTGGATAAAGATAAGAAATCATGTCCTGATAAACTTTTTAATTCTTTGTGGTCTTATCAGACGACTACCCATACTACTACCCAAGAAACTCCTTATTAATTGGTATATGGAACAGAAGTAGTTTTTCCAATTTAAATACAATTGCCTTCACTTAAAGTTACAATTTGTGTTCAGTTGTCTATAGATGAAAGATCTCAGAAACGATTTGATGATTTGGAAAGATTAGACAAGATTTTATTTCATACGTTTCATCATTTAGAAGTCTATCAAAACAGAATAGTGCAAGATTTTAATAAGAAATGTCACTTTTGTTCATTCCTTCAAGGAGAATTGGTATTAGTCCTTAGGACTCCAATGATACCAAGAATGAAACCACCAAAACATTAGCCAAAGTGGAAAGGACATTATTCCATACATAAGGTATATTCAAATGGAGTCTATGCCTTAATCTTAATGGATGGAGAGCTTATCACAACTCCAACCAATGCGAGATTTTTGAAGAAATACTTTTGATAGTTTTGGACCATAGTCCTCACTACACGACTTTAAAATACATAGTACCACATTCCTCTCTACAAGACTTTAAACTACACAGTACCATGTCCTAGTTACAAGACATTAAACTGTATAACAACCATCGACATCCATGATATATGGCGTTAAAATGTATAGCATCTTCATTCTTATTGCATGAAGTTAAACTGTATGACATCATTTGGACCCCTCCATGGTTTGCTCTACGACCCCCCTTCTGCACGGCATTTTCGATACCTTCCCTCCCACAAGGAGCATAGGGTACCAGTTATGTAAGTCCTAGGGGTGTGGAGTAAGTCCACCTCGTCTGAGCTGCAGGATGTTAAACTGCCAAGCATCCTCGTCCTCAACACATGAAGTTAAACTGTGACATCGCACCGTGCCTCTCACACGAGGTGCCCTCACCTTGGACATTCTGCATGCCCCCCTTCCCCTGGTCTCTCCAGGGGATGATATCCTTCTTCTGGGAGTGTTGTTTGTCCGCGGTGGGGAAGGGAGGCCATCTTGGTGTAAGCCCCTTGTCCTTACGGAAGGTAGCACCCATTCACCTCCGTACTTCCCCACTGCTAAGGCCAGCGAAGGTCATGATAGAGGATGAGGCACCCCTTTCCTCGGTCCCAAATCCCTCTCCTATTGCACTTTGTCACCCTCGGGCCTCCATCCTCGAGTAAGTCCCAGCACCATGGGCTTCCCAACGTGTAAGCCCCTCTTCGCTTCCCACGGACGCACCCTTTGCGACGTGATCTTCAGGTCCCTGGAACCACTTGTTTCTCACACCGAGCATGACTCACATGATATTAGAGTGAGCACCGACCCTGACCCCCGCCTATAGCGAACTATGAGGACTTTGACCTATGTTAAGGCATGGTACGTAGGAAGCCCCCATGAGGTTCAAGCCCACCACCCGGTCGTTCTGACCCCCTTCACATCGGTTCACCCCCATCCCGCATGACATTAAATTGCATCCTAATCCAGTGGTAAGTTGTTGTGACACACCCGAACTACGGGTTATTTGATCCATGTCAAGTTATGGTACATAAGAAGCCTCCATGAGGTTCGAGCCCACCACCCAGTCGTTCCAACCTTCTTCAAGTCAGTCCACCAACACCTGGGCCGCCTCAGAGCGTAAGCCCCAAATTCCCCCGTCCTACATGACGTTAAACTGTACATCATAACTATGTGGACTTTTATTTATGTCAAGGCATGGTATGTAGGAATCGTCCCTAAGGTTCAATCCCAACACCCAATGGACCATGTTCCCCTTCACGTCGGTTCTCTGACACACCCTCATCCCACATGATGTTAAACTGCATCCCAATCTAGTGGTAAGCCATTGTGACCCCACCATTCATCTGGACCGAGGTCCTCCTTCGCGTCGGTCCACCGGCACCCCAATCTAGTGAACTATGGGGACTTTGATCTATGTCAAGGCATGGTATGTAGGAAGCCTCCCTGAGTTTCAAGCCCAACACCCATTGGTCTCTCTAACCCCCTCCTTCACGTCGGTTCTCATCCCACCGAACTATGCGGACTTTGATTCCCTGCCACAGGGATACGTAGGAGGTTTCCTTGAAGCTCAATCCCATCTTTACCGCCATCTCTATGATGATCTCATCTCATTCCAACTCCACTCCATTCAATTTTCCATCACCCATCTTGATTTTTATCAGGGCCTCCACATCCCGGTGGGGTCATGCCACCTCAATCCCCACCTCATAGTATTCGTGAAGCCGCCCACGTGTTGGCCCCAGTATCAGTGATCCCTCAAGGGGGTCTATCAATCTGATCCACCTTTATCGGTGTTCTGATCAGTCTGATCTGTCTCTGTTGGACACTAAACCTGCGGCATGACCTGTGTTAAACATAGGAAGCTGAGGAAAACCTCAGATACATGCCAATGGCATATGATTCCCCACGCCCGATGTGGGATGCCTTGGGCTTTCGCGCCCTCGAGAAGACCTATAATAAGAGGAAAAAGAAAGACACGAAAATTCCCCAACGTCCAGACACGACAGTGATGTCTCAACGTGACTACTACCCCAAATGAAGGTTGTTGACTTGACCAGACCCCTTGGAATGTCCTGACAGAAGTGGCGTAATCAACCGGCATCCATGGAAACATGGCACTGGGAAGAGTTTCACGAACAACATATTAAATCTATGAGGGAGACCCGGACTAGGTGACGAGTTTAGAGGAGGATTCCATGGAAGGAAGAACTGACATCCCATCATCCCGGTTTTGATCAAGAAGCAGACTTCCTTGAATAAGGAGCGATTGTTTCCCACCTTTGGAAAGCGGGAATGCAGGGTAACAAAACAGTTGTGCATGTCACTCCCAAGTGGACAGACGCGCGCGCCCCGGCGAAAGCGTCGAAAATAGAAATGGTGAACCTGAAGTGAAATCATTCTCCTCAATATGGATATTAGTAGCACTCAAGACATCAGTAGATTGATGGGTCACCAGATCCAGCTATCCGGAGTCGGGTCCTGCCAAGCAAATAGCGGGCCTGGCATGAAACTCACCAGAAGTTGGGGAAGTAGAATTTTGGGAATTCTATTCTGCAACATTGTCAGCGTGGATCCCTCTTACCGACCACGGAAGAGAAGATGGTGTTGGGGCACTGGTTGTCGATTTCTTTTTCTTGCAGCGCAAATGAGTTAATCTCCCTACTTCCCAGGAATCAGGTTGCTTCTATAGGGACACGATCATCGCCCACCCGCCTATACAGGGGTAGGGGAAACACCAGCACAACCACTTTGTGTGGCTCCACCGCTGCCACAACAGCATCTGTATCCACGAACGTGGGGTTCCCACACCCCCTCTTCCCATCAGAATTCATCCAACGAAGGGTGATTAATGACCTCGTACGTCATTACGAGGATGAGGGCATAATTGCAACTCGGGATATGGCTCGCCTGGACCTGGAGGCGTCCAGGCCTCACCGTCAATGCCACCCATGAGGTATGCGCAGGGAGCCGCTACTCCCCACTCCAACCTTCAATTGTTTCGGGAGCCTGTCCCGGAATGCCTCGATGACTCCATGCCCTATGCCGATGAGGTAGGGGATGTTCGGGCCCACCTAGCCAGAGTTCCGTCCTAGGGGTTCCCAGCGAGAGCCCCCACCAGGCCATGCCAGTGTCTCCACCCAGCTCCCCGAGCTATAGAGCAGGTAGACTACCTACCTGTGCCACTGGTACCGGCCCGGCTCACCCAACGCTAGCGTCGGGCGCGGGCTGAGAAAGATGCCTATCAGAGAGCGTCAATTTCAGCAGCTACTATGGCCCAAGACACTGCCGACGTGCACCATCACCCCCCTGCATACGCTAAGCAGGGGTAGATGTATGCCCGACCCGTATCGAGGCCCCCAACCACCCCACAGGCAGGCTAGGTCGATTCCCCGGGTAGAAGGCATGAGTGGTGATCACCGCGAGCCAACCCGTGGTGATGTCACCCCGTACAGAGGTCCTCCCCATACCATTATTCCACAAAACGTGGGCCTTCCCTACCCCGAATCTCATCATGGAGGTATGCTCCGTGCTTCCCCCAACCCGAATGAAAGCCTACCCCACGGCAGTAAAATTCGGCACGGAAGCCTCTCTCGTGCCCACCACACCGGGTATGTAATTATGCCTCCTACCCCTGACCGTCGATATGAAAGCATCACCCATCTGGTCCCTCTCCAATGTAGGGACCCTCCTACGCTCTCTCTGTAGCTGGTGAAGGTCCTCCTCGCCCTGTCAACCAAAGGGGTAAAGGTCAGCCTCGCTCCACTCGCACCAAGCATGGAGGTCCTCCCCATGCTCCCGCTGGCTCCGACGGAGGTTTCTCCCGCTCAGGTGTTGTTCATGGACGTCCTCCCCATGTCCCCTTCGACATTTGTCTTGGTGCTCTTCGCACCCTGGTTGTCTCAAGTGGAAGCTCTCTCCTCCCTGACACCAGCGCGACCCCAAGACTACATGTTGGGAATCAGCCTTGTCCCGAAGAGCCACCTAGGGGTAGGAAGGCGGGTCGCCGCCACCACAAGAAGAATCTTGGGAAGGCCCGGACAGAGATCAAACTGCCCCGCTTCTCAGATTCTGAAGCATAATACGACTCGGCAGGGGAACCTTCCCATCGGTCCTTTGTGTTAAGGACCGGGGCAGGAACAAGTCATGTTAGCCTCATCCTTCCAGAATGTAAAGTCCACCAGATTCCCACCTCTCTTCGTAGGTACATCTAGGAGGAGGAAATTTTGGGATTTCCATAGGTTCTGACCGTGCAGTCACCACCGTCGTCACCAGAAGCGCCCTCTACCTCGACCAGAGATCACGGAGAGCTATTTTGGGAACCGGTGTTAGTTGAACAATAGCGTGACCCATCTCCGGTAACCACGATCCCTGCACCAGAAGCTGTGGCTGTCAGCCCGTCATATCGAGACGTTGTGGTCAGGTCACCGCACTCTTCGGAGGATTGCCCGTTATTCAACAGCCAGTCGGCTCATTCTCCATATTCTCTGCCACCCAGTTTACTGTCCCAGCGGTCCGCATCATCACCGCTACCGATTCCTCAGCCACCTCTGGTTGACGAGTGGGGAAATACGGGGCCAGACCCTCAATCTGATCCCAGGAGCTTCTGGAACATTCTTGCGGCAGACCACTTCCCGGAGAAGTTCTGGACTACGGCATCATCGAAATTTTGTTTGCTGGAATCCCTCACTCAAGAGGAAGTCAAGTGCTTTAGTCAAACCCTATGGGTGACACACTTCGATCTTCGTTATCATCGGGTGGTGTACCATGAGATCCAAGTGCACTTTGAGGAAATCGGAGAGCAATGTTGTCTGGTCAATTTAGTCGCGCTCTCTGTGGCCCAGCACCCTGAGTCACCAGGTCGCCAGATCACCCTCCAACAAAAATGCATTCAAAGATTCAAGGTACTCCACAAAATAATCAGGGAAGCTACCCCCGACGTGAAAGTCCATGGCTAGGGACAGTATTCCACCCTCCTCTTCAGTCCTATCCGTCGACATCCCGACTTGTTATGCGACATTGAGGACATGCCCCCAAGAAGGGTCACGGTCCACGTGGTCGACGTTGTGGACAAGGAGGACGATCTATAATTCCTTTATGGAGACTTACCCCCTAAATATGTGCCACCATTGTTGAAACCATTAGGGAGGATTACTCACCATCCAATGAGCCTTTTAGGTCACCCTACACCCACCTAGTAGTTGGAGCTCAGTCGGAATGTCAAGGGTAAAGAGCATGTCAGAGATGTCAAGCACTCCGACCCGTCCGCCTCAGTGCAGAAGACAGACGAAGACCCAGAGAAGACCGCGTTGCACCAGCAACTTACTGAGCAGAAGAAGCTGGTTGATGAACTTCTTGCTGAGCGCGCTATAGAGCGGCGACCCGACTATGGTGATCCTAGGCTGGGTTAGTAGTGGCAGGAACAATTTCCCCCCAGTGAGATGCCTCCAGGACACCCTGATCATGCTACTCCTGCAGACAGGGCTGAAGCTGGAACTCACGACAAGAGGGCGTGATACGTCTCACCAAACCCTCTTGAATGGTGTGGCAATCCTAGGAACCAGGCCTGGGTTCCTCCGGCCGCCCCGCAGACCGATCCTCCAGTCACTCCACGAGTCGTTGAAGCCAGATATCGTGTCGAAGAGCCTGTAAATGCACTCATGGTTAGGGATCCTCGCCAAGACAGGGACCCCCACCCAAATGATCCTATAGCGGCACTCATTGCCCACCTTGAGGTGCTGGAAACGCTGAAGGTGGTAGTCCCACCTGATGGCAAGCCATATCCTACATGGGTGGATGATATTCCTACACCTCTGGGTTTTGGAAATCCCAATTTTTCACCCTTTAACAGGACAGGGGACCCACTGTAGCACCTGGCCCACTTTTCCTTCAGGTGTGGCCCCATGTTGGGAACTCCAGCACAGCAGGAAGCTTCCAAACTCCAATGTTTTGTGTAGACATTGGAGGGCCCTACATTCTTTTTCTACATCCAGCTCCCTATCGGATCAGTGACCAGCTGGGAGGATCTTCGTCAGTAATTCCTATAGCAGTTCAGCTCCACCATGCGAAAGATCATCATTTCAGACCTCTTCAAGTGCAAACAAAGGCCTGATAAGAGAGTCACGGACTTCATCGCTCAGTGGAAGGGGCTCACATACTCCCTTGATATGCCGCTGACTCAAGAGAAATTACTGACGATGTGCGTAGGGAATGTCAAGGAAGAACTGGTTCCTTCCATGATCACTCAGAACTACACTGGAGGGTTCTGAGACTTCTCAGATAAGGCCCAGCACCTCAAGGAAGCTCTGCAATAGGCTAGTCAGGCACGTCTATTGCCCCCTGTTATCCCAGCAAGGAGGGCTTCCAGAGCTGAGACCACTGCGGTGGACCAAATAGAAGCCCCCAGGAAGCTAGAATTGCTGCCAGTAACCCTGGCTCCGCAACCTCACAGGTGCCCTCCACCTCAGGCACAGCCTCCTGCCCAGCAGCGACCACCTCAGAATCTGTAGGTTCCCCCGCACAATGCGCCACCACCGCCTAGGTGGGACAATCAGGCTCTGCCTCCTCGGCAGGCCCCTCTGGCCCCTCTTCAGGGCCAGGCTCCCAGAGCCCCCTATCCAAAGAAAATACAACATACTTACTCATTCCGTGAGGAGCAGGTCCCCGGTTACTTCCGTAGTGCCCTAGAGTAGGTGATTGTGCGCTTACCTGAGTACAGAAGGCCGGCAGAGGTGAATCTCACTGATTTCTCCAACTACTTCCTCTATCATCAGATTATGGGGCACACCCTCAAGAAGTGCTATGTGTTTAAAGACTGGATCCAAGACCAGATCGACAACAACATAGTCAGGTTGGGTTCGGCCCTAGAACAAGTGGTGGGGGTCTTTTTAAGGTTAGAGATCGGTAGCGACGATGAAGGCGAGTGGCAACAGGTTCCCATCCACGAGTCCCAGAAGTACGATGACTGGATGGACCATAAAACGATTGCTTGCACCCATGGAATCATTCGGGCATGCCTGAATTAGCTGGAGCCTACATAAGATGCGACCATTACCTCTGCATCATCATCTCAGCCGGTCTCTTCCCAGAAGGGAAAGCAGTGGCGGTGCAAGAAGAAGAAACACGCTCCACCACTGTCGTCGTCATCCCACATTGTCCCTGACTTCATGCCCACCAAGATGGGGATTCCTCCCAGAATCTTCCCAATGGTGGATGACTCCTCAAGTGATAGTCAAGGGTATTCTTCAGTTAACACCATCGAGCTGGTAAACCCCTATATGACTCCTGACGAAGGGGAACGTTGGGCAAACCTCCCCAACATCCCCGACCGACACCAACGTCAGCAGAACCGCGGCTATACGGGTCGTCAAGGCACGTCAGCTAGCACTTTCCACCAGGTCGTGCATACCACAGAGACCAGGAAGTAGGCCTAGCACAGATCTCAGCACGTACGACCTCCCCATCTGGTGTCCTTAGATCTACCTCCACTGCCTTTTGTGCTATTAGATTAGGAAGAGTTGCCTCGTCTGTACCACGGCTAGTCTCACCCTACTACCGTCCAATCTCAGTTGCTCAACCCACATCCGAAAGCCGCTCTTCAGGCCTTGACCAGTGATCAATGGGGCATACCAAGCACTAGCCATCCACCGGTCCAACCGGCAGGGCCCGTCGTGCCTCCAATTGCAGAGCGACCGCCTGTAAGCAGAGGCTCGCGTCTGGCCTGGAAGTATGATGTTCTGAAGCACCTTGTCAGAATTCTGTCAAGGTTTTCTATTCTTGAGGCTCTATGCATGTCGTCAGAAATGTGGGAGGCGCTTTCCAAGGCCCTAAGGAGCCCCCTCCAGTTTGAGATGGAGGTAGCAGCTACAGAAGCCTTCCACGCTGAGGTAATTGAGAACACCGAGTGTCAGACAGTTATCTCATTCTCTGGTAAAGAATAAGACCCAACCATGCAGGGGCACATCCATCCATTGTACATCACTGGATGGTTTAATGGTGTGGAAGTTCATCATTGTCTTGTTGACATGGGCTCTGGGATTAATCTAATCCTGACTCGGACACTATGGAAGCTGGGGTTGTCTGAGGACGATTTAACTCCCTCCGACCTAGGAATTCAAGGATACGACAGGACCGAGCAGACCCCGGTTGGCAAGATTCGTCTGAAGACCTAGTTCGGCGGCCTAATTTCCAGTACCAAATTCATGGTTGTCTCCCAGGACACCCCGTACAACGCATTGATGGGAAGGCCATGGATCCACCTGCATGCAGCGGTCCCTTAATCGTATCACCAATGCCTCAAATACTCCCTCAATGGTTGACTAGGCATTCTCCAAGGAGAGGTATCTCCTTTTGCCTCTTGTGAAGCTCGTTATCTAGACACTGACTATTACAAGAGTAAGGACAAGCAGATTCTGGCAAGTGAGGTTGAACCCTCCCCGGTCACAAGTGATCCTTGGGCAGGTCTGGATGATGCCTATGTCTTCCCAATCCATCGACTGGAGGCCACAACCCCCGAAATGTGACAATAGTTTGTTGTTTTGGGTACGATAGGAAGGCATATTTCCAGGTCCAAGCGATGGCAGGAAATCACCTCATACTCCTACACCAACCAGGCTCGGGTGATCCCAGAACCTCCTACCCCTATACGGTATCGGGATGTCCACCCCATGGCAATAGCAGTACGTCATACGTGTCTATTCCGCCAGGCTGGAATTAATCGGCTCAAGCCGATGCGCCACTACTACTTTGATATCATCAAGCATGGCCCTCTAGGTCGAAGGCCATATGGGATTGGATCAACTGCCTTCATCGCTATGGTCTCAGCGACACATGAATCTTTTGAGGTGCTAACCACCACCGCTCAAGCTGGTACCAGCCTCCCATCAGAGTCTGCTGGCCCAAAAGCAGGTCTCCCCATGGAAGATCCCTCCACAATTGGAGAAGAGGATCTAGAAGATACTCCCCCCACCTTTGAAGAATGAGTTTCTACCATGGTCGATGAACTGGTACAGGTGAACCTTGGCAGCGAGGCAGATCCGAGACCCACATTGATTAGTGCTTCCATGTCCCTTGAAGAGAAGCAGTGGTACATGAACTTCCACAAGCAGAACCGAGATGTGTTCACCTGGAGTTATGGCGATATTCTAGGGCTAGATCCCCAGGTAGTCGTCCACCACCTTGGTCTCCCGACAAACCATCGTGGGTTCAAGCAGTCTCCCATAAATATGCACCCTTCTCACGATACAATGGTTGAGGCTGAAGTTGACAAGCTTATCAAAGCCAACTTCGTCAAGGAAGTCCAGTACCCCAAGTGGCTAGCCAACATTGTGCTAGTCAAGAAGAAGAAAGGACAGATCAGAGTCTCTATCGACTTCTGTGATCTCAACTACCACTGTCTGAAGGATGATTTCCCCCTCCTGGTGACAGAGTTGTTGATTAATGCCACGACCGGGTTCCAAGCCCTCTCCTTCATGGATGGGTATTCTGGGTACAACTAGATCTGTATGTCCCCTGAAGACGAAGATTCCACTGCTTTCAGGGCCCCCCAAGGTACTTTCTGTTACCAGGTTATGCCCTTCGTCCTGAAAAATGAAGGTGCCACTTATCAGCAGGCCATGCACCGCATATTCAAGCTGATTCTGGGAACATTGGTGGAATTCTACATGGATGATCTGGTGGTCAAATCTCATCAGTTCCAGGACCATATCAAGGACCTTGAGAAAGTTTTTGGTTTCCTCCGTTCCGGCCACCTGAAGATGAACTCGTTGAAGTGTGACTTTGGGGTCAGTTTTGGGTAGTTTCATGGATTTGTTGTCAGATACCGAGGCATCGAGATCGACCTAGTGAAGATCAAATCCATTAGCCATTTACCTCTCCTAAGTAATATTTGGAAGCTTCGATGTCTTCAAGGCCACTTAGCCTACATACGCTAATTCATTGCGAATCTGGATGGAAAGTGTAAGCCCTTTTCCCGGCTCATGAAGAAAGGCTCCACCTATAAATGGGAAGAAGAGTGTCAGTTCGCCTTCAAAGAAATAAAGAATTATCTGCTCCAGCCTCTGGTATTGATGCCACCCATCTCCGGAAAGCCGCTGGTACTTTATATGACTGCTCTGGAATGGTCTCTCAGCGCCCTGCTCGCCCAGAAGAACAATGAGTGGACAGAGAATATCCTCTATTACCTCAGCTGCATGCTCCTCGATACAGATACCAGATACTCCCCTAACGAAAAAAGATTCCTTGCGCTCGTGTTTTCCGTATAGAAATTGCGACACTACATGCAGCACCATGAGGTACAGTTGGTCTCTTGGGTGGACCCACTGAAGTACATTATGAACCTCCCCATGTTTACTAGTTGGCCAGTGCGGTGGGCAGTGATCCTCCAGCAGTTCGACATCAGGTTCGTGCCTCAGAAGGCTATCAAGGGGAAGGAATTAGTAGACTTCCTAGCTACCCATACAACCTCCGTGGATCAATCCCTGGACCTGGGTTTTCCGGATGAGGCAATCCACTCGGTCGATCATGTCGTCTCATGTTGGAAAATGCACTTCAACAGTGCCTCCCAAAGCCCCACCGGTAGGAGGCTCAATGATCCTTTTCTCAATAGAGTGGGTCTGGGTATCATGTTCATCACCCCGGCACAAGCCGTTCTTCCATACTCATTCTTGTTGTCAGAAGGTTGCACCAACAATGAGGCAGAGTATCAGGCTCTCTTCACTGGCCTCGAGCTGGCCCTTGAGATCGATGTGCCCCATTTTCACGTGAAAGGGGATTCTGGACTGGTCATCAAGCATATCAATGGTGAATATGTTGTCAAAAAACCAGAGCTCGTGCCATTATTGGAGTCCTCCCTCCGTAAAATGGCCTGGTTCCCTTCTCAACTAGAGGTTACCCGTGTCCCTTGGTCATAGAATGGTCGAGCGGATGCTCTGGCCGGCCTAGCTACGTCACTTGAAGAACCCGGTCAGGATGATCTGATTATACATATGGCACACCGGAGAGTCATCACCCTCATCACCACAGAGGATGATGAGGGCCTTTGAGTGAGCCATCTTACCATCAGACCCCCCCCCCCATGTCAGAAGCCCTAGGTTATTTAGATGCAATGGTGGAGGCCACTCCCGACTGGATGACACCTTTTGTTGAGTATCTCCAAAATGGTTGCCTCCTGAATGATTGGGTCGAGCGTGAGCGGATCCGACGCCGCGCACTGCAGTTTACCCTCCAGAGTGGCCCCAGTCTTTAGCAGATCCTCTATAAGTGTGGTTTCTATGGCATTATCCTCTATTGCATTCAAGGATTCAAGATTCCCTAGGTCATTCAAGTGGTTCATGCCGGTTCCTACGGTGCCCAATAGGCTGGGCCGAAGCTGTCCCATCAGATCTAGAGACTGGGGTACTTCAGGCGCTCTATGATCCACGATTGTATTGAGTTTTCCAAGAGATGCCACGCATGCCAAGTTCATGCTAACTTCCTACATTGGTTTCCAGATCCTATCAACTCCACCAAGTACTCTTGGCCATTTTCGGTGTGGGGACTCAATGTCATGGGACCATATACACCGGAGACTGCTCGCCAGTGTAGGTTCATTTGGACTGCTACATATTTCTTCTCCAAGTGGGCAGAGGCAGTTTCACTCAAAGAGGTCAAGGCCCATTCCATCGTTGAATTTGTGAGCTCCAATATCATCCACCGGTTTGGAGTAACTCACGTTGTCCTCACCGATAACAGCACCAACTTCCGAGCAGCTGAGCTGAAGAAATTGTACGCCAAGCATAGTATCCATTTGAACCATACCTCTCACTATCATGTGTATGAAAATAGACATATCGAGGTATTAAAAAAACTCTCTCTAACATTCTGCAGAAAATGGTTGGTCAGAACAAGAAGAGTTGGCCGGACAAGCTCCCCAATGCCCTCTGGGTGTATCAGACAATGACTCACAATTCCACCCAGGTGACTCCATATTCCCTGGTGTATGGGGCTGAGGCCATCCTGCCCATCAAGATCCAACTGCCATTGTTACGCACTGTTGTCTATGACCAGTAGACACCAGACAAGGTGGCTGAAATCTGTCTGGCTAAATTGGAATCACTGGACGAGAACAGGCTTCGTGCCCTACAAAATATGGAAAGGCATCAGAACAAGATATCTATAGCCTTCAATAAGAAGGTTCTCCTTCGCTTGTTTTTTGCAAGGTGACCTGGTATTGGCCCTCCGAGCGCCAATGATCCCCGGCAGGAAACCACCCAAGCTAGAGCCCAAGTGGGAAGGACATTAAATAATTCATAAGGTGTACCCCAATGGAGCATAATCCTTGGTTACCATGGATGGTGACCGCATAACTCCTCCTACCAATGCCATGTTCCTCAGTGATACTTTTCCTGAGCCGCGGGGTCCCACATGACCCTAAACTGCACCCCAGTCCCGCATGACCAAAAACTATATGTTCTTACATGACATTAAACTAGACTGTCTTTCATGAATTTAAACTGCAACATCGTCCTGCATGCCATTAAACTACATCATCATCCATCATGATGTTAAACTGCTCATTATTGTCCTGCATGATAGTAAACTGCAAAATGGTTCAAGATATATGACCTTAAACTAATATCTCCCTCGTCCTCACTACAAGACGTTAAACTGTAAGCTGGTCAGGCCTTCCTGACTGAGGCCCAGCCTCAGGCCCCATGGCCTTTCCCCGATCCAGGCACTCTTGTGAGATTATATGGTGTGGTATGGGATTATGTCCTCATTCATGTCAGGTTACTCATCGTACCATACATATCCCTAGATGAGATGTGTTTCATCGTCCTAGATGACGTTAAACTGTTATTCTAGAACTATGTATGGCTTTATTCCCATCCTCATGGGATACGTAGGAACACTCAGACACTTCGTTTTGAGCCCAGCCCCAAACTCTTCGCTTTGACTATCCCCCCTGGGTATAGCTTCCTCGGAGAGTCCTCTTAGGATGTATAGTAGGATTCCTTAGCCCTAATAATATAAGGATTATAATGGTCACACCATGTGCCCACTCCCGTTCTTCTATCCTCCCTTGTCTTCACCACACGACGTTAAACTGTATGGCCTTCAAGAACTATGTATGGTTTGATTCTCATCCGCATGAGATACGTAGGAATGCCTGGAAATTTTGTCTATCGGCCCAACCCAAAAGCCAGAATCTCCACCTCAGGTCAAGACATGTGGCAGGGTGAATACTTTTTCTCCAATTCACGTCAAGCTAGCCTTGACCCGGCTATATGTCCCCCTCCCTGGATATGTTCGCCTCTTTCATAGATGGGTAAAACTATACTTCACCCACTCCTTGACTGGGACTCCTTCACCTTCCCCATCCAGAAGGGCCCTCTTACCATTACAGGCCAACGCCCTTAAGGATGTTGAGAAACAAACTGATACAAGTCCCACATTCTGAATATGGACAGCGTTCAACACTCATTTGTTGCTCCCATTTCAGGTCGTTATAGGGACGTTGTGTTTCGAATATGGTCAACAGCTATCCTGGATCATTGGGGTCACCCCAAGATGTCCCAAGCATCGAGTATAGTAGTTCATTCTGCCCCGTCGTATCTCCAAGAGACAAACTTCCTCTAGGAGATGTCAACCCTCAGGCCCCTTGGCCTTTTCAGGCCCCTTGACCTTTTCAGGCCCCCGTCCCAGATTCTCTCTTATGGGATTATGTGGTGTGCTATAGGATTATGTTCTCATTCACGTCAGGTTATTCGTCGTGTCGTACACATCCCCAGATGAGATACCTTATCCTCCCTCATCCACACCGCAAGATGTTAAACTGCATGTAGGCTAGGCCTTCTTGACCAAAACCCAGCTATCAGGCCCCTTGGCCTTTCCGGGCCCCCGGCCCAGACTCTATCTTATGGGATTGTACAGTGTGGTATGTGATTATGTTCTCATTCACGTCGAGTTTCTCATCACCCCATACACATCCTTGTTAGTGTATCCAACCCCCTGGGTGTATTTGAGAACTACGTGTGGCTTGATTCCCATCCGTATGGGATACGTAGGACCACCCGAAGGTCTATGCTTCGGGTCCAGCCCCATCTCTTGGAGATATCAATCCCACCATGGCCCCTTAGACTACCTCTTCCGAGCTACTTCATCGACCCTTTTCGGCGGTCCACCAATGTGCCTAAGGGTACTCTGGTTTATTACCTGGAGCATCAGACTCTACTCGGACATGTTTCCATCCATTTTTCAGGCTTTTTGTTTCTCTTCATTAGGGATTCCATCATCTTTCACGCCCAAAGGGACCCCCAAGAACGGCATGGATACTACGCTTAAGGGCTCTCCTACCATTACGGGCTAACGCCCCCGAGGGTTTTGGACAAAAAATTGATACAAATCTCATGTTTCAAATATGGTCAGTGGTCGATGCTCGTTTGTTATTCCCACTTCAGTCTAATGCGATAAAGATACTTTTTTCCGCCATGTTTAACAGTTATCCTCTATCTCCATGCCAACCCCATTAAGCCCAAAATGTCAGTTATACAATCCACATCCTTCTCCACCTTCTCATGTCCAAGTAGATCTTCGACACTCTTGATGTTATTCCTCGGTGCACATTTGCGTGTTTGAAGGACAAAGCCAGGGTAAGGGAGTCCTACGGGGCTCTGTACCGATTTCCCTTTGATGGACGTTCCAAGTATTGTAATAATGACCTTCCTCCCTTGTTTCCCACACTGGGCTTAACTCACGTGGGATTAGGGATCGGGTCAAGGTTTGTGCTTACTTGGATGGATGCCATCCATTCATGGACTGAGATCTAAGACCCTAATCTAAGATATTCTCAGAACTACATCTGGGTTGATTCCCATCCTCATGGGATACATAGGAACACCCAGACCTTCTGTCTTTGGGTCTAGTTTGAGTTCTTCTAATTCCTCTTATATATCCTGCATTCAGTAAATTGGTTATGGGACTGCGTGGCGTGTTATGGGACCATGCACTCATTCACATCAGGTTTTCAATGGCCACACCACCCGCACCCCATTCTAAAACATTAGACCACTTATTTCCTGTCCCGCAAGACATTAAAAGGCACCCTCCAGAACTATGTGTGGATTGATTACCATCCTTATTGGATACTTAGGACCACACAAATGTTTAGACTTCAGGTCCAGCCCCACCTCTTAGAGACCTCCCGATCTCCCAATCACCTAGGCCCCTTGGCATGTCCTTCTCCACGAGTGGGATATATAGGTGTAGTACAGGGCTCTTGGAACCATGCCCCCATTCTCCCAGGAATCCGCCATCTCTTGGTCGCCCTCAAGTTGAGTCCCTCGACCCCTTGCAGTGGTTCTCCCATGTGTTAAGAGTACTCTGGTCTAGGACCAAGAGTGTCCGATTCAACTTAGGCAAGTTCCTTCCACTTGTCAAAGCTTCGTGTTCCCCTTCATTCGGGCTTCCATCATCTTTCACACCCAAAGGGACCCCCAAGAATGGCATGGATACTACGATTAAGGGCTCTCCTACCGTTATGGGACAACACCCCCGAGGGTTTCAGACAACAAATTGATACAAATTCCACATTGTGAACATGGTCAGTGGTTGATGCTCATTTGTTTGTCCCCATTTCAGGATAACGTGATAGTTTACTGTGTTGCGAACATGGTCAGTAGTAATCCCCTATCATCACGCCATCCCTTTCAGACTTTGAATGTTGGTTGCATGATTCACATTATGTTCCACCCCACCGTGTCTAGGTTGAATCTCGACACTCTTGGCGCTATCCCTCAGTGCACCTCTGCACGTCAGGGGGACAAAGCTGCAATATGGTGTCCTTCGGGGCATCCACGGTCCAAGCTCTAAGACCATAAACTAAGATCTTCATTGAGGGATATGTGTGGTTCGATCCTTGTCCCCATGGGATGTGATGGGTCACCCGGACGTCTTGTTTCCGAGTCCAGCTCAGCCGGGATCTAGTTCCTCATGCCCCTTTCACTCTCACCCCTATTTGGGACCCTTGGCCCGAGGTTTATATCATGGAATTGCATATGGTGTGGTGTGGTATCATGTCCCCATCGACGTCGGTTGTGTTTCATGGCATCGTACACATTCCCCACCTAAAATCGTCTCTGATACGTCCGCGCTGCATGACGTTAAAATGCATGCTCGGTCCCATCACAGGACCCTAAACTGTGACATTATCGTCCTAGCTGCACGATGAAAAACAGCACTGCATTGTGATGACCTCATCATAGAAGACATCACACTGGGTATTGGTAATATTCCATGCCATTTTTCAATTCTTACTATGGCTTGACTATTGTAGTGACACCAGGGCTTTCTACCATAGGCCTGTTGCTTCAAAAAAAACCACTCACCCTAAAGGAAAAACCAGATTTATCAAATTCCTCTTCTTTTGGTGCAAGGGCCACGCCCGCACTTTCCTTTTTCCCTGGCACTGGTACCTTACCGTGAAACCTTCTAGAACTACAAATGGATTGATTCTCTTCCCCATGAGATACATAGGAGGGCTCGGGCACTTCCCCGCGGGCCCAGCCTAACATTCGTGTTTGGTCCCTCGACTCAAACACTTCCCCAGGGAACACATAGTAAGTAGGGCTTATTTACTCATTCACGTCGGGTTTTGTAACCACCTTACCACGTGTCTCCTGCTCTCCTTCATGGTACAAGTTCTAATACCTTAAACTAAGACTCTCTCAAGAACTACATGTAGCTTTATCACCATCCTCATGGGGTACGTAGGAATGCATGTTCACTTTGCCTCAGGCCCAACTTAACTCTCGTTTTCAGTCCCTTGACCTAAAACTCTCCAAGAATCAAATGGTGGTCGGAGCCCTAGTTCCCATTCATATCGGGTATTTGAGTTACCCCACCACGTGCCTCCCGTGTTTCCTCCAACCCATGGTCTAAAGTCTACGACCCTAAACTAAGATCTCCCCATGGTAAGGGACTCGACTCCCTCTATCTGATACGTCTTGTTTTCATATTCAGATGTGTTTCAACAAAGAGCCCTAAGTGTGGAATCTTCATAGAGACATTTCCCTCATTCCATGTCTAGGATTTGTGAGCTCACTATTTAGATCATCATCCTCTTCCACGTCCAAAAGGACCCTTAGACGACATGGATTCTAGGCTTAAGGGATCTCCATGAATGTTGGGCCTAAGGTCTCTCCAATCATTTCGGGCCAACTTACCTACAAATTTCTGACAACATTTGTGACATGGTCTCATGTTTCGAACATGGTCAACGATCGACCCTCATCTATCTACCCCCATTCCATGCTAATGTGATATGGATATCGTTTTTCTGCCACTGTCAATAGTTATCTTCCATCATCACGCCGCCATCGTTGTGGTCCAAATTTCAATCATCATGATTCACGCATTTCCACTTACTCATGTTCAAGTTGAATTCTGACATACTCAGATCTACCTCTTCGTTCATCAAGGTGTGCTTCATGGACAAGTTATCATTATTGGGCCGGTATTCACCGAGCATCCCTCCATCCTGGAATTCCCCTTCCTGTGGCGGGAAAGTCTCACCATTACTTCTTGTTTCCCACACCGAGCACGACTCATGGGGGATTAGTAGTTTTGGTAGGATGTATACCAACGCAGCCAGGATTCTCATCGTCCCGCATGACGTTAAACCGCACTTCAGAACTACGTACGACTTGATTCCCATCCTCATGGGATACGTAGGGACACCCAGGCATTTCCTCTCGGGTCCAGCCTTAGGAATCCTAAGATCTTGGTCCTCCCCATTTCTCGCCCATGACCTTACCCCTCGAGGGGGAACCATGTAACTGTAACTCTACCTTGAACAATTACGGGATGCCCCAAGATGACGTTGGGAATAAATGGCTCCCTCACTAGAGAGGTCCTGTCTGAAAGAAGGAATGATCCATGATCAAACCAATACACCCATCCAGTGTGCTCCCACCATGATGGCGTAATTTCAAGAGTGTTGGATTCTGCTCAAACAAACCCCCACTCTACATTCCAAGCTTTGCGTGTCCCCCTTATTCAGACTCTCTTCCTATTTCATGTATGGAGGAACCCCCTAACTGTATGGATGTTTGACCTATGGTCCGCCTATTGTCTTCATCCAACGTCCCAAAAGACTGATCGACGATACTTGAGTTAGGCCCCATGTTTCAGACGTGGTCAATGGTCGGCCCTCATTTGTTGTCCCCATTTCTAACTAATGAAATATGGATGCTTTGTTTCCACCACGGTCAATAGCTGTCCTCCATTGTCACACAACCCCCATAATGGTCCGAATTCTGGGTATCATGATTCACACATCCCACTTCCTTATGTTCGGACTAATCCCAACGCCCCTGGTGTTACCCTGCTTGTGCACCAGAGCACATCAAAAAAACGGCTCGATCTGACCCCTCCCATGTCTTCTCGAAGGATCTAGATTGGTTACATAAACCCCGGATACCCAGAGCTTTGTTGACACATTATGTTCAGATGGAATATCATGGTAGTCACCCCTTGTTTCTCACATTGGGCTCGACTCGCATGAGCTTAGAGACTGACCACTGGACATTTCATGAATGTAACAGATGCGTATAAAGACAATCTCGATAGTGAAACTCGTGCATTAAAAAATAAAATCATGAAATTATGTTTCCTAGTTTGTGGTCCTTATAGAACTCGCAGGTTTATCCCTCCCTTGGATGGATTGACCCCGTCAAAGGAGAGTTACAGTTACGCCACCCTCCGACTTGTGGCATCCAATATTTACTACCGTCGGCTCAGCTTCCGCTCCTCCTTAGCAGTAATGGGGCGCAGTTCATCTGCCTCAACTTGGGCCCGCTTTATATCATCCTGAATGATGGCCATTTTTTCAGAGGCTCGCCTCATCCTCTCTTCTACCTCTGCTAGTTGGGACTTCAATCATGAGATAAGCTCTGATTGTTCTTTGAGAGAGGCTGAGTGCTCGTCCGCCCGGATCTGTAGGCGCTGGACTTCATCTTCAACCTCCTGGAGTTTCTTGGTGTTCTTCGCTTTCCTCCGCTGCCAGCCCACTCTGAGGCCACGATCATACTCCCGGATCTTCTCCACCATAAGATCTTGGATGAGCAAATGAGGTCACTGGGCAACCACTCCCCCGACACACAGATCGCGCAACCGTGAGCAAAGCCCGTCCATTTCATCTATCCATAATTTCTGGGGGGGTCTTTTTGATAAAGCGCACAATAAACTTCCATGATTGGCGGCGGACTATGTCATTGTCCTCTTCATCAGAGGTCATCTCATCCCAGTCTGCACGGTTGGTAGGTTTGTATGTGGGATACACCCTCAAAAAATCTTCAGCGGGATCTACATCCGGTGTTGGATTAGGCACGACATTTGGTGTCAAATCAGGCGTGGCAGGACTCGGGTCAACCGGTCGATCCTCGTCATCAGACCCCACCTCAATGATCTCAGGAACGGCCCCTCCGGTGGTCCCACCAATGATAGGGAGCGCTGAAGCTTGGGTGGGATGGGTAACTATCTCCACAACTACTGGCATACCCCTAGGAGGGGCACCGCCAGAAATCCCAAATAGCCTTGCCGCAACAGCCCATTCCAGTCGAAGAACTGTACGTAACAGGGAAGGACACTAACGTCAGTTGGTACGATTAACGTACGGCAGTAATAAGCTAATTTGAGAGGACTTACCGAGATCGAACACCCAGTGCCGCTCCTGAGCTGATGTTGATGCGGTCCCAAAACGTGGCCCTCCGTATATTGTCGGAAGGTCTGGAGATTCTAGAGGAGCCACCTCAGATGTCCTAGCCCTGCCAGACGCAGAACTGGATGCGGCCACAGGTGAAAGGTCTGAGGGTTCTGCATCATCACCCACTGAGGGGCAAGAACGAGGTCTATACACCAGGTCCTCATGCACAGTTCAAATATTGGTGAGAATCCCATAATGACCTGATAGTATAACCTGAAGAAAGAGACTTGGAATATTACCTCGAGAGCCTCCGTTAAATCATCAAGATCCGAGTCGTGATCGCTGACTTCGCCTTCCTCCAACGGACTCCTTCCACCGGTCGCGTCCCCCAAAGAGGATTCGCCTGACTATTCATGTAGGTGGAAATGTTATCTCAACTCAGTGGCCTACAGTTGTGGGGGGACCATCCGGTTCATTAGTACCCTTACCCGGACTGTCATCGGACGCGGGGCACCACTAGAATGTATGTAGTCCTCCATCTCGGCCAAATATTGATCCGCCTCCACTGGAGACACTGCGAAACCGGCCCGGACATTCCCTATACCCGGTAGGCCCATCCCGAGATGGTTCAGGTGTTGCCACAACTCAGGCATGCCGAGAAACAGTCGGTTGACATCCCAAATTTCCCAGGCCTCTAGGAAAATAGCATTCTCTGGTATGTCGATATGGCACAGCTGCTTCCCCAGAGCCTGAGTGGATATCCTGTGGAATTCCCTCAGTGGTCGCCCCTCCGAATGGGTCTGCTCTTCCGAGACCATCGGGTCCACTACCGCTATTGGATCTGTCGCCACTGTCTCACGCTCAGCCGGTGCAGGTCTCACAGTCATGGCAGCCCCGCCACCGTGAGACGCCCTTGCTGCCCTCTGACCCTGACCTCGGGAAAGGAGAGGCCCATCGTCACCATCCCGTATGGTCGGCTGCCTCAGCATTTCCCCCGGATAAGCTGCCTCCCAGCTGATGGCATACTCCTTCTCTAGTCCAAAGGCGGTAGTAGGTGGAGGCAATTCAATTAAAATTTTTTTGTCTTCCCGTGTGAACATGAGCCACAATTGCCTCATCACACACGGGTTCTCCTTGTGGAGCACCTCCCAGTAGACTTGCGGGGTCAGCCGCTAGAGGCACCATAATTTCTTCGTGAACTGATGCGGGGTGTATGACTTTCAGAGTGGCTCGCGGTCCACCTGTGCCACCAAAACTCCACCTCGAAAGGCCAAGAGATGGGCCTCATGCTCTTCTGTTCCCTGACCATCATCGGTGAGTACTCCCATCGGCAAGGGAAACTGGTGGAAATTAAACTCATCCGCCTTCCACACCTGTTTCAGCACTAAGGGAACGGTCAATTTTACTGGGAAGCTCCCTACAACATTTAGGATGGATGGACGGATGTTTGACCCCAGTGGAAAGATGGGGTTCAGATACTCGTAAACACCCCTGATGTGCACCGCGATCCACCCATACAGAAGGTGGAAGGTCCCACATTTACTCGGCGACTTCTTACCCTCGATAACATGCCGTATCATCCTGTACAATCTGGTGAGCATCGGAATCCTCATATTGACCCACCTTCCTGTGGCCAGCATGGATTCCATGATGAATGAGTTGGGACGTACCCCCATGTTGGTATCCCTCACTAGTAGGATCCAACAATAGATAAGGGCTGCAATAAATGCCTTCAGCCTCACTATTGTCTATTGTTTAGTGCTGACACTGAAACCCTAGGTCTTCCATTAGCTATCCTACAAGATCTTCCAATATGAGTACTCCTTGCCCCATTGAGCACCCTTTAGACAAGTTTGAGGCCTCGGCGGAAACTCTCGATCCTTCGGGAAGTTCAGGAACTTCTTGAATCACTTTTTAAAGTGGACATCTCTCATCGCTTCTTTGTCCTCTCCGAGGACCAGTCCCATTAGTGCCAGCACTAGCCACGACATCTGCTCTGGATCCTCCAACATGCTCATAATGGGGAGGAACTCATCATACAAAGCCCCCAAGATCAGGACCCCCGAAATCTGATGGACATCCCACAAACTGATTCCAACCTCCCCATGGTGCAGGTGAATTGTGTTGGTCCTAGACGACCATATTCTCAACAGCACCAGCATCAGCTGTTTCGGTTGATAAATTTGGAATTGGGAGGCCCATGTTGCCTCATAGAAACCCACTCTCCTCAGCTCGGCCCCAAACTCCTCGCATGAGGCACCTACCCAGTGGGCCCATGCCCAATCATTGGTGATGTTTCTGCCCTGTCATAGGTCCCACTCATCGGACCACCCCTTCTTCGAATCCCTCATAGATTCCTTCAGTATTTTGTGGTACATGGGAGGGGAATTCTCCGGTTTCAATGGATTCCTGTAAATGTTGTTCAGATGGTTGTACAGACAGTCAGCAGTGACAGGTGTGAAGTCCTCCTGAGCATGACCTTCAGCCACCCTGAACCATTGATGCTGGCATGGCGTGCTTCTAAACCAGCATGCTGGTTCATCCCTACTTTCCTTAGGAATGAAGACGTCATCCCTCAGCCTGAAGCCATACAAAGGAAGCTTCTTGCACAGCGGATAGTTCTTTTGGATCTCTGACAGCAGTTCTGTCAAAGAATTATGGTCCGAGTAGCTTCGGACTAGCTCCCCCAGGCCCAGACAGTTGGCCATCTCATCCCTCTAGGCGGTATCTGTGAGCACCCCCAACGCAGCTTCTTGATGGGCCATTGGGTTTCAGAACTCAGACGAATTTTAGGTCGGTTCGCAAAGCTCGTCCGCGGAGCGCGTTCGCGGAGCTCGGTCTCAAAGACAAGACGCGGAGCCTGGCCTCACCTTGCAAGAAGACGTTCGCTTGGCGCATTCGCGGAGTCGGAGACTCGCGGTTTGCCGCAAAGCTCGATTTGCGGTGGGAAGACGCGGAGTATGCGGAGCTTCGCGAATCGAGAGCGCAGAAGTAAAAAGTCGCAGAGAAGGTAATGGAAAAAATAGAGGTCATCCCCCCAATTTATAGGTGCTGGCCCTCGAAGCTTCACGGCGCGTCTAGCCTGCACGGAGCTTCGCGGCGCGTCCGGACCACGCGGCCCCTGTCCACCTCGCGCGCCGGCTTCGCGAGCCAGCACTGTGAACTGCCTATAATTTTGGCGATTTCCCTCAGACTTAGACCCTTGATCCCTCCGCGGCACAAAGTTTGAGGGGGGAATTTGTTGGCACCAAAATATTGAATGAAAAGAACGAAGAAAAGAAGGCCCCAAGGCCTGCCCCGCAAAAACCCGACGCGGATCCCTCCAAATCAATGTGGCTGCCGTGAAGCAGCAGAGGCGGGAAGCCTCACGAACGAACCTGACATTCGTGAACCCGTCATGAAGCCAGGGAGGTGGGACGTCCCGTGAACACCCCTGACATTTGTGAATCCTCCGCGAAGCATCAGAGGCGGTAAGCCCCGCGAACAACCATGAAGTTCGCAAACCCACAGCGAAGATAGAGAGGTGGGATGCCCCGCGAATTCCCCTCACGTTTGCGAACCCACCATGAAGCAAAGGAGGCGTTACTCCTCCGCGAACCCGGTTGATGTTCGTGACTCGCCATGAAGCAACCCAAGCCCTCTTCGTGCCGCGCGAGATCTGATTCACGGTTCCCCTTGCCTATGAATACCTGGCTCCCCCATAGCCCATGGAATGAAAACTCTGACCTTTCACCTTCCTAGCTCCTGAATCGTGAAGCACCTTTTTCTCTACGAATCATGAGCTATGCGAGGTATTTTTTTTTCTGCGAGGTTCCTTCGTATTGTCTTGTTTTGATCCCCTCTTCCGAGAGGGATGCCTTTCACAAAGCCTAAGGGCTTTCGCGAAGGAAGGGGATCCCCAAGGGGGCCCGGGTTGTCATGGAGCGTTTATGCTTCGCGAAACACCCCTCTTTTACACGTGATCCACATGTCAAGGTAGGGTCACTGTACTTCGCAAAGCACACTGCTTCGTGGAACTTTTTTTCGCGAGGCACCTATGCTTCGTGAGGTAGTTCTCTGCGAACACCCTTCCACTTCGCGAAGCACCTCCCACTTGCACCTCCGCCCCCTGCTAAGGATAAGGCACCCCACTTCGTGAAGCACACCCCTTCGCATGTTCCCTTCACCATAAAAAGCAGCCGAGATCCACAAGGCCTCTACCTATGGGCCCCTCTGCCTGGCAAATCCCTTTCCAGTATGACCCTCCAGGTCTGCATGATGTGATTTCAAAGTCCCCTGGACGATACTGCCCATGGTGTTTCTTCGCCTAATGCTTCTTCGCATAGGCACGCTAATGGTTATTGCTTCTTTCCATAGCCACGCTAACGTGGACCCCTAGATGGTTCGCTCCGTGACCCCCCTTCTGCACGACATTTCCAGTACCTTCCCTCCCACAAGGAGCAGAGGGTACCAGTTATGTAAGTCCTAGGGGTGTGGAGTAAGCCCACCTCATTCGAGCTGTAGGATTTTAAACTGTCAAGCATCCTCATCCTCAACACATGACGTTAAACTGTGACATTGCCCCATGCCTCTCACACGGGGTTCCTTAACCTTGGACATTCTGCACGCCCCCTTCCCCCTGGTCTCGCCAGGGGATGATATCCACCTTCTAGGAGTGGCGTTTGTTCACGGTGGGGAAGGTCTGCCATCTTGGTGTAAGCCCCTAGTCCTTCTTACGGAAGGTAGCACCCATGCACCTCCGTAATTCCCCACAGCCAAGGCTAGCGGAGGGCATGATAGAGGATGAGGCACCCCTTTCCTTGGTCCCAAATCCCTCTCCCATTGAGCTTTTTCACCCTCAGGCCTCCATCCTGGAGTAAGTCCCAGCACCATGGGCCGCCCAACGCATAATCCCATCTTCACTTCCCACGGACACACCCTTCGCGACGTGATCGTTAGGTCCCTACAACCTCTTGTTTCCCACACTGAGCATGACTCACGTGAGCTTAGAGTAAGCAAAAACCCTAACCCCCATCCTATAGAAAACTACGAGGACTTTGATCCATGGTAAGGCATGGTACGTATGAAGCCTCCATGAGGTTCACTCCCACCACCTGGTCATTCCAACCCCCTTCACGTCGATTCACCCCCGTCCTGTATGACATTAAACTGCATCCTAATCTAGCGGTAAGTCGTTGTGACACACCCAAACTACGGGGTCTTTGATCCATGTCAAGGCATGGTACA
The DNA here is from genome assembly GCA_963277665.1 of Viscum album. Lineage (NCBI taxonomy): Eukaryota > Viridiplantae > Streptophyta > Magnoliopsida > Santalales > Viscaceae > Viscum > Viscum album. The sequence goes on from OY728139.1 coordinate 1,096,386,623, forward strand.
TAGGAAGCCTCCATGAGGTTCAAACCCACCACCCGGTCATTTCGACCTCCTTCACATCGGTTCACCAACACCTGGGCCGCCTCAGAGCGTAAGCCCCAAATTCCCCTGTCCTACATGACATTAAACTGTACATCAGAACTACGTGGACATTGATCTGTGTCAAGTCATGGTATTTAGGAAGCCTCCTTGAGGTTCAAGCCCAACACCCAATGGAGCAAGGTCCCCCTTCACGTCAGTTCTCTGACACACCCTCGTACCGCATGATGTTAAACTGCATCCCAATCCAGCGGTAAGCTGTTGTGACCCCACCATTCATCTGGACTGAGGTCCTCCTTCGCGTCGGTCCACTGGCTCCCCAATCCAGCAAACTACGGGGACTTTGATCCATGTCAAGGCATGGTATGTAGGAAGCCTCCATGAGTTTCAATCCCAACACCCATTGGTCGCTCCAACCCCCTCCTTCATGTCGGTTCTCATCCCACCAAACTACACGAACTTTGATTCCATGTCATGGGGATACGTAGGAGGTTTCCTCGAGGTTCATGCCCATCTTTACCACCATCCCCATGATGGTCCCATATTATTAATACTCCACGCCATTCAATTTTCCATCACCCATCCCGATTCTTAACCGGGCCGCCACATCTCGTTGGGGTCATGCCACCTCAATCCCCCCCATAGTATTCAGGAAGCCTCCCACGTGCTGGCCCCAATATCGGTGACCCCTCAAGGGGGTCCATCAATCTGATCCACCTTTATCGGTGTTCTGATCAGTCCAATCTGTCTCCACTGGACGCTAAACTTACAGCATACCCTGTGTTAAACACAGGAAGCTGAGGAAAACCTCAGATACATGCCAATGGCATATGATTCCCCGCGCTCGATGTGGGATGCCTTAGGTTTCCACGCCCTCAAGAAGCCCTATAATAAGGGACAAAAGATAGACACGCCAATTCCCCAGCGTCCATACATGCCAATGATGTCTCAATAAGACTACTCCCCCAACTGAAGGTTGCTTCCCTGACTGGACCCCATGGAATGTCCTGACAGAAGTGGTGTAATCAACCGACATCCATGGAAACATGGCACTGGGAAGTATTTAACGAACAACATATTAAATCTATGAGAAAGACCCTGACTAGGTGACGAGTTCTGAGGAGGAATCCATGGAAGGAAGAACTGACATCCCATCATCCCGGTTTTGATCAAGGAGCAGACATCCCTGAATAAAGAGCGACTGTCGCCCGCCTTTGGAAAGCGGGAATGCGGGGTAACAAAACTGTCGCGCCTGTCGTACCCAAGCGTATGGATGCGCGTGCCCCGACGAAAGCATCCGAAACATATTACAATAAATATTATATTTTGAAATTTTATTGAAGAATAAATTTTTAATTGTATTTTGGATAAAAATATAAGTTTTTTGTGGAAATTTTTTAAAGGATGGAACTCTACCTATCAATTAATTATATTTTCATGTTTTCTTAATATAGGAAGTAAAATTATACCAAAAATAAATGAAAAGTATTTTATAATAAAAATATTTTTCATTTAATTTTCTTACTAATAAATTAGTGGTATCTTTCACCCATTATAAATTTATGGTTTTGTGATGATAGAAATTCTAATGACCATGTTATCTATCACTCTCCATAAAAACTAGATAGTTTTATTTATCTTCCATGAATTAGTTTTGACTTCACACTAATTTTATCCGATTTTAAAGCCTAATTTTTTTGTGACCTTTGCATTTCTATTTCCCTCTTATTAAGGGGATGTTTTATTAACCCTATTTATGATGTGGGTTTTATATAAAGGTATTTCCAAGTATCAGCCTGGGATTTTTAAAGTATAATTTTTAATTGTGAGGAGGTAATTTATTAAAATAGTTTAGAATGAAAAAACCCAAAATTATATGGTATATATCTTTTTAAATTTCATATTTTCAATAGTTTACATTACACAGAATACCAAGCTTAAAGAAATGATTAAATATTTTATTGTGATAGTTATCACTGAGCTGTTGGAATGGAGGGGATGAATAAAATTATGTAAATTATGAAAATAAAGTTAATAAATGTTTATAAAATGAATTCATTTATAAACAATTTATTGGAAATGAAAATAAAAACCAATTGAATATAAAGGATGTGTTTTTATTAAAAAAAATATTTTTATGCCCATAATGGAATTTTTTCATAATAAATTAAATTAATCACTATTATTTAAATATATTAATGAAATTTATATGTTATATATTCAATAAAAATTTTCTAAATTCATTCTATAAGATTGATCTACTTAAGATAAGAATAAATCCAATTTTAAGCATAAAAAAGTTATAAAGGCAATTTTGTTGCCTTTTAATGGCACACCTGTTTTAAAACTAAATCTTGACACTTTTATAACTTTTATTTTAAAAAATAAAAATAATTTTTAAAATAAATATATCAAAATTATGTTAGGTTTATTTTTTGGTATTTTTTTGATCATTTTGATTTTCTGATGAAAAGTGAAAAATGTTGCATTTTAATTGAAAACTGACTTTTCATTTAAATAATTTATAATGTTAAATTATATTTAAAATTAGTTTTAAAATAAAATTAGTTCAATTATACATTAATAAATCCAATTTGTTATATTTTATTCAATTTCAAGTTGAAATTTGATATAAAAACATCTCAAACTTTGTCACTTTTTCACTTTAAAAACTCAATTTATTGTTGCGTCTCCAAGGTTAATTTTCAATCTATTTTTGAAAATTATCTGAATTTAATTTTGTAAAATGGATTCCATATTTTTAATAAAAATTTTAAAATTAGTTTTTAAGGTCATTTTTATTTCTATACATAAAAAAATAACCATGGTAAAAAAAATTATTTATCGTAGTATAGGTAAAATAATGAAAAGGGATGAAGTAAAAAGGTACAGGCTTAAAATACCTAAAACATACAACATTTAATGACTTTTTAAGTTATATTTAGACCCTAAACAAAAATTTTTACATTAATTATCAATAAAATTAATTTAAATTAATTTCACCTTAACGTGGTTGGCTTTAAACATAAAGTAGTCATTATTTAATCACTTAAACCCACCTCTCTTCAAGTTTAATACCACCCCATTTCGACTCAAAATCCTTGAATATAATAAAATATCTGAAGAAAAATCTCCTACTCACTATCCTCACATTAAATTTCTATTTTCCCACCAAAATACTAAATCCAAGGTTCTCAAGGGGTCCTCCAAATAGGTGATATTCAAGAGATAATTTTCTCAAAACACCTCTCTTATTTTCTTTTCTTCTTCTACTTTATTCTCATCTTTTTCATCCATAAAGTCATAATAATTCCATAATAATGTACATACTATACTTTTATATTTTTAATTAAATTTCTTATATCCAAACCTTTTATTACCTCGACTTATTCAAATAAACAAAACTAGTGTCCAAATGATACTGGTTAATCGTCAACATGATTAATTATTTTGTTTATTTTCCATTATCACCTTCATGGATAGTAATGAAGATATTATTTTGGTTAAATTAGATTTTAATAGGTATATTATATCATATTTCATGTTATGTAACTAATATATACTCATAATAGTAAATAAAATGAAACTATTTTGTGATGTTTGGAAAAACTGCCAAAATAAACAAAACATTTAGCATTGACATTTTTTGAAATTAATCATCCTCATGTATGAAAGTATAATGATATAAGGGAACACATAAAATTATTGAAGTTAGTTAATACCATTTCATTATACTTATGGTGTTTTATTTCCAATTTACTATATAATCTATAATTATTCATAAATGAACTAATCCTGAAACCATGAATGAACGCACCCAAAACCATGAAAATAATGAAATATTATTAATGAATTAGGTCATAAGATGTTATAAAATCATCACTTAAGATACTATAAATATTAATATATTTCTTTAATGAGTTAATAATATTCTTTAAAACATTATATGGGATGTTAAATTATGCACCACTAAAGGGAAGCATGAGGTAAGGGGTTTCTTAATTCAATTTTCATTCATTGTGTTATACACCTACTTCATTGATTATATTTTACCAATATTATATATGGAATCCATTGTTTATTTATTTATGTCATATTCTCACTTATATTAGTTTGGATATAATTTTGTTACACATAATCATCCCATTAATAAATTATCACCTCAATGGTATGAACTTTGTATGGGTTTTCTCATCTCACTTTTACTTCTATGAGATATATGACTTATTCCCCAATTATTTCTTGTGTGTGGGGTATGTATACTACCCTTTGATATATCATATAATTAATCTAATTATATTCATGATTTTCAATGTTTCATATTATAATTTTTTCTTTTATGGGTCATATGATTCGAATGATTACAAGTGGTAAGGGATTTCTTCACTCAATTTTCATTCATTGGGTTAAAATTATATTTCATTGATTATTTCCTACTAAGTATATGGGTGAAATGAATTTTTATTATATAATATTATATTTCCACATGTTTTATGTGTATTTATATTCAATACACATAAATGTTTCATTTAGTTACAGATCTTATCTTTATAAAGGACTTTATCTCAATCTCCTTTTATTGAGGCGTATTTTGATGTTATACACCCACATTATTTTACGAGGTGTATATACATCCCATTTGATATATCATATCATGAATATCATTATATTTGTGGTATTAAAATGTTTAAAAGTAGTATGGGATACTTTTATTTAAAAATATATCTTTTTAAATTATTTATTTGATATATGAGGAATTATTTGGACATGAAAGAACAGGTGGGAACCATATATAGAAAATCCACTCGATGCATTGGTATTATCATGAGATGAATAATGTGGAAAAATTAAATTGGTTTTTTCCCATAAATATTAAACTTTCTTGTGAGAGGTCTTAACGATAGTGGTTCATGTTCAAGATACATGAAGTCCAATATTTAAGCATTTTATTAATAATTCAGATATTTTTATCTATGAGATTTTCACTATGATATTATCCATGGATTAAGATTTTGCAAAAGTATATTGATTACATGGAATTTTTGTTCAGTTATTTTCCTGTCTATAATTATTATACTCATTTATTCATTATTGCATCTATTGTACTTAACCCTTACTAAGTATTTTAACTCACTCTTTTTTTGTTTCCCTTCCCTAGGTTATGAAGAATATATATTGAAAGAGTTGTAGAATAAAGATTACTTTTTTATATTTTATTTTCTATTCCCAATGTAAAATTGGTTTCATGTATGTATATAATTTACTATGATTACTAAACTATTCAGTCCTTTTGTGAGTTCTTGTATCATATACCATTGTAATAAAGTGAGTCACTCGCTTCGAGCTACTGAGTCTGGGGTATTTATAGTTTGTATCAAATGGAGGTTTAGAAGAAACCTTGGGAACTTGATTTTGGAACCCATAGATTATGGAACATAATATAAAGATATACTTTATGGATAATCATAGAAGAATATCTCAAAGAAACCGTGTTTATGATTGTGATATTAGCTACGCATAAATTTTTCAGTTTTTGTTAAGTATTTCACTAGTTTTCAGATTATACATTATGTTTCATAATTATATGATCTAGTAAATTGCATGTAATCATTTAGAAATGAAACCTAGAAGAAAGAATATGAACCTCACCAATGCATATGATCTGAAGACTAATAATGATAATGAATTTTAAGAGCTTTCTTCAATCTTTTGAAGGGAAGTAGTCTCCCAAAAATTTTCATCATTTGAGGAAATAATATCATGTATTAAAAATTCTTAGAAATAATTATCCAAGTATTTTGGCTTCAAATGGAATAAATATAAGAAGAGGATAGTTGAGAAAAAAGATGGATAAAGTGAATAAAGGAAATAATTATTTTCCCACATGTGATAATTGTGGGGAAAAACAACCTGGGAAGTACTTGATGGGATTAGGATTTTCATATAACTATATAGATAAGGGTCACTAGTAAGAATAATGAAAAGGTAAGGATAAAAAGGATGATATTAAATATTATAACTACAAGAATATGGGACACTATGCAAATGAATTCCCTAATAATCAAGAGAATATATCTTAGAAGAAGATAACGAATCGAGGTCAATCATATGACATCAATATAGTTGAAGTGGAATGATTAATTGTATATTATATTTGGATCCTTTAATAATTTTATGTAATTGTATTGTAATACTTTTTTATTTAAGGATTTTAAATCTTATATTGAATGTTATTGATGATCAATGATTCAGTAGCAAGTTGAATTTCTTGGTAAACACATGATTGAGGTAAGGATAACCCTAAATAGGGTATTGATGTTGAGATAATGATGTTGGGATAAATAGATGATTGATATAGATAAATTAAATTGGATAGTATTAAATAACTTGGAACTGATTAATTATTTTTGGTTTATTTTATCATTGATAGAGTTAACAACACTTTTTGATTTAAGGAATACATCAAATAATCTATGTTTTATTCAATGAATAAGGAAGCACGCATTTTTAAAATAAAGTTTTATAGTAATTCAAGTAATTAACATGTTTTATGAGAATATATATAGAAGGTATTCCCATGTTTGGAATGTAAATATTTATAGATACTTTATATCATTTGAGAGATTAATGATAAGTTAATTTTAAAATTTTAGGGACCTTCTTTAGAATGTTTTAGATTTTAATATTTTAGAAGGTTGAAAAGGGTAACCATTTATCAAATAGTTTAAGTTGAGATTTGTATTAGGTTTAAAGATTAATAAATTTATTCAAATTGGATAACTTGTTCCAACTATATTTGTTTTGGAAAATAGTTGAGACAGAATGAACAAATTATCGCTCTTTATGGATATTATGATCCATTAAAAGTGAATTTTTGTGATTCAGGCATAAAAAAATTTAATATTCATTTATTTGAGTATGGGCTAACATTAATATGGAATTTTTCACTGATTTACCAAATACTCAAAGAAATAATGATATGTTATGGGAATTCTAAATTAAATGTATGAGATAACCTTTGAGGTTGAAATAAGTATTTAATGATTAATATATTAAGCTTATTTTTTCGAATTTTTTAAGGATTATATTAATAATGTTTTATAAAAAGGGACAACCCTAGGTCAGACGATAACTTGTCACATATGGAAAGGTCATGAGACCTAAACCCACAACCAAAGGTCGACGAGGGTGCATATCCTGCCACTAGCCTACCTGATGTACTAGTTAGTACAAAATATTTTTCTTTATTTAATAAGTATGATAGATAAAGTATAAATTAATTTTGGGAACCTTATATGATTAATATAAATATAATATTTTTTAATTTTATTGGGAGATAAACATTGTATTGTATTTTTGAGAAAAAGATATGTTTTTTGTAGAGATTATTTAAAGGATGGAACTCTACCTGTAAAGTATATTTCCTTATATTCTTACTCTAGGAAGTAAAAGGATTCCTTAACTCTATGAAACGTATTTTAGAATAAAAATTTTGTTTGTTTAACTTTCTTATCAAGAAATCAATATCCCCTTTAACCCATCATAGATATATGGTTTTGTAACGATAGACATTCTAATGACCATGTTATCTATCACTTTCCATTAGAACTGGATAGTTTTATTTCTCTTCCATGTCTTAGTTTTTACTTCACACTAATTTTATCCAATTCAAAATCTTAATTTTTGGGTGACCTTTTCATTTCCCTTTCTGTATTATTAAGGGGATGTTTATTAACCCTATTAATAATGTGGTTTTTACAAAAAGGTATTTCCAAGTATCAAAACTTTGATTTTTTTAAGTTCAATTTAAAATTGTGAGGGAAATATTTATTGAAGGATGTGATAATGTAACATTCCAATTTTTAATGGTATGTTTATTTCTAAATTTAATCTCTTTGATAGCTTATGTTACACAGAACATCGTCCTTGAAAAAATGATTACATATTTAATTGTGAAAGTTATCACCTCAATGTTGGAATGGTGGGAATGAATGAGATTAACAAAATTATGAAAATATAGTTTTAAAAGGTTTATAAAATTAATTCATTTATTACCAATTAATTAGAAATGAAAATAAAAACCAATTAAATATAATGGATGTGTTTTTATTAAAAACTATTTTTAGCCACAATGGAATTTTATCATAATAAAATAAATTAATCACTATTAGTGAAATATATAGATGAAATTTATATTTTATATGTTCAATAAAAAAAATTAAATTCATTCAATAATTTTTATAGGTTTAATATAAGAATACATCCAATTTTAATCATAAAAAGTTATAAAAGGAAATTTTGTCACCTTTTAATGGTGCACCTATTTTAAAATTAAATTTTAACAATTTTATAAAATTTCTTGGAAAAAATAAAATTAATTTTTAAATTAGGATTTCAAAATTATCTTATAGTTAATTTTTTTTATTTTTCTGATCAGTTTCATTTTTTGATGAAAAGTGTAAACTACTATATTTTAATTGAAAACTGACTTTTCATATAAATAATTTATAATGTAAAATTATATATTAAATTATTTTTAAATTATAATTAGTAAAATTATAAATCCATTAGTCCAATTTATTCCATTTCAATCAATTTCACATTGAAATTGGATATAAAAACATCTCAAACATTTGAACTTTTTCACTTCAAAAACATGTTTTTCCCATTGCATCTGTAGGAATAATTTTAAATCTATTTTTTCCAATTATTTGGATTTAATTTGGTAAAATTTATTACATATTTGGTATAATAAAGTAACAATTAGATTTTAAGGTCATTTTCATTTTTATACATAAAAAAATTTACCGTGGTAAAAACATTATTTACCGTATTATAGGTAAAATAATGAAAAGTGTTAAAGTTAAAAGGTAAAGGCTTAAAACACCTAAAAATTACAAAATTAAATGGGTTTTGAGTTATTTTTTCCCATAAACTAAATTTATAACATTAATGATCTTCCAAATTCTTTTAAATTATTCCACCTCAATGTGGTTGGATTTAAACGAAAAATAATCAATATTTAATCACTTAAACCCACCTCTCCTAAAGTATAAATACCACCCTCACCACCCCATTTCAACTCCCAAGCCTTGAATATCCTCAATCCTCTACCAAACCCTATCCTCATTACTCTCCCCATGTATAAGTGTTTTTAGTATCACCATAATACCAAATCCAAGGTCCACAAGGGGTCTTCCAAGGATGTGTTATTCAAGAGGTAATTTTCTCAAAACATCTCTATTATTTTATTTTATTCTTCTACTTTCTCCTCGTATATTTCATCTATCATGGTATAATAATTATAAAATCCTGTATATACTAAAATTTTATATTTTTAAAGAAATATCTTATATCCATATCTTTTATTACCTCCTCTAATTCAATGAAATGAAACTATTGTCCAAATTATACTAGTTAATCGTCTTAGTGAATAATGATTTTTTTATTTTTCCATTACTACATTCACGTCCTTTTAGAATACTATTATTCTAGTTAAATAATATTTTAATAGTTATATTATATCCTATCTAATGTTCTATAACTACTATGTACTCATAATAGTAAATAAAATGTAACTATTTCACGATGTTTGGAAAAACCTCCAAAATAAACCAAACATTTATCATTAACATTTTATAAAATGAACCATACTCATGTATGAAAAAAATGATAAATGGGACCATTTAAACTTATAGAAGTGAATTTAAACCATTTCTTTACACTTCTAGAGTTTTATTTCCAATTAATAATAAAATCCATAATTATGTGCAAATGAACCGATTATGAAACCAATAAATGAACACATCTGAAACCATTAAAATAATGAAATATTATTAATGAAATTGGTCATAAGATTCATAAAATAATCACATGAGGTATTATAAATATGAATATATCTCTTTAATTATTTAATTAAATTCTTTATACCATTATACAGGAGGTTAAAGTACACACCACTAAAGGGAAGTGTAAGGTAATGGGTTTCTTAACTCAACTTATATTCATTGGGATATACATTTACTTCATTGATTATATTATGCCAAGATTATATGTGTAATACACCATTATTTATTTATGTTATATTCCAACTTATCTAATAGAGGATATAATTTTGTTACACATAATCACCTCATTAATAAATTTTCACCTCAATGACACAAACTTTATAAGGGTTTTCTCATCTCACTTTTACTTCTATGAGATATATGCATTATAAAACACTTATTTCTTGTGTGTGGGATATTTATACTACCTTTGATATATCATATCATGAATATAATTATCTTCATGGTGTTCAATGTTTTATTTTATAATTATTACTTTTATGGGTCATACGATTAGACTAATTACAAGTGTTAAGGGATTTTTAACTCAATTTTCATTTATTGGGTTAAACCTATATTTCATTGATTATTTCATTCTAATTATATGGGTAAAATTTCTTTTTATTATCTCATATTTTATTACCACTTGTTTTATTTTGATTTATATTGAATACTCATTATCGGTTCTTTTGATTAACGGTATGATCTTTATAAGGGACTTTGTCTTAATATTATTTTATTGTAATATATTTTGATGTTATACACCCACCTTATTTTATGAGGTGTATATATGTACCATTTGATATATCATATCATGAATATCATTATCTTCATGGTATTCAAATGTTTCAAAGTGGTATGGGAAACTTTTATTTAAGAATCATTTTTTAAATTGTTTATTCGATGTATGAGGAATGCTTGGGACACGAAAGAACTGGTGGGGACAATATATAAAAAAGCCCCTCAATGCATCGATAGTCTCATGATACAAATAATGCGGCCAAATTAAATGGGATTTTACCCAAAAATATTAAACTATCTTGTGAAAGGTATTGATGGTAGTGGTTCACATTCCAGACACATGACGTCTAATAATTAATCATTTCATTAAAAATTCAGTTATTTTTATCTATACAATTTTCACTATGATGTTATCTATTGGTTCAGATTGTGAGAAAAATTATTTATAACATCGAATGTTTTTTCCGTTATTTACTTTTCCATATTCATTATATTCTTTTATTCATTATTTCTTCCACTATACTTAACCCTTACTGAGCATTTGAGCTCACCCTTATTTTGTTTACTTTCCCTGAGTTATGAAGAAGAGATATTCATTGAGTTATATAATGAAAATTATTGTCCTTATTAATGTTTATTTTCTAATCCTAGGGTAAAATAGGATTCATGTATGTATCTATTTTACCAAGACTACTATACTATTAGGTCTTTTGTGATGTGATTTATTGTATCTTATGTCAATGTAATAAAGTAAGGAACTAGCTCTAGGATACTAGGTTCAGGCTCTTTACAATTGAATTCTAAAGATCATGATATTTATTGGTATATGGGTTTCATCTGATGTTTCATACAGGCTGTGATTCTGGAATAAAATGGCAGTGAACCTGTTTTGTGGTAGTAATACTAGTAGTGTTTGTTGAATTTTATGAACTAAGGGAACTCTTAGATTGATACTAATGACACACTTGAAACCTGACTCACCATTGTGGAGATTTTATCCCATTGTGACTTCCACATGTCCTTGGATAATGGATGATGTTTGTAACCTTTTATTGTTTTCTAAGATTCCAGTTGAAACTCAAGTGTTGTTGCAATGGTAATTGGAACCTTACTATGTTTTTAAAGTAATGTTATGGTTTTATTCATATATGGAGACTTTAGAGTTAGGAATTAAATGTTATTGTGGATGTTGAAAAGATTACACATAGAGATGATATTATACATGATCAGAATTAGAGGGTTATCACGTAGATAATACTTTTTGAGTGATAAGCTTGGATGTTTGGGTTTTTTGGTGATGTTTTGTATCAAAAAGAGATGATTGTCTCTTGACATTCTATTGATGATTTCAAAGGGGCAGGAGTTTCATGAAGGTTTTCAAGATTTATGGAAAATGCCTTTCACTTTATGGTATGGTGAACGATGTGTTTCCTATTTTCAATCTTCCAATTTCTAATCTTTAAAATCATAGCTAGAACAAACCCATTGCACCTTGTTTTTTCACTTTATAAATATATATTTAGTTAATAATTTTTGGGGTTGTGGTTAGGGTGACCAACACATACTAGAGCCTTTTTGACTATATGTTAATTATTTATTGATTACTTCTTATTATATATTGATCTATTATTTATTATTTATTATTATTTTACTATTTACACATTTATTTATTATTTATTATTTATTATTTATTATTTATTATTTTGTTTTTTATTTAATATTTAGTATTTAGTATTTATTATTTAGTATTTATTATTTACTATTTATTATTCTTTTGTAATTTATTTTTTATTTTTTATTATTAATAATTTATTTTTTATTATTTTTTTATTTATTATTTATTATTTATTATTTATTTATTATGTATTTATCATTTATTATTTATTTATGATTTTTCATTTATTATGATTTATTATTTATTATTTAGTATTTATTATTTATTATTTACTATTTATTATTTATTATTTATTATGTATTATTTATTATCTATTATTTATTATTTATTTTATTAGTTTATTATTTGTTATTTATTTATGATTTTTGGTTTATTTGTTATTTATTATTTATTATTTACTTATCATTTATATATTTATCAATTATTTATCATTTATTATGTATTTACATATATTTATCTGTATATATATATATATAAGTATATTGAAGTCCGTTTAGTCACTGCATTATGTAATTGTTAGTGGTAAATTCTTTGCAGAATAACCAAGATTTTAGGAGTTTAAATATTAACTTATACACACACACAAACATATATATATATATATATATATTCTCAATTTGTGCTTAACATGATAAATAATTAAAAAATTATATAAAAACTAAAAAAATTAAAAAATCGTTACTAAATGATCTACAACCGTTTTGACAAACCGCTGTCAAATCGTTTGGTGGTGGTTTAAACCACAACTAAAAGAAATTTTTGGCAGAGTGATAACATATTATGTATATTAATTTTGTGGGAGTTTTATTGGAAGGTGGATATTTTATCTCTCTATGATGGAGAGATCCTCTCTCCTATCGATTACTTTGAGAATCATAGTCCGGTGTAGAATGCATCAACATAAATTTTTGGTCATTTTGAGATGTTGGTTGCATGTGCCAAACATAGGGGGAATTATGAAGACAAAAATGTGATTTTTCCTAGTCCTCGCCAGGATTCTTCTTCGGATAAGAAGGATCTGATCTCAGTTCTACATCAGAATGTCATATAGAAGACCTTGTATTCAGGGGTTTTCACAATATAGAAGATTGGATCTCATCATGTGTCACAACCTATCCTAGTGGGGCCCATTCTGCGACTCCCCAAGCCCACCTCCAATTGGCCAGAGGTGGTTGACTAGCATCGAGTAGGCATATCACTAACATGGGAGGCATTACCTAAGTACCTGCACACATGCACGCATCTCCAAGAACAAAAATGCTAAAATGTAAAAAACACTAAGGAACAAAATCCATGCATACAACTAAAACCAACCAACAGAGTACAGTGAAAAGTAAAGCTTGGAAAGTAAACTGGGATAGAATAAAATCCCACAAAAAACAAGATTCTACAAACTACAAAGTACAACTTGTAAGTACAAAGAGGTACTGGGACTGCTGCTCATTGCCATAGGAACACCTCAACCTGTAGGGAACTTCGAATGCTCGGTTGGTCCTCATTTTCCCTAGACTCCATCAAAAGGCCGCTCATCTTCACAAGACATGACACATGTAGGAAAATCTCATGCAGGGGTGAATATAACAATACTCAGTAGAGGACCCCAAAAACCACAAAGTAATACAAAAAGTAATGGTATAGTTATATCTATATATAATATATCTACTTAACATATAGAAAGAGAAACACATCCAAATATACTCGAAACTCATACCTGTAGTCTACAACAATCACATACACATGCTAGGGATTCAGCTCAATGATTTCTACAATGCACTTGTCTAGGAGAACTCACTCCATGATTCTGATAGCTCTAATGATGTTTGTTTGAGAATTATTGTTTGTTGGGAAAAGCCATGAGAGATAGATATAACCATTCCGAGAGAAAACACTCTTGAGTGGGAAAAGATCATGATACACAAATGGGGATCTCTTCCAAGGCCTTGGAAGATACCACAATTCATCTATATTCACCTGATAAGTAGATGATTAGTGCCCTTTAGGATTAGTCACGTAGATACCTAACTCTACCTAGGGTCATGAATGGATAGAGGATCTCGCTCTGGGCCACTTAGAGGGATACCTGACTCTATCTCGGAATGTCTTACTGATTGGATCATACTCCTATGGAAGGAAACGATACCTGACCTTCAGGGGAATGGGAAAGGGGAACTAACCCAAATGAGACTTGTCCAAGGAATGGTGGACAAGATAATCAAGCCATGTAGAATGGAGTACACAGCGTGTAGGAGTGGTCACACGCCTTGTCCCTTGACTCTGGGTACTGCCTGCGTACAAGAGCCTGAGTTTGGAGAACATATCGTGTAAAAACACATATACACGACATGTTGGAAGGATAACATGCTATGTCAAGGTATCCAGGGTCTGATCTGTGTACGTTGGCCATGTGCCCATACATGGCCTCAGCCCGTGTATGCCACCCCGTGTAACCAGTACACAGGGTGACCCACATAATTGGACTCGTCTAGAAAAGTGGTGGAGTACATGGCGTGTACTCCCCCCTGTATCTGTGTATCATCCAAGATACACACTGAGTCTCATGTAAGGACCCACATGTTGTGTAACAGTGGTCACACGCCATGTCTACGCTTCTTGTTTCCCGGAACTCCAACCACCGCTAGGGGGCACACACTGTGTCTTCCTAGGATCATGTTGTGTCCTTCACTATGTGCAGTGGAAAAGACATGGCTACTGCCATGTTGAACCCACAAAACATGTTCTTTGAGATACACATCGTGTTTATCACGATTTTTTATAAATGTGATCCTCCTCCACCACACCTCGGGTGATGCTTCGATATTCAATCCTCCCATCTGATCGCTTTTAAATTCATGGTTCAAGGTCGCCCCGACACCATAAAGACATTTTAATTGTTTTTGGGCCTCTAATCGGCCTCAAAAACTAGTTTTTATCCACCCTTATGCAGAACACTCAAAGGTAGATTTCTCCTGAACCATATCGATTCATTCATCGTTATCATCATCTCACCTCTGTTAGGTCATCACGATTCCGGATCCACACTTTTGGATCACTGCATTGCACAATAGGTGCACAACAATCTGTTGTTTGTCTCCCTGTGAATAACACGAAGAACGCGTGCCAAAGGGGGAAGAAATCCAAAAGTAATTTGAGGAACAAACCTCCACCATCATTTGTCACAGCGTTGATCCGCTCCAATTAGTGGGGTCAAACATAGCAAAATTAAAACAAAAAAATAATCTAGTATGGATTAATTCCCTGAATAAAAAATTATGAAAGAAAACGGAAAATAATAACCCTCCCGTAAGAACACACGATCCGAGGATCAACCTGTTCATGGGTTGATTCGTGTTCATCATTTAATCAAATAATGGGGAAAGAATAATCAAAATAACAAAATCCCCTACCTCAATTCGGTTAAAGAACGATCACTATGTTGCATTCGTTGGTGAGGTCCATCAAACCTGAGATGCGTTGATCGATTACGCAGTCATAGTCTGCCAATGAGTTATCCTCCAAATATCTAATGGTCATCCACAATTCATAGGGTTATGCGGATAACTCGGCAAACCTTCCATAAGAAGGTATTAGTAGTGGAGTATTAGGTCATTGTGTTTAAAGAAACATTTAATATAAAATAATTTATTAATTTATTTTATTTCCTTTAAACATCCAAAAACTAAATTTTACAGCTAACCCATGTCAGTCGATGTTAGGCCCCACCTAAGGTAAATTCCCAGCTATGAACGCAACGATTCCCTCTGATTTATGATCTGGGCACCCATTAAAATTTAATTCCACTTTTCTAGGAAAACTGCTCGTGTGTACTGTTTAAAAGTTTAATTTATTTAAAACATTTATTTTGGACACTCGGGGCCTCAGAATCACACATCGTCGAAAATATTGGTCTTGTAATAATTCCATATATAATTTAAAAATAATACATGGAAAATCTGAAACATTACATCATTTCCCGACACCTACTGGAAGGGATAGTGGGTCGGATGGAGTTCTGTGTGTTGTGATGATGTTGCGAGCAGGTTGGTTTGTGGGTCATCAATGACCTGGGAGGAGAAAGTCAAGGTCTACCTCAAGTAAAGGCATTGGGAGTGATGGAATGGTGGTCACACGGACTATAGTGTTGCAGGGATCCAGTAGAGACCTTAGGAAGTTTCTGTGGGAGATTTGGGATCCTGGTGGTGGGATCGTGCAGGTGGGTTCAGTTTTTGGTGGATCTGAATTCTTATTTCATGTGTCATGTATACAGAAGGAGAAAGGTGCTTAGGTCCCTAGATTAGGTCGAAGATGATGGTTTCAAGGAGAATGTCGGCAGTAACTGGAGTCGACTATGATGGAAGCTTGTGGGTGGGCCGAGGTTGACCTCGGGAGATGCAGAGGAGTTTGGTCTCATTCTAGAGAGGGTAACGATCGGGACCTTCGTAAGCTATGATGAGGATTTTCCTGGTGGTGGCCGATGTGCAGTGATGACATAGGGATGTTCCTTGACAGTGCCAGTTATGGTGGTAGATTTGATGGGGGATAACCTTGGGGAATGGGTGAACTTTGATAAAGATATAGTCTGGATCCTTTTAGGGAATTGGATATAGGATGGCCCTCTTTAGGAGTGGATACAGGCTAGCCTTTTGGGGGTTTTGGGCTTTTGGTCCTTTTATTGTGGTTTTTCAGGGTATCGGGTACTAGTTAGGTGGAATTTGTGGTGTTGTTTTTTCACTTTTTTTGTGGTGTGTTATGTGACACATGATTATGTTCCCTATTTCTTTTATTTTTATTAACAAATTTTTATGATCGATTTTTCTTGGTACCTGAACCATTCTGGTATGTATATTAATTTTGTGGGTGTGTGTGTGACCACACATTGTGGTGTGTATGTATATAACTAAATATTATGGCGATATATATGAGTTTTTTATATAAGTTTTTCTGAAAAAAAATTGAAATAGTTTTAGGTTAGAATTTTTTTGAAAAGTACTGCGGAAAGGTTGCAGAGGCCTGGCTGCCTTTCTTATTAATTAAAATGTGGAATATCCAATGTTACCTTTGACTATAATTAATGTAGATCTATGAAATGGAAAATTTGGCATGGGTGATTCCGCCTTTATAGCATCCTACCTTTTTCTCACATAAACTTTCATTACATTATACAAAACCAAGGATTTTTAAGGTTTAGTGTCATAGAAAATAGGAATTTAATACATGACAACATAAAAAAATTCTGATTAAACACTTTAAAGGTTTCTTCATTTTTCCATCCTAAGTTCATTATTATATCTCATAACCTGGGAACATACATCAAAGTAAAGGGTGAGCATAATGCCCAGTAAGGAAAACAATGGAAACATTTTACATGTGAACTTGAGATACATCAATAAAGTCATGATAAATAACTTTAAGGCTTGATAAAGAGATCATGAGGCATATCATAATAAAAATAATTTTTTTCATAACTTTAATATGTGGCTATAACATTTAACTTACACAATCATTTCCGTATCACCAAGGTCCATCCCCAAGGTGTCATAAAAAAATTACCAAGGTTGTTCACCAAGGTATCGTTAAAATGGTCATCTCTAGAGATTAAGTCTTTACCCAATTAATTGGAGCGCTATCAAGGCGCACCCAAAATTTGTCTTTATTATCATGTGAGCCACATATATCATCATCAATAATTTCATAAACAATCCATATAGCATAAAAGAAATGGGTTTCATTTCATAGTCATAACATTTTAAAAACTGCTTTAAAGGCATTATTTTTATGTCACTTTAAACCCACGGAAAAGGAAAGCGGGTCTCATGTATGTAAATCCCAGAATTTAAAATAAAAAATTTTGATATATATGTGAATACCACTGTATAATAAAGAGTTCTGAGTATTCACTTAATAAAATAAAATAATTTGAGAAAAAGAGAGATACATTTTCAGACAAAAATTCTACAGCATAATGGCTATGTTGCAGGGTTTTAGAAAACATTGAAAAGAGAGGGGACATGTGTAACCCACTCATAAGTGATCCATAAAATAGTATATGGATATAATATAAATGATATAAGAACATGGTAATGAAATTTTAAGGACATACCATATGAAATGAAAAACTTGAAAGGAAGATAAGAATAAGATTTCTCTTATGAAGAATTTGGCAGCCTAAAGCATCACTTAAAACATAACAAAATGAATTGATGAGATTAAATAGGGTATCTCATCATGTGAACATAAAATTACAGTATTATGAATATATAGATCATTCCCCAACATGGAAAAAAGGAACTTGAAAGACTTGACATGAAAGTAGAACTTTGAAAATGGGAAGAGTGAAAGAATCCCTTACCTTGAAGAGTAACTTTGATATCCTGATGTTTGGGACCTTGGGAGGCTTGAGGGCACCTTGGGAGGAATCCTTGGTAGGTAAGGAGACCAGAACTTTATTGAGAAGGTTTTTTTAATGGATAGGATGAGATAATGGCTTGGTATTTATAGGGGAAGTGAGGGGACAAGGCAGTAATGGCCAAGGGACACCTTATTGGTGGTATTGTCAAAACCATGGGCTTGCCCATGGTATTGGCCATTTGAGACACCTCATAACTTATATTACTATTCATAAGTTGACCATAATTATTACATAAGTATTACATCCATAATGATGTCATTAAACACCCGAAACTCTAAACTAAAAATTCACTATTCACCAAAAATTCAACTCTTTCAGAAAAATCCCAAAAATTCACCTTAACATAATATCGATGATCTAAATTCAAAAATGAAATCTATTTTATAAAAATATTTTTATAAATATTTTTAAATTAATTTTTAAATAAAAAACATTATTCACCCAAAAAAACTAATACTAAACTAATAATTTCTGAAACAGTTATTTACCTATTTTATCGAATCACATTACTTAATCAAGGTGCCTAAATTATATTAATAATTTCTTTAAGAGAGATTAATAATCCATTTGGTCACATTACTAATCCTAAGCATAAAATCACTATTCATAATTTACTATTGACCAAAAATTAATTTGATCTTATTAGACTCTAAATTTCTTACTTAACATAACTGTAGAAGACCATTTTTTGAAAATCATTACACATTATTAATTATTTAAGGTTTACATAAATATTTTTAAAATATAATTTTTCTAAAATTCATCAATAATATGCATACTATATTTATCCAAACATTTGAAAATTCACAAACTTCACCATAAGAATAAATCAAAATTTTTATTTAAATCAAAGGATTACACAAGGCAGTTATGGTCTCGTTACATAGCCCCTTATAACACCAGCATAGGACCTAAGAGTAAGGTGTGCTAGGGTGATAGAATCTTGGGGCAGCTCGGCCAACATTTCTTGAGTAGTGATTTCTATCAGTTTGAACTTCTCGCGAAGGCGATTCCATTCCAGCTTCACACGATGAAGTTCGTCTTGGGTTTGGTCCAGAGTAAATCCCAAAGGTGCTACCTCCTTCCTGAGCTCCATTAGATGGGATTCGATCGGCCCGAGACTACCGGATGGGGCCATCAAATCTTCTTTATATTTTAATTAATCAAGATCAATTGTATTTATAGACAATAATCGCAACATTGAGTTTCCAATAGTCATATTGACCAATGGTCATATAACAGTCGAAACCCAATGGTCTTTTTTTAATTATTTTTATTTTATGAAATGAAATATTTTTGTTGAGTATAAAATAAAATAACACACAAAGTTTAGGAAACAAAATTTATTCAAAATTTTGTGTCGTTACAATCTTCCCCCCTTAGGAAATTGTTTCGTCACAATTTTAAAATTGGGCTTCGAAGTTTCGTTAAAAGTACCACATCAGAAAAAGAGTCAGTAAAACTATTACTTTAAAAGAAATAAAGGGAAGTACAAATGTCACCCAAGTTAACCCATACTAGGATTCCATGTAGGAAAACATAGATATGGAAGAGAAAACAAAGGGTCAAGTTCTGATGGAGAGTGATAGAAAACATGATTAGGAGAAAATTTATAACCATAGAGCCATAAATCTGCGATGATCTAAGGGACCATTTGATTTTTCTGAAAAAATTACTAGGATGGTAATTTATTATTATTATTATTATTATTATTATTATTTTTCAAGATAATTTTCCCTGGAGTTAAAAAAAATTAAGTTACTTTATAGACTAATAACATAATGAAACATACTTATTTTCATAACATGTAGAGTTTCCATCTTTAATAAATTCCACTGCAAACTCATCTTTTCCTACAAATGATGAGTGTTCAAGATGAATTTTGTTTTTTGTACCTAAATCACTAGAATCAACTTCTAGAAAACTTATAGATAATCACATAATCCACAAAATATTAACTATCTATTTCTTATATCTTTAAACATTATCCCAAAAATAGAAAGGGTAAGATAAAACAACTCTTCAAAAGGAAAGAACCCCATAGGAAGGGAAACTACTTTTAATCTTCAAAATTCCACAGTACTACCCAAAGTTCATCATAGACCATTCCATAAATAACTATCCTTAAAATTCCTCAAAATAAACCAAAATAATATTGAAACCCAAATATAATAAGGATTTGACAACATAGTCTTCCAAGATAAACTTTATCGTTCATCTCCCAACAACATCAACCACTCTTAACGTCTTATAACAAAAGTAACTAACCTGATCACATTTTTCCCAAGATAGGTTAATCATTTCTATAAGTAACCTAAATTACTATAAGTTCACCTTAAATTCATCGATTCTTCAAAATATAAGTCAACCTTTACTTCTCAAAGAAAATACCGTAGTAATCTATTTACCTTGATCATATAGGGTTCCCAAATTAGTGAGCATCTTCCAAAATAATATTCATCTTTTAATCCCATAATCATTTTTTTCAAGAAGAACAGCTTCACAACATCAACATGTGATACATAACAATAGATTTTTTCCTTAATGATATAAAACCATTTTAGGTAGTGACTTAATGTTCTTAGAAAACATTAAAGATATGCTCATAGAGAATGAACTAAAATACAACATGACATAGACAATTATTGTCAAGAAGTTACATGTACTTCAGTCATCATGATCCATCTCAACATAGGACTTGCATTGTTCCCTTGTCCTTGAATATTGTTGATGCCCATGATTCTTCTCATCCCTTCCAAGAGAGCATTGCCTTGGATAATGTCCAACTTCTCCACATTTACGAAATTGAATAGTATAAGGTACATTAGATTGAACCTTATCTCCATTTATCACATTATCCATTTTTTTAAAGCAATTGGATACTTTATGCCCTATCATCCCACACTTAAAACATCTCCTGGTTATTTTGTGACATTTTCCTTGGTTCCTCTTTCCACAATTTTTTCACAAAGGAAATTGGGTCTTCCTTCCCTTATCACGTTTATCATATGAACATCCTTGAGACTTCATCTTCCTATTCCTAGATGAATTTGGTCATTCAACTAGGTACCAATTATTAATTGTGATTTTTGATATCTTGTTTGGCATAATCACAATATGTTCAACTTGATCTCTCATCGTCTCTGTCATATTAATAGGGAAAGCATCACATTTCCTATCACATTGCTTGTTGGGACATGTTCTTCTATTTCCTGCCATTAACTAAGAAAATAGAGTATAATTATGGGGCTTAAATACTTAGCCAATAATCATGAAAAGGAAACTTTAAGAATAGAAGGATAAACTTTTAGAAGAAAAGTATATCCTATCTTGTGATCCCCTAGGTTCCAATCTAGGTTATCCACAATAATATATTCTTATGTGAATCTTTATTTTATTTTATCTTTGTTCCTTTAATAATGGTTCATACTAAGCTTATGAGTTTACCAAAACATATCCCCTGGGAGTGTCAAACCAAGAGTGCAGTAGGGCCCGTTGTCATGCACCAGGTTACCCCGGGTCAAGCCCGAAACACCTTGTCATATTTTTCACTCCTTGGTACATCTGTGCTAGATCCACCTCTACTTGTTCGTATCCAGACAGGGATCTATTTGTTTGGAAACCACTTACTCAATACTTCACCAAAATACCAGGATGTTTTTCTATATTTAATATTTTCATTAAGAAACCTTGTAAAGTATTTAAATCCTAATATCCACAAATAACTAAACCATACTTTGATACCAACTACAACATCCTTCCTTTTTATCACATAAACTATCATTACATTATACAAAACTAAGGATCTTTAAGGTTTAGTGTCTTGGAAACCAGAAACTTAATACATGACAACATAAAAAAATTACTCTTAAACACTTGAAAGGTTTCTTAATTTGTTCATCCTAAGTTCATTATTGCATCTCATAACCTGGTAACATACATCAAAGGAAAGGGTGAGAAGAAGTCCCAGTAAGGAAAACAAGGGAAACATTTTACATGTAAACTTGAGATACATCAATAAAGTCATGATAAATAACTTTAAGGCTTGAGAAAGAGATCATGAGGCATATCATAATAAAAACAATGTGTTTCATAACTTGAATATGTGGCTCAAAATTTAACTTAGACAATCATTTCCATATCACCAAGTTCCATCCCCAAGGTTTCATAAAAAAATTACCAAGGTTATTCACCAAGGTATCGTTAAAATGGTCATCTCTAGAGATTAAGTCTTTACCCAATGCATTGGAGTGCTATCAGGGTGCACCCTTAATTTTTCTTTATTATCATGTTAGCCACATATATCATCATCAATCATTACATAAAAACCCCATATAGCATAAAATAAATGGGTTTCATTTCATATTCATAACATTTTAAAAACTACTTTAAAGACGTGATCTTTATGTCACTTTAAACACACGGAAAAGGAAAGCGGGTATCATGTATGTAAATCCTAGAATTTAAAATATAAAATTTTGATATATATTTGAATACCCCTATAGAATAAATAGTTTTTAGTATTCACTTAATAAAATAAAAGAATTTGAGAAAAAGAGAGAGACATTTTGAGATGAAAATTCGGCAGCATAACGGCTATGTTGCGGGGTTTTAGAATACATTGAAAAGAGAGGGGACATGGGTCACCCACTCATAAATGATCCATAAAATAGTATATGGACATAATATAAAGGATATAAGAACATGGTAATGAAATTTTAAGGACATACCATATGAAATTAAAAACTTTAAAGGAAGACAAGAATAAGATTTCTCTTATGAAGATTTCTGCAGCCTAACGACGTCACTTAAAACTTAAAAAATGAATTGATGAGATTAAATAGGGTCTCTCATCATGTGAACAAAAAGGGAAAGTATTATGAATATAGGTATCATACCCCAACATTGAAAAAATAAACTTTAAAGACTTGACATGAAAGTATAACTTTGAAAATGGGAAGGGTGAAAGAATCCCTTACCATGAAGAGCAACTTCGAAATCTTGAAGTTTGGGAACTTGGGAGGCTTGAGGGAACCTTGGGAGGACTCCTTGGGAGGTAAGGAGACCATAACTTTGTTGAGTAGTATTTTGGAATGGAAATGATGAGATAATGTCTTGGTATTTGTAGGGGAAGTGAGGGGACAAGGCATTAATGGCCATGAGACACCTCGTTGGTGGTATTGTCAAAACCATGGGCTTTCCCATGGTATTTGCCCATGGTATTGGCCACCTGGGACACCTCATACCTTATCTTACTATTAATAAGTCTACCAGAATTATTACATTATTATTACATCCTTAATAATGTCCTTAAACACCCGAAACTCTAAATTGAAAATTCACTATTCACCGAAAATTCAACTTTTTCAGAAAAATCCCAAAATTTCACCTTGACAAAATATCAATGCTCTGAATTTAAAAATGAACTATATTTTATAAAAAATAATTTTCTAAATATTTTTAATTTATTTTTTTTTAAAAACACTATTCACCCAAAAAAACTTATACTTAACTAATAATTTCTAAAACAGTTATTTACCTATTCTATTGAATCACATTACTTAATCAAGGTGCCTAAATTATATTAATACTTTCCTTAAGTGAGATTACTAATCCATTTGCTCAAATTACTAATCCTAAGCATAAAATCACTATTCATAATTTACTATTCATCAAAAATTAAGTTGATCTTATTAGACTCTAAATTTCTTACTGAACATAACTGTAGAAGAAAATTTTTGGAAAATCATTACACATTATTAATTATTTAAGGTTTACATAAATATTTTTAAAATATCCTTTTTCTAAAATTCATCAATAATATGCATACTATATTTATCCAGACATTTGAAAATTCACAAACTTCACCATAAGAAGAAATCACAATTTTTATTTAAATCAAAAGATTGCACAAGGCAGTTATGATCTCGTTACATAGCCCCTTATAACACCAGCATAGGACCTAAGAGTAAGGTGTGCTAGGGTGATATAATCTTGGGGCTGCTCAGCCAACATTGCTTGCGTAGTGATTTCTATCAGTTTGAACTTCTCGTGAAGGCAATTCCGTTCCAGCTTCATACGATGAAGTTCGTCTTGGGTTTGGTCCAGACCAAAGCCCAAAGGTGTTACCTCCTTTCTGAGCTCCGTCATATGGGATTCGATCGGCCCGAGACTACTGGATGGGGCCATAAAATCTTCTTTATATATTAATTAATCAATATCCCTTGTAATTATAGGCAATAATCACAACATTTAGTTTCTAATGGTCATATTGACAAACGGTCATATAACAGTCAAAACCCAACAGTCTTATTTTAATTATACGCATTTTATTAAATGAAATATTTTTGTTGAGTATAAAATAAAATTACACACAAAGTTTAGGAAACAAAATTTATTCAAAATTTTGGGTCATTACAGCCTTTCTCCTAAAGTAAATCGAAAGGTGGCTTGTGTGATACTTCTTTTCATGTAAATAAAGGTGAAAGGTGGCAGTGCCATTATATTCTTTACCTAAAGTGCCTATAAAAGGGTACCCCCACCACTCCTCACTCTATATTTCTTTCATCTCTCTAATTTTTACTCTCTCTCTCTGAAATAAGCCCGGTGGTTCTTCCTTTGTGTGTAGTTGTTTTCGTGGCCTAAAACGAGTGCCAATTTTTGTAAAGCATCATTTAGAGGCATTTTTTCTTATTTATTTTAAATTAATTTATGTATTTAATTGATTTGTTTTTAGTTAGTTCTAAATATGTTATTTATTTACTAGTTTAGTTAGTTAGATGTAGTTTAGAAATAATTATTATTATTAGTATGATTGGGTATAGATTAACTAATGAATAACTTAGGATTAAATAATGATTAGCTAATAATAATCCAATAATGAATCTAGTATGATAAACTAATTTTTAAGGCGTAATTAATTAATGATTTAAGTAATTTTTAACTAATTATTATGTAATGAATAAATAATGATTAATAAATTATTAAATAATTATTGATGATTGATTAAATAAGGATTAAAGAAATATCAAATAATGGTTAAAAAGTGATTTACTAATGACTAAAGATTGATTAACTAATGATTAGAGATTTATTAACTAATAATTAAAGAATTATTAACTAATAATTAAAGATTAATTAACTAATGATTGAAGAACGATTAAACAATTATTAACTAATGATTAAAGAATTATTAACAAATGATTAAAGATTTATTAACTAGTGATTAATTAATGATTGACTAATGATTAAAGAATGATTAGAGAATGGTTCAAGAATGATGAACTAATGATTAAATAAAGATTAAATAATGATTAAATAATGATTAAATAATGATTAATTGGTGATTAACTGATGTTTATAGAATTATTAACTAATGATTATGTACAGATTAAGTAATGATTAAAGAATGGTTAACTAATGATTACGGAATGATTAACTAATGATTAACTAATTACTAAAGAATGATTCCAGAATGATTAAGTAATGATTAAATATTGATTAACAAATGATTAACTAATGATTAAATAATGATTAACTAATGGTTAAAGAATCAATAACTAATGATTAAAGAATGATTAAGTTATCTTTAATGAATGATTAACTAATGATTAAATAATGGTTAACTAATTATTATAAAATGATTAATTAATGATTAACTAATGATTAAAGAATGATTAACTAATGATTAATGATTGATTAACTAATTATTAACTAATGATTAACTAATGATTAAAGAATGGTTAAGTAATGATTAACTAATAATTAAAAATGATTAAATAATGATTAACTAATAATTAAATATTGATTAACTAATTATTAACTAATAATTAATTAATGATTAACAATTTATTAAAGAATGATTAACTAATGATTAACTAATGATAAAATCATGATTAACTAATGAATAAAAAATGATTAACTAGTGATTAAAGAATGATTAACTAATTATTAAAGAATGATTAACTAATGATTAACTAATGATTAACTAATGATTAACTAATAATTAACTAAGATTAAATAATTATTAACTAATGATTAACTAATGATTAAATAATGATTAATTAATGATTAATTAATGAATAAACAATGATAAACTAATAATTACTTAATGATTAACTATTAATTAACTAATAGTTATATATAAAGTAACTATTTGTTAACTTCTAATGAAGTAATGATAAAATAGTGATTAATGATTGATTGGGGTATAATTAATATAGGATTAACTAATGATTAAATATTGGTTAAATAATGGTTAAATAATAAATAAAGATTTATTAACTAATGATTAACTAATGATTAGCTAATGATTAACTAATTATTATCTAATTATTTACTAATTATTAAAGAATTATTAACTATTTATTAAATAATGATTAAATATTGATTAAATAATGATTAAATAATGATTAAATAATGATTAAATAATTATTAAATAATTATTAACTAATGATTAACTAATGACTAAAGAATTATTAACTAATAATTACTTAATGATTAAATATTAATTAAATAATAATTATATATAAAGTAACTATTTGTTGTCTATTAATGAATTAATGTTTAAATAATGATTAATGATTGATTAAGGTATAATTAATGTAGGATTAATTAATGATTATAGAATTATTAACTAATAATTAATTAATGATTAGCTATTGATTAACTTTGAATTAATATAGAATAAAAATAGGATGAAAGTTGGAAAACTAAATGTTAGAGGCTTAACCGCACACACGATTTGTTACTCTTGTGATTTAGACGATTCATACCTTATTCCATGCATGGTTTGTTAATCTTGATGGATATGTTTTAGATGAATCACATTCTATTTATAAACCATTGAACGTGCCATTATGAAAGTTAAAAATTGTACTGTAAAACACTATTGTCATCTTTTAGGATGTAAGAAGATGTTCTAAAATATTGGTATCATAAAGATTATATGGTTATTTAAGCAATCAAATCTATTTATGAATAATACAAGTGGATGTGGTTCTAGCACAATTATACCTAGAGGTAAAACCCCAAAACACTGTATTGAGATAGACTTGATTGGGAACTAGTGTACAACAATGGGTCTTGTTACACACTTGTTTTGACACTCCTATGAGATGTGCTTTAGATGATTTATAATTTCTTTATTAACTATTGAACATACCTTTTGGAAGATTACAAATTATAATTTGAAACATTAGTGTTATCTTTAAGGATATAAAAATACTTTCTAAAATTTTAGTATAATGAAGATTGTATGGTCAACCCTCATTGTCAACAGTAATTACACTATCAAAATCATGATCAGAAAACATTTTTCATGTAGAGAATCATGTTTGCCTGTATCTAATCCTATGGGGAGGCTATTCAAATTGATAAAGGAGATTCTTATAGTACATAATCAACAACAATGGTTAGGACATATGATTATGTAACCCTAAGTGAACCTCAAGAAAAAATTCATGGTTACTTAAATATCGTACCTAATCAAGAGATAAAGTCTATTTGTAATATAAATTAGCAATTTCCGACTACATTATGGAATCTAGCTTGTACATTAGTTACTAATGAGAACTGGGTCCAAGCAATTAATTTATTTTACCAACATTTAGATGGTTTCATGATGGAGTTATATGTTGAGGTTTCTACTGTAAAACAAAAAAAGTCCAATTGTACAAAGACATAGACTTACCAGAGTAATTGAAGAAGGGTCGTCCCAAGAAATTTATGTTATTCCCTATGATGCAGAAGAGGAAAATCTAGCTGATATTCTATATATACATTTAAATTTGACTTCTGAAGAGTAATTTTTAATGATGGAACAGAATAAGACTAAAGTTTTGATGTGAAGGGATCTATAGAAATTGGGGAAGAAGTTTCTAGAAATATAGTAGTTATATAGTAGCCTCAACCAATAATAAATAATCCACCACTCTTCATATATTGGTAGGAAGAAATTTCATTTTTCTTGAATTTGATTGGAATGTTATTACATATGCAACTGAGTTTCCTAGAGTTTTAGTGGATATGTTTAGTGATATGGACAAAACATTACATGTTGTAATGGATTTTCTAAGTAAAGATGCATTAAAAAACATACTAAAAAGATTTCATATTGAGAGGAACTGTATATATTTACTTCAAGAAACAATTATTAAAAATATATCATACGGTGTGATAAATATGGGTATGATTGTAGATTTTACTTGAGGGAAATTCTTGACATTTCATTTAGAGGTTGGATAATTTCAAAGATTGAGGCAGCTCATACTTCTGTTCAGCTAAACCTAACATAATATCATACTTCATTGGATGATGAACTTGTGTCATCTATTGTCGTCAATATTATTAGGACCTACCAAGATTTTCTTTTTCCCCTTTTCAAGATAGGATAAAATAAATATTTTGGTTATAGTATTTCCTATAATAAGGCATGGATGGAGAAACAGAAGGTAATTGTGAAGGTTAATGTGTTTGGGATGTCTCATATCAGGTGTTTCCATAATTTCCATTGTTATTGAGAAACAGTGACTAAGTTTTATTCCATATTGATATGAACGAACATGTGTATCAAGATAACCAAATTTATCCATCTCGTTTTCAATTTCATCAGTTTTTCTTGGAATTCCTCCCCTTAATTTCTGCATTTTCTTTCTAAAAATAGTTTATGCAGATTGATGGAATGTTTCTATATGGAAATTAAAATGGAATATTTTTTATTTTGGAAACAAAAGATGGAAACCATTCACATATTCATCTTTAATTTTCCTTTGTGGATAAGGAAAAATACAAATCAATGAGTTTGTTTTTTGAATGTATCAATAACCATTACACCTATATTTGAGGTGTTTTTTTATATCTAATCATCATCATTAAATCAATGAGTCAATCAATGTAGATCCTGATATATAGAGACCCCCAAATGCATATCGTTAGTACTACATCAGGCACATTTATAGAAACATGTGAAAAATATTCTATAATGAACCTATAATGAAGGAAATCATGAGACTTGGTATGAAATTCCAATATTATTTTTTACTATTTAAACATAATGATAAAAACATTTATGTGAAATATGATCACTTCTATATAGCATATGATACGTATCAATGGTGTTTTGAATAACATTTCAAAAAAATACACAAGGCTAATCAAAGGTTGTATGATTATATGATATGGATTCCAAAATAAAAATGGGCATTGGCATATGATGGGGTGAAGAGGTTTAAAAACATGACCACAAACATTGTGGAGTGCATCAATGGTGTCTTCAAGGGGATTCAAAAGTTACCTATAACTAACCTAGTTTAGGATACATTTTATTGTTGTGTGATGTACTTTGTTGATAAAAAACGATTCTCGTATGGGATTTAGTAGGGCCTAAGGTATAGAAGAAACTTTCAATGAGAGAATGAAAATAACATTGAAGAAGCTTCTTCTTATTGATTTCACCTTTTCTACTCATAAGAATCTTGATTTGAAGTTCAAGAGTGTTTAGACCCCATCACAAATAGAAGCGGTTAGGTCTTAGTTTCTTGAGAGAGAGATGACCATCACCCTTGAAAATCTGGTAGTCATGCTTGGTCTTCCTATCCAAGAGGATGTAGTTATAGGGCCCACTCATGGAGACTAGCCTAAGATTAAATAGTGATTTCTAGGCCTTGAAATTTTGGAGGATTAGGATTCTATGGATCATTGTTCCATTACCATGAGATGGCTGGAGATTCATTTTTCACAGTTACCTGTTGACGTTGTTGAGTAAACTCTCTTGTGTCATGCCCGTGCATATATCTTACAGATCATTGGAGGGATGTTTTGAACTAATAAATCTAGTATGCATGTCCACATGATTTATTTGGACCTACTATAGGATTTTGATTAGTTCAGAAGATACATATGGGGATATTCATTCTTGGAAAACACATACATAGCCTTATGCACAACATTATGCTTAGACCACACTAATCTCAGGGTATGTGTCAACCTTCTTCAGATGTGGTCATAGTAGTGCATACCTCACCTCTCCCCTATTGTTTTTGGTCTAGAGTTATATATATATGTTCTATGTGATGATCCATGTGGACACTAGTATGATCACTCATCTCTATTGGTTTCTTATTCTAACATGAGTTATTGAATTTAATTTCTTATTATTTATCACTTTCAATGTTTTATTTTATAGGTGGAGTCAGGAACACCACTTCATCAAGGCTATGAGACACAATTTGGATGCATACCATCTCAAGTTTGATATTCTAATACCCAACTATATAAGTATATACAATCTTTCATTGACTAACCAATTTCATAATATCATCATTTTTGGTTTTTAATAACAATCTTTATTGACAAATCTCACATGTCATTTAAAATTACATGGATGAAAAACTGGTATTTATTATACTATTTTCTTAAATAATTCACTATTAGACTTCATGATGTGATGGATATAGTGAATCTCATTCACATTAATATTATTGAGTGGCACTATCCTGATTGATTCATGTGTCTGTTTGGATTTATTCAGCGTATTCTGATTCCACCGAGAGAGTGACTGTCACTTTATTCTATGAAGCTGATTAGGAGGTAGGATATCAACTGAAACCAATGATATATCAAGTATCTCAACCTATGGGATATATGATCATCGTTTCATATCATGGGTGTGTGTACGATGTGATTCCATCTATTAGACCACCTCGAGTATGCACCATGGTGTATATTAAAGTATATATTGTATCTTACTACACACAGTAGAGGTCAACTACAGAATATTGTCTACATGGCTGATCAAGAGGTGCATGAAGTTTCTAGAATGACATTGATCCATACTGCAGCACAGGGGACGATGTTATCTTATCATGTGGTTCATGATAGTATCTTTGATCATCCACCCCAGGGAGATGATTTTCCTACTCAGGAAGTATAGGTTCCTAATTAGGAACCACCTCCAATAGCTAATGATACAGAGGATACATGATGATGATAATGTAAACTACATTGTGTTCCACGTGAGGCCTCACTTGTTTCACAGACAGAGGTTGGCCCTCTAGAAGTACAACCTCATCTGATTGGGGATGTTCATCAGGGGGTATGGGATCCTTTTTTTTTGTCAGGATATCCACATTTTTATCCACATAAATTTGATCTGATCTTCTATTAGTAGTAATTTCTCATGACTCTAGATTTCATGCTCGATCCTTTACAATCCTTCCAGGCGATGATGACAAGTCCTTCTACTAATGCAGTGGTAGAAGGATCGGGATTTCACGATGACATCCAGCTGAAGCCTCCTCCCATTGAAACATAGGAATAACATCATACATATGAGTTTCCTGTTCATGAAGATCAACCCTATACCGCACATTATACACCACCCAAGCATATAGGTCAATGATCTCTATATGGGAGTCCCATTCACACACTAGATTATGGTATGGGACCTCAACATAGAGAGTGATTGTACTCATTTATGTTTTTTTACATAAAGGATTTAAAACAAAAATTTATTCTATTAAATTGAATTTTTCTTTTCATTTGTATTTTACATATATTTTTATTTTTATAAGATTTAAATGTTAACTAATTAAAACATAGAAAAAAATTAAAATAGGTAAATTTAAAATCTTATAAGATATAAAGTATAAAAATAATCTAATTAAAACTAAAAACATAGCATAATCATATATAAATTTAATAAAAATGTAAATAATTTCATCAATATTTCCAAACACAATTAATTTAAAAAACACAGATATTATTGATTAAAAACATGATATGTAAAAATTAAAAAATATATGAACAAAATTTAGAGGATGTTTTACTACATTCTAAATGAAATTTCAAACATCCACTAAATATAAAACTACTACAAACAAGACCTTTAATGGTGCATAAAATGATCTCTAACAGTGCTAAAAAGCATTATTGTCCTTACTGCTATTAAAGGGGGTTTCTTTTATATAAACACTAAAAAATAAAAGGACACCCTTTATCAGTGCTATTTTATTACTGATAAAGGACCCTTTTTATCGGCACCTTCATTAGCACTGATAATTTCCCAACTTGCTGCAATGTGTTGTTTATATAATAGCACACTATAGTAAATATCCATTAACTATATGTAAAATATATAATATAATTGAAATTAATTTTACATCATTAATAAAAAACACTACTATATACATTTCAAAAAATGTTCTGTATAATTAAATTTACAATTATTATTCACAAACATTTAAGAACATTAATGTTTCTTCATCATTGGCACCCATGATCCTCTCTCGAAAAATTCCACTCATAGTATCAGCTACCAAACAAATCATCTCAACCCAAGAAAAAAATCTTATGTTAGTAATACTATAAATAAATAAATTAAACATTAATATGAAAGAATACATTAATAAAATGTCAATTTTAAATAAAAAGAAACAATTGGAGTTATACTGATCACATTGTGCATCATATTCAAGTGGGGTTGATTCTTACACATTAGAAATGGTCTATGGATCGTTGTCCTAATGTATCAAAACAATCCGAATGTATTTTCTCAATTTTGAGTAAGTCACTTGTTCTTTTTACTAAAATTATTGTCAATTTTAAATAAAGACACACTTGAAGTTATACTATTCACATCGTGCATCGGATTGAGGTGTGTCTAATTTCTATACATCAAAAATTACTTATGGATCATTTTCCTAAATTATCAAAATGATCTGAATGTGTTTAACAAATTTTTAGTATGTCACTTGTGTTTTTTACTAAAATGTCATTTGAAACTAGAAAAACACATTTGAGTCATACTGGTCACATTGTGTGTCTTTTTGACATGATACTACTTCTTACGCATCAAAAATGACTTATGAATTACATTCCCAAATTATCATTGAAATCAGAGCATGTTTTCTTGGTTTTCAATGAGTGACATGGGATTTGAACTAAAATTTCAATTTTAACTTGATAACAGACACTTTGAGTCATATATGTCACACCATGCATCAGATTGAGGTTTGTCTGATTCTTACACATCAAAAATGAATCATGGGTTATTTTTATAAATTATCAAAATAATATGAATGATTTTGATTGATTTTTAGTATGTCAGTTGTACCTTTTACTCAAATTAATGTCAATTTTAAATATAAAAATACACTTGGAGTCAAATTGATCACACTATCTGTCAGATTTAGGTTTCTTTGATTTCTACATATCACAAATGACATATGGATCATTTTTCCTAAATTATCAAAAAAATATATGAATATGTTTGCTCATTTTTTAGTATGTCGCTTATTAGTTTTACTAAAATTAATGTCAATTTTAAATAAAAAGACACACTTGGAGTTATACCAGTCACACTGTGAATCATATTGAGGTAAAATTGATTCATACATATCAAAAATGACTTGTGGATCATTTTCCTGAATTATCAAAAGAATATGAATGTTTTTTCTCAGTTTTCAGTATGCCACTTGTTCTTTTTACTAAAATTAATGTCAATTTTAAAAAATAGACACACTTGGAATTATACTGGCCACACCGTGCATCGAATCTAGGTGTGGATAATTCATACACAACAAAAATTACTTATACATAATTTTATTAAATTATAAAAACAATCTGAATTTTTTGCTTAGTTCTGATTATGTCACTTGTGTATTTTATTAAAATTTCATTTAAAACTGAAAACACGCACTTTGAGCCATATCAGTCACATCGTGTATCCTTTTGACATGAGAGAACTTCCTACATTTCACAATTGACTTATGAATCATTTTCATTAATTATCAAGATAATAATAGTTCATTTTATTTATTTTCAGTGAGTGGCATGTTGTGAACTAAAATGTCAATTTTAAACTGATAACAAACATTTTGAGTCATATCGGTCATACCATGAATCATATTGAGGCTTGGTTGATTCTTACATGTCAAAAATTACTTATGGATCATTTTAAAAAAAGTATCAAAATAATCAGAATGCATTTTTTCAGTTTTTAGTATGTTTCTTTTTCTTTTTACTAAAATTAATTTCAATTTTAAATAAAAAAACACACTTAGAATTATACCAGTCACATCGTGCATCATTTTGAGGTGTGGTTGATTCATACATGTTATAAAAGACTTATAAATAATTTTACTAAAGTATCAAAACAATTAATATGTGTTTTTTTTGGTTTTCAGTGTGTCATTTTTTTCTTTTTACTAAAATTAATATCAATTTTAAATAAATAGACACACTTTGAATTATATCGGTCACACCGTGCATAGAATTGATGTGTGGTTGATTCTTAAATGTCACAAGCGATTTATGTATTGTTTTAATAAATTATCAAATCAATATGAATTCATTTTATTGTTTCTTATTATGTCACTTTTGTTTTTTATTAAAATGATATTAAAACTAGAAATGCATACTTTGAGTAATATCGGTCACATCGTGTATCGATTTGATATGTGATTACTTCCTACACATCACAAATAACTTATGAATCATTTTCCTAGATCATCAAGAAAATAAGATCATGTTTTCTTGGTTTTCAATGAATGACACACATTTTTACCTAAAATGTCAATTTAAAACTGATAACAGAAAGACACTTTGAGTCATACTGGTCACACAGTGTTTCGGTTTGAGGTGTGGGTGATTCCTATATGTCATAAATGACTCATAGGTCTTTTTACTAAAGTATAAAAACTATCCAAATGTTTTTTCTTGGTTTTCATTTGTTCACTAATTATTTCTACTAAAATTAGTGCCAATTTTAAATAAAAAGACCCACTTGGAGTCATATCAGTCACAATATGCATCGGATTGTAGTTCAATTGATTCCCAAATGTCAAAAATGAATTATGGATCATTTTACTAAATTATCAAAATAATATGAATATGTTTTCTTGGTTTTTAGTATGTCACTTGTTCTTTTTACAAAAATTGATGTCAATTTTAAATAAAAAGGCACATATTGTGTTGTATCGGTAACACTGTGTATAATATTAAGGTGTGGTTGATCCCTAGACATCACAAATGACATATGGATCGTTTTACTAAATATCAAAACAATATGAATGCATTTTTTCAGTTTTTAGTATGTCACTTGTTATTTTTACTAAAATTAATTTCAATTTTAAATAAATAGACACAATGGGAATTATACCTATCACACTATGCATTGGATTGAGGTGAGTCTTATTCCTACATGTCAAAAATGACTTATGTATTTTTTACCTAAAGTATCAAAACAATACAAATGTTATTTCTTTGTTTTGAGTATGTGACTTATCTGTTTTACTAAAATTAATTCAATTTTAAATAAAAAACACACAACTCGAGTTATACTAGCCACACCATCCAATTTTCTTTCTTTTTTGAACTTCCAATGATTTATATTGATTCAATGTTCATAGATGAAAACCTTCTTGTACTCATATGATTTTCAATAACAAGAAATATTTTTTGGATAAGAACATCAACTCAATATGTAGTGTTGGAAATTCAGCAAAGAAATGAAAAGTAATGTGTGGTAACATTGGATGAAATGGACATGTTATCTGTTTTTGTGGATTTTTGTAGATAGTTTAAAGAAAAAAATATGAATTCTTAAAAGATCTATGAAAAAAACTAAATAAGTATTAGATAAAAATGATAAGGAAATTGACATTAAAATAGTAGATAAAATGGTGAAAATTTTAATTAAATAAGTATTAGGAATTGAACTTTTCATGATGATTTTATACATTCTTGACTCGTTTCTTTATTGTAATTATCTTATTTTTAGACTTGAAGTACAATCTCTCATGAGCATGAGTAGTTTCGAACAAACCACCCCAACTCAAAAAAAAGGAATCCACTTGTATAAGAAAAAAAAATTATGTGAGAAATACTAAAAATAAATAAATCAATCATAAATATAAAATAATCCATTACTTATATAGAAGTCATGTCTTCATGTTATATGTGTACATTCTATCATCAGGTATGTAACCCATTCATTTCTATGAAAATCTATATCATCATGTGAATACGAGTATTTTAAACAATCATAGTAGTAGTAGAAAAATATAAATACACAAAGGATTAATAAATATTTTAAATTAAATAGTAACTATCATCAAAAATACCTCTTCAGTGATGCTAGTTTGTTGATGGAATATGATATATCTCATAAATTTACAAACATAATAATCATATCCTTTCCATTTGTTTATTTCAAAAACTAAATAAACATTGAGAAAAATAAGTAATTTGTTTTTATATGTGTTTGGATATTGAAATAATATTATATATACCCTAATAATTTTCCTCTTGTAGAACTTTTCAGGCTCCTTGTTTGCATGGGTAATCTTCATGCCATGAATTTCACAATATTTAAACATCACCCTATCATAACAGAATTCTCATTAAAACATAATATAAAATATATAATTTTCAGCTTAGTTCTAAAATGTTGTATGTAGTGTATTAAAAATTGATAAACACCATGATATGTGGTCAGTTTGTTGGGTATCCATGCATTGAACCCAGAAAATAAATATTTGAAGTATGAAAACTGACTGTAATGAGTATCCAATTTTTCTTAAAAACACAAAAAATAATAAGTAAAGAAAGAAATGAAAATATATTTGATATTATTAAATTGTTGATTTTTACCACTATATCATTGGTATTAATAATGGTTTGTCATACATAACTTTGATTCCAAATGATTTGGCATGTGTTATCACTATTTCATCCTTTTTCTATTCTTTTTTTATGTAGAAGTGATGTGGGGACTAATGAGTCCAAATTTATGTTCATCGGTTAATCCATTATTTTTTTATTCATATATATTCCTATAAAAAAATATTAAATGTATTTATTTCTAGTTAACATAGTATATCATCTATTGGAAAAATCATAAAAACATACCTCATGTATACATTTAAAACTGATAATCCTAGCCATTCATACATGGGGATTTCATTTAAATTTTCAAGAGAAATGTAGTCTGTAATAGACTATCAGTAGATTTTTTCTTTAAAATAAACTATGTAATTACTACCATTTTGTGACTTTGTATCTGCATTAACCTTCAATGTTGGTAAATGTGGATATTGAACAGGTGTGGTAAAGGTGCTTTCAGAAGATATTTTTCATCAGTTAGTTGATCATTTAGATTTTTTTGATTTGAACTTTTGTTTTACCCCTTTCCCTTTATCCATATGTAATAACATTCATCGATTCAGAAATTTTTTTATTAATTGTTAAAGGTTTTGTAACACCCCAAGATTTCATAGTATGTTAGTTCTTCAAAGTAATTCAATAACTTGCACTATACGCAACATCGAGTTCAATCGCACCACGACTTACCAAACTAGCCGTTCAAAATCGGTTATGAATAGTATTAATAGAATTATTAATTTTATATAACCTTTATAATTTTAGAATCCATATTATGAGTTTCTTAGACATAATGTAATGACAAATTCATTTTTTTCAGATAAAAGAAGTATTTTTCAAAAAATGCAATTTTACCGCCTTTTAATGGTGAGCTTTTTTTAAATCCAATATTTGAAACTTTTATATATTCAATTTCAAAAAATAAACTTCTTCTTTGAGATCGGGATATAAGAATTTAATTTCAATAAATTTTTGGTGTTTTCCTGATAACTTTCATATTTGGGTGAATAGTGAAAAATAATATATTTTAACTGAAAACAACCTTTTTAATCAAAATAATTTATAGTGTTCAACAATAAATATGAATAGTTTGGGTGTATAATTAGATTATATTTTTACCATTTAATCCTATGTTTTTCATTGGAAGTAATTTCACTTTGAAATTGGACATAAACAAATGTAAATCTTTTGTTAGTTATTATTTCATAAAAATACGCTTTTTGGTTTTGACAACGGGAATTAATTTTAAACTAATAAATGAAATTTCTATGTTTTGAATTTGGTAAAATAGACATTATTTTTGAATTTAGAATATCAAAATTAGCTTAGGGATAATTTTTGGAATGTTTCTGAAAACTTTTAATATTTTATGAATAATTAAAAACAATGAGTTATAGTTTAAAACTGAATTTTTATTTAAAAAATTATTTATTTTATTTAAATTTATTTTAGGTCAAAATAAATTCATAATACCCATATAAGTTCAATGTAATTCATTGGAGTCATTTTTTAATAATATTAGATATATAAAATTTTATTGAAATTTTCACCGTCTTTTACCCACCTCCTAGGAGAATTTGTAAATTCACATAAAACTTAATTTTACCACTACTGTGAGTTGGATTTCTAAAATACGAGAGACACTGTTAATATCAAGGAGTAAAATTTGGTTCAATAAGATAAAAATAATTTTTGGTGAATAGTAACTTTTTACTTTTATTTACCCCAGTTAAATGTAAATAGGGTAATTAAGGGTAAAAATGATATTTTTATTACCCTAACACATATCCTAATTCTATTGGATAAGTATAATTCGACCAAAAAAACCTTAGGAATGAAATATGAACATCTTCAGTCCACTTGGATTAGATTAGGACATTTATTATTATTTAATTCAAAGAAGAGTTAAAATCAATGTTTAATAACTAAAACATTTTTAATATAGGGTTATCCATAAGATAAATTAGATTATAAATATTCATTATAAAGATAAAACGATTTCCTACATAATGATATTTTATTTATATTTTTTATACATTAAATAATTTATTTTTTTTATGACACAATGATGATGTCGTAATTACCTAATTAATGAAATATTAAAATAATTGATATTATAAATATCCAAATAAATGTAATATGAGAATTTTTATGAATTACACTAATTTTCTAGGTTAATATTACATATAAGGGTTGGTTAAATGAATTGTTTTAGAAGTAATAATGCTGTTATGAATTTAGAAAAAACAAAATACCAAATAGTGTCAAAATTGACATAAAAGAGTTTTTAAAAAAAATATTATATTATTAATTGATATTCTATTCCTAAAAATATAAGGTTCAGCCAAAGGACTTATATAGTGATATTTGTATCATTAATTAACCACTTCTGGTTCACTTGGAAGTATATAGTAATTTTATTAACCATATAATATAAAAATACAAAGAGACATGGTAATGTCAAACTATTTAACTAAGAGTTAAATCTAAAAGTTAAGGTTAATATAGTTACCCAAACCTGTATAAAATATATTGGTTGAGTGGTTTTAGACCCAAAACTACATTATCCTATAAATAATCCAATTTTTATCCATTAGAAACCGAAAATGATTTATTATAAAATAATATTTTAAGTTTTTTCTAAGGTGCCCCTCACCCCTCTTATAAAAGAGAACTCCCCCTTATCTCTAATTCACACCTTAAAATCCTTTTGGATCAGCCAAACCCTACCCAAATATCCTCTCAACTTCCATAAATTCATCCTAGAGGCCTTCCTTTGGTCATAAATCCAACTTAAGGAGCCCTTTTAATCAAATCAAAAGGAAGAACCCAAAGAAGAGGTAATAATTTCACCACCCTCTTTCATGTTCTTTTCTTCTTCCACTTGTTTTTACTTTGTTATTTCCATTCAAAAATAATAAATCCAGTATATTCTATATATTGTGATGTTATTAAAAATATGGTACAACCATATTCATTATTCTATCCATCCTTTGAATGACATGTCACCATACGTGCATACGTACGGATTACCGTCTCCACGTCCTGGTGTAATTGTTATTCAATACATTATTATTTAGATGGGTATAATAATGATGTGTAAATCATGTAAATAATAAAATATTACATGATAATTATTCTTTATATATGATATACTATCCAATTATATATTATCAAAATAATGATATTGTCGTTCGTGCGTACGTACGGATTACCGTCTCCACGAATGCGATGAGATTCATTCCCCATCATATCCATTCAAGACTAAATTTCATTTGATGATTAAAAATAATTTTTAGAGACATGATATCATTCTGTATATGAATAAGATACATCCCATCCATAACAAATATGGCTCACATAACAAAGAATATAAAGGTAAACGAATCTGTTAACACACGAAACGACGATAATACTAATACATTATTAAAAAAACAATGTTAAAATATCATATATGATATCATATTAATGTATATGATTCTTGTATAATTCAATAACAATTATTTCACCATTATACAGGAGTTTAACCAACCCACGACCAAGGGAAAAGTTCAATGTAAGGGGTTTCTTATCTCACTTTTAATTCGGTGAGATTTCCATTGTTCACCACTTATTTATTGCATGTGGTGTGTATACTGCCCATAATTGTATTCATTTTGTAATATACTTTAATAAATTTATATTTACATCATCATTGTATTATCATTATTTCATGGGTGTATGTTTCAAAAGTTACCAAATCAATAAGGGATTTTGAAATTTCAATTTCCACTCATTCGACTTTACACATACTTCATTGATTATTTTACTCCAAGATTATGTGTGGAATAACTATTCATTTGCTTATGTAATAATTTCCACTCCCCTTTCTATGGATATACTTTTGATACACATAATCACTCCATTGATAAATTCTCAAGTCATCGATATGAACTTGATAAGAGTAATTTTAACTCAATCTCAATTTGTTGAGTTAAATATATAATTCATTGGTGTTGTTTTTACAAGAATATGTGTGAATGTCCTATGATTGATTTACAATGAATATCCAATCATATTGAGTTTAATTATATTTTTCACACATAATTATGTCTTTTATTTATCCTTAACCAAAGGATATGGTCTTTATAAGATATTTCATCTCAATTTACATTCCATTGAGACTTCTTTGTCGTTATACACCAAATCACTTTTATATGGTGTATATAATGTACTTTGACATAGTATATCATGAATAACTTTATTATCATGATATTATAAATTTTTTATTTCCTCAATTATTTTTATTCAAGTGTCTCTCTTTTGGTTATGAACTCTAACTAAAATATCATTTTAAATGTTTTAAATATTTTTTATTCTAAATCTTTCTCATTAATGTCCATGTTTTAAAAATGACTTTTAAGGATTTATTTATATGGACATTAATGTTTTAAAATTAAAATTCCTTTTAAAAGTTTCAAAGTGGTATGAGACAATTTGATTCAAAAATCTATTTTTAAATGGATTCTTGACAAATAGTGTGACTTTTAAATGTTTTCAAGAAAAAGAGGGATATTTCTCTCAAATAGTTTTGATGATTATTTTCATCTATGTCAATATCCTTCATTATTATCCATTGAGGTTAATCAATTACAATACAATATTCCATATCGTATTGAATGAGTTATGTTTGACTGTGGATGTTTTATTTTTATACCATTCATGGTTTGTGGATAAAGTATTGACATTTCGTATGATAGTTTTAATACAAATGTTTATGTTATGTTTCAAACCTTTCATATGAGGAATGCATTGGACTTAGTAAGTGATGGGTGGAACCCGCTATAGCTCCTCAATGCTTTGGTAGGTCTCATGAGACAAACTAGTGTCTTGGCACAAGGCCTTGACAAAATCTTATTTGTAGTCTTGGAACAAGGCCTTGACTATGTGGTTATGATAGTCTGGCAATATGCATTCCATCATTATTAAATTGGTTATTGATATTTGTAGTCTTGGAACAAGGCCTTGTCTTGGCACAAGGCCTTGACAAAATCTTATTTATACTCATTTAAGAATGTTTCTGCTATATTGTTATCCTTCCTGAGCATCTGAGCTCACCCATTTCTCTGTTTTATTTTTCCCAGGATGTGAAGAAGTATTTTATGATTGACCAGTAGGGATAGTCTGAGGGGAGATGAGTGTGGACTATAGAGACTATGTTGTTTTAGTTTTTCACTTTATTATGTAATGTAAGATTTATGAATGTATCTAGTGTTTCCAAGGCTACTAAACTAATAGGTCTTTCGAGACATGATCTTTTGTGATCATGCCAATGTTATGTAACAATGCACCGACTCTGGGTAACTGGGGTTAGGGCATTACAGTTGGTATCAGAGGAATTTTAATACAAACCTTGGAAACTAGATTTAGATAAACTCTCATTAGAGCACATAGACCTAAGATAGACTTTGAGGATTATTATAGAATAACTTTCTAGAATTTTGGTATTGTATAGATTTTTTGAGTTTTCCAATCAATACATCCCTGTCTGGATACGAGCAGGTAGAGGCCTCTCTGGCATAGATGTACCTAGGGTAAAAACCTGAAAACAATTCTTTGAGCTAAACTCAAACGGGAACTGGTGCATGACAACGGGCCTTGCTGCACTCTTGGTTACGACACTCCCATGGGATATTCTTAGGATAATTTACATTTTCTTTACAAACTGATTTGAAGGATTTTAATATAATATGAGAATAAATGACATTGGTTAATCCTAATGTGTTTCAAATTGAGAATATGGTGTCATGATATTCTCTAAATGATTTTATGACTAATGTTACTCACACAATGCTTTCTAGTTTTAGTCAATGGATGGATTCCAAGAAAGTCATAGTAACTTGGAGAATGATGTTCAAGGTGGGAACGGTGGTGGAAATGAGCAAAAAAATGGAATGTTGATTGGTGTAAAATATATCATGTTCATGCCAAATCAGTTTTTCCAAAAATATGATCAACAACATATATATTAACCAACTCCCAGACTCAACAAAGAAGAGAAAGGTGATGAATGATAAGAGCTCCAGCAGTGGAGACCATGGAGAAAAGAATCCTTAATTTCCAACATGTAGGAAATATGGAAGGAGACACCCAGGAAAGTGTCTTGATGGAACAAAGAAATGATTTATGTGAGGGAAATAAAGGAATAAAGTGAATAATTTCCAAGGAAAAATGAAGAGTACTATGGAAGAAAATAATATGGTCCCAAGAATCCATTTACAATCATTTTCCGTAAATATAGGGGACCTGGCCATTACCCGAGTTAATTCCCTATTCTATAGGATATTTTCTTGGTCAAAGAAGAAGCTATATGGAAATAAATGGTTATAGAAATGTTTAAAAGTATTAGTGCTCCTTGTTGATGGGATTACTTTGGAATAATTTTCTCTTCTATTTGTAACCCTCCAGTGCTCCATGTGAGAATGATATTTGAGGAAGAATTGTCTTTTCTCTTGTGGATATAGTA
This sequence comes from Viscum album, assembly GCA_963277665.1. Classification (NCBI taxonomy): domain Eukaryota; kingdom Viridiplantae; phylum Streptophyta; class Magnoliopsida; order Santalales; family Viscaceae; genus Viscum; species Viscum album. The sequence continues at coordinate 1,096,430,473 of OY728139.1, forward strand.
ATAAATAACCATTTGGTTTTATATGATCATTGGGTTTGAGGAAATTACAAGTTATTATATTTTGTGTTGAAAATGAAATGTATGAGATAAAATTTTTGGTTATATTACTTTTAGGAATTTATCTCGTTTTGGTACTATTATAAAATATAGTATTTGAAAAAGGACAACATGCAGACTGTGGGACAACCCGTCACATCGGAAAAAGCTGTGGGAATCAAACCCACAACCAGAGTGCGATTGGGATTTATTTCCTACCACTGGACTACGTGAAGTCCCTGGTTAGTGTGACTAATTATTTTTAGTTAAATTATTTTATTGATCAATAATAAGTTGATTTGGGATCTTATGTCTTATCAAATGAATACCCTTAGTATAGGAAAATGATTTGGTGATTAAGTGATAAATTGAATTTTGGAAGATGTTCGCTTATTTGGGAACACTATATGCCCAAGGAAAATAGAATACTATGGGATTTCATTTGAGTAGTACTGGTGGATGTTTATCAATGTTTTTATTGTGGATTTATAGTGATTTGGGTTATTTATGGAAATGATTAACCTATAATAGAGAATATGTGATTAGGTTAATTACTTTTAAGTATGTGACTTTAAGAGTAGTTGATGTCATTTGGAGATACAATTTAACGTGGAAGACTACATAACCAAATTCTTCTAAGTTTTGGGTTTCAATATTTTTTTGGATTATATTGAAGGATTTTATGGACAATTGTTTATTGAATGGTATTTATTTAAATTTGGGGTATTGTTGGTTTAATTTTAGAAATTAAGATTTGTGTTTCTTTCTCTAAAGGAAATCCTTTTGGGGGATCATCAGATCTTGTACTAACCATTTTGGTTTTGATTAATCTCTAAAGACAAGTTAAATATATAGTTTATCCTTTGTGGATCATGTGATTCTCTAGAAGTTTATTCTATCTCTTCCAGAGTGGCCAAGTCTTCTTGAAAATCATCGTTTAAAAAAATGAGTTAGTGGTAGAAATTTATTAAAGACTGAAACTCTACTTAAAAAGTAAGTATATCTCTTTATGTTCTTAGTCAATCTCATAAATAAATTCCTCATCTTTATGTAATGTACCTTTAAAAAATGTTGTCTGTTTAATTTTCATACTGGGAAACTAATGACCATTTGTCCCATCACAAGTTTGTGTATTTTTTGTTGTTAACTTTCTCCTGATCATGTTTTATATCCCTCTCTATCAGAACTTGACACTTATTTTATCTTCTATATCCATGTTTTTCTACATGTAATCCTAGTATGGGTTATCTTGGGTGACCTTTGTACTTATCTTTCTTTCTTTTAAAGTGATAATTTTATTGACTCTTTTTCCGATGTGGGACTTTCCATTATATTCCCAAGCCCAATTTTAAAAATTTCAAGGATGAAATTTTTTGAAGGAGGGAATAATGTAACACCCCAAGATTTCATAGTACGTTAGTTCTTCAATGTAATTCAATAACTTACACTACACGCAACATCAAGTTTAAGCGCACCAAGACTTACCAAACTAGTTGTTCAAAAGTGGTTATGAATAGTATTAAAAGAATTATGAACTTTATATCACCCTTATAATTTTAGAATCCATATTATGAGTTTCTTAGACATAATGTAAGGACAAATTCATTTTTTCAGATAAAAGAAGTATTTTCCAAAAAATGAAATTTTACCTCCTTTTAATGGTGAACCCTTTTTAAATCCAATATTTGAAACTTTAATATAATAAATTTGAAAAAATAAACTTTTTCTTTGGGATCAGGATATAAGAATTTAGTTTCAATAAATTTTTGGTGTTAATCTGATAACTTTCATATTTGGGTGAATAGTGAAAAAATAATATATTTTAACTGAAAACAACTGTTTTAATAAAAATAATTTATAGTGTTCAACAATAAATATGAATGCTTTGGATGTATAATTAGATTATATTTTTACCATTTAATCTGATTTTTGTCATTGGAAGTAATTTCACTTTGAAGTTGGACATAAACAAATGTTAATCTTTTGGTAGTTATTATTTCATAAAAATACGCTTTTTGGTTTTGACAACAGGAATTAATTTTAAACTAATAAATTCAATTTATATGTTTTGAATTTGGTAAAATAGACTTTATTTTTGAATTCAGAATATCAAAATTAGCTTAGGGTGAATTTTTGGTATGTTTCTGAAAGCTTTTAATTTTTGATGAATAATTAAAAACACTGAGTTATAGTTTAAAACCAAATTTTTATTTAAATAATTATTTATTTTATTTAAATTTATTTTAGGTAAAAATACATACATAATACCCATATAAGTTCAATATAATTCATTGGAGTCATTTTGTAATAATATTATATATATAAAATTTTATTGAACTTTTCACCGTCTTTTACCCACCTCCTAGAAGAATTTATAAATTTACATAAAACTTACTTTTACCGCTTATATGAGTTGAATTTCGTAAATCTTAGACACACGGTTAATATCAAGGAGTAAAATTTGGTTCAATAAGATAAAAATAATTTTTGGTGAATAGTAACTTTTTACTTTTATTTACCCCGGTTAAAAGTAAATATGGTAATTAAGGGTAAAAATGATATTATTATTATTCTAACACATGTCCTAATTATATTGGATAAGTATAATTAGACCAAAAACAACCTTAGGAAAAAAAAATATGAACCTCTTCGGTCCACATGGATTAGATTAGGACATTTATTAGTATTTAATTCAAAGAAGAGTTAAAAGAGTTAAAATCAAAGTTTAAAAACTAAAACATTTTTAATATAGGGTTATCCATAAGATAAATTCGATTATAAATATTCATTAGAAAGATAAAATGATTTCCTACATAATGGTATTTTTTTTTTATTTTTTAGACAATAATTAATTTAATTTATTTATGACACAATGATGATGCAGTAATTACATAATTGATGAAATATTAAAATAATTGATATTATAAATATCCAAATAAATGTTATTTGAGACTTTTTATGAATTACACTATTTTATAGGTTAATATGACATATTAGGGTTGGTTAAATGAATTTTTTTAGAAGTAATAATTCTGTTATGAATTTAGCAAAAACAAAATACGAAATAGTGTCAAAATTGACATAAAAGAGTTTTTAAATAAAATATTATATTATTAATTGATATTCTATTCTTAAAAATCTAAGTTTCGGCCAAATGACTTATATAATGATATTTGTATCATTAATGAACCACTGGTGGTTCTCTTGGAAGTATATAGTAAGTTTATTTACCATATAATATAAAAATACAAAGAGACATGATAAATGTCAAACTATTTAACTAAGAGTTAAATCTAAAAGTTATGGTTAATATAGTGACCCAAATCGGTCTAAAACCTATTTATTGAGTGGTTTTAGACCCATCCCTACCTTATCCCTTAAATAATCCACTTTTTATTCATTATAAACCTAAAATTATTTTATTATAAAATAATATTTTAAGTTTTTTCTAAGGTGCCCCTCACCCCTCTTATAAATGGGAACTCCCCCTTCTCTCTAATTCACACATTCAAAGCATTTTGGCTCAGCCAACCCCTGCCCAAATATCCTCTCAACATCCCTCACTTCATCATAGAGTCCTTCCTTTGGTCATAAATCCAAGGAGCCCTTTTGATCAAATCAAAAGGAAGAACCTGAAGAAGAGGTAATAATTTCACCACCCTCTTTCAAGTTCTTTTACTCTTACACTTCTTCTTACTTTGTTATTTCCATTAAAAAATAATAACTACAGTATATTCTATATACTATGATGTTATTAAAAATATGGTACAGCCATATTCATTATTCTATCCATCCTTTGAATGACATGTCTCCATAAGTGTGTATGTACGGATTACCGTCTCCATGTCGTGGTGTAATTGGTATTCAATACATTATTATTTGTATGGTTATCATAATGATGTGTAATTCATGTAAATAATAAAATATAACATGATAATTATTCTTTATATATGATATACCATCCAATTATATATTATCAAAATAATGATATTGTCGCTCGTGCGTACGTACAGATTACCGTCTCCACGAACGCGATGAGATTCATTCCCCAACGTATCCATTCAAGACTAAATTTTATTTGATGATTAAAAATAATGTTTAGAGACAAGATATAATTCTGGATATTAATAAGATACATCCCATCCATAAAAAATAAGGCTCACATAACAAATAATATAAAGGAAAACAAATCCGTTAACAATTATTTCACCATTATACAGGAGGTTAACCTACCCTCGACCAAAGAAAAAGTACAATGTAAGGGGTTTCTTATCTCACTTTTAATTCCATGAGATTTCCATTGTTCACCACTTATTGATTGCATGTGGTGTGTGTACTGCCCATGATTGTATTAATTGTGTAATATACTTTAATTTATGGATATTTACATCATCATTGTATGATCCTCTTTCATGGGTGTATGTTTAGTAAGTTACCAAATCGATATGGGTTTTTGAAATTTCAATTTCCACTCATTCAGCTTTACGCATACTTCATTGATTATTTTACTCCAAGATTATGTGTGGAATCACTATTCATTTTCTTATGACATAATTTCCACTCCCCTTTCTATGGATATACTTTTGATACACATAATCACTCCATTGATAAATTCTCAAGCCATCGATATGAACCTGATAAGAGTAATTTTAACTCAATCTCTATTTGTTGAGTTAAATATCCAATTCATTGGTGTTGTTTTTACAAGAATATGTGTGAATTTCCTCTGATTGATTTACACTGAATATCCAATAATATTGAGTGTATTTATATTTTTCACACATAATTATGACTTTGATTTATCCTTAACCTAAGGATACGGTCTTTGTAAGAGATTTCATCTCAATTTACATTCCATTGAGACTTCTTTGTCGTTATACACCAAATCACTTTTATATGGTGTATATAATGTAATTTGACATATTATATAATGAATCCATTTATTATCATGATATTATAAAGTTTTTATTACCTCAATTATTTGTATTCAAGTGTCTCTCTTTTGGTTAGGAACTCTAACTAAAATATCATTTTAAATGTTTTAATGCTTTATTATTCTAAATCGTTCTCATTAATGTCCATGTTTTAAAAATGTTTTTAAGGATTTATTTATATGAACATTAATGTTTTAAAATTAAAATTTCTTTTAAAAGTTTCAAAGAGGTATCAGACACTTTTATTCAAAAATATATTCTTAAATGGCTTCTTGACAAATAGTGTGACTTTTAAATGTTTTCAAGAAAAAGGGGCATATTTCTCTCAAACAGTTTTGATGATTATTTTCATCTATGTAAATATCCATCATTATTCTCGATTGAGGTTAATCTATTACAATAAGATCTTCTATATTTTATTTAATGAGTTATGTTTGACTGTGGATGTGTTATTTTTATACCATTCATGGTTTGTGGATAAAGTATTGACATTTCGTAAGCTAGTTTTTATACGAATGTTTATGTTATGTTTCAAACTTTTCATATGAGTAATGAATTAGAATTAGTAAGTAACTGGTGGATCCCGCTATAGCTCCTCGATGCATCGGTAAGTCTCATGAGACAAACTAGTGTCTTGGCACAAGGCCTTGATAAAATCTTATTTGTAGTCTTGGCACATGGCCTTGACTATGTGGTTATGATAGTCTGGCATTATGCATTGCATCATTATAAAAGTGGTTATTGATATTGCATGTGATTATTTGACTAATAGAATATCCATGTGAATAATTAATTAAAATTATTTCATTTTATTTTTTCCATATTATGTTGAAGTTCAGTTTTAAAAGGCTTTTTTTAGTTATACATTGCCTTAAATGTTTATGCTCATTTATAAAAGTTTCTGCTATATTGTTATCCTTACTAAACATCTGAGCTCACCCCTTTCTATGTTTTATTTTTCCCAGGATGTGATGAAGTATTTTATGACTGACCTGTAGGGATAGTCTGAGGGGATATGAGTGTGGACTATGGAGACTATGTTGTTTTAGTTTTTCACTTTATTATGTAATGTAATACTTATGAATGTATCTAGTGTTTCCAAGGATACTAAACTAATCGGTCTTTCAAGACTTGATCTTTTGTGATCATGCCAATGTTATGTAATAATGCACTGACTCTGGGTAACTGGGGTCGGGGCGTTACAGGTTTAGAATGGAAAAAATGGAAATTAATACCTCCTTTTCGACATGTTTTTTACAAGATCTGACGTTCATGCTAGGAATGTTCCAATAGATTGGTCAACTATATGAATGTTTGAATCATCAAATGGAATAGGTAGCTCGGTGCTTAACTCATGAGCTATGATAATCCCCACTCTCACATGACCTGTTAGAATTTTTCTATTGTGTAGACTGTCTTCTTGGATATTGAACATGGTATCCATATCAAGAAGGTGATGGGTATGTGTTGATACATATAAACCATAGACATTTTCACCCTATATAATATCAGTATAGGAAAGGTATATATGTTTGTATTATTCAAATTTCACATAAATAAGTATTATAATATTGATTACCTCATCTAAGACATCTCTTTGAGGGGAATTTATCACCTAAAAGATGGTGGGGGTGGGGCAGGATCTTCATGCATTGGTTGTTCTTGAGATGTTTCTTCTCTTTTCTTTCCCCCATAATAATTTCTAGCAACTCAAACATACAATAACATTTTTCTCCAATGGAAGCTAATATTTCTTTCATCTATTCTATTTATTTATCTTTACCACCTTGTTGTTTTCTTTTCTCAAAATATGTTTGGGGTGTCACCCGAAAACTAGAACCTCTGATGTGACCATACTATTCTTGTTTCTTCAAGTTTAATGATAGTATGTGTTCATCTGGTGCAGGTATTTCTGATTCTTGTCTCTAAGTCAGATAAAAAATATAGGAAAATAAGTAATCATTTTTGTGTAATAGAAATTTAAATCAAAACATATTTTTATTATGTCATACTTACACATGTTTCCCAAAACTTTTGCATGTTTTCATCTATAGTATCTCATATGTATTTATATGTGCCTCCTTACATAGCACATGATATGGGATGGAAGTGGATTTGGATTTGGATTCATCAATCTTGATATAAACAAATTAATGTAATTATGTTGTTTTTTCATGTCACATAAAAGTATTATATTAGATTTAAAATATGTACCATTTTTTTCAAGTGAAGTGTACCCCATCCTTGATTTATGGTAGGGGTACATTGGTTTTGTTTCCCATTCCTTATTTTTGTCACTTAGTTTCTATTTCATAAATAAAAAATTTTCAATCAAAGTGATGAATACACGTATTTCCAAACAATATATTATCAACCACAATGTACCTAAAAAGTATTTTTGCATGACTACCGGTAAATGAATCCCATGATTCTTACCTTATCAAGCGTCCATAAATAATTGGTGGATGAATGTTTATTTACCCTTCATCTTCTTTAAGATGAAATCTTGTTAGAATTATGTGAAATCATTTGTGAATCCTTTCATAAATCATTAATACATATTTCTTATGGGATTCATCTACTATAAATGAACTCTAAAAGGGATGATGAAGAGTAATTCAATGTTTTATTATTGTATTTTTTAGTAAAATAAAGAAATGATATCCTAATGTTACCATAATCTCTTCCCAAATCAGTTCCTTAAGAGTGGGCACAAAATGGTTCCAAGAATCTACATCAATTGGTACGTGTTGTTGAGTGATGAGCCTAACATTACTATTGAACATAGACTTTTTGGGGTTAACAGGTTGGTCATGCACATTCTGTCCAACCTTGAATTTTATGCCTTTTCTTTTCACCTTAATAATTTATGTTAACATTATTACGCTACGGTGTTCTTATTATTTATATAGCATCAATTCTTTACTATCTACCATTTCCTAAAATTTAACATTGTCAATATGTTTTTCCTCTATATTTGTAGAATTGGCCTATACAGTATGTCATTTTTCCTCTGCACTAGGAGTAGTGGTAGGTTGAGAAACCTATATTTCCTCAGGATTGGGAGAATCAGCATGTTCAGAAGTCATTATATGTGTAATTGGTTAAACATTTAATTTAGATTACATAAATTCCTAATCAATCAAATAAAAAAATGAGGTAACCCAATTCACATTACAAAAAAATATAACATGATTATTGAACTTTGTTTTTTAAGGTTAAAAGGATTTGAGCCCTCTATCAAGTATCCAAATACCATCATTTTGGTCTCCAATAACATAAAAAACCTAGTCTACATTGGTACTGCTATGAAATGATTGCGGCATCCCAATGAAAGGATTATCCTCAGTTGAATTTTCATCTAACCCTTCAGTGGTTTTGGTTGATAACAGAAAAATTGACCACTTTTGGTTTGTGGGAACTGGAAAACAAAATACTTGTACTTCTTGTGATTATATTATAAATGATTCAACTTTGTACCCTTATTTATTGAAATACACTCTCATGAATCCCAATTCATCTATTTTAACAACACTCTTGTTATCAACCCACTTGCATTGAAAAATCGGTACATAGAATGTTGTATAATATAACTCCCATAATTATTTGATGATGCCAAAGAATAACATATTCACATAAATTGGATTTATTTCCTTAGTACCATAATCATGTATCACTTCATCCATAAGTTTAACTCCACTATTTTTCATGGTACTTCCTTCATCATGTTCATTTTTATAGAACGTATACTCATTAATTAGATAACCATTATAAGATAATACATACAAACTTGGTCCTCTATCTAGCCATCAAATTCGTTCTAAAATAGAATTCATATTTTCATCTAGATCCTTAAAAATATGTTCTCTAACCATCCTATAAACTATTGATTATGTGTATTTAATATCCATCTTTTAGCCTTTGGTGGATTCAAATGCCTAAGAATTTCATTGTGGGTTTCAACATATGGGGAAACCTCTAAACTATTATGAAAAACATAAATTTGGGTCGCCTCTCGATCTGTAATATGGACTGTGAAAACACCTCTTCCAGAAATTCCTTCACCCAAAAGACGCCTAGTGTGACAAGATTTCAGTAAAACAATTCTTTCCACAACGAAAAGGTAGTTAGTACAGAATGCAACACCTTTCTCGACAATATATCACTCCACAATACAACCCTCTAGCTAACTTCGATTTTTGGTATACCCTTTAAAAATATCCATATACTATTTATTGGGGTAAATCCATCTATAATTTATAGGACCACATGGTTGAATCTCTCTCACCAAGTGAACCATCATGTTGATAGGAAGAACATTTCCAATTCACATAATATGATGGTAATTTCCTTTTCCATAGTTGATAATTTTTTTGGGTCTATAAATTTTTTGTATATATATTTGAAAAATAAATAGAGTTCGGTTAATGTATGACATAAATTCTTGGGGAAAATGCAATGTAAAGCTATAGGAATTAGATCTTACATCAAAACATGAAAGTCATGTGATTTCAGATGCTTTAACTTTAAATCAGTCAATGACACAATATTCTTGATATTTGATGAATACCCCTCTGGAACCTTTACATCATTAAATAAGTTTCAAAAGTGATATCTCTCCTTCCTAAAAATATTGTAACCATCTAGAGGAAGAAAATTTTGTTTTCATCCTTCTTTGGTGCCAAATATTCTCATATTCCCATGTTTATCATGTCCAACCTAGCATTAATTTCAGCCTTCTTTTTTCTAGGTTAATTTAGTGACATGCCAATGACACAATAACATAAATTTTTTCAACATGCATAACATCAAGAAAATTGTTGGCATACAGAAAATTCTACAATGGTAATTCCAAAAAAACTGATCTCTTTTTACAATCTTCTTTTGTAAGGTTTTTTGAAAAAGGCTTATGAAAAGTAGTGACCACATCTTTTACATTCTCAAACAGTTGATCACCTGTTAGTGGAGACGGTATTGTAAGTTCTTATAAACATCCATTGAATGATGTCATCTAAGATTAGTACTTATGTTGTTGGGGTAGAAATATGTAATGTCCTAGAAAAATAGTCTTTGATAAATGTTTCAACCAAATTGATTGTGTATCATTTTCACAAATGGAACACCCTTGAGTTCCTTTAATGCTATATCCTAAAAAAATTAAAAGGAATAAATTCATTTATTGTTCTTTATAACATGTTTCTCAAAATGAAATCCTAATTTTGGTATGAATCATACAACATAACATATGAATCCCACAATAATTTCAAATCATTGATCAATGGAGAAAAATAAACATCAATATCATTACCCAATTGTTTTGGTTCTAATATATGCATAGATAACATAATGTATTTTTGTTTCATGCATAACCATGGTGGAAAGTTATAATTTACTAATATAACCATCCATGTATTGTGAATGTTTCTTTGAAAACCAAAAGGATTCACTCCATCTCCAGATAATGCAAGATGAAGGTTTCTCAGCTCGTTTCCAAATTCTTGATACTCATGATCAATTCTATTCTAGTGAGAAGTGCCTGTCAGGTGATGATGTTTACCATATTTATTTGTTGTATCTGCATGCCTTTTCAATTTCCTTATAGTCTCCTAACTTACATATAGACACCTAAACCTTGTAATTATTGGAATGTACCATACAAACTTCATAAGACCCAAGTCATATTTCATGTATCGATAAGAACCATAATTTTGGAATTCTTTAAGTAATTTTTAGTACTTTTGAAATAGTATACATTAATTTGGATTTGAATTTATTATTTTATAGATCATACCCATAAAACCGAGAATTTTTTTAGTGTCATATTTCCAGCTAGGGAGCGCATTATCTTCTAGGAACATATCATTCAAGAGAGAAAGTAGTTCGGTAAAACCGGCGTCGCTCCATTTGTTTCTAGGTTTTAAATTATACATCTTAGGTACATCTGAAAATGATTTAAATTTAGTGTAACCAAGATATAATGGCATCTTTTCACAACTCTTTAACTTTTCAAACAATTTTGGACAATCACGTAGTTCATCTTCAATTGTCATTTTCATTTCCTCAATATGATCTTCCTCATAATCCACACCTATAATCACATCCTTGATATGGTCTTTTTAATTTTACATACTTTTATTCATATCAGATGATCCATAAAACATAGTGATATCACAATTACTAGCTACATTCACTTTTTCCCCATATTTATTCCATGATTTATAATTTTGATCAATTTCGTGACATAATAAGTGTTCTACAAACTCTTCTAGACTAATTACCAAAACATTTTAGTAATGGATTGAGAGACCAAACCCATGACTTCAAATTTATTTAAGAAAAGTAAATAGTATAAGTAAGGATATTCAACAAATAAGGCACAATAGGCCAAAGATAATAAAAATAGCTCATTCAAGATCTTATGGATCCCAAATTCCTAGGGTATTTCCCTTTACCATTTGGATGAAGACCTATTTTCCATTTCTTTTTTTGGAAGAACCTCATCTTCTATCTCTAATGATTTAGAGGAGCCTTCAGAAGTGTCAAAAATCCTAAATTTCCAAGTTAAATTCCAAAAATCCATATTTGGGTCAGATCAAAATCCATTTTCAATGTTGATTAATAGAAATATCTTGACTGAAATATAATCATTGAATCCAAACACTTCAAGATCCATCATGGTGTAAATTGATTCAAGCTTTGAAAAATACAACTCAATCACTTCCTTATTAAGACCTGTAGTGGGTCTTTCAACTTTCGAGTCCTCATGGGTGTATGATAGTAAAATTCTTTTTTTATGCACATTGTTGCATTCTTGAACTGGTTCCTTACCAAAAGAGGTGTAATAATTTTTCATTAATTCATTTAAATGGCTTGGGTAGGACCACCCGCATTCTCATCAGCACTTGGATGTGTATCCAGCAATGCTAATGCCTATATAGAAATATTACCTGGAGGGTCAATTGGTTTGGATTTCTAAGGGGTTGCCAATTGGAATCCATCCACATCCACAATAATTTTCTTGCGTTTTTGAGTACTTGATGAACCACTCATGCCCGTATCACCACCCATAAAAGGATCATGATATTGGACAGGTTTTGGCACCGGATTATCATCATTCATGCCTCTAATGGCATCTAAATAATCTAATGAAATGTTAAACATTTTGTGCACTTGAGCATCAATTTGAAACCTTGGGCGTGTAGAGGCCACAACATCAAATTTTTTCTTACCCTTATGTGATTTTGAGATAATCAGTTGTTCTTGTAGTAGTTTTTTGTCAGCTTATTATTAGGTAATCATTTCATTAGAATATTGACCTTACCCATACTCCCTAGAAAGCTCATCGATGTTGGCCATAATCTCTCTCTGACTGTGTGAAGATTCACCTCGACACACTTGTGCATTCACTCCCCTCTGAGATGAGTCCTAACATGAATTTCCAATAGCAGCCAACATCTTGGTCGATTCAGCACCACATATCAGGTTCTGCCTAGCCCTTTTTATAGTTGGTTCATCTAGAAACATTGTCTCATGGATTTTCCCTTTAACCAATTCATCACATGATTTTATATAGGGAATCTCATTGAAGTCCCTTTCCCACAAAAGGGAATTTGATACAGTCACACCCTCCCCTATCTTCTATCCATATATAGAAATAATCTACCATCCCATCGAGGGAACCTGAGTAGTGGTTTCTTCATCATGAGACATCTCCTGGACAGCATTACCAGGGGAATCAGGATTCCCAGGCTTCCTTTTTTTCACACACATACTTTTATAGTGTCCACACATAGACTAGTGGCTACATACGGTGGACCTCCTACAAGTTGAAATATCATGGAATAAATGATTTTCAATATAGAAAAAATATGTGAATTTTTTCATATTTTACTCTCAACTCCATCTCATCATCAACAGTAGATAGAAAGATTTTCTCAACTAGTGTAGAGCACAAGTTAACTTCCACAAAAAACTGACAAAAGTTCTTAGATATGGTTACCTCTATTTCTTAGTCCAATTTTATGGTCACCCCAGTGGATATAAAAATATCTTATAAAATCATGGGGTGTCAAATGATTCAGTTTAAACTGTGTATCTTGACCCATACCTGACTGAATATTTTCTGACCTCTAAAGGGTAGAAGCTTTTGTCCCAATCTTGAATATGTAAAAACCTAGGCTTGAGAAAAATTAATTCAAATCCTCAAGCATGCATTTTTATCTCCTCATAAGGGAATTGTAGGTGAAAAAATCCATGTCCTAGTGAAACGCATCTCCAATTGGTGAATCCCAAATATTCTGACAACCGAGCCACCAAATATCCTAATTTCCATGGAATAGAACCCTTTGGTAAAATAAGATGGGTAATAATAGAGAACTTGGTGATTTTGAGATTCTCTAAGACCACGATTAGATCAGCACAAACATGGGAAACACTTCCCTTTCTATGGATTCCTCCCACCACCAAACCCTTGTAAAGAGAGAAGGAACTCTTAAAATCCTCATATGATACATTCATAGTAAACCCTCTATGAGGATAATTCTGACTCACAAATTCATTACCCGCATACCTGTTGGGGTCAAAGTGGCCTTTTGTGAAGAAAGCACCACCTGAGGGGATTCGATTTGAAGTATCCATTGACAGGAAACCTAGTGATAGAGCAGACCCATCTCTTTCACTCCTCTGGACTAATTAGCCTTGAATAACGACAATATAAACATCTTCAAAGGATTTGGGAAGGGTTATACGCATGATCTTTTGCAAAATTGAGGAACATGTTCACCCCACATTCATACTATTTTGTCATATTATTGGAATCCATCCATTATCTATTCATATCTATCCCATTTGATTCAGTAATATTACTATCTAAAAAAATAAATACACAAAATATGTTCAATTGAAGTAGATCTCATGAATTACTTGAATGAAAATGGAAATATTAAAAATAATTTATCATCCCACATTATCAAAAACAAAAACGTATTGAAGGAAATTTATAAATATAGTGGAGGTGATTTCAATTTAAAAAACTATTTTTCACTACAATTGAATGGTGTAGTAAGTACTAAAGTTATAGTGAATAATTTTGTATCAAATGATGTTCTATTTGTGGATGGATTGAGGCACAATCCGTTGATCATTTCTCAACTTTTTTAAAATGTGATTGAAAATATTTCCTTAAACACCTTCCATTCTATACTATAAACTTCTTAATTTTTCTTCATATTTCATAATCATCACCCAAAATCTATATACTTCGCCTTCAAAATACTAAATGGCTACCCATTTCTTGAAAATTAGTTAATTAGAGGAACCCAAACAATTAGAGGTCATTGGCACTGGTGAGTTGTTTCATACTTAGAATGTTTGGATGTTTGAAATGGTTTATATTATTATTAATTTCTTTAGAATTTTGAGTAATTATTATCATGATATTTTTCACTCCATCTCTCTTCCCATTTGGTTTTCTATTGGGACAATCACCTCATTGTCCATCGCACCCATTGTTATATTGGTTCCTCCTAGATCCATCCCTTACTAAAACCAAAAGTGTGAATTATGTGTAATAAACAATAATATCATAAAATAAAAACTACATGAAAATTCAAATTCATGATGTCTTAATATTGGACACATTTATTTTATCATATAATACTTTCGGTTCAACCCTAGCTGGATTAAATTATACTTCTTTACCTAAACCCCTAAAGTAACTAAACCCCACTCTAATACCAACTCATACAACTTGAATATAACATGTATATGTTTTACATCATTTTTGTAATTTAAACATTTCATCTCACACATATTAACACAACCGCATAACCAAATGATTTAGTGTCTTTGGATACTAGCTATAGAAATGTCTTATTACAATATATTGCTTCAACATCTCCCAAAGATGCCTCTAGATAAGTATTCCTTCTAAAAATAATCTTGTATATGATTCCCTATGGAAATAGGAAATAAAAGGAGGTTGGATATCAAATTATTAAAAATGGAGGACATATAAATGGATCATAAAGTGGTTATATCAAAATCAAATGATAAAAAATAATAGGGAAGAAATATCATATTAAAATTAAAATAAAATCATAATATATTTCTATAAATTATTAAAGAAGGAAATATAACCTTAAGAGATAAAAAATATACCATGTAATAAGAATTTAAAGACATATGAAAATAATTATGAGCCCTTGAGAATTACATAAACATGTGGCATAACTTAGAAAGGTGGCATAGGAAATGTGTCACATACATAATCATAGAAAATTGTAGTGTATGTCAAATTTATCTAGGAATACCATCATAACATAGTGCCTCAATAACCACAAACTATTTATCATAGTTTATCGATCACCATAACTCATTTCTTAGAGAGGATCAAGTATCACAATCCTTTCACATAACTGATCAAGCTTCAAAAATCGTTTCCCATTGAGGATCGAGCATCACAACTTGTTTCTCATAGTAATATCATGAGATATTATACTTTACTCAATAAATTAGAAGGATATATAGTTCTCACTCATCATATAATGATAAAACATACATATGTGTACTATATGAAATTAATTATATGTCGCATTATAACAACAACCCACAGAAAAAATGGGATACATAACATTTTCCAATGACATCAAGAATGAGATCGTTTGATAAAATCATAATTTCCTAGAAGAATTGTATCACATTATAATTTATATGGATAAATCATGAATCAAAACTAATTAAGATATATATCCTTTAAATATAGAGGTAAAACTGAATTTTAATCATAAAAAATGTTTTCATAAAACATTTTGAACACTCATAAAAAGACAATGTTACGAGTAACTTTTAAAAATCATTTTTGAGATCATGATTGGTAGATTTTTTGAAAAATTGTAATTCAATAATCATAAATAAGGGATATTTTAAAGGTATATATTTAATTTTTTGAAATTTGTATTAGAAGATATAGGATTTATGAATGTGAAATAAAATTCCCCTTTTAATCTTTTTAGGTTGTTTTTTAGAAGAACATGCATCGATGAAATTTTTATAAAACTATAATTTGAAAGGAAATGAAGTGAAATATTAATATTATAAAAGATGATACACCTTTATCATTTTGAAATATAATATGCCGGAATTTTTTGGAGGAAATAAAATAAAAATAGAGGGAAATTATTCATTATATTAGAAGGAAATTATTCTTAAAAATTTAAAATTTTATAATAAAAGTAATACATGAAATAAAAAGAATATGACATAAAAATGTAATTTAACTTGAACAGAAACAAAGAATAGCATTATACAGTCATAGGTTAGAAGAATCCAAACATAAAAAGTTGTATTCAAAGAGGAAATATTATGAAAGTATAAAATTATTAAACTTTTGATAAATTGAAAAAATTATATAGGTATAAAAGTATAAATTAAAAATGAATATATATTTATATTAGTATATAAAATCACAGACATATATAGAAGTATAAAATTATATATAATTTATAAAAGAATTTATATTTTAAATAAATATACATAATTTATAAATGTATATAAATTTATAAAAACATATAAAAGTATAAATATGTTATAAAAGTATACATAATTTATAGAAGTATATAGTTTTACAAATTTATAAAAGTATAAAATTATAATATATAATAGTAAAATTTATGAAAGTATAAAAGTATAATAATTTATAACGAATAAAACTATAATTTTATATTAATTTATAAATCTAGAAAACTATAAAAGTATAGATAATTAATAAATTTAAATATTTAAACTATATGTGTATAATATGATATACTATAAAATTTGAAAAGTATATAATTTATAAATGAATAAAACTATAAAACTATAAATATTTAATAAAAATATTATTAAATTATATTAGTATAATACGATATACTATAAAATTTATAAAAGTATATAAATTTAAAAATTCATAAAACTATAAAATTATAAATGTTTTACAAAACTTTATATATAAATTATATAAGTATAACAAGATATACTATATAATTTATAGATTTATATATAAGTATAAAAATTATATCTAGAATTATAAATATAAAAAATTATACTTATAAAAAATTATAAATTTCTATTGATTATTATTTATAAATTTATAAAAGTAATAATTGATGTTAATAAAAATTATTAGTTTCTATTGGTTTTAGGTATTAGTTGTGCATGGGTGAGTGTTAGGTTATTGCGAAGGAGATGAAGAATGAATTCATGTGGGACTAAAACTCATAGGTCTAGTTGTTATCTCTTGAAAAATACAGATCCCGACACATGCCAACCTCTTGTGGGAACTTCTAATAACATCACACGCACCAGAACCATCACGTGTGAAATTTCAACAATGCTCATTACCTCACGTTATGGTCTTCATATGGGAAATAGACAAACAGGGGGTGGTGTGATGTGGTTTAGGGGTGCAATGTGATGTAGGGGTGGTGTGATGTGGTGTAGGGGTGTGGTGTGGTGCAGTGATTTGTCAAATACCTAAGATTTGGAATGAGAGCAGCGGTGGTGATGGGAGTAGTGTTCGATGAGAACGACGCAATGGCAAAAGTGGAGTTTAGTGAGAGCAATGTTGGTGTGAGTCGGGTTCGATGAGAGTGGCAGTGTGGTGGTAGTGGGGTTCGGTGAGAGAGGTGGTGAACCGACAGTGGGTTTCAGCGAGAGCAGTGACAGTGGTGGGAATATGGTTCGGTGAGAGTGGCAGCATAGTGGCAGTGCGGTTCTGTGAGAGCAGTGGCACGGTGTCATAGCAACAGTGGGGTTCAGCGAGAGCGGTGGAACGTCGACAATTCAATTATGTGAGACCATAATGGTGTGCGAGAGAAGACCTCTAATTAGGGTTCTTTGAAAAGAAGGGATGATACTTTTATCAGCGCTAAAATAGAAATCACTGATAAAACTACTATTTATCATAAAGATCTAATGTTAATAATTTATTTATATTATTATATATATTTATAAAAATATATATATTAATAAAAATATATTTATTTATTTATAATTATAACTGTAAATAAATAAATATTTATTTATAGTTATATATATAATACATATATTTATAAATATTCATATATAGTTATATAATTATATATAATTTTATAATTATATATAATAAATATATTTATTATATATATTTATTTATAATAATCATTATAAATATTTGTATATATTTATAAATATTTGTGTATATTTATAAAATTATAAATATAATAAATATATTTATTATGATTTTATAATTATTTAAATTTATTTATTTATTTATTTATTTATATTTATAATTATAAATAAATATATTTATAAATATTTGTATGTAATTATATATATATATATTAATATATAAATATATATATTTATAAAATTATAATAAATGTATGTATTTTAATTTTATAATTATTTAAATATATATATACTTAGTTATAATTATAAATAAATATATTCAATAATTATTTAAATACAATTTTAATTTTATTAATAAATATATTTATTATTTAAATATATTTATAGTAATTTTATAAGTATTTATGATAACATAATAAGTTTATATGTTTAACATGAATAAATCACACATACTAAAGTGTAGATCATAAAAAAAAGTCATCACAAATATCGAAAGCGTGAATAATAAGAATGTTAATGTATAAATAAACATTTTTCTATCATGAATATATAACATATGCATCCATCATCATAATACAGGTAATCTTAACTTTTGGAACATGGAAACTCGCAATCATGTCCACAAATAAACTTATGATCATATATCATCAATTATACTCACACATCAATATGTGAGCATAAATAACGGCAATCATGTCCATGAATATCATCATTATCTCATGATATATATATATTGACTGAATTCATTAGAGATATATTTATTTTGAAAAAAATTAATATTTATAATTATAATTATAAATATATATATTTATAAAGTATTTATATATAATTATAAATATATAATTATAACATAATAAATAAATTTACTATTTTAAAAATATATTATTATGTAATGTCTGGAAATTTCCGTGCAAAAAAAATTATATAGAATTATTTCGAGACTACACGCTCTGACGGGACGTGATTCCGAGGCCCAGAGTGCTCGAAATGATCTCTTGAAAAATGTTAAGCTTTAAATAGCAAGCGTGAGCGGTTTTCTTGAAAAAATAGAATAAACCCTAAATAGGTGCTCGAATCAAAAATATGTGGGCACCATTGCGTTCATGATGGCAGGTTTACCCTGAGCACAACATTTGTTTAGTTGGTGCATGCCTCTAGTAAGAAAACCCAAAAATGGCATAACCGTAAATAAAATAATTAAATGAAATTATTTTATTTTTTAAATTATTATAACTCACAAACGGTGACTCAGATTAAAAATATGAGACCACTGTTGAACTCGTGATGGTATGCTTTCCTTAGGCAGACCCTAATATTGGTTGGCGCGGGCCAACAATGGAAATAGTTTTTGGCCGTGAATAAAATAATTAACAATTATTTTATTTTAAAATCCTTATAACTTCTAAATGGTAACTTGGATTGAACATTTGAGAGTACCGTTGAACTCATGGGGGCGTTTTCCCTTTAGGCGGAACCTAACCTTGACTAGCGTGGGTCGAGGGTGAAAGTTAATTTTTTTGAACTTTTTTTAAGGTACGTTAAGTAAACGTGTGAGCGGTATTTTCTATCTTTTGAACCAGTGCTCAGATTGAAAATACGAGGACACCGTTGAACTCAGAACGTCGGGATTTTCCTAGAAATGACTTAACTTCGGCCGACAAGCACCGAGCGGGAAATTAATTTTTCAGACTTTTCAAGAAAAATAATAAAATATTTAAAAGGAATTATTTTATTTCTTTCTCACTATTGGGTGGCGGACGGTGATGCTGCGGTGCAGCGAAGAGGCGGCGACGAGACACATTAATGGAGGTCCAAATATGGCTCTCTTGAAACCACAACACTATTTTTATAATGACTCATTAAATGTGGATCATTAAATGTGGCACATTTAATGAGCATCATTAATTGACGCAACGACGTTGCACTTTTGTTTCATTTTTATTGTCTAACGCATTGGTGGATGGAGAATTAAAACTTGGAGGATTCTCTTACGAAACTCCGACGAATTTTCTCTCCAACAAAGAATAAAAAATGCTGGCGGATCTTCATCATCTTTGACGCACCTCAAAGAACGGATTCGGAAGTGACGACATCGACGTCTTGAAACCTTGAAGACAAACACATCATCATCGAACGTCGATGAGGTAGGGGTTGTTTTATTTTTATGTTTCCCCCCTTATATTCTAAAAAAGGAGAAAGTGGATCAACCCATGAACAAATTGATCTACGATTTGTGCATTATGCAGGAGGGTGACTTTTGTTGGGGATTTATTTATCCTGGATTCAACTTGGCATGAAACAATTGAACTAAATCCATGACCCCCCTGTTTTGATCCTCTAACGCGGAGGGCTCGGGCTGACACGAACAGGGCCCAAGCACCTCGCTCATGTGTTCTTGGTGACCATACACTCAAAGTGACGGCAAGACAGAATGAAGGCCTTTGTGGTGAAGAGGGCGACTTCCGGGGGCCACAGACGCAGGCGGCGTGAAGAACGAATCGCCAGAGCACGTCTAGTAGTCTGCCGAAGGCTCGGCTGCTGCACCAACATCGGCGGAAGTTGCAGCGGCAGCCTGCGCTAGCTATGTGCCAGTCATCAGGATGGAGTCCTGCCAGCCACTCCGATGACCAGGTGGAGTGGCGTGCCGGTCGGCACGCTGCGGTGGCTGGAGACCCCGGCCATCTGGCCGTAGCAACTAAGGAAGCGGCACCAGGAAAGAAACCACGTGGAGGGGTGGCCCGTGACTAGGCCACCTAGCTAGTTGGAGGATCGGTGGTCCATCGACCACGCCTGGAGGTAGAGACATTACGGCGTCCCACGGGGCAGAGGGGGCCGGACGTGGCGCGCTGTCGCGTCCCGGCTGGACGGCGCACCACAAGATGCTCCAGTGGCCAGTCCTCAGCTTGTGGGCTGAGCCCCCAGTGGTCCGGGCCAGTCCCGTGCCCAGTGATCTGGATCCACGCTAGCGGGCCAGACTCGCGCCCTTCGGGCCGGGTCGGACTTGACTGGGTCGTCGGGCGACCCGGCGGGCTGGACCCTCGGCCAAACCGAGCCTGGACCATTGGCCATATCTTACCAGACTGAACCAGACCCGAACTAGGTTAGTTTGAGTTGGTTTATTTTAAACCGAGGTATGTGGGACCCTCAGGCCGGGTTTTTCGGGTCGGTATGACCGGGTCGGAACGGGCCCGGACGCAACCGATCACTGGTTACTAAAATGCTAATAACTCACAAACTGGGTCTCTTATTGACACACCGTCTATGGAAAAGGATCCTTGCGATGAGGTGTCCCTTCTGAGATACTCTACAGGAGTTTTGGTGGGGGTTGGCCTATGGCTGGGTGGGATCGGACTCGAATCTAACCGGGCCCTTTTTACTAAAACGTGCATATATTGTAAACCGCGTATCTGATTGACGAGCCATTTGCGGCATTAGGACCCACTCGATGAAGAGGATCTTTTTGAGTGTTCTATGGTGACATTAATGTATGTTTGGATGTGATGAATGGCTTGTGGATCGGTCCTCCCAAGCGCACTACGTACGGGACCCTGCAGTTGGCTAAGACCTGAGGATTGTTGCCTTTCAACTCTGTATGACTCGACTATGGCCCAGTGGGAAACAATTCAATGTGACTTTGTAGGACCATGGTGGGAAGAACTTATTTATGAATTTTCAGTCCCATGGTATGCGATGAAGAGGAGTGCCTCAGTTGGCCAAGATTAGTGGGAAGCACTTCTTTGTGACTTTGTAGGCCCCCAGTGGAAATCACTTCTCTATGACTTAGCAGGCCCATGGTACGTGGTGGGGAGGTGTACCTAAGTAGTCTAAGTTTAGTGGTAACTACTTCTTCGTGACTTGGTAGGCCCACTTCACTCGTTAGAGGAGGAGTTCTTCAGTAGTAGAGGTGTTCGATGTTGTGATTGATGTTTCCACTATCACTACCCTAAATGTATACCTAGTGTGAGTTGTCTTGTGTTTCATGCTTTACTTTGAGGATTGTTGTGTGGTCTTTCCTTTTTTTTGGGTCTCTACTAAGTAATTTGTTACTCACCCCTGCACGGGATTCTCCCACACTTATTGTGTCTAGTGCAGACGATCGACATTGCGACAGAGACTTTGGTGGACCAGGACCTAGAGGTGGTCCAGGGGACGAGAATGATGGACACTACGATAGTAAACCTAGTGTCCTAAGACTTGTTAGGGCCTAGTAGGACTGGGTGGTCATGAAATTCTACTTTGGTTTCCAATAGTTACACTACTCTCACAACCGGGTGGGGATTTCTGCAGATGGCCATCAAAGTTTCCTTTATGTACATTGCTATTTTTAGTCCTTTCATTGCGTTTGTATTCTGTCCCACTTGCTTTCAGTTGTAATTTGTTCTCAATATTGTTTTATTATACTAGTTTTTCCTTTCTCAGTGTGTGGGACTTGGTTGGGTGTTTGTGTGTGCGTACAGGTACATAAGAAAATGCCTCCCACTTGCAGGTTGATGCCTTTGGTGCTAGTCACCATCCCCTAGACTTCAAGAGGTGGGCTTGGGCTAGTCATGGAACGGACCCTAGGGGACTGGTCATGACAAAGTGGTATCAGAGGGTAGTCGGTCCTACCACAAATACTGATAGTCTGTTGTTTTGTTTTGGGGAAACAGTGTTAGGTGTTGCAAGTTCGACTTTCAAATTTAGGGATTCCAGTGTCAGTGCAACGGCTGATGTATCCATACACCAGGACCTTGAATTCTACTTGTTATCTCTATAAATTAAAAACATTGGTTGCATAAGTGTCTCTTTATGTTATTTTGAATAATAGTCATCGCACCAGGTATAACCTTCTAACTGTGGTACATCTTGATCTATCTCAGGATGCCTCTATGTGGAAGACCAGCTGGGATCCCAATATGTGGTTGTGAGGATAGTCTGCCTAACGATGAGGCATCTGTTCAGGGACCAGTTCTTGAGATGGCCCCACTGGTTGGTATACTGGTGTTACCACCACCTGTTGATCAGCTAGAAGAACCACCTCCAGTGGTTCAAGTGGATTCAGCTTTCCAAGACAAGTAATGGATGACTCTTTTAGCACTTATCGATGAGGCATAGGGTTCAAATGTGTGTCACGGGCATCCAAGGAAATTATCACCCAAGATGTTGGGTCAGTAGGACCTATGGATTGTGGGTGCACAAAGTAAGCCACAGAACCAAAGGGTTCATTAGAGGGAACATTTATAGTTTCCAGAAGGGTAGGCTTTTCTATGCTTGTTGTGAAAAGGGACATCTCGTGTGAGATTTTCCCACCATTCATGTTGCAGGGTAGGATAGGAAACAGTTGCAGACTATCAAGGCTTATGACCCTAGGACTCTAGGGATGAATCAAGGTATGATACATGTCTTTATACTTTAGTTGCAGTATTGATAGACACTTGCACTAGAGATTTCCCTTTCCTGCCACTTATTCTTGTTTGATACCTAGATGTTCTGGTTAAGACCATTGACTTGACCCTCACGTTTAGAGAATTCTACAGGAGGAGACCCAATGACCACACACTGGTGCTGATAGTGTGACTTGACTCTTGGAGGAAAGAGTATCGGTTGGGATCTCTTGGTAGTAGCATGAAGGCTTTACGACGTCATTCTTGGTATTGAATTGTACGATTCATTCCCGAATTGATTGTATTAGGAAAAATATGTGGTTCATCCGTGGAGATGGAACTAGATTTCCCTTTATCGATAGAAGGGAAATCTTGCAGCTCTTGATTGACTCAGGCAGGTGAGGGTATATCTAAATCCTATTCAGTTGGCTAGTTTGACCCTCAGTGTAGTGAATGTAATGTGTACTCAAGATCCTTAGTGGAAATAGATTATAAGGGAGCCTCCCTTGAAAATGTTCCATGAATACCTCTCTGTTGAGAATTAAACTTGTACTTTGATTTGTACCCTAGGACTACACTGATATCCACACAATCATATCATATTACTCTCACAGACCTTTATGAATTGAGGTTATAGATAGAGAACAAGGGAAGGGAGTAGTTTCACACGGTCAAGAAGTATGACCCGAGGGCTCCTTGAATGATTCGAGGCATGGTCTGTGTCTACTACTGGTTGTCTATTAATAGACATAGGTGCTAATATTTCCTTTTTTTCACGAATCTTGTTCAAGACCTAGAGTTTCTGGTTAAATTGTTGACTTGATCTTTACATTTGGAGATAGCTATGGTAGGAGACTCTCTAATCACACTTATGTCGATGTTGTGATCTAACACTTGAGGTGGGAGTTTCGGTTGGAACCTCTTGGTGGAAGCATTGAGGCCTTACGATATTAGTTTGGGTATGGACTGGTCATCCACTTTTTATGCTCATATTGACTATTTTAGGAAAAAAGGATGTGGTATATCTACAATGTTGGAATGGGGTTTTCCTTGGTTGGCGAAAAAAAGGGAAACCCAGGCAGCATGGGATAAAATCGTGCATGGGAGGGTGCATCTGATCTCTCTTGAGTCGGCCAATCTTACCATCATGGCAGTATATGTTTGAAGTTTTTAGTTCCCAATAGTAGATTCAAAGTGCAGGAACGTCCCTTAAAAAGATATTTCTAGGGTTACCTTTTCAAAGGGTGAGGGACATATGTATCATTATACACCCTAAGATAGCACTGATATCAGCATCAGTATATCAGAGAGCTTTTAAAGAGCTTCGCAAGCAGGGGGCGTAGGTGGGGGACTTGCAGAGGAAGGGCATAGTAAGACCCAGTGTTCGAGGTTATGTGTGGATTACAGTCACTTTAATTAATTGGTCGGGTAGAAAGATTACCCACTAACAATGGGTCTATGGGTACATCAATCAGTTAAAAGGGGTAGCCTTTCGCGTGGATGGAAAGGTGCCTGTAGGATTTTCATTATTTGAGATAGTTGTGATGGATAGAGTTCCTTCAAGACTATGAGTTTGAGATAGTCTATACTCCTAGGAAGGGGAACATGGTGGAAGATATGCTCAGTAGGAGGTCGATTTTATAGCTACTGAGTGAGGCAACAGATCAGCTAACCGCGATGCAGATATCCTTCATGGATAATGATGGGGAAGCTTACCTTCATTCAAAAACTGTCACTCCCCCACTCTTGCAGCAAGTCAGGGAGGCACAGTTCGTGGATGTTGACTGCAAGGTCTGACGGGATTAGTTATCCTCAGGACAAGCTCCTAATTGATTTTTGATAGGTGGGGATCATGTCATCCTTTTCATAAGGCACACCATTGTACTAGTGATGTTACATGAGGAGGTGTTGATGGAGTTTCATACATCCCCTTTAGTGGTACGTCCTGGTGTGGAGAAGATGTAACGGGACCTCCGATGTTAGTACTGGTGTCCAAGAGATGGAGACCCTTGGAGTCTAGGGAGGGATACCATGTTTTCCTTCGGGTCTTTCCCTTATGGGGATTGAGGAGTTTTGGTCTAGGAAGCAAGTTATCTCTGAGATTTATCATACCATTTTAGTTTCTGAGTGGAGTTGGCAAGGTGGAATATCTCCTAACTCTTCTCTCATAGATGTATTGAGTGCATGGTGTTTTTGATGTGTTGCAGCTGAGGAGGTACGTGCATGATCCATCGCACGCCATCGGCTAGGGTGAGCTGTACATTGATGATGGGGCGACGTTTGGTGAGTTCCTGGTGGAGATAGAGGATCGACATGAGCGGGTCCTTCATAGATGGTCAATTCCTCTAGTGCGTGTTTGGTGGTAGCATGGGAACCTCTAGGAGATCAAATGGGAGAAGGAGGCTCATATTCATACTCAGTACCCCCCCCCCCCATTTGTTTTATTTTCCTTTGTTTTGGATTTCAGGGATGTAAAGACCTAAGGTGGGGAGAATGTAATGTCCAGAAATTTATGTGCAATATTTTTTATATATGGAATTATTTTGAGACTACACACTCTGACAGCACGTGATTCTGAGGCCCAGAGTTCCCGGAATGATCCGTAGAAAAATATTAAACATTAAATATCACGCATGAGCTATTTTCCTAAAAACTTGTAATAACTCCTAAATGGGTGCTCAGATCAAAAATATGTGGGCATCGTTGCGTTCAGGTTGTCAGGTTTACACTAAGCGTGACTTAAGTTTAGTCGGTGCAGGCCTCTAGTGAGAAAATCCAAAAATGGCATAACTGTAAATAAAATTATTAAATAAGATTATTTTATTCTTCAAATTCTTATAACTCACGAACATTGACTCATATTAAAAATCTGAGACCACCTCTAAACTTGTGAGGGTATGCTTTCCTTAGGCACACCCTAATATCGGCTGGCACAAGCCAACAGTGGAAATTAATTTTTAGCTGTGAATAAAATAATTAATTAACAATTATTTTATTTTTATATCCTTATAACTCTTAAATGGTAACTCGAACTGAAAATCCGAGAGTACCGTTGAACTCATGGGGGCATGTTCCCATTAGGTGGGGCCTAACTTTGACCGGCGTGGGTCGAGGGTGAAAGTTATTTTTTTCAACGTTTTTTAAGATACGTTCAGTAAACGTACGAGCGGGATTTTCTATCTTTTGAACCGATTCTTGGATTGAAAATATGAGGACACCATTGAATTCAGAACGCATGGATTCACCTAGAAACGACTTAACTTTGGCCGGTAAGGGCTGAGCGGAAAAGTTATTGTTCGAATTTTTCAAGAATAATAATAAAAGAATTTAAAAGAATTATTTTATTTCTTTCTCACCATTGGGAGGCAGACGACAATGCTGGGGTGAAGCGACAAGTCGACGATGAGACACATTAATGGAGGACCAATAACGGTTCTTTTGAAACCAAAATGCTGTTTTTATAATGACTCATTAAATGTGGCTCATTAAATGGATACCATTTAATTAGCATCATTAATTGATGCAACGACAGTGCACTGTTGTTTCCTTTTGATTATCTAACGTGTTGGTGGATGGAGAATTAAAACATGGAGGATTCTCTGACAAAACTCTGGTGAATCTCCTCTCCAATGAACAATGAAGAACGCCAGCAGATCTTCATCGTCTTTGACGTACCTCAAAGAACGGAGCCTTAAGTTACGATATCGATGTTTTGAAACCTCAAAGACAAACGCATCAGCATCGCACGTCAACGATGTAGGGGTTGTTTTATTTTGATTTCCCCCCCCCCCTTCTTTTCTATAAACGATGAACGCGGATCAACCTGTGAACAAGCTAATCTGCGATTCGTGCGTTATGCGGGAGGGTGACTTTTGTTGGGGATTTATTTATTCGGGATTCAACATGGCATGGAACTATTGAACTCAATACCAAAACCTCCCCCTTGTTTTAAACCTCTAGCGTGGAGGGCCCGGGCCGACACGAAAAAGGCCTGAGCACCTGCGTTCGTGCGTTCTTGGTGGCCATATGCTCGAAGTCATGACAAGACATAATCGAGGCCTTTGTGGTGAAGAGGGTGACCTCCGGGGGTCACAGACGCAGGCGGCGTGAAGAACGGACCACCAGAGCATGTTCGATGGTCCGCCGAAGGCTCGGCAGCTATGCGGGCAGCATGCGACGGCGGCACGCACCAGCCGCGTGCCGATCAGCAGGGCGAAGGGTCATCGGCCACACCGATGACCGGGTGGAGGGCGTACCCATCGGCACATCACAATGCTTGGAGACCACGACCATCATGTCGCGGCAACAGAGTTCGTGACGCTAAGCGGGGCGCCGTGTGGAGGGGTTGCCCGCGACCGGGCCACCCAGCTGGTGGGAGGAGCCGCGGTCCGTTGACCGTGGCTAGAGAAGGACGCCTCGTGGTGTAGAGGGGGCGGGACATGGCGCGCTACCACATCCTGGCTGGACGGTGCACCATCGACCGCTCCAGCGGCTGGTCCTCGGCAGGCGGGCCGAGCCCCCAGTGGGTCGTACCGGTCCCGTGCCCACCAGGCCGGACCCACACCCAGTGGGCCGGATTCATGCCAGCAGGCCAGACCCGCGCCCTTTGGGCTGGGCCGGGCTAGACCGGGTCGCCAGGTGACCCGGCGGGCTGGACCCTCGGCCAAAATGGGTCGGGTCCAGCGAGGCTCATTGGCTAGACCGGACCAGACCGTCCTAGACCCGAACCGGGTCAGGTTGAGTCGGTCGATTTTAAACTAGGGTAGGTGGGGCCCCTGGGCTGGGTTGGTTGGGTCGGTCTGACCGGGTCAGACCGGGCTCGGACGCAACCAGCCCCTATTTAATAAAACGCTAATAACTCACAAACCGGGTGTATGATTGATGCATCGTCTATGGCATGAGGACCGTTGCGATGGGATGGTATTTCTGAGATAATCTAAGAGAGTTTTGGTAGGGTTTATCGTATGGCCGAGTTGGATCGGACTCGAATCCAATCGAGCCTTTTTTACTAAAACGTCAGTATCTTGCAAACCACGCGTCCGATTGACGAGTTGTTTGCAGTGTTGGGACCCTCTTGACGAGAAAGATCTTCTAGCATGCTCTATGGTGGCTTTCAAGTAAGTTTAGATGTGACGAATGGCTTGAAGAGTGGTTCTCCCAGGCACGCTACGTACGGAAGCCTGTGGTTGGCTGAGACATGAGGATTGATGACTTTTGACTCTGTATGACTCGACTATGGCCCAGTGGAAATCAATTCTCTGTGACTTTGCAAGTCCACAGTGGGAAGCAGTTCTCTATGACTATGTAGGCCCACAGTATGCGACGAGGAGTATCTCAGTTGGCCAACATTAATGGGAAGCACTTCTCTGTGACTCTGCAGGCCCATGGTATGCGGTGTGGAGGTGTACCTAAGCAGTCCAAGGTTAGTGGCAAGCACTTCTTTGTGACTTGGTAGTCCCACTGTAATCGTTAGAAGAGGAGTTCTCTAGAAGCCAAGGTGTTCGATGTTGTGACTAATGTTTCCCCTATCACTACCCTAAATGTATATCTAGAGTGAGTTATCTTGTATTTCATGCTTTACTTTGAGGACTGTTGTGTGATCTTTCCTTTTTGTTTTGGGTTCCATACTGAGTACTTTGTTACTCACTCTTACACGGGCTTCTCCCGCACGTGTTGTGTCTGGTGCAGACGATCGATGTTGTGATTGGGACTTTGGTGGAACAGGACCTAGAGGTACTCAGAGGGACGAGACCAATGGACACTATGACAATGGACCTGGTGACCTAGGACTAGGCGGGTCCCAGTAGGATCGAGTGGACATGACATTCTATTTTGACTTCGAGTAGTTACACTACTCTCACGATCTGGTGACCTAGGACTATGTGGGGCCCCGTAAGATTTTCTATGCTTATCGTGAAAAGGAAAATCTCGTGTGAGATTGTACCACCATTCATGTTGCAGGGTAGGAGAGGAGACAGTTGCAGACTATTGAGGCTTATGACCCTAGGACTCTAGGGATGAGTTAAAGTACGATGCATGTATTTATACTTTAGTTGTAGTATTGATAGACACTTGCACTAGTGATTTCCCTTTCCTACCACTTATTGTTTGATACCTAGAGGTTTTGTTTAAGATCGTTGACTTGAACCTCACGTTTAGAGAATCCTACTGGAGGAGACCCAATGACCACACACTAGTGCTGATAGTGTGACTTGACTCTTAGAGGCAAGAGTATCAGTTGGGATCTCTTGGTAGTAGCGTTGAGGCTTAACGACGTCATTATTGGTATAGAATTGTACCATTCATGCCAGTATTGACTGTATTAGGCAAAGGATGTGGTTCATCCATGGAGATGGAACTAGATTTCCCTTTATCAGCAGAAGGGAAATCTTGCAGCTCTTGATTGACTCAGGCAGATGCGGGTATATCCAAATCCTATTTGGTTGTCTAGTTCGACCATCAGTGCAGGGAATGTAATGAGTAATCAAGCTTCTTAGTTACAATAGAGTATAAGGGTGTCTCTATTGAAGATGTTCCATGATTACCTCTCTATTGAGAATTAAACTTCTACTTTGATCCGTACCCAGGGACCACATCGATATCCACACAAGCATATCAAATTACTCTCGCAGACCTTCATGAATTGAGGGTATAGCTGGAGAACAAGGGAAGTGAGTAGTTGCACACAGTCAAGGAGTATGACCCGAGGGCTCCATGAATGATTTGAGGCACGGTCTGTGTCTACTACCGGTTGTCGTATTAATAGACATAGGTGCTAATATTTCCTTCTTGTCATGAAACTTGTTCGAGACCTAGAGTTTCTAGTTAAACTGTTGACTTGATCCTTACATATAGAAATAGTCATGGGAGGATACTCTCTAATCACACTTACGTCGATGGTGTGATCTAACCCTTGAGGTGAGAGTTTCGATTGGAACCTCTTGGTGGAAGCATTAAGGCCTTACAATATTAGTTTGGGTATGGAATGTTCATCCACTTTTCATGCTCATATTGACTATTTTAGGAAAAAAGGATGTGGTATACCCACAACGATGGAATGGGGTTTTTCTTGGTTGGCGAAAAAAGGGGAAAACCAGGCAGCATGGAAAAAACTCATGCATTGGAGGGTGTATCTGATCACTCTTGAGTCGGCCAACCTTACCCTTGTGGCAGTAGATGTTTTAATTTTTCAGTTCCCAATAGTAGATGCAGAGTGCAGGAATGTCCCTTCAAAAGATGTTTCTAGGGTTACCTCCCCAAAGGGGGAGGGACATCTGTATCATTCTACACCCCAAGATAGCATCGATATCTGCATCAGTATATCAGAGAGATTTTGTAGAGCTTCGCAAGCAGGGGGCGTAGGTGGGGGACTTGCAAAGGAAGGGCATTATAAGACCCAGTGTTCGAGGTTATGTGTTGATTATCATCACTTTAATCAAGTGGTCATGGAGAATGAGTACCCACTACCAATGGGTCGATGGGTACATCAATCAGTTAAAAGGGGTAGCCTTTTTCTTGGATTGAAAGGTAATTGTAGGCTTTTTAGTTGTTGAGACAGTTGTGATGACTAGAGTTCCTTCAAAAATATGACTTTGAGGTAGTCTATACTCCTGGAAATGGGAACGTGGTGGCATATATTCTCAGCAGGAGGTCTGGTTTACAGCAGCTGAGTGAGGAAACAGAGAAGCTAACTGCGATGCAGATATCTTTCGTGCATGATGATGGAGAAGCTTACCTTCAGTCAACGATTGTCACTACCCCACTCCTGCAATGAGTCATGGAGGCACAGTTCGTGGATGTTCACTGCAAGGCCCTACGGGCTCAGTTATCATCAAGACAAGTTCCTGATTGATTTTTGATAGGTGGGGAGCACATCATCCTTTTCATACGGCACACCGTAGTACCAGTGATGTTACAGGAGGAGGTATTTATGGAGTTTTATACATCCCCTTTAGTGGTATGTCCTGGTTTGGAGAATATGTACCAGTACCTCTGACGTTAGTACTGGTGTCCAAGAGATGGAGACCCTTGGAGTTTAGGGAGGGAGACCATGTTTTCCTTCGGGTCTTGCCCTGATGGGGATTGAGGAGTTTTGGTCGAGGCAACAAGTTATCTCCGAGATTTATCATACCATTTCAGTTTCTGAGTGGAGTTTCCAAGGTGGCATACTGCCTAACTCTTTGCTCATAGATTTATCGAGTTCACGGTGTTTTTGATTTGTTGCAGCTGAGGAGGTACGTGCACGATCCATCGCACGTCATCAGCTAGGGCGAGTTGTACATTGACGATGGGGCGAAGTTTGGTGAGTTCCCGGTGGAGATAGAGGATCGACATGAGTGGGTCCTTCATGGATGGTTAATTCCTCTAGTGCGTGTTCGGTGGCAGCATGAGAACCTCCAGGAGAGCACATGGGAGAAGAGCTCAGATTCATACTCAGTACCCCCCCCCCATTTGTTTGATTTTCCTTTATTTTGGGTTTTGGGGACATAAAGCCCTAAGGTGGGGAGAATGTAATTTCCTAAAATTTCTGTGCAAATTTTTTTATATGTAGAATTATTTTGAGACTACACACTCTGACAGCACATGATTCTGAGGCCCAGAGTGCCCGGAATGATCCGTCGAAAAAAGTTAAACTTTAAATTGCACTCATGAGAGATTTTCTTGAAAAAAGTGTAATAACTCATAAATTGTTGCTCGAATCAAAAGTATGAGGGCATCGTTGCGTTCAGGATGGCAGGTTTACCCTAGGCGTGACTTAAGTTTAGTTGGCGCAGGCCTCTAGTGAGAAAACCCAAAAATGTCATAACTGTAAATAAAATAATTAAATAAAATTATTTTCGTTTTCAAATTCTTATAACTCATGAATGGTGACTCATATTATAAATCTGCGACCACCTCTAAACTCGTGAGGGTATTCTTTCCTTAGGCATACCCTAATATCGGCTGGCGTGGTCCAATAGTGTAAATTAGTTTTTAGCCGTGAATAAAATAATTAAGTAACAATTATTTTATTTTCAAATCCTTATAACTCTTAAATGGTAACTCGGACTGAAAATCTGAGAGTACCGTTGAACTCGTGGGGGCATGTTCCCATTAGGTGGGGCCTAACCTTGACTGGCGCGGGTCGAGGGTGAAAGTTAGTTTTTTCAACTTTTTTTGAGATATGTTCAGTAAACGTGCGAGCGATATTCGCTATCTTTTGAACTGATGCTTGGATTGAAAATCCGAGGACACCGTTGAACTCAGAACGCATGGATTCACCTAGAAACGACTTAACTTTGGCTGGTAAGGACCGAGTGGAAAATCTATTATTCGAATTTTTCTAGAAAAATAAAAAAATAATTTAAAAGAATTGTTTTATTTCTTTCTCAGCATTGGGTGGCGGACGACGACGTTGGGGTGCAGTGATGAGGTGGTGACGAGGCACATTAATGGAGGACCAATAACATCTCTTTTGAAACCGCAACGCTGTTTTTATAATGACTCATTAAATGGGGCTCATTAAATGGGGCCCATTTAACAAGCATCATTAATTGACACAACGATGTTGCACTTTTGTTTCCTTTTTATTATCTAACGCGTTGGTGGATGGAGAATTAAAACATGGAGGATTCTCTGACAAAACTCTTGTGAATATCCTCTCCAACAAACAACATCGAACGCCGACAGATCTTCATCGTCTTCAATGCACCTCGAAGAACGGAGATGGAAGTTACGACATCGATGTCTTGAAACCTCGAGGAAGAACGCATCAACATCGAACGTCAACGAGGTAGGGGTTGTTTTATTTTGATGCCCCCTCCCCTTCTTTTCTAAAAATGACAAACGCAGATCAACCTACGAACAAGTTGATCCGCGATTTGTGCGTTATGCGGGAGGGTGACTTTTGTTGGGGATTTATTTATCCGGGATTCAACTTGGCGTGGAACGATTGAACTCAATCCCCAAACCTCCCCTTGTTTTAAACCTCTAACGCGGAGGGCCTGGGCCGACATGAAAAAGGCCCCAGCACCTCCGTTCGTGCATTCTTGGTGGCCATATGCTCAAAGTCACAGCAAGACATAATCGAGGCCTTTGCGCAGAAGAGGGCGACCTTCGGGGGTCACAGACGCAGGCGTTGTGAAGAACAGACCACCGGAGCGTGTCTGGTGGTCCGCAGAAGGCTTGGTCGTTGCGCAGGTAGCACGCGGCGGCGGCGGCAGCACGCGCCAGTCGTGTGCCGATCAGCAGGACGAAGGGCCACCGGCCACGCTGACGACCGGGCGGAGGGCACACCCATTGTTATGTCGCGGCGGTTGGAGACCGCAACCATCATGTCGCAGCAATGGAGGTCGCGACGCTAAGAGGGGCACCGCGTAAAGGGGAGGCCCGCGACCGGGCCACCCGGCTGGTGCGAGGAGCCGCGGTCCGTCGACTGCTGCTGAAGAAGGAGGCCCCGCGGGGTAGAGGGGGTGGGACGCGGCGTGGTGCCGCGTCCTGGCTGGACGACGCACCACAGGCCGCTCCAGCGGCTGGTCCTCGGCGGGCGGGGCGAGCCCCCAGTGGGTCGTGCCGGTCCCATGCCCAGCAGGCCAGACTTGCACTGGCAGGTCAGACCCGCACCCAGTGTGTCAGACTTGTGCTAGTAGGCTGGACTCGCGCCCTTCGTGCCAGGCCGGACTAAACCGGGTCGTCGGGCGACCCGACGGGCTAGACCCTTGGCCAAAACGGGTCCGGTCGAGCGAGGCCCATTGGTCGGATCGGACCAGACCGTCCTAGACCTGAACTAGGTCAGGTTGAGTCAGTCGATTTTAAACTGGGGTATGTGGGTCCCCTGGGCCGGGTTGGTCGGGTCGGTCCGACCGGGTCGGAACGGGCCCAGACACAACCGGCCTCTGGTTACTAAAACGCTAATAACTCACAGACCGGGTGTCTTATTGATGCGTCGTCTACGACATGAGGACCCTTACGATGAGACGGTCTTTCTGAGATAATCTACGAGAGTTTTGGTAGGGGTTGTTGTATGGTCGGGTTGGATCGGGCTCGAATCCAATCGAGCCCTTTTTACTAAAACATCAGTATCTTGCAAACCACACGTCCGATTGACGAGCTATTTGCAGTTTTGGGACCCTCTTGACGAGACGGATCTTTTGGCATGCTCTATGGTGACTTTCATGGAAGTTGAGATGTGATGAATGGCTTGAGGAGCGGTTCCCCCAGGCACCCTACGTACGGAGGCCTGCGGTTGGCTGAGACATGAGGATTGCTGACTTTCGACTCTGTATGACTCGACTATGGCCCAGTGGAAAGCAATTTTCCGTGACTTTGCAGGTCCACAGTGGGAAGCACTTCTCTATGACTTTGCATGCCCACAATACGCGATGAGGAGGAGTATCTCAGTTGGCCAACATTAATGGGGAGAACTTCTTTGTGACTTTGCAGGCCCATGATGGGAAGCACTTCTCTATCACTTAGGAGGCCCACGGTACGCGGTCGGGAGGTGTACCTAAGCAGTCCAAGGTTAGTGGGAAGCACATCTTCGTGATTTGGCAGACCCACTGTACTCGTTAGAGGAGGAGTTCTCTAGCAGCCAAGGTGTTCGATGTTGTGACTGATGTTTCCCCTATCACTACCCTAAATGTATATCTAGAGTGAGTTGTCTTGTATTTCGTGCTTTACTTTGAGGACTTTTGTGTGGTCTTTCCTTTTTTGTTTTGGGTTCCATACTGAGTACTTTGTTACTCACTCCTACACGGGCTTCGCTTGTACGTGTTGTGTCTGGTGCAGACGATCGACGTTGCGATTGAGACTTTGGTGGAACAGGACCTAGAGGTGCTTAAAGAGACGAGACCGACGGACACTACGACAGTGGACCTGGTGACCTAGGACTAAGCGGGGCCCAGTAGGATCTGGTGGACATGATATTTAATTTTGGCTTCAAGTAGTTACACTACTCTCACGACCAGGTGGGGTTTTCCGCGGATGACCATTAGAGTTTCCATTGTGTACTTTGTTGTTTTCAGTCCTTTCGTTTGGTTTGTATTATGACCCACTTGCTTTCTGTTGTACTTTGTACTCAGCCTTATTTTAGTATAGTGGTTTTTCCTTGGTCAGTGTGTGGGACTTAGTTGGGCGTGTGTGTGCGTACAGGTACTCAGGAAAATACCTCTCACTTGCAGGTTGATGCCTTCGGCGCCAGTCGCCAGCCCCTGACCTTCAGGAGGCGGGTTTGTGGTAGTCACGACACGAGCCCCGGTGGACGGGTCGTGACATATTATTTGATAAATATTTAAACATATAATTATTTATTTATAATCTTATAATTATTTTAAAAAAAACAATATATATAAATTTGAATTATCAAATAATATATATTAATATATCATATTTATATTAATTATAAACTTGAGTTTTTTAATTAATGTATATAATAACCATTATTTTTTAATATAAATATAATAATTATAAATATATTAATAATATTTTTTATTAAAAACTTTTATCACTATTTTTTTAGCACTGATAGAAGTTACCTTTATCACCGTTTTTAGCTAGTGCTGATAAAAGTGAAGCTTTTATCAACGCTTTTTATTCAGCCCTGATAAAAGAAGGCGATTCCCTTGCGCCAATTTGGGGTAGTGTTATCGTTTGAAAACAACATTTTATTGTGCGGTTAAAAATGAATTTTCAATAAATGTTTTATAAATCAAAAAATTTATAACCTAGTATTATTTCAAAAAAAAATCTAGAAAAACATATATAAAAAATACTCCTATATATACAATAATATATCTAGGTTATTATGTGTAATTAACTTGACATTGTGGATGTGAGAGGAAGTAAAACAGTTTGATGTATGATGAAAGGTAGAAGAATGTTACACTTCGTGATACAGATCGAACAAAGAAAAAATAAATGAAATCATTATCATGTTCCTGGTCTGTTATCATTGTTACATCGTTGAGGAACATATCACAGAATACCTAAATTCCCCTTAACATTATTTCAATATTTTATATTATTTAATTGATATTTATTAACATTTCTTAATTTTTATAATAAGTTTATTACTTTATAATTAATAGTTATACATTTTAAGGGGAATTTAGGTATTCTGTGATATGCGTGAACGCCGTTCACGCATCTCTTCTCTCGGGAAGATGCGTGAACGGCGTTGGGCGGATCTCGTTCCATTTAGGTATTCGAATTAGTCTTTTTTTTTTATCGGCCTCCACCAACAGTCAGCAGTTGGGCGGATCTCCTTCCATTTCAAGCAGATTCTTCACCACCGCCGCTGAAGCATTCCTCAGGAACTCCGCCCAATCCCTGCAAGTTCCACATTAAACATTTACAATAAGAAAGAAATCCGTTAAACTTGTTAATTATATGGAGATATATATTGATGAGAAGAAAGCATACCCATTGGCGGAGTCGAAGGAGAGGCCGACGGTGTACTTGGCCTGGTGCAGGGCCCGGCGGAAGCGCCGGAGTTCCTCGGGGGTGCACCGTCCGTCGTCCCTCACCGCCAGCTCCGAGGGCTTCATGTCGCAGAAGACCGGGACGATGCGCTTGCGGGAGTCCATGAACAGCGCCAGCTCGTGGAGGCAGAAGTAGGAGTCGCAGAAGCGCGGGGAGAAGACGGCGACGCCGAGGCGGCAGCCCCGGATGGCGGCGTCGATGTGGTCGAACAGCCGGTCCCCGGGCTTCATGCTCTTGCTGTCCAGGAAGGCCCGCAGGCGGAGCGCTCGGGTGAGGTGCTCGTGGAGCAGCCCCGCCACCGTCCGCTTCGTGTCCACCCCCCGGTGGCTGATGAACACGTCGCATTGCCGCGCCGCCGCGGGAGCCCTCGCCTCCGCCCTGGATGCTGCCCGGAGGATGTGGCGGCTGGTCTGCGAGGATACTAAATGCTGCATCGTTGCCGGAGGAAAATTAAAGCTCAGAGAGAATGATTGCAGTTGTTCCGAGATGAGGGGAATATTGTTGATGGGGGTGGGTTTATATATTCTGTGGAGCGGCGGGGAAGTCCGCGGAATGGGTTAATTTTCTTCCTCGGCGTTGCACCGCCAGTCGTCCTTGGAACTGTTGTTAACGAATCCTTCAAACACGCTTTTCTTTTACCGCCTCCTCCTCGAAAATACAGTGGTTTGAAAATACAGTGCTTTGAAAATACAGTGCTTCCAAGGACGACTGGCGGTGCATCCCCGAGGAAGAAAATTAACCCATTCCGCGGATTTCCCGGCCGCTCCACAGAATATATAACTAAAAAAAGCATAAACATTTAAGGCAATGTATAACTAAAAAAACCCTTTTAAAATTGAACTTTAACATAATATGGAAAAAATAAAATGAAATAATTTTATTTAATTATTCACATGGATATTCTATTAGTCAAATAATCACATGCAATATCAATAACCACTTTTATAATGATGCAATGCATAATGCCAGACTATCATAACCACATAGTCAAGGCCATGTGCCAAGACTACAAATAAGATTTTATCAAGGCCTTGTGCCAAGACACTAGTTTGTCTCATGAGACTTACCGATGCATCGAGGAGCTATAGTGGGATCCACCAGTTACTAATTCCAATTCATTACTCATATGAAAAGTTTGAAACATAACATAAACATTCGTATAAAAACTAGCTTACGAAATGTCAATACTTTATCCACAAACCATGAATGGTATAAAAATAACACATCCACAGTCAAACATAACTCATTAAATAAAATATAGAAGATCTTATTGTAATAGATTAACCTCAATCGAGAATAATGATGGATATTTACATAGATGAAAATAATCATCAAAACTGTTTGAGAGAAATATGCCCCTTTTTCTTGAAAACATTTAAAAGTCACACTATTTGTCAAGAAGCCATTTAAGAATATATTTTTGAATCAAAGTGTCCGATACCTCTTTGAAACTTTTAAAAGGAATTTTAATTTTAAAACATTAATGTTCATATAAATAAATCCTTAAAAACATTTTTAAAACATGGACATTAATGAGAACGATTTAGAATAATAAAGCATTAAAACATTTAAAATGATATTTTAGTTAGAGTTCCTAACCAAAAGAGAGACACTTGAATACAAATAATTGAGGTAATAAAAACTTTATAATATCATGAGAATAAAGGGATTCATGATATAATATGTCAAATTACATTATATACACCATATAAATGTGATTTGGTGTATAGCGACAAAGAAGTCTCAATGAAATGTAAATTGAGATGAAATCTCTTACAAAGACCGTATCCTTAGGTTAAGGATAAATCAAAGTCATAATTATGTGTGAAAAATATAAATACACTCAATATTATTGGATATTCAGTGTAAATCAATCAGAGGAAATTCACACATATTCTTGTAAAAACAACACCAATGAATTGGATATTTAACTCAACAAATAGAGATTGAGTTAAAATTACTCTTATCAGGTTCATATCGATGGCTTGAGAATTTATCAATGGAGTGATTATGTGTATCAAAAGTATATCCATAGAAAGGGGAGTGGAAATTATGTCATAAGAAAATGAATAGTGATTCCACACATAATCTTGGAGTAAAATAATCAATGAAGTATGCGTAAAGCTGAATGAGTGGAAATTGAAATTTCAAAAACCCTTATCGATTTGGTAACTTACTAAACATACACCCATGAAAGAGGATCATATAATGATGATGTAAATATCCATAAATTAAAGTATATTACACAATTAATAAAATCATGGGCAGTACACACACCACATGCAATCAATAAGTGGTGAACAATGGAAATCTCATGGAATTAAAAGTGAGATAAGAAACCCCTTACATTGTACTTTTTCTTTGGTCGAGGGTAGGTTAACCTCCTGTATAATGGTGAAATAATTGTTAACGGATTTGTTTTCCTTTATATTATTTGTTATGTGAGCCATATTTTTTATGGATGGGATGTATCTTATTAATATCCAGAATTATATCATGTCTCTAAACATTATTTTTAATCATCAAATGAAATTTAGTCTTGAATGGATACGTTGGGGAATGAATCTCATCGCGTTCGTGGAGACGGTAATCTGTACGTACGCACAAGCGACAATATCATTATTTTGATAATATATAATTGGATGGTATATCATATATAAAGAATAATTATCATGTTATATTTTATTATTTACATGAATTACACATCATTATGATAACCATACAAATAATAATGTATTGAATACCAATTACACCACGATATGGAGACGGTAATCCGTACATACACACTTATGGTGACATGTCATTCAAAGGATGGATAGAATAATGAATATGGTTGTACCATA
The DNA here is from genome assembly GCA_963277665.1 of Viscum album. Taxonomy (NCBI): domain Eukaryota; kingdom Viridiplantae; phylum Streptophyta; class Magnoliopsida; order Santalales; family Viscaceae; genus Viscum; species Viscum album. The sequence goes on from OY728139.1 coordinate 1,096,470,253, forward strand.
TTTTTAATAACATCATAGTATATAGAATATACTGTAGTTATTATTTTTTAATGGAAATAACAAAGTAAGAAGAAGTGTAAGAATAAAAGAACTTGAAAGAGGGTGGTGAAATTATTACCTCTTCTTCAGGTTCTTCCTTTTGATTTGATCAAAAGGGCTCCTTGGATTTATGACCAAAGGAAGGACTCTATGATGAAGTGAGGGATGTTGAGAGGATATTTGGGCAGGGGTTGGCTGAGCCAAAATGATTTGAATGTGTGAATTAGAGAGAAGGGGGAGTTCCCATTTATAAGAGGGGTGAGGGGCCCCTTAGGAAAAACTTAAAATATTATTTTATAATAAAATAATTTTAGGTTTATAATGAATAAAAAGTGGATTATTTAAGGGATAAGGTAGGGATGGATCTAAAACCACTCAATAAATAGGTTTTAGATCGGTTTGGGTCACTATATTAACCATAACTTTTAGATTTAACTCTTAGTTAAATAGTTTGACATTTATCATGTCTCTTTGTATTTTTATATTATATGGTAAATAAACTTACTATATACTTCCAAGAGAACCACCAGTGGTTCATTAATGATACAAATATCATTATATAAGTCATTTGGCCGAAACTTAGATTTTTAAGAATAGAATATCAATTAATAATATAATATTTTATTTAAAAACTCTTTTATGTCAATTTTGACACTATTTCGTATTTTGTTTTTGCTAAATTCATAACAGAATTATTACTTCTAAAAAAATTCATTTAACCAACCCTAATATGTCATATTAATCTATAAAATAGTGTAATTCATAAAAAGTCTCAAATAACATTTATTTGGATATTTATAATATCAATTATTTTAATATTTCATCAATTATGTAATTACTGCATCATCATTGTGTCATAAATAAATTAAATTAATTATTGTCTAAAAAATAAAAAAAATACCATTATGTAGGAAATCATTTTATCTTTCTAATGAATTTTTATAATCGAATTTATCTTATGGATAACCCTATATTAAAAATGTTTTAGTTTTTAAACTTTGATTTTAACTCTTTCAACTCTTCTTTGAATTAAATACTAATAAATGTCCTAATCTAATCCATGTGGACCGAAGAGGTTCATATTTTATTCCTAAGGTTGTTTTTGGTCTAATTATACTTATCCAATATAATTAGGACATGTGTTAGCATAATAATAATATCATTTTTACCCTTAATTACCATATTTACTTTTAACCGGGGTAAATAAAAGTAAAAAGTTACTATTCACCAAAAATTATTTTTATCTTATTGAACCAAATTTTACTCCTTGATATTAACCGTGTGTCTCAGATTTACGAAATTCAACTCATAGAAGCGGTAAAATTAAGTTTTATGTGAATTTATAAATTCTTCTAGGAGGTGGGTAAAAGACGGTGAAAAGTTCAATAAAATTTTATATATATAATATTATTACAAAATGACTCCAATGAATTATATTGAACTTATATGGGTATTATGTATGTATTTTTACCTAAAATAAATTTAAATAAAATAAATAATAATTTAAATAAAAATTTGGTTTTAAACTATAACTCAGTGTTTTTAATTATTCATCAAAAATTAAAAGCTTTCAGAAACATACCAAAAATTCACCCTAAGCTAATTTTGATATTCTGAATTCAAAAATAAAGTCTATTTTACCAAATTCAAAACATATAAATTGAATTTATTAGTTTAAAATTAATTCCTGTTGTCAAAACCAAAAAGCGTATTTTTATGAAATAATAACTACCAAAAGATTAACATTTGTTTATGTCCAACTTCAAAGTGAAATTACTTCCAATGACAAAAATCAGATTAAATGGTAAAAATATAATCTAATTATACATCCAAATCATTCATATTTATTGTTGAACACTATAAATTATTTTGATTAAAAAAGTTGTTTTCAGTTAAAATATATTATTTTTCACTATTCACCCAAATATGAAAGTTATCAGATTAACACCAAAAATTTATTGAAACTAAATTCTTATATCCTGATCCCAAAGAAAAAGTTTATTTTTTCAAATTGATTATATTAAAGTTTCAAATATTGGATTTAAAAAGGGTTCACCATTAAAAGGAGATAAAATTTCATTTTTTGGAAAATACTTCTTTTATCTGAAAAAATGAATTTGTCCTTACATTATGTCTAAGAAACTCATAATATGGATTCTAAAATTATAAGGGTGATATAAAGTTCATAATTCTTTTAATACTATTCATAACCACTTTTGAACAACTAGTTTGGTAAGTCTTGGTGCGCTTAAACTTGATGTTGCGTGTAGTGTAAGTTATTGAATTACATTGAAGAACTAACATACTATGAAATCTTGGGGTGTTACATTATTCCCTCCTTCAAAAAATTTCATCCTTGAAATTTTTAAAATTGGGCTTGGGAATATAATGGAAAGTCCCACATCGGAAAAAGAGTCAATAAAATTATCACTTTAAAAGAAAGAAAGATAAGTACAAAGGTCACCCAAGATAACCCATACTAGGATTACATGTAGAAAAACATGGATATAGAAGATAAACTAAGTGTCAAGTTCTGATAGAGAGGGATATAAAACATGATTAGGAGAAATTTAACAACAAAAAATACACAAACTTGTGATGGGACAAATGGTCATTAGTTTCCCAGTAGGAAAATTAAACAGACAACATTTTTTTAAAGGTACATTACATAAAGATGAGGAATTTATTTATGAGATTGACTAAGAACATAAAGAGATATACTTACTTTTTAAGTAGAGTTTCAGTCTTTAATAAATTTCTACCACTAACTCATTTTTTTAAATGATGATTTTCAAGAAGACTTGGCCACTCTGGAAGAGCTAGAATAAACTTCTAGAGAATCACATGATCCACAAAGGATAAACTATATATTTAACTTGTCTTTAGAGATTAATCAAAACCAAAATGGTTAGTACAAGATCTGATGATCCCCCAAAAGGATTTCCTTTAGAGAAATAAACACAAATCTTAATTTCTAAAATTAAACCAACAATACCCCAAATTTAAATAAATACCATTCAATAAACAATTGTCCATAAAATCCTTCAATATAATCCAAAAAAATATTGAAACCCAAAACTTAGAAGAATTTGGTTATGTAGTCTTCCACGTTAAATTATATCTCCAAATGACATCAACTACTCTTAAAGTCACATACTTAAAAGTAATTAACCTAATCACATATTCTCTATTATAGGTTAATTATTTCCATAAATAACCCAAATCACTATAAATCCACAATAAAAACATTGATAAAAATCCACCAGTACTACTCAAATGAAATCCCATAGTATTCTATTTTCCTTGGGCATATAGTGTTCCCAAATAAGCGAACATCTTCCAAAATTAAATTTATCACTTAATCACCAAATCATTTTCCTATACTAAGGGTATTCATTTGATAATACATAAGATCCCAAATCAAATTATTATTGATCAATTAAATCATTTAACTAAAAATAATTAGTCACACTAACCAGGGACTTCACGTAGTCCAGTGGTAGGAAATAAATCCCAATCGCACTCTCGTTGTGGGTTCGATTCCCACAGCTTTTTCCGATGCGACGGGTTGTCCCACAGTCTGCATGTTGTCCTTTTTCAAATACTATATTTTATAATAGTACCAAAATGAGATAAATTCCTAAAAATAATATAACCAAAAATTTTATCTCATACATTTCATTTTCAACACAAAATATAATAACTTGTAATTTCCTCAAACCCAATGATCATATAAAACCAAATGGTTATTTATTACTATATCCACAAGAGAAAAGATAAGTCTTCCTCAAATATCATTCTCACATGGAGCACTGGAGGGTTACAAATAGAAGAGAAAATTATTCCAAAGTAATCCCATCAACAAGGAGCACTAATACTTTTAAACATTTCTATAACCATTTATTTCCATATAGCTTCTTCTTTGACCAAGAAAATATCCTATAGAATAGGGAATTCACTCGGATAATGGCCAGGTCCCCTACATTTATGGAAAATGATTGTAAATGGATTCTTGGGACCATATTATTTTCTTCCATAGTACTCTTCATTTTTCCTTGGAAATTATTCACTTTATTCCTTTATTTCCCTCACATAAATCATTTCTTTGTTCCATCAAGACACTTTCCTGGGTGTCTCCTTCCATATTTCCTACATGTTGGAAATTAAGGATTCTTTTCTCCATGGTCTCCACTGCTGGAGCTCTTATCATTCATCACCTTTCTCTTCTTTGTTGAGTCTGGGAGTTGGTTAATATATATGTTGTTGATCATATTTTTGGAAAAACTGATTTGGCATGAACATGATATATTTTACACCAATCAACATTCCATTTTTTTGCTCATTTCCACCACCGTTCCCACCTTGAACATCATTCTCCAAGTTACTATGACTTTCTTGGAATCCATCCATTGACTAAAACCAGAAAGCATTGTGTGAGTAACATTAGTCATAAAATCATTTAGAGAATATCATGACACCATATTCTCAATTTTAAACACCTTAGGATTAACCAAGGTCATTTATTCTCATATTATATTAAAATCCTTCAAATCGGTTTGTAAAGAAAATGTAAATTATCCTAAGAATATCCCATGGGAGTGTCGTAACCAAGAGTGCAGCAAGGCCTGTTGTCATGCACCAGTTCCCGTTTGAGTCTAGCTCAAAGAAGTGTTTTCAGGTTTTTACCCTAGGTACATCTATGCCAGAGACGCCTCTACCTGCTCGTATCCAGACAGGGATGTATTGATTGGAAAACTCAAAAAATCTATACAATACCAAAATTCTAGAAAGTTATTCTATAATAATCCTCAAAGTCTATCTTAGGTCTATGTGATCTAATGAGAGTTTATCTAAATCTAGTTTCCAAGGTTTGTATTAAAATTCCTCTGATACCAACTGTAACGCCCTGACCCCAGTTACCCAGAGTCGGTGCATTGTTACATAACATTGGCATGATCACAAAAGATCAAGTCTCGAAAGACCTATTAGTTTAGTAGCCTTGGAAACACTAGATACATTCATAAATCTTACATTACATAATAAAGTGAAAAACTAAAACAACATAGTCTCTATAGTCCACACTCATCTCCCCTCAGACTATCCCTACTGGTCAATCATAAAATACTTCTTCACATCCTGGAAAAAATAAAACAGAGAAATGGGTGAGCTCAGATGCTCAGTAAGGATAACAATATAGCAGAAACATTCTTAAATGAGCATAAAAATTTAAGGCAATGTATAACTAAAAAAAAGCCTTTTAACTTGAACTTAAACATAATATGGAAAAAATAAAATGAAATAATTCCATTTACTTATTCACATGGATATTATACTAGTCAAATAATCACATGAAATATCAATAACCACTTTAATAATGATGGAATGCATATTGCCAGACTATCATAACCACATAGTCAAGGCCTTGTTCCAAGACTACAAATAAGATTTTGTCAAGGCCTTGTGCCAAGACACTAGTTTGTCTCATGAGACCTACCAAAGCATTGAGGAGCTATAGCGGGTTCCACCAATCACTTACTAAGTCCAATGCATTCCTCATATGAAAGGTTTGAAACATAACATAAACATTCGTATTAAAACTAGCATACGAAATGTCAATACTTTATCCACAAACCATGAATGGTATAAAAATAAAACATCCACAGTCAAACATAACTCATTCAATACAATATGGAATATTGTATTGTAATTGATTAACCTCAATGGATAATAATGAAGGATATTGACATAGATGAAAATAATCATCAAAACTATTTGAGAGAAATATCCCTCTTTTTCTTGAAAACATTTAAAAGTCACACTATTTGTCAAGAATACATTTAAAAATAGATTTTTGAATCAAATTGTCCCATACCACTTTGAAACTTTTAAAAGGAATTTTAATTTTAAAACATTAATGTCCATATAAATAAATCCTTAAAAGTCATTTTTAAAACATGGACATTAATGAGAAAGATTTAGAATAAAAAATATTTAAAACATTTAAAATGATATTTTAGTTAGAGTTCATAACCAAAAGAGAGACACTTGAATACAAATAATTGAGGAAATAAAAAATTTATAATATCATGATAATAAAGGTATTCATGATATACTATGTCAAAGTACATTATATACACCATATAAAAGTGATTTGGTGTATAACGACAAAGAAGTCTCAATGGAATGTAAATTGAGATGAAATATCTTATAAAGACCATATCCTTTGGTTAAGGATAAATCAAAGACATAATTATGTGTGAAAAATATAAATAAACTCAATATGATTGGATATTCATTTTAAATCAATCATAGGACATTCACACATATTCTTGTAAAAACAACACCAATGAATTATATATTTAACTCAACAAATGGAGATTGAGTTAAAATTACTCTTATCAAGTTCATATCGATGACTTGAGAATTTATCAATGGAGTGATTATGTGTATCAAAATTATATCCATAGAAAGGGGAGTGGAAATTATGACATAAGCAAATGAATAGTTATTCCACACATAATCTTGGAGTAAAATAATCAATGAAGTATGTGTAAAGACGAATGAGTGGAAATTGAAATTTCAAAATCCCTTATTGATTTGGTAACTTTTGAAACATACACCCATGAAATAATGATAATAAAATTATGATGTAAATATAAATTTATTAAAGTATATTAAAAAATGAATACAATTATGGGTAGTACACACACCACATGCAATAAATAAGTGTTGAACAATGGAATTCTCACCGAATTAAAAGTGAGATAAGAAACCCCTTACATTGAACTTTTCCCTTGGTCGTGGGTTGGTTAAACTCCTGTATAATGGTGAAATAATTGTTATTGAATTATACAAGAATCATATACATTAATATGCTATCATATATGATATTTTAACATTGTTTTTTTAATAATGTATTAGTATTATCGTCGTTTCGTGTGTTAACAGATTCGTTTTCCTTTATATTCTTTGTTATGTGAGCCATATTTGTTATGGATGGGATGTATCTTATTCATATACATAATGATATCATGTCTCTAAAAATTATTTTTAATCATCAAATGAAATTTAGTCTTGAATGGATATGATGGGGAATGAATCTCATCGCATTCGTGGAGACGGTAATCCGTACGTACGCACGAACGACAATATCATTATTTTGATAATATATAATTGGATAGTATATCATATATAAAGAATAATTATCATGTTATATTTTATTATTTACATGATTTACACATCATTATTATACCCATCTAAATAATAATGTATTGAATAACAATTACACCAGGACGTGGAGACGGTAATCCGTACGTATGCACGTATGGTGACATGTCATTCAAAGGATGGATAGAATAATGAATATGGTTGTACCATATTTTTAATAACATCACAATATATAGAATATACTGGATTTATTATTTTTGAATGGAAATAACAAAGTAAAAAGAAGTGGAAGAAGAAAAGAACTTGAAAGAGGGTGGTGAAATTATTACCTCTTCTTTGGGTTCTTCCTTTTGATTTGATTAAAAGGGATCCTTAAGTTGGATTTATAACCAAAGGAAGGCCTCTAGGATGAATTGATGGAAGTTGAGAGGATATTTGGGTAGGGTTTGGCTGATCCAAAAGGATTTTAAGGTGTGAATTAGAGATAAGGGGGAGTTCTCTTTTATAAGAGGGGTGAGGGGCACCTTAGAAAAAACTTAAAATATTATTTTATAATAAATCATTTTCGGTTTCTAATGGATAAAAATTGGATTATTTATAGGATAATGTAGTTTTGGGTCTAAAACCACTCAACCAATATATTTTAGACAGGTTTGGGTTACTATATTAACCTTAACTTTTAGATTTAACTCTTAGTTAAATAGTTTGACATTACCATGTCTCTTTGTATTTTTATATTATATGGTTAATAAAATTACTATATACTTCTAAGTGAACCAGAAGTGGTTAATTAATGATACAAATATCATTATATAAGTCCTTTGGCTGAACCTTATATTTTTAGGAATAGAATATCAATTAATAATATTTTATTTTATTTAAAAACTCTTTTATGTCAATTTTGACACTATTTGGTATTTTGTTTTTTCTAAATTCATAACAGCATTATTACTTCTAAAACAATTCATTTAACCAACCCTTATATGTAATATTAACCTAGAAAATTAGTGTAATTCATAAAAAGTCTCAAATTACATTTATTTGGATATTTATAATATCAATTATTTTAATATTTCATTAATTAGGTAATTACGACATCATCATTGAGTCATAAAAAAATTAAATTATTTAATGTATAAAAAATATAAATAAAATATCATTATGTAGGAAATCGTTTTATCTTTATAATGAATATTTATAATCTAATTTATCTTATGGATAACCCTATATTAAAAATGTTTTAGTTATTAAACATTGATTTTAACTCTTTTAACTCTTTTTTGAATTAAATAATAATAAATGTCCTAATTAATCCAAGTGGACTGAAGATGTTCATATTTCATTCCTAAGGTTTTTTGGTGGAATTATAGTTATCCAATAGAATTAGGATATGTGTTAGGGTAATAAAAATATCATTTTTACCCTTAATTACCCTATTTACATTTAACTGGGGTAAATAAAAGTAAAAAGTTACTATTCACCAAAAATTATTTTTATCTTATTGAACCAAATTTTACTCCTTGATATTAACAGTGTCTCTCGTATTTTAGAAATCCAACTCACAAAAGTGGTAAAATTAAGTTTTATGTGAATTTACAAATTCTCCTAGGAGGTGGGTAAAAGACGGTGAAAATTTCAATAAAATTTTATATATCTAATATTATTAAAAAATGAATCCAATGAATTACATTGAACTTATATGGGTATTATGAATTTATTTTGACCTAAAATAAATTTAAATAAAATAAATAATTTTTTAAATAAAAATTCAGTTTTAAACTATAACTCATTGTTTTTAATTATTCATAAAATATTAAAAGTTTTCAGAAACATTCCAAAAATTATCCCTAAGCTAATTTTGATATTATGAATTCAAAAATAATGTCTATTTTACCAAATTCAAAACATAGAAATTTCATTTATTAGTTTAAAATTAATTCCCGTTGTCAAAACCAACAAGCGTATTTTTATGAAATAATAACTAACAAAAGATTGACATTTGTTTATGTCCAATTTCAAAGTGAAATTACTTCCAATGAAAAACATAGGATTAAATGGTAAAAATATAATCTAATTATACATCCAATCCATTCATATGTATTGTTGAACACTATAAATTATTTTGATTAAAAAGGTTGTTTTCAGTTAAAATATATTATTTTTCACTATTCACCCAAATATGAAAGTTATCAGGAAAACACCAAAAATTTATTGAAATTAAATTCTTATATCTCGATCTCAAAGAAGAAGTTTATTTTTTGAAATTGAATATATAAAAGTTTCAAATATTGGATTTAAAAAAAGCTCACCATTAAAAGGCGGTAAAATTGCATTTTTTGAAAAATACTTCTTTTATCTGAAAAAAATGAATTTGTCATTACATTATGTCTAAGAAACTCATAATATGGATTCTAAAATTATAAGGGTTATATAAAATTAATAATTCTATTAATACTATTCATAACCGCTTTTGAACGGCTAGTTTGGTAAGTCGTGGTGCGATTGAACTCGATGTTGCGTGTAGTGTAAGTTATTGAATTACTTTGAAGAACTAACATACTATGAAATCTTGGGGTGTTACAAAACCTTTAACAATTAATAAAAAAAGTTCTGAATCGATGAATGTTATTACATATGGATAAAGGGAAAGGGGTAAAACAAAAGTTCAAATCAAAAAAATCTAAATGATCAACTAACTGATGAAAAATATCTTCTGAAAGCACCTTTACCACACCTGTTCAATATCCACATTTACCAACATTGAAGGTTAATGCAGATACAAAGTCACAAAATGCTAGTAATTACATAGTTTATTTTAAAGAAAAAATCTACTGATAGTCTATTACAGACTACATTTCTCTTGAAAATTTAAATGAAATCCTCATGTATGAATGGATAGGATTATCAGTTTTAAATGTATACATGAGGTATGTTTTTATGATTTTTCCAATAGATGATATACTATGTTAACTAGAAATAAATACATTTAATATTTTTTTATAGGAATATATATGAATAACAAAATAATGGATTAACCGATGAACATAAATTTGGACTCATTAGTCCCCACATCACTTCTACATAAAAAAAGAATAAAAAAAGGATGAAATAGTGATAACACAGGCCAAATCATTTGGAATCAAAATTATGTATGACAAACCATTATTAATACCAATGATATAGTGGCAAAAATCAACAATTTAATAATATCAAATATATTTTCATTTCTTTCTTTACTTATTATTTTTTGTGTTTTTAAGAAACATTGGATACTCATTACAGTCAGTTTTCATACTTCAAATATTTATTTTCTGGGTTCAATGCATGGATACCCAACAAACTGACCACATATCATGGTGTTTATCAATTTTTAATACACTACATACAACATTTTAGAACTAAGCTTAAAATTATATATTTTATATTATGTTTTAATGAGAATTCTGTTATGATAGGGTGATGTTTAAATATTGTGAAATTCATGGCATGAAGATTACCCATGCAAACAAGGAGCCTGAAAAGTTCTACAAGAGGAAAATTATTAGGGTATATATAATATTATTTCAATATCCAAACACATATAAAAACAAATTACTTATTTTTCTCAATGTTTATTTAGTTTTTGAAATAAAAAAATGGAAAGGATGTGATTATTATGTTTGTAAATTTATGAGATATATCATATTCCATCAACAAACTAGCATCACTGAAGAGGTATTTTCGATGATAGTTACTATTTAATTTAAAATATTTATTAATCCTTTGTGTATTTATATTTTTCTACTACTACTATGATTGTTTAAAATACTCATATTCACATGATGATATAGATTTTCATATAAATGAATGGGTTACATACCTGATGATAGAATGTACACATATAACATGAAGACATGACTTCTATATAAGTAATGGATTATTTTATATTTATGATTGATTTATTTATTTTTAGTATTTATCACATAATGTTTTTTCTTATACAAGTGGATTCCTTTTTTTTTAGTTGGGGTGGTTTGTTCGAAACTACTCATGCTCATGAGAGATTGTACTTCAAGTCTAAAAATAAGATAATTACAAAAAAGAAACGAGTCAAGAATGTATAAAATCATCATGAAAAGTTCAATTCCTAATACTTATTTAATTAAAATTTTCACCATTTTATCTACTATTTTAATGTCAATTTACTTATCATTTTTATCTAATAATTATTTAGTTTTTTTCATAGATCTTTTAAGAATTCATATTTTTTTCTTTAAACTATCTACAAAAATCCACAAAAACAGATAACATGTCCATTTCATCCAATGTTACCACACATTACTTTTTATTTCTTTGCTGAATTTCCAACACTACATATTGAGTTGATGTTCTAATCCAAAAAATATTTCTTGTTATTGAAAATCATATGAGTACAAGAAGGTTTTAATCTATGAACATTGAATCAATATAAAGCATTGGAAGTTCAAAAAAGAAAGAAAATTGGATGGTGTGGCTAGTATAACTCGAGTTGTGTGTTTTTTATTTAAAATTGAATTAATTTTAGTAAAACAGATAAGTCACATACTCAAAACAAAGAAATAACATTTGTATTATTTTGATACTTTAGGTAAAAAATCCATAAGTCATTTTTGACATGTAGGAATAAGACTCACCTCAATCCAATGCATAGTGTGATAGGTATAATTCCCATTGTGTCTATTTATTTAAAATTGAAATTAATTTTAGTAAAAATAACAAGTGACATACTAAAAATTGAAAAAATGCATTCATATTGTTTTGATATTTAGTAAAACGATCTATATGTCATTTGTGATGTCTAGGGATCAACCACACCTTAATATTATACACAGTGTTACCGATACAACACAATATGTGCCTTTTTATTTAAAATTGACATCAATTTTTGTAAAAAGAACAAGTGACATACTAAAAACCAAGAAAACATATTCATATTATTTTGATAATTTAGTAAAATTATCCATAATTCATTTTTGACATTTGGGAATCAATTGAACTACAATACGATGCATATTGTGACTGATATGACTCCAAGTGGGTATTTTTATTTAAAATTGGCATTAATTTTAGTAGAAATAATTAGTGAAAAACTGAAAACCAAGAAAAAACATTTGGATTGTTTTTATACTTTAGTAAAAAGACCTATGAGTCATTTATGACATATAGGAATCACCCACACCTCAAACCGAAACACTGTGTGACCAGTATGACTCAAAGTGTCTTTCTGTTATCAGTTTTAAATTGACATTTTAGGTAAAAATGTGTGCCATTCATTGAAAACCAAGTAAACATGATCTTATTTTCTTGATGATATAGGAAAATGATTCATAAGTTATTTGTGATGTGTAGGAAGTAATCACATATCAAATCGATACACGATGTGACCGGTATTACTCAAAGTATGCATTTCTAGTTTTAATATCATTTTAATAAAAAACAAAAGTGACATAATAAGAAACAATAAAATGAATTCATATTGATTTGATAATTTATTAAAACAATACATAAATCGCTTGTGACATTTAAGAATCAACCACACATCAATTCTATGCACGGTGTGACCGATATAATTCAAAGTGTGTCTATTTATTTAAAATTGATATTAATTTTAGTAAAAAGAAAAAAATGACACACTGAAAACAAAAAAAAACACATATTAATTGTTTTGATACTTTAGTAAAATTATTTATAAGTCTTTTATAACATGTATGAATCAACCACACCTCAAAATTATGCACGATGTGACTGGTATAATTCTAAGTGTGTTTTTTTATTTAAAATTGAAATTAATTTTAGTAAAAAGAAAAAGAAACATACTAAAAACTGAAAAAATGCATTCTTATTATTTTGATACTTTTTTTAAAATGATCCATAAGTAATTTTTGACATGTAAGAATCAACCAAGCCTCAATATGATTCATGGTGTGACCGATATGACTCAAAATGTTTGTTATCAGTTTAAAATTGACATTTTAGTTCACAACATGCCACTCACTGAAAATAAATAAAATGAACTATTATTATCTTGATGATTAATGAAAATGATTCATAAGTCAATTGTGAAATGTAGGAAGTTCTCTCATGTCAAAACGATACACGATGTGACTGATATGGCTCAAAGTGCGTGTTTTCAGTTTTAAATGAAATTTTAATAAAATACACAAGTGACATAATCAGAACTAAGCAAAACATTCAGATTGTTTTTATAATTTAATAAAATTATGTATAAGTAATTTTTGTTGTGTATGAATTATCCACACCTAGATTCGATGCACGGTGTGTCCAGTATAATTCCAAGTGTGTCTATTTTTTAAAATTGACATTAATTTTAGTAAAAAGAACAAGTGGCATACTGAAAACTGAGAAAAAACATTCATATTCTTTTGATACTTCAGGAAAATGATCCACAAGTCATTTTTGATATGTATGAATCAATTTTACCTCAATATGATAGACGGTGTGACTGGTATAACTCCAAGTGTGTCTTTTTATTTAAAATTGACATTAATTTTAGTAAAACTAATAAGCGACATACTAAAAAATGAGCAAACATATTCATATATTTTTTTGATAATTTAGGAAAAATGATCCATATGTCATTTGTGATATGTAGAAATCAAAGAAACCTAAATCTGACACATAGTGTGATCAATTTGACTCCAAGTGTATTTTTATATTTTAAATTGACATTAATTTTAGTAAAAGGTACAATTGACATACTAAAAATCAATCAAAATCATTCATATTATTTTGATAATTTATAAAAATAACCCATGATTCATTTTTGATGTGTAAGAACCAGACAAACCTCAATCTGATGCATGGTGTGACATATATGACTCAAAGTGTCTGTTATCAAGTTAAAATTGACATTTTAGTTCAAATCCCATGTCACTCATTGAAAACCAAGAAAACATGCTCTGATTTAAATGATAATTTGGGAATGTAATTCATAAGTCATTTTTGATGTGTAAGAAGTAGTATCATGTCAAAAAGACACACAATGTGACCAGTATGACTCAAATGTGTTTTTCTAGTTTCAAATGACATTTTAGTAAAAAACACAAGTGACATACTAAAAATTTGTTAAACACATTCAGATCATTTTGATAATTTAGGAAAATGATCCATAAGTAATTTTTGATGTATAGAAATTAGACACACCTCAATCCGATGCACGATGTGAATAGTATAACTTCAAGTGTGTCTTTATTTAAAATTGACAATAATTTTAGTAAAAAGAACAAGTGAATTACTCAAAATTGAGAAAACACATTCGGATTGTTTTGATACATTAGGACAACGATCCATAGACCATTTCTAATGTGTAGGAATCAACCCCACTTGAATATGATGCACAATGTGATCAGTATTACTCCAATTGTTTATTTTTATTTAAAATTGACATTTTATTAATGTATTCTTTCATATTAATCTTTAATTTATTTATTTATAGTATTACTAACATAAGATTTTTTTTCTTGGGTTGAGATGATTTGTTTGGTAGCTGATACTATGAGTGGAATTTTTTGAGAGAGGATCATGGGTGCCAATGATGAAGAAACATTAATGTTCTTAAATGTTTGTGAATAATAATTGTAAATGTAATTATACAGAACATTTTTTGAAATGTATATAGTAGTGTTTTTTATTAATGATGTAAAATTAATTTCAATTAAATTATATATTTTACATATAGTTAATGGATATTTACTATAGTGTGCTATTATATAAACAACACATTGCAACAAGTTGGGAAATTATCAGTGCTAATGAAGGTGCCGATAAAAAGGGTCCTTTATCAGTAATAAAATAGCACTGATAAAGGGTGTCCTTTTATTTTTTAGTGTTGATATAAAAGAACCCCCCTTTAATAGCAGTAAGGACAATAATGCTTTTTAGCACTGTTAGAGATCATTTTATGCACCATTAAAGGTCTTGTTTGTAGTAGTTTTATATTTAGTGGATGTTTGAAATTTCATTTAGAATGTAGTAAAACATCCTCTAAATTTTGTGCATATATTTTTTAATTTTTACATATCATGTTTTTAATCAATAATATCTGTGTTTTTTAAATTAATTGTGTTTGGAAATATTGATGAAATTATTTACATTTTTATTAAATTTATATATGATTATGCTATGTTTTTTGTTTTAATTAGATTATTTTTATACTTTATATCTTATAAGATTTTAAAGTTACCTATTTTAATTTTTTTCTATGTTTTAATTAGTTAACATTTAAAGCTTATAAAAATAAAAATATATGTAAAATACAAATGAAAAGAAAAATTCAATTTAATAGAATAAATTTTTGTTTTAAATCCTTTATGTCAAAAAACATAAATGAGTACAATCACTCTCTATGTTGAGGTCCCATACCATAATCTAGTGTGTGAATGGGACTCCCATATAGAGATCATTGACCTATATGCTTGGGTGGTGTATAATGTGCGGTAGAGGGTTGATCTTCATGAACAGGAAACTCATATGTATGATGTTATTCCTATGTTTCAATGGGAGGAGGCTTCAGCTGGATGTCGTCGTGAAATCCCGATCCTTCTACCACTGCATTAGTAGAAGGACTTGTCATCATCGCCTGGAAGGATTGTAAAGGATCGATCATGAAATCTAGAGTCATGAGAAATTACTCCTAATAGAAGATCAGATCAAATTTATGTGGATAAAAATGTGGATATCCTGACAAAAAAAAAGGATCCCATACCCCCTGATGAACATCCCCAATCAGATGAGGGTGTACTTCTAGAGGGCCAACCTCTGTCTGTGAAACAAGTGAGGCCTCACGCGGAACACAATGTAGTTTACATTATCATCATCATGTATCCTCTGAATCATTAGCTATTGGAGGTGGTTCCTAATTAGGAACCTATACTTCCTGAGTAGGAAAATCATCTCCCTGGGGTGGATGATCAAAGATACTATCATGAACCACATGATAAGATAACATCGTCCCCTGTGCTGCAGTATGGATCAATGTCATTCTAGAAACTTCATCCACCTCTGGATCAGCCATGTAGACAATATTCTGTAGTTGACCTCTACTGTGTGTAGTAAGATACAATATATACTTTAATATACACCATGGCGCATACTCGAGGTGGTCTAATAGATGGAATCACATCGTACACACACCCATGATATGAAACGATGATCATATATCCCATAGGTTGAGATACTTGATATATCATTGGTTTCAGTTGATATCCTACCTTCTAATCAGCTTCATAGAATAAAGTGACGGTCACTCTCTCGGTGGAATCAGAATACGCTGAATAAATCCAAACAGACAC
This sequence comes from Viscum album, assembly GCA_963277665.1. NCBI lineage: Eukaryota > Viridiplantae > Streptophyta > Magnoliopsida > Santalales > Viscaceae > Viscum > Viscum album. The sequence goes on from OY728139.1 coordinate 1,096,486,788, forward strand.
ATGAATCAATCAGGATAGTGCCACTCAATAATATTAATGTGAATGAGATTCACTATATCCATCACATCATGAAGTCTAATAGTGAATTATTTAGGAAAATAGTATAATAAATACCAGTTTTTCATCCATGTAATTTTAAATGACATGTGAGATTTGTCAATAAATATTGTTATTAAAAACCAAAAATGATGATATTATGAAATTGGTTAGTCAATGAACGATTGTATATACTTATATAGTTTGGTATTAGAATATCCAACTTGAGATGGTATGCATCCAAATTGTGTCTCATAGACTTGATGAAGTGGTGTTCCTGACTCCACCTATAAAATAAAACATTGAAAGTGATAAATAATAAGAAATTAAATTCAATAACTCATGTTAGAATAAGAAACCAATAGAGATGAGTGATCATACTAGTGTCCACATGGATCATCACATAGAACATCTATATATAACTCTAGACCAAAAACAATAGGGGAGAGGTGAGGTATGCACTACTATGACCACATCTGAAGAAGGTTGACACATACCCTGAGATTAGTGTGGTCTAAGTATAATGTTGTGCATAAGGCTATGTACGTGTTTCCAAGAATGAATATCCCCATATGTATCTTCTGAACTAATCAAAATCCTCTAGTAGGTCCAAATAAATCATGTGGACATGCATACTAGATTTATTAGTTCAAAACATCCCTCCAATGATCTGTAAGATATATGCACGGGCATGACACAAGAGAGTTTACTCAACAACGTCAACAGGTAACTGTGAAAAATGAATCTCCAGCCATCTCATGGTAATGGAACAATGATCCATAGAATCCTAATCCTCCAAAATTTCAAGGCCTAGAAATCACTATTTAATCTTAGGCTAGTCTCCATGAGTGGGCCCTATAACTACATCCTCTTGGATAGGAAGACCAAGCATGACTACCAGATTTTCAAGGGTGATGGTTATCTCTCTCTCAAGAAACTAAAATTTTCTTGTCTCCAGTCTCTATCTCTCAGCGAGGAAATAAAGTAGATGATGATCAATGAATATTAAACTAGATACCTCAATTCCATAGAATCCAACACAACATATGTATGGTATAATAGTGGCTAGAGGCAGAATGTGATGATAAGGCAGTTCTCAATATACCCCGATCTATTGAACCTCACATACTACTACCACATCATGTGAAATATGACTAAACTAGTTTTGATTAGTTTAGTATTATCCATATCTTTGTAAAAAAATGAAACAAGACTTAAGTGTAAAATGTAAATATGACTTTATGTCCAACAAAAGTTTATGACTGGTATAATGTAAGACATAACATGTCTATTACCATTTTTTTATGAAGTTTTTATTACCCAAAGAAAATGGAATTTCTTTAGGTTTTTCAATGCATATTTCTAAAGTGGTTTTAGATATATTTTTACCTTGGAAATGGTGTTTTGTAAGATATGGTTTTATATATTTATATATATTAAATTTATGTCGTCTTTATCTAAAATTTTATTAGAAAATAAGTCACATTTTTTGGAAAGTGAGGTAAAAGTAAGAGAAAACATCAAATCAATTTATTTATCCATGATAAAATAATAATTATGATCATAAAAAGTAAAATGGACTACAAAAAACCCATTAAATAACACATGAATTCTTTACAACAAATAAGAAATACCTTTATATTTTTCAACATAACAGAGTTTTAATGAGATGACCCCAACTTCATAAGTGAAGTAAAATCCAAATTATTTTCATATGGTATCTTAATAACATATTCCAAAGGAATGTGCTTAACTTTTTAATTTTTAAAATCTTTCTGTCTTTTAATGAAAGGACTCCCCATATGGTAAATATTTCATTAGAAGGATTAAGGATTTTCAAAATTAAAAAGTAAGTACATCCCTTTAGAAGATGTTATCAATATTCCATATAAAAATAAGATGGATTTTAGTTCACTTCAAAATTCAAACTCATATAATCCAAAATCTATTCTATTGAAAAATTCAAAGGTCTTTCTTATCTATTATTAAAAATTAATGTGTTATTTAATGGTTTTGTTGTTGTTTATTTCACTTTATATGATCATAATTGTCATTTTATCATGGATAAATAAATTGTTTTATTGTTTTCTATTATTTTTACCTCAATTTAAAAAATATTATGTGACTTATTTTATAATAAACTTTTAGATAACGAAGAATTTTCTTATAACCTAACACAACAATAGTTTGACTTCAACAAATAATTTAGATCTCAAATGGCGTTCTTTGTAATTTATGTATGATTTATCACATGATTTTATGTTTCATTATTATTTTCTCACATGATTTATTTATTTTTTATCTATGGATAGTTTGATTATACTTTCATTTCACCTCACATGTACTGGTCATATTTCTTGTAATGTGAATATGAAAGGATTATTATTATTTGATAGTAAAAGTATTCATAAATGTCAAAAAATTATAAAAAATGAAAGATATTATATTAACACCATGTAATTAATAATATGAGAACATCACATTAGAGACGATACATCATTGTGTTTGAGAGTGTGAACTCGATCAAAAAATGTTAGGAAATCATTTCCTGTTATGACTTTCTTAATAAAATATGCTACATCTAAAAAATTTACCTTATTCTTGAAGACATTCAATATCATTCCACATCCTTCAGGGCTTCAGTCTCCCTGGTTGACGCAACCTAAAGATATCATATATAAATATCGGCTGGTCTTTGGGCATTGGAAAATATCGAAACTCCCTAACATACATCCATGGTGCAACATAACAGTTAGAAATAGTGTCTATCTAATACATTAGATCAATACATACTTCCCATGATATATTCACAGGGGCACATGTTGCACTGGCATGTGCGCATAACAACCATAATGTTGGAATTTTCCACATTGTCATTGCCTTGATTCTAGTATTACCTGTAAGACCTAACCGCTTCTATTTGTGATGGGGTCTAAACACTCTTGAACTTCAAATCGAGAGTCTTATGAGTGGAAAAGGTGAAATCAATAAGAAGAAGCTTCTTCAATGTTATTTTCATTCTCTCATTGAAAGTTTCTTCTATACCTTAGGCCCTACTAAATCCCATACGAGAATCGTTTTTTTATCAACAAAGTACATCACACAACAATAAAATGTATCCTAAACTAGGTTAGTTATAGGTAACTTTTGAATCCCCTTGAAGACACCATTGATGCACTCCAAAATGTTTGTGGTCATGTTTTTAAACCTCTTCACCCCATCATATGCCAATGCCCATTTTTATTTTGGAATCCATATCATATAATCATACAACCTTTGATTAGCCTTGTGTATTTTTTTGAAATGTTATTCAAAACACCATTGATACGTATCATATGCTACATAGAAGTGATCATATTTCACATAAATGTTTTTATCATTATGTTTAAATAGTAAAAAATAATAATGGAATTTCATACCAAGTCTCATGATTTCCTTCATTATAGGTTCATTATAGAATATTTTTCACATGTTTCTATAAATGTGCCTGATGTAGTACTAACGATATGCATTTGGGGGTCTCTATATATCAGGATCTACATTGATTGACTCATTGATTTAATGATGATGATTAGATATAAAAAAACACCTAAAATATAGGTGTAATGGTTATTGATACATTCAAAAAACAAACTCCTTGATTTGTATTTTTCCTTATCCACAAAGGAAAATTAAAGATGAATATGTGAATGGTTTCCATCTTTTGTTTCCAAAATAAAAAATATTCCATTTTAATTTCCATATAGAAACATTCCATCAATCTGCATAAACTATTTTTAGAAAGAAAATGCAGAAATTAAGGGGAGGAATTCCAAAAAAAACTGATGAAATTGAAAACGAGATGGATAAATTTGGTTATCTTGATACACATGTTCGTTCATATCAATATGGAATGAAACTTAGTCACTGTTTCTCAATAATAATGGAAATTATGGAAACACCTGATATGAGACATCCCAAACACATTAACCTTCACAATTACCTTCTGTTTCTCCATCCATGCCTTATTATAGGAAATACTATAACCAAAATATTTATTTTATCTTATCTTGAAAAGGGGAAAAAGAAAATCTTGGTAGGTCCTAATAATATTGACGACAATAGATGACACAAGTTCATCATCCAATGAAGTATGATATTATGTCAGGTTTAGCTGAACAGAAGTATGAGCTGCCTCAATCTTTGAAATTATCCAACCTCTAAATGAAATGTCAAGAATTTCCCTCAAGTAAAATCTACAATCATACCCATATTTATCACACCGTATGATATATTTTTAATAATTGTTTCTTGAAGTAAATATATACAGTTCCTCTCAATATGAAATCTTTTTAGTATGTTTTTTAATGCATCTTTACTTATAAAATCCATTACAACATGTAATGTTTTGTCCATATCACTAAACATATCCACTAAAACTCTAGGAAACTCAGTTGCATATGTAATAACATTCCAATCAAATTCAAGAAAAATGAAATTTCTTCCTACCAATATATGAAGAGTGGTGGATTATTTATTATTGGTTGAGGCTACTATATAACTACTATATTTCTAGAAACTTCTTCCCCAATTTCTATAGCTCCCTTCACATCAAAACTTTAGTCTTATTCTGTTCCATCATTAAAAATTACTCTTCAGAAGTCAAATTTAAATGTATATATAGAATATCAGCTAGATTTTCCTCTTCTACATCATAGGGAATAACATAAATTTCTTGGGACGACCCTTCTTCAATTACTATGGTAAGTCTATGTCTTTGTACAATTGGACTTTTTTTGTTTTACAGTAGAAACCTCAACATATAACTCCATCATGAAACCATCTAAATGTTGGTAAAATAAATTAATTGCTTGGACCCAGTTCTCATTAGTAACCAATGTACAAGCTAGATTCCATAATGTAGTCGGGAATTGCTAATTTATATTACAAATAGACTTTATCTCTTGATTAGGTACCATATTTAAGTAACCATGAATTTTTTCTTGAGGTTCACTTAGGGTTACATAATCATATGTCCTAACCATTGTTGTTGATTATGTACTATAAGAATCTCCTTTATCAATTTGAATAGCCTCCCCATAGGATTAGATACAGGCAAACATGATTCTCTACATGAAAAATGTTTTCTGGTGATGATTTTGATAGTGTAATTACTGTTGACAATGAGGGTTGACCATACAATCTTCATTATACTAAAATTTTAGAAAGTATTTTTATATCCTTAAAGATAACACTAATGTTTCAAATTATAATTTGTAATCTTCCAAAAGGTATGTTCAATAGTTAATAAAGAAATTATAAATCATCTAAATCATATCTCATAGGAGTGTCAAAACAAGTGTGTAACAAGACCCATTGTTGTACACTAGTTCCCAATCAAGTCTATCTCAATACAGTGTTTTGGGGTTTTACCTCTAGGTATAATTGTGCTAGAACCACATCCACTTGTATTATTCATACATAGATTTGATTGCTTAAATAACCATATAATCTTTATGATACCAATATTTTAGAACATATTCTTACATCCTAAAAGATGACAATAGTGTTTTGCAGTACAATTTTTAACTTTCATAATGGCACGTTCAATGGTTTATAAATAGAATGTGATTCATCTAAAACATATCCATCAAGATTAACAAACCATGCATGGAATAAGGTATGAATCATCTAAATCACAAGAGTAACAAATCGTGTGTGCGGTTAAGCCTCTAACATTTAGTTTTCCAACTTTCATCCTATTTTTATTCTATATTAATTCAAAGTTAATCAATAGCTAATCATTAATTAATTATTAGTTAATAATTCTATAATCATTAATTAATCCTACATTAATTATACCTTAATCAATCATTAATCATTATTTAAACATTAATTCATTAATAGACAACAAATAGTTACTTTATATATAATTATTATTTAATTAATATTTAATCATTAAGTAATTATTAGTTAATAATTCTTTAGTCATTAGTTAATCATTAGTTAATAATTATTTAATAATTATTTAATCATTATTTAATCATTATTTAATCATTATTTAATCATTATTTAATCAATATTTAATCATTATTTAATAAATAGTTAATAATTCTTTAATAATTAGTAAATAATTAGATAATAATTAGTTAATCATTAGCTAATCATTAGTTAATCATTAGTTAATAAATCTTTATTTATTAGTTAACCATTATTTAACCAATATTTAATCATTAGTTAATCCTATATTAATTATACCCCAATCAATCATTAATCACTATTTTATCATTACTTCATTAGAAGATAACAAATAGATACTTTATATATAACTATTAGTTAATTAATAGTTAATCATTAAGTAATTATTAGTTTATCATTGTTTATTCATTAATTAATCATTAATTAATCATTATTTAATCATTAGTTAATCATTAGTTAATAGTTATTTAATATTAGTTAATTATTAGTTAATCATTAGTTAATCATTAGTTAATTATTAGTTAATCATTCTTTAATAATTAGTAAATCATTCTTTAATCACTAGTTAATCATTTTTTATTCATTAGTTAATCATGATTTTATCATTAGTTAATCATTAGTTAATCATTCTTTAATAAATAGTTAATCATTAATTAATTATTAGTTAATAATTAGTTAATCAATATTTAATTATTAGTTAATCATTATTTAATCATTTTTAATTATTAGTTAATCATTACTTAACCATTCTTTAATCATTAGTTAATCATTAGTTAATAATTAGTTAATCAATCATTAATCATTAGTTAATCATTCTTTAATCATTAGTTAATCATTACTTAATCATTTTATAATAATTAGTTAACCATTATTTAATCATTAGTTAATCATTCATTAAAGATAACTTAATCATTCTTTAATCATTAGTTATTGATTCTTTAACCATTAGTTAATCATTATTTAATCATTAGTTAATCATTTGTTAATCAATATTTAATCATTACTTAATCATTCTGGAATCATTCTTTAATAATTAGTTAATCATTAGTTAATCATTCCGTAATCATTAGTTAACCATTCTTTAATCATTACTTAATCTGTACATAATCATTAGTTAATAATTCTATAAACACCAGTTAATCACCAATTAATCATTATTTAATCATTATTTAATCATTATTTAATCTTTATTTAATCATTAGTTCATCATTCTTGAACCATTCTCTAATCATTCTTTAATCATTAGTCAATCATTAATTAATCACTAGTTAATAAATCTTTAATCATTTGTTAATAATTCTTTAATCATTAGTTAATAATTGTTTAATCATTCTTCAATCATTAGTTAATTAATCTTTAATTATTAGTTAATAATTCTTTAATTATTAGTTAATAAATCTCTAATCATTAGTTAATCAATCTTTAGTCATTAGTAAATCACTTTTTAACCATTATTTGATATTTCTTTAATCCTTATTTAATCAATCATCAATAATTATTTAATAATTTATTAATAATTATTTATTCATTACATAATAATTAGTTAAAAATTACTTAAATCATTAATTAATTATGCCTTAAAAATTAGTTTATCATACTAGATTCATTATTGGATTATTATTAGCTAATCATTATTTAATCCTAAGTTATTCATTAGTTAATCTATACCCAATCATACTAATAATAATAATTATTTCTAAACTACATATAACTAACTAAACTAGTAAATAAATAACATATTTAGAACTAACTAAAAACAAATCAATTAAATACATAAATTAATTTAAAATAAATAAGAAAAAATGCCTCTAAATGATGCTTCACAAAAATTGGCACTCGTTTTAGGCCACGAAAACAACTACACACAAAGGAAGAACCACCAGGCTTATTTCAGAGAGAGAGAGTAAAAATTAGAGAGATGAAAGAAATATAGAGTGAGGAGTGGTGGGGGTACCCTTTTATAGGCACTTTAGGGAAAGAATATAATGGCACTGCCACCTTTCACCTTTATTTACATGAAAAGAAGTATCACACAAGCCACCTTTCAATTTACTTTAGTAGAAAGGCTGTAATGACCCAAAATTTTGAATAAATTTTGTTTCCTAAACTTTGTGTGTAATTTTATTTTATACTCAACAAAAATATTTCATTTAATAAAATGCGTATAATTAAAATAAGACCGTTGGGTTTTGACTGTTATATGACCGTTGGTCAATATGACCATTAGAAACTAAATGTTGTGATTATTGCCTATAAATACAAGGGATATTGATTAATTAATATATAAAGAAGATTTTATGGCCCCATCCAGTATTCTTGGGCCGATCGAATCCCATATGACGGAGCTCAGAAAGGAGGTAACACCTTTGGGCTTTGGTCTGGACCAAACCCAAGCCGAACTTCATCGTATGAAGCTGGAACGGAATTGCCTTCACGAGAAGTTCAAACTGATAGAAATCACTACGCGAGCAATGTTGGCTGAGCAGCCCCAAGATTATATCACCCTAGCACACCTTACTCTTAGGTCCTATGCTGGTGTTATAAGGGGCTATGTAACGAGATCATAACTGCCTTGTGCGATCTTTTGATTTAAATAAAAATTGTGATTTCTTCTTATGGTGAAGTTTGTGAATTTTCAAATGTCTGGATAAATATAGTATGCATATTATTGATGAATTTTAGAAAAAGGATATTTTAAAAATATTTATGTAAACCTTAAATAATTAATAATGTGTAATGATTTTCCAAAAATTTTCTTCAACAGTTATGTTCAGTAAGAAATTTAGAGTCTAATAAGATCAACTTAATTTTTGATGAATAATAAATTATGAATAGTGATTTTATGCTTAGGATTAGTAATTTGAGCAAATGGATTAGTAATCTCACTTAAGGAAAGTATTAATATAATTTAGGCACCTTGATTAAGTAATGTGATTCAATAGAATAGGTAAATAACTGTTTTAGAAATTATTAGTTAAGTATAAGTTTTTTTGGGTGAATAGTGTTTTTAAAAAAAAATAAATTAAAAATATTTAGAAAATTATTTTTTTATAAAATATAGTTCATTTTTAAATTCAGAGCATTGATATTTTGTCAAGGTGAAATTTTGGGATTTTTCTGAAAAAGTTGAATTTTCGGTGAATAGTGAATTTTCAATTTAGAGTTTCGGGTGTTTAATGACATTATTAAGGATGTAATAATAATGTAATAATTCTGGTAGACTTATTAATAGTAAGATAAGGTATGAGGTGTCCCAGGTGGCCAATACCATGGGAAAATACCATGGGCAAGCCCATGGTTTTGACAATACCACCAACGAGGTGTCCCATGGCCATTAATGCCTTGTCCCCTCACTTCCCCTAAAAATACCAAGACATTATCTCATCATTTCCATTCCAAAATACTACTCAACAAAGTTATGGTCTCCTTACCTCCCAAGGAGTCCTCCCAAGGTTCCCTCAAGCCTCCCAAGTTCCCAAACTTCAAGATTTCGAAGTTGCTCTTCAAGGTAAGGGATTCTTTCACCCTTCCCATTTTCAAAGTTATACTTTCATGTCAAGTCTTTAAAGTTTATTTTTTAAATGTTGGGGTATGATACCTATATTCATAATACTTTCCATTTTTGTTCACATGATGAGAGAACCTATTTAATCTCATCAATTCATTTTTTAAGTTTTAAGTGACGTCGTTAGGCTACCGAAATCTTCATAAGAGAAATCTTATTCTTATCTTCCTTTAAAGTTTTTAATTTCATATGGTATGTCCTTAAAATTTCATTACCATGTTCTTATATCCTTTATATTATGTCCACATACAATTTTATGGATCATTTATGAGTGGGTGACCCATGTCCCCTCTCTTTTCAATGTTTTCTAAAACGCCGCAACATAGCCGTTATGCTGCCGAATTTTCATCTCAAAATGTCTCTCTCTTTTTCTCAAATTATTTTATTTTATTAAGTGAATACTAAAAACTATTTATTCTATAGGGGTATTCAAATATATATCAAAATTTTATATTTTAAATTCTAGGATTTACAGACATGAGACCCGCTTTCCATTTCCGTGTGTTTAAAGTGACATAAAGATCACGTCTTTAAAGTAGTTTTTAAAATGTTATGACTATGAAATGAAACCCATTTATTTTATGCTATATGGGGTTTTTATGTAATGATTGATGATGATATATGTGGCTAACATGATAATAAAGAAAAATTAAGGGTGCACCCTGATATCACTCCAATGCATTGGGTAAAGACTTAATCTCTAGAGATGACCATTTTAACGATACCTTGGTGAATAACCTTGGTAATTTTTTTATGAAACATTGGGGATGGAACTTTGTGATATAAAAATGATTGTCTAAGTTAAATTTTGAGCCACATATTCAAGTTATGAAACACATTATTTTTATTATGATATGCCTCATGATCTCTTTATCAAGCCTTAAAGTTATTTATCATGACTTTATTGATGTATCTAAAGTTTACATGTAAAATGTTTCCCTTGTTTTCCTTACTGGGACTTCTTCTCACCCTTTACTTTGATGTATGTTACCAGGTTATGAGATGCAATAATGAACTTAGGATGAACAAATTAAGAAACCTTTCATGTGTTTAAGAGTAATTTTTTTATGTTGTCATGTATTAAGTTTCTGGTTTCCAAGACACTAAACCTTAAAGATCCTTAGTTTTGTATAATGTAATGATAGTTTATGTGATAAAAGGCAGGATGTTGTAGTTGGTATCAAATTATGGTTTATTTATTTGTGGATATTAGGATTTAAATACTTTACAAGGTTTCTTAATGAAAATATTAAATATAGAAAAACATCCTGGTATTTTGGTGAAGTATTGAGTAAGTGGTTTCCAAACAAATAGATCCCTGTCTGGATACGAACAAGTAGAGGTGGATCTAGCACAGATGTACCAAGGAGTGAAAATCTGACAAGGTGTTTCGGGCTTGACCCGGGGTAACCTGGTGCATGACAACGGGCCCTACTGCACTCTTGGTTTGACACTCCCAGGGGATATGTTTTGGTAAACTCATAAGCTTAGTATGAACCATTATTAAAGGAACAAAGATAAAATAAAATAAAGATTCACATAAGAATATATTATTGTGGATAACCTAGATTGGAACCTAGGGGATCACAAGATAGGATATACTTTTCTTCTAAAAGTTTATCCTTCTATTCTTAAAGTTTCCTTTTCATGATTATTGGCTAAGTATTTAAGCCCCATAATTATACTCTATTTTCTTAGTTAATGGCATGAAATAGAAGAACATGTCCCAACAAGCAATGTGATAGGAAATGTGATGCTTTCCCTATTAATATGACAGAGATGATGAGAGATCAAGTTGAACATATTGTGATTATGCCAAACAAGATATCAAAAATCACAATTAATAATTGGTACCTAGTTGAATGACCAAATTCATCCAGGAATAGGAAGATGAAGTCTCAAGGATGTTCATATGATAAACGTGATAAGGGAAGGAAGACCCAATTTCCTTTGTGCAAAAATTGTGGAAAGAGGAACCAAGGAAAATGTCACAAAATAACCAGGAGATGTTTTAAGTGTGGGATGATAGGGCATAAAGTATCCAATTGCTTTAAAAAAATGGATAATGTGATAAATGGAGATAAGGTTCAATCTAATGTACCTTATACTATTCAATTTTGTAAATGTGGAGAAGCTGGACATTATCCAAGGCAATGCTCTCTTGGAAGGGATGAGAAGAATGATGGGCATCAACAATATTCAAGGACAAGGGAACAATGCAAGTCCTATGTTGAGATGGATCATGATGACTGAAGTACATGTAACTTCTTGACAATAATTGTCTATGTCATGTTGTATTTTAGTTCATTCTCTATGAGCATATCTTTAATGTTTTCTAAAAACATTAAGTCACTACCTAAAATGGTTTTATATCATTAAGGAAAAAATCTATTGTTATGTATCACATGTTGATGTTGTGAAGCTGTTCTTCTTGAAAAAAATGATTATGGGATTAAAAGATGAATATTATTTTGGAAGATGCTCACTAATTTGGGAACCCTATATGATCAAGGTAAATAGATTACTATGGTATTTTCTTTGAGAAGTAAAGGTTGACTTATATTTTGAAGAATCGATGAATTTAAGGTGAACTTATAGTAATTTAGGTTACTTATAGAAATGATTAACCTATCTTGGGAAAAATGTGATCAGGTTAGTTACTTTTGTTATAAGACGTTAAGAGTGGTTGATGTTGTTGGGAGATGAACGATAAAGTTTATCTTGGAAGACTATGTTGTCAAATCCTTATTATAATTGGGTTTCAATCTTATTTTGGTTTATTTTGAGGAATTTTAAGGATAGTTATTTATGGAATGGTCTATGATGAACTTTGGGTAGTACTGTGGAATTTTGAAGATTAAAAGTAGTTTCCCTTCCTATGGGGTTCTTTCCTTTTGAAGAGTTGTTCTATCTTACCCTTTCTATTTTTGGGATAATGTTTAAAGATATAAGAAATAGATAGTTAATATTTTGTGGATTATGTGATTATCTATAAGTTTTCTAGAAGTTGATTCTAGTGATTTAGGTACAAAAAACAAAATTCATCTTGAACACTCATCATTTGTAGGAAAAGATGAGTTTGCAGTCGAATTTATTAAAGATGGAAACTCTACATGTTATGAAAATAAGTATGTTTCATTATGTTATTAGTCTATAAAGTAACTTAATTTTTTTTAACTCCAGGGAAAATGATCTTGAAAAATAATAATAATAATAATAATAATAATAATAATAATAAATTACCATCCTAGTAATTTTTTCAGAAAAATCAAATGGTCCCTTAGATCATCGCAGATTTATGGCTCTATGGTTATAAATTTTCTCCTAATCATGTTTTCTATCACTCTCCATCAGAACTTGACCCTTTGTTTTCTCTTCCATATCTATGTTTTCCTACATGGAATCCTAGTATGGGTTAACTTGGGTGACCTTTGTACTTCCCTTTATTTCTTTTAAAGTAATAGTTTTACTGACTCTTTTTCTGATGTGGTACTTTCAACGAAACTTCGAAGCCCAATTTTAAAATTGTGAGGAAACAATTTCCTAAGGGGGGAAGATTGTAACGACACAATATTTTGAATAAATTTTGTTTCCTAAACTTTGTGTGTTATTTTATTTTATACTCAACAAAAATATTTCATTTCATAAAATAAAAATAATTAAAAAAAGACCATTGGGTTTCGACTGTTATATGACCATTGGTCAATATGACTATTGGAAACTAAATGTTGCGATTATTGTCTATAAATACAATTGATCTTGATTAATTAAAATATAAAGAAGATTTGATGGCCCCATCCAGTAGTCTCGGGCCGATCGAATCCCATCTAATGGAGCTCAGGAAGGAGGTAGCACCTTTGGGATTTACTCTGGACCAAACCCAAGATGAACTTCATCGTGTGAAGCTGGAACGGAATCGCCTTCGCGAGAAGTTCAAACTGATAGAAATCACTACTCAAGAAATGTTGGCCGAGCCGCCCCAAGATTCTATCACCCTAGCACACCTTACTCTTAGGTCCTATGCTGGTGTTATAAGGGGCTATGTAACGAGACCATAACTGCCTTGTGTAATCCTTTGATTTAAATAAAAATTGTGATTTATTCTTATGGTGAAGTTTGTGAATTTTCAAATGTTTGGATAAATATAGTATGCATATTATTGATGAATTTTAGAAAAATTATATTTTAAAAATATTTATGTAAACCTTAAATAATTAATAATATGTAATGATTTTCAAAAAATGGTCTTCTACAGTTATGTTAAGTAAGAAATTTAGAGTCTAATAAGATCAAATTAATTTTTGGTCAATAGTAAATTATGAATAGTGATTTTATGCTTAGGATTAGTAATGTGACCAAATGGATTATTAATCTCTCTTAAAGAAATTATTAATATAATTTAGGCACCTTGATTAAGTAATGTGATTCGATAAAATAGGTAAATAACTGTTTTTGAAATTATTAGTTTAGTATTAGTTTTTTCGGGTGAATAATGTTTTTTATTTAAAAATTAATTTAAAAATATTTATAAAATTATTTTTATAAAATAGATTTCATTTTTGAATTTAGATCATCGATATTATGTTAAGGTGAATTTTTGGGATTTTTCTGAAAGAGTTGAATTTTTGGTGAATAGTGAATTTTTAGTTTAGAGTTTCGGGTGTTTAATGACATCATTATGGATGTAATACTTATGTAATAATTATGGTCAACTTATGAATAGTAATATAAGTTATGAGGTGTCTCAAATGGCCAATACCATGGGCAAGCCCATGGTTTTGACAATACCACCAATGAGGTGTCCCTTGGCCATTACTGCCTTGTCCCCTCACTTCCCCTATAAATAACAAGCCATTATCTCATCCTTTCCATTAAAAAAACCTTCTCAATGAAGTTATGGTCTCCTTACCTCCCAAGGATTCCTCCCAAGGTGCCCTCATGCCTCCCAAGGTCCCAAACTTCAGGATATCAAAGTTACTTATCAAGGTAAGGGATTCTTTCACTCTTCCCATTTTCAAAGTTCTACTTTCATGTCAAGTCTTTCAAGTTCCTTTTTTCCATGTTGGGGAATGATCTATATATTCATAATACTGTACTTTTATGTTCACATGATGAGATACCCTATTTAATCTCATCAATTCATTTTTTTATGTTTTAAGTGACGCTTTAGGCTGCCAAATTCTTCATAAGAGAAATCTTATTCTTATCTTCCTTTCAAGTTTTTCATTTCATATGGTATGTCCTTCAAATTTCATTACCATGTTCTTATATAATTTATATTCTGTCCCTATACTATTTTATGGATCACTTATGAGTGGGTTACACATGTCCCCTCTCTTTTCAATGTTTTCTAAAACCCTGCAACATAGCCATTATGCTGTAGAATTTTTGTCTGAAAATGTATCTCTCTTTTTCTCAAATTATTTTATTTTATTAAGTGAATACTCAGAACTCTTTATTATACAGGGGTATTCACATATATATCAAAATTTTCTATTTTAAATTCTGGGATTTACATACATGAGACCCGCTTTCCTTTTCCGTGGGTTTAAAGTGACATAAAAATAATGCCTTTAAAGCAGTTTTTAAAATGTTATGACTATGAAATGAAACCCATTTCTTTTATGCTATATGGATTGTTTATGAAATTATTGATGATGATATATGTGGCTCACATGATAATAAAGACAAATTTTGGGTGCGCCTTGATAGCGCTCCAATTAATTGGGTAAAGACTTAATCTCTAGAGATGACCATTTTAACGATACCTTGGTGAACAACCTTGGTAATTTTTTATGACACCTTGGGGATGGACCTTGGTGATACGGAAATGATTGTCTAAGTTAAATGTTATAGCCCCATATTAAAGTTATGAAACAAATTATTTTTATTATGATATGCCTCATGATCTCTTTATCAAGCCTTAAAGTTATTTATCATGACTTTATTGATGTATCTCAAGTTCACATGTAAAATGTTTCCATTGTTTTCCTTACTGGGCCTTATGCTCACCCTTTACTTTGATGTATGTTCCCAGGTTATGAGATATAATAATGAACTTAGGATGGAAAAATGAAGAAACCTTTAAAGTGTTTAATCAGAATTTTTTTATGTTGTCATGTATTAAATTCCTATTTTCTATGACACTAAACCTTAAAAATCCTTGGTTTTGTATAATGTAATGAAAGTTTATGTGATAAAAAGGTAGGATGCTATAAAGGCGGAATCACCCATGCCAAATTTTCCATGTCATAGATCTACATTAATTATAGTCAAAGGTAACATTGGATATTCCACATTTTAATTAATAAGAAAGGCAGCCAGGCCTCTGCTACCTTTCCGCAGTACTTTTCAAAAAAATTCTAACCTAAAACTATTTCAATTTTTTTTTCAGAAAAACTTATATAAAAAACTCATATATATCGCCATAATATTTAGTTATATACATACACACCACAATGTGTGGTCACACACACACCCACAAAATTAATATACATACCAGAATGGTTCAGGTACTAAGAAAAATTGATCATAAAAATTTGTTAATAAAAATAAAAGAAATAGGGAACATAATCATGTGTCACATAACACACCACAAAAAAAGTGAAAAAACAACACCAAAAAATCCACCTAACTAGTACCCGATACCCTGAAAAACCACAATAAAAGGACCAAAAGCCCAAAAACCCCCAAAAGGCTAGCCTGTATCCACTCCTAAAGAGGGCCATCCTATATCCAATTCCCTAAAAGGATCCAGACTGTATCCCTATCAAAGTTCACCCATTCCCCAAGGTTATCCCCCATCAAATCTACCACCATAACTGGCACTGTCAAGGAACATCCCTATGCCATCACTGCACATCGGCCACCACCAGGAAAATCCTCATCATAGCTTACGAAGGTCCTGATCGTTACCCTCTCTAGAATGAGACCAAACTCCTCTGCATCTCCCGAGGTCAACCTCGGCCCACCCACAAGCTTCCATCATAGTCGACTCCAGTTACTGCCGACATTCTCCTTGAAACCATCATCTTCGACCTAATCTAGGGACCTAAGCACCTTTCTCCTTCTGTATACATGACACATGAAATAAGAATTCAGATCCACCAAAAACTGAACCCACCTGCACGATCCCACCACCAGGATCCCAAATCTCCCACAGAAACTGCCTAAGGTCTCTATTGGATCCCTGCAACACTATAGTCCGTGTGACCACCATTCCATCACTCCCAATTCCTTTACTTGAGGTAGACCTTGACTTTCTCCTCCCAGGTCATTGATGACCCACAAACCAACCTGCTCGCAACATCATCCCAACACACAGAACTCCATCCGACCCACTATCCCTTCCAGTAGGTGTCCGGAAATGATGTAATGTTTCAGATTTTCCATGTATTATTTTTAAATTATATATGGAATTATTACAAGACCTAGATTTTCGACGATGTGTGATTCTGAGGCCCCGAGTGTCCAAAATAAATGTTTTAAATAAATTAAACTTTTAAACAGTACACACGAGCAGTTTTCCTAGAAAAGTGGAATTAAATTTTAATGGGTGCCCAGATCATAAATCAGAGGGAATCGTTGCGTTCATAGCTGGGAATTTACCTTAGGTGGGGCCTAACATCGACTGACATGGGTTAGCTGTAAAATTTAGTTTTTGGATGTTTAAAGGAAATAAAATAAATTAATAAATTATTTTATATTAAATGTTTCTTTAAACACAATGACCTAATACTCCACTACTAATACCTACTTATGGAAGGTTTTCCGAGTTATCCGCATAACCCTATGAATTGTGGATGACCATTAGATCTTTGGAGGATAACTCATTGGCAGACTATGACTGCGTAATCGATCAACGCATCTCAGGTTTGATGGACCTCACCAACGAATGCAACACATTGATCATTCTTTAATCGAATTGAGGTAGGGGATTTTGTTATTTTGATTATTCTTTCCCCATTATTTGATTAAATGATGAACACGAATCAACCCATGAACAGGTTGATCCTCGGATCGTGTGTTCTTACGGGAGGGTTATTATTTTCCGTTTTCTTTCATAATTTTTTATTCAGGGAATTAATCCATGCTAGATTATTTTTTTTGTTTTAGTTTTGCTATGTTTGACCCCACTAATTGGAGCGGATCAACGCTGTGACGAATGATGGTGGAGGTTTGTTCCTCAAATTACTTTTGGATTTCTTCCCCCTTTGGCTCGCGTTCTTCGCGTTCTTCACAGGGAGACAGACAACAGATTGTTGTGCACCTATTGTGCTATGCAGTGATCCAAAAGTGTGGATCCGGCATCGTGATGACCTAAAAGAGGTGAGATGATGATAACGATGAATGAATCGATATGGTTCAGGAGAAATCTACCTTCGAGTGTTCTGCATGAGGGTGGATAAAAACTTGTTTTTGAGGCCGATCAGAGGCCCAAAAACAATGAAAATGTCTTTATGGTGTCGGGGCGACCTTGAACCATGAATTTAAAAGCGATCAGATGGGAGGATTGAATATCGAAGCATCACCCGAGGTGTGGTGGAGGAGGATCACATTTATAGAAAATCGTGATAAACACGATGTGTATCTCAAAGAACATGTTTTGTGGGTTCAACATGGCAGTAGCCATGTCTTTTCCACTGCACATAGTGAAGGACACAACATGATCCTAGGAAGACACAGTGTGTGCCCCCTAGCGGTGGTTGGAGTTCTGGGAAACAAGAAGCGTAGACATGGCGTGTGACCACTGTTACACGACATGTGGGTCCTTACATGAGACTCAGTGTGTATCTTGGATGATACACAGATACAGGGGGAGTACACGCCATGTACTCCACCACTTGTCTAGATGAGTCCAATTATGTGGGTCACCCTGTGTACTGGTTACACGGGGTGGCATACACGGGCTGAGGCCATGTATGGGCACATGGCCAACGTAAACAGATCAGACCTTGGATACCTTGACATAGCATGTTATCCTTCCAACATGTCGTGTATATGTGTTTTTACACGATATGTTCTCCAAACTCAGGCTGTTGTACGCAGGCAGTACCCAGAGTCAAGGGACAAGGCGTGTGACCACTCCTACACGCTGTGTACTACATTCTACATGGCTTGATTATCTTGTCCACCATTCCTTGGACAAGTCTCATTTGGGTTAGTTCCCCTTTCCCATTCCCCTGAAGGTCAGGTATCGTTTCCTTCCATAGGAGTATGATCCAATCAGTAAGACATTCCGAGATAGAGTCAGGTATCCCTCTAAGTGGCCCAGAGCGAGATCCTCTATCCATTCATGACCCTAGGTAGAGTTAGGTATCTACGTGACTAATCCTAAAGGGCACTAATCATCTACTTATTAGGTGAATATAGATGAATTGTGGTATCTTCCAAGGCCTTGGAAGAGATCCCCATTTGTGTATCATGATCTTTTCCCACTCAAGAGTGTTTTCTCTCGGAATGGTTATATCTACCTCTCATGGCTTTTCCCAACAAACAATAATTCTCAGACAAACATCATTAGAGCTATCAGAATCATGGAGTGAGTTCTCCTAGACAAGTGCATTGTAGAAATCATTGAGCTGAATCCCTAGCATGTGTATGTGATTGTTGTAGACTACAGGTATGAGTTTCGAGTATATTTGGATGTGTTTCTCTTTCTATATGTTAAGTAGATATATTATATATAGATATAACTATACCATTACTTTGTGTATTACTTTGTGGTTTTTGGGGTCCTCTACTGAGTATTGTTATATTCACCCCTGCATGAGATTTTCCTACATGTGTCATGTCTTATGAAGATGAGCGGCCTTTTGATGGAGTCTAGGGAAAATGAGGACCAACCAAGCATTCTAAGTTCCCTACAGGTTGAGGTGTTCCTATGGCAATGAGCAGCAGTCCCAGTACCTCTTTGTACTTACAAGTTGTACTTTGTAGTTTGCAGAATCTTGTTTTTTGTGGGATTTTCTTCTATCCCAGTTTACTTTCCAAGATTTACTTTTCACTGTACTCTGTTGGTTGGGTTTAGTTGTATGCATGGATTTTGTTCCTTAGTGTTTTTTACATTTTAGCATTTTTGGTCTTGGAGATGCGTGCATGTGTGCAGGTACTTAGGTAATGCCTCCCATGTTAGTGATATGCCTACTCGATGCTAGTCAACCACCTCTGGCCAATTGGAGGTGGGCTTAGGGAGTCGCAGAATGGGCCCCACTAGGATAAGTTGTGACACATGATGAGATCCAATCTTCTATATTGTGAAAACCCCTGAATACAAGGTCTTCTATATGACATCCTGATGTAGATCTGAGATCAGATCCTTCTTATCTGAAGAAGAATCCTGGCGAGGACTAGGAAAAATCACATTTTTGTCTTCATAATTCCCCCTATGTTTGGCACATGCAACCAACATCTCAAAATGACCAAATATTTATGTTGATGCATTCTACACCGCACTATGATTCTCAAAGTAATCGATTGGAGAGAGGATCTCTCCATCATAGAGAGATAAAATATCCACCTTCCAATAAAACTCCCACATTATTAATATACATAATATGTTATCACTCTGCCAAAAATTTCATTTAGTTGTGGTTTAAACCACCGCCAAACGATTTGACAGCGGTTTGTCAAAACGGTTGTAGATCATTTAGTGACGATTTTTTAATTTTTTTAGTTTTTATATAATTTTTTAATTATTCATCATGTTAAGCACAAATTGAGAATATATATATATATATGTTTGTGTGTGTGTATAAGTTAATATTTAAACTCCTAAAATCTTGGTTATTCTGCAAAGAATTTACCACTAACAATTACATAATGCAGTGACTAAACGGACTTCAATATACTTATATATATATATATATATATATATATATATATATATATATATATACAGATAAATATATGTAAATACATAATAAATGATAAATAATTGATAAATATATAAATGATAAGTAAATAATAAATAATAAATAACAAATAAACCAAAAATCATAAATAAATAACAAATAATAAACTAATAAAATAAATAATAAATAATAGATAATAAATAATAAATAAAAACTAAAAAATAATAAATAGTAAATAATAAATAATAAATACTAAATCATAAATCATAAATCATAATAAATGAAAAATCATAAATAAATAATAAATGATAAATACATAATAAATAAATAATAAATAATAAATAATAAATAAAAAAATAATAAAAAATAAATTATTAAAAATAAAAAATAAATTATAAATTACAAAAGAATAATAAATAGTAAATAATAAATACTAAATAATAAATACTAAATACTAAATATTAAATAAAAAACAAAATAATAAATAATAAATAATAAATAATAAATAATAAATAAATGTGTAAATAGTAAAATAATAATAAATAATAAATAATAGATCAATATATAATAAGAAGTAATCAATAAATAATTAACATATAGTCAAAAAGGCTCTAGCATGTGTTGGTCACCCTAACCACAACCCCAAAAATTATTAACTAAATATATATTTATAAAGTGAAAACACAAGGTGCAATGAGTTTGTTCTAGCTATGAGTTTAAAGATTACAAATTGGAAGATTGAAAATAGGAAACACATCGTTCACCATACCATAAAGTGAAAGGCATTTTCCATAAATCTTGAAAACCTTCATGAAACTCCTGCCCCTTTGAAATCATCAATAGAATGTCAAGAGACAATCATCTCTTTTTGATACAAAACATCACCAAAAAACCCAAACATCCAAGCTTATCACTCAAAAAGTATTATCTACGTGATAACCCTCTAATTCTGATCATGTATAATATCATCTCTATGCGTAATCTTTTCAACATCCACAATAACATTTAATTCCTAACTCTACAGTCTCCATATATAAATAAAACCATAACATTACTTTAAAAACATAGTAAGGTTCCAATTCCCATTGCAACAACACTTGAGTTTCAACTGGAATCTTAGAAAACAATAAAAGGTTACAAACATCATCCATTATCCAAGGACATGTGGAAGTCACAATGGGATAAAATCTCCACAATGGTGAGTCAGGTTTCAAGTGTGTCATTAGTATCAATCTAAGAGTTCCCTTAGTTCATAAAATTCAACAAACACTACTAGTATTACTACCACAAAATAGGTTCACTGCCATTTTATTCCAGAATCACAGCCTGTATGAAACATCAGATGAAACCCATATACCAATAAATATCATGATCTTTAGAATTCAATTGTAAAGAGCCTGAACCTAGTATCCTAGAGCTAGTTCCTTACTTTATTACATTGACATAAGATACAATAAATCACATCACAAAAGACCTAATAGTTTAGTAGTCTTGGTAAAATAGATACATACATGAATCCTATTTTACCCTAGGATTAGAAAATAAACATTAATAAGGAAAACAATTTTCATTATATAACTCAATGAATATCTCTTCTTCATAACTCAGGGAAAGTAAACAAAATAAGGGTGAGCTCAAATGCTCAATAAGGGTTAAGTATAGTGGAAGAAATAATGAATAAAAGAATATAATGAATATGGAAAAGTAAATAACGGAAAAAACATTCGATGTTATAAATAATTTTTCTCACAATCTGAACCAATAGATAACATCATAGTGAAAATTGTATAGATAAAAATAACTGAATTTTTAATGAAATGATTAATTATTAGACGTCATGTGTCTGGAATGTGAACCACTACCATCAATACCTTTCACAAGATAGTTTAATATTTTTGGGAAAAATCCCATTTAATTTGGCCGCATTATTTGTATCATGAGACTATCGATGCATTGAGGGGCTTTTTTATATGTTGTCCCCACCAGTTCTTTCGTGTCCCAAGCATTCCTCATACATCAAATAAACAATTTAAAAAATGATTCTTAAATAAAAGTTTCCCATACCACTTTGAAAAATTTGAATACCATGAAGATAATGATATTCATGATATGATATATCAAATGGTACATATATACACCTCATAAAATAAGGTGGGTGTATAACATCAAAATATATTACAATAAAATAATATTAAGACAAAGTCCCTTATAAAGATCATACCGTTAATCAAAAGAACCGATAATGAGTATTCAATATAAATCAAAATAAAACAAGTGGTAATAAAATATGAGATAATAAAAAGAAATTTTACCCATATAATTAGAATGAAATAATCAATGAAATATAGGTTTAACCCAATAAATGAAAATTGAGTTAAAAATCCCTTACCACTTGTAATTAGTCTAATCGTATGACCCATAAAAGTAATAATTATAAAATAAAACATTGAACACCATGAAGATAATTATATTCATGATATGATATATGAAAGGTAGTATAAATATCCCACACACAAGAAATAAGTGTTTTATAATGCATATATCTCATAGAAGTAAAAGTGAGATGAGAAAACCCTTATAAAGTTTGTGTCATTGAGGTGAAAATTTATTAATGAGGTGATTATGTGTAACAAAATTATATCCTCTATTAGATAAGTTGGAATATAACATAAATAAATAATGGTGTATTACACATATAATCTTGGCATAATATAATCAATGAAGTAAATGTATATCCCAATGAATATAAGTTGAGTTAAGAAACCCATTACCTTACACTTCCCTTTAGTGGTGTGTACTTTAACCTCCTGTATAATGGTATAAAGAATTTAATTAAATAATTAAAGAGATATATTCATATTTATAATACCTCATGTGATTATTTTATGAATCTTATGACCAATTTCATTAATAATATTTCATTATTTTAATGGTTTCAGATGTGTTCATTTATTGGTTTCATAATCGGTTCATTTGCACATAATTATGGATTTTATTATTAATTGGAAATAAAACTCTAGAAGTGTAAAGAAATGGTTTAAATTCACTTATATAAGTTTAAATGGTCCCATTTATCATTTTTTTCATACATGAGTATGGTTCATTTTATAAAATGTTAATGATAAATGTTTGGTTTATTTTGGAGGTTTTTCCAAACATCGTGAAATAGTTACATTTTATTTACTATTATGAGTACATATTAGTTATAGAACATTAGATAGGATATAATATAACTATTAAAATATTATTTAACTAGAATAATAGTATTCTAAAAGGACTTGAATGTAGTAATGGAAAAATAAAAAAATCATTATTCACTAAGACGATTAACAAGTATAATTTGGACAATAGTTTCATTTCATTGAATTAGAGGAGGTAATAAAAGATATGGATATAATATATTTCTTTAAAAATATAAAATTTTAGTATATACAGGATTTTATAATTATTATACCATGATAGATGAAATATACGAGGAGAAAGTAGAAGAATAAAATAAAATAATAGAGATGTTTTGAGAAAATTACCTCTTGAATAACACCTCCTTGGAAGACCCCTTGTGGACCTTGGATTTGGTATTATGGTGATACTAAAAACACTTATACATGGGGAGAGTAATGAGGATAGGGTTTGGCAGAGGATTGAGGATATTCAAGGCTTGGGAGTTGAAATGGGGTGGTGAGGGTGGTATTTATACTTTAGGAGAGGTGGGTTTAAGTGATTAAATATTGATTATTTTTCGTTTAAATCCAACCACATTGAGGTGGAATAATT
Source organism: Viscum album (assembly GCA_963277665.1). Taxonomy (NCBI): domain Eukaryota; kingdom Viridiplantae; phylum Streptophyta; class Magnoliopsida; order Santalales; family Viscaceae; genus Viscum; species Viscum album. The sequence goes on from OY728139.1 coordinate 1,096,510,974, forward strand.
TAAAAGAATTTGGAAGATCATTAATGTTATAAATTTAGTTTATGGGAAAAAATAACTCAAAACCCATTTAATTTTGTAATTTTTAGGTGTTTTAAGCCTTTACCTTTTAACTTTAACACTTTTCATTATTTTACCTATAATACGGTAAATAATGTTTTTACCATGGTAAATTGTTTTATGTATAAAAATGAAAATGACCTTAAAATCTAATTGTTACTTTATTATACCAAATATGTAATAAATTTTACCAAATTAAATCCAAATAATTGGAAAAAATAGATTTAAAATTATTCCTGCAGATGCAATGGGAAACACATGTTTTTGAAGTGAAAAAGTTCAAATGTTTGAGATGTTTTTATATCCAATTTCAATGTGAAATTGATTGAAATGGAATAAATTGGACTAATGGATTTATAATTTTACTAATTATAATTTAAAAATAATTTAAAATATAATTTTACATTATAAATTATTTATATGAAAAGTCAGTTTTTAATTAAAATATAGTAGTTTACACTTTTCATCAAAAAATGAAACTGATCAGAAAAATAAAAAAAATTAACTATAAGATAATTTTGAAATCCTAATTTAAAAATTAATTTTATTTTTCCAAGAAATTTTATAAAATTGTTAAAATTTAATTTTAAAATAGGTGCACCATTAAAAGGTGACAAAATTTCCTTTTATAACTTTTTATGATTAAAATTGGATGTATTCTTATATTAAACCTATAAAAATTATTGAATGAATTTAATTTTTTTTATTGAACATATAAAATATAAATTTCATCTATATATTTCACTAATAGTGATTAATTTATTTTATTATGATAAAATTCCATTGTGGCTAAAAATAGTTTTTAATAAAAACACATCCATTATATTTAATTGGTTTTTATTTTCATTTCTAATTAATTGGTAATAAATGAATTAATTTTATAAACCTTTTAAAACTATATTTTCATAATTTTGTTAATCTCATTCATTCCCACCATTCCAACATTGAGGTGATAACTTTCACAATTAAATATGTAATCATTTTTTCAAGGACAATGTTCTGTGTAACATAAGCTATCAAAGAGATTAAATTTAGAAATAAACATACCATTAAAAATTGGAATGTTACATTATCACATCCTTCAATAAATATTTCCCTCAAAATTTTAAATTGAACTTAAAAAAATCAAAGTTTTGATACTTGGAAATACCTTTTTGTAAAAACCACATTATTAATAGGGTTAATAAACACCCCCTTAATAATACAGAAAGGGAAATGAAAAGGTCACCCAAAAATTAAGATTTTGAATTGGATAAAATTAGTGTGAAGTAAAAACTAAGACATGGAAGAGAAATAAAACTATCCAGTTCGAATGGAAAGTGATAGATAACATGGTCATTAGAATGTCTATCGTTACAAAACCATAAATATGTGATGGGTTAAAGGGGATATTGATTTCTTGATAAGAAAGTTAAACAAACAAAATTTTTATTCTAAAATACTTTTCATAGAGTTAAGGAATCCTTTTACTTCCTAGAGTAAGAATATAAGGAAATATACTTTACAGGTAGAGTTCCATCCTTTAAACAATCTCTACAAAAAACATATCTTTTTCTCAAAAATACAATACAATGTTTATTTCCCAATAAAATTCAAAAATATTATATTTATATTAATCATATAAGGTTCCCAAAATTAATTTATACTTTATCTATCATACTTCTTAAATAAAGAAAAATATTTTGTACTAACTAGTACATCAGGTAGGCTAGTGGCAGGATATGCACCCTTGTCGACCTTTGGTTGTGGGTTTAGGTCTCATGACCTTTCCATACGTGACAAGTTATCGTCTGACCTAGGGTTGTCCCTTTTTATAAAACTTTATTAATATAATCCTTAAAAAATTCGAAAAAATAAGCTTAATATATTAATCATTAAATACTTATTTCAACCTCAAAGGTTATCTCATACATTTAATTTAGAATTCCCATAACATATCATTATTTCTTTGAGTATTTGGTAAATCAGTGAAAAATTCCATATTAATGTTAGCCCATACTCAAATAAATGAATATTAAATTTTTTTTATGCCTGAATCACAAAAATTTACTTTTAATGGATCATAATATCCATAAAGAGCGATAATTTGTTCATTCTGTCTCAACTATTTTCCAAAACCAATATAGTTGGAACAAGTTATCCAATATGAATAAATTTATTAATCTTTAAACCTAATACAAATCTCAACTTAAACTATTTGATAAATGGTTACCCTTTTCAACCTTCTAAAATATTAAAATCTAAAACATTCTAAAGAAGGTCCCTAAAATTTTAAAATTAACTTATCATTAATCTCTCAAATGATATAAAGTATCTATAAATATTTACATTCCAAACATGGGAATACCTTCTATATATATTCTCATAAAACATGTTAATTACTTGAATTACTATAAAACTTTATTTTAAAAATGCGTGCTTCCTTATTCATTGAATAAAACATAGATTATTAGATGTATTCCTTAAATCAAAAAGTGTTGTTAACTCTATCAATGATAAAATAAACCAAAAATAATTAATCAGTTCCAAGTTATTTAATACTATCCAATTTAATTTATCTATATCAATCATCTATTTATCCCAACATCATTATCTCAACATCAATACCCTATTTAGGGTTATCCTTACCTCAATCATGTGTTTACCAAGAAATTCAACTTGCTACTGAATCATTGATCATCAATAACATTCAATATAAGATTTAAAATCCTTAAATAAAAAAGTATTACAATACAATTACATAAAATTATTAAAGGATCCAAATATAATATACAATTAATCATTCCACTTCAACTATATTGATATCATATGATTGACCTCGATTCGTTATCTTCTTCTAAGATATATTCTCTTGATTATTAGGGAATTCATTTGCATAGTGTCCCATATTCTTGTAGTTATAATATTTAATATCATCCTTTTTATCCTTACCTTTTCATTATTCTTACTAGTGACCCTTATCTATACAGTTATATGAAAATCCTAATCCCATCAAGTACTTCCTAGGTTGTTTTTCCCCACAATTATCACATGTGGGAAAATAATTCTTTCCTTTATTCACTTTATCCATATTTTTTCTCAACTATCCTCTTCTTATATTTATTCCATTTGAAGCCAAAATACTTGGATAATTATTTCTAAGAATTTTTAATACATGATATTATTTCCTCATATGATGAAAATTTTTGGGAGACTACTTCCCTTCAAAAGATTGAAGAAAGATCTTAAAATTCATTATCATTATTAGTCTTCAGATCATATGCATTGGTGAGGTTCATATTATTTCTTATAGGTTTCATTTCTAAATGATTACATGCAATTTACTAGATCATATAATTATGAAAAATAATTTATAATCTGAAAACTAGTGAAATACTTAACAAAAACTGAAAAATTTATGCGTAGCTAATATCACAATCATAAACACGGTTTCTTTGAGATATTCTTCTATGATTATCCATAAAGTATATCTTTATATTATGTTCCATAATCTATGGGTTCCAAAATCAAGTTCCCAAGGTTTCTTCTAAACCTCCATTTGATACAAACTATAAATACCCCAGACTCAGTAGCTCGAAGCGAGTGACTCACTTTATTACAATGGTATATGATACAAGAACTCACAAAAGGACTGAATAGTTTAGTAATTATATTAAATTATATACATACATGAAACCAATTTTAAATTGGGAATAGAAAATAAAATATAAAAAAGTAATATTTATTCTACAACTCTTTCAATATATATTCTTCATAACCTAGGGAAGGGAAACAAAAAAAGAGTGAGTTAAAATACTTAGTAAGGGTTAAGTACAATAGATGCAATAATGAATAAATGAGTATAATCATTATAGAAAGGAAAATAACTGAACAAAAATTCCATGTAATCAATATACTTTTGCAAAATCTTAATCCATGGATAATATAATAGTGAAAATCTCATAGATAAAAATATCTGAATTCTTAATAAAATGCTTAATTATTGGACTTCATGTATCTTGAACATGAACCACTATCGTTAAGACCTCTCACAAGAAAGTTTAATATTTATGGGAAAAAACCAATTTAATTTTTCCACATTATTCATCTCATGATACTACCAATGCATCGAGTGGATTTTCTATATATGGTTTCCACCTGTTCTTTCATGTCCAAATAATTCCTCATATATCAAATAAATAATTTAAAAAGATATATTTTTAAATAAAAGTATCCCATACTACTTTTAAACATTTTAATACCACAAATATAATGATATTCATGATATGATATATCAAATGGGATGTATATACACCTCGTAAAATAATGTGGGTGTATAACATCAAAATACGCCTCAATAAAAGGAGATTGAGATAAAGTCCTTTATAAAGATAAGATCTGTAACTAAATGAAACATTTATGTGTATTGAATATAAATACACATAAAACATGTGGAAATATAATATTATATAATAAAAATTCATTTCACCCATATACTTAGTAGGAAATAATCAATGAAATATAATTTTAACCCAATGAATGAAAATTGAGTGAAGAAATCCCTTACCACTTGTAATCATTCGAATCATATGACCCATAAAAGAAAAAAATTATAATATGAAACATTGAAAATCATGAATATAATTAGATTAATTATATGATATATCAAAGGGTAGTATACATACCCCACACACAAGAAATAATTGGGGAATAAGTCATATATCTCATAGAAGTAAAAGTGAGATGAGAAAACCCATACAAAGTTCATATCATTGAGGTGATAATTTATTAATGGGATGATTATGTGTAACAAAATTATATCCAAACTAAGATAAGTGAGAATATGACATAAATAAATAAACAATGGATTCCATATATAATATTTGTAAAATATAATCAATGAAGTAGGTGTATAACACAATGAATGAAAATTGAATTAAGAAACCCCTTACCTCATGCTTCCCTTTAGTGGTGCATAATTTAACATCCCATATAATGTTTTAAATAATATTATTAACTCATTAAAGAAATATATTAATATTTATAGTTTCTTAAGTGACGATTTTATAACATATTATGACCTAATTCATTAATAATATTTCATTATTTTCATGGTTTTGGGTGCGTTCATTTCATGGTTTCAGGATTAGTTCATTTATGAATAATTATAGATTATATAGTAAATTGGAAATAAAACACCATAAGTATAATGAAATGGTATTAACTAACTTCAATAATTTTATGTGTTCCCTTATATCATTATACTTTCATACATGAGGATGATTAATTTCAAAAAATGTCAATGCTAAATGTTTTGTTTATTTTGGCAGTTTTTCCAAACATCACAAAATAGTTTCATTTTATTTACTATTATGAGTATATATTAGTTACATAACATGAAATACGATATAATATACCTATTAAAATATAATTTAACCAAAATAATACCTTTATTACTATCCATGAAGGTGATAATGGAAAATAAACAAAATAATTAATCATGTTGATGATTAACCAGTATCATTTGGACACTAGTTTTGTTTATTTGAATAAGTCGAGGTAATAAAAGGTTTGGATATAAGAAATTTAATTAAAAATATAAAAGTATAGTATGTACATTATTATGGAATTATTATGACTTTATGGATGAAAAAGATGAGAATAAAGTAGAAGAAGAAAAGAAAATAAGAGAGATGTTTTGAGAAAATTATCTCTTGAATATCACCTATTTGGAGGACCCCTTGAGAACCTTAGATTTAGTATTTTGGTGAGAAAATAGAAATTTAATGTGAGGATAGTGAGTAGGAGATTTTTCATCAGATATTTTATTATATTCAAGGATTTTGAGTCGAAATGGGGTGGTATTAAACTTGAAGAGAGGTGGGTTTAAGTGATTAAATAATGACTACTTTATGTTTAAAGCCAACCACGTTGAGGTGAAATTAATTTAAATTAATTTTATTGATAATTAATGTAAAAAGTTTTGTTTAGGGTCTAAATATAACTTAAAAAGTCATTAAATGTTGTATGTTTTAGGTATTTTAAGCCTGTACCTTTTTACTTCATCCCTTTTCATTATTTTACCTATACTACGATAAATAATTTTTTTTACCATGGTTATTTTTTTATGTATAGAAATAAAAATGACCTTAAAAACTAATTTTAAAATTTTTATTAAAAATATGGAATCCATTTTACAAAATTAAATTCAGATAATTTTCAAAAATAGATTGAAAATTAACCTTGGAGACGCAACAATAAATTGAGTTTTTAAAGTGAAAAAGTGACAAAGTTTGAGATGTTTTTATATCAAATTTCAACTTGAAATTGAATAAAATATAACAAATTGGATTTATTAATGTATAATTGAACTAATTTTATTTTAAAACTAATTTTAAATATAATTTAACATTATAAATTATTTAAATGAAAAGTCAGTTTTCAATTAGAATGCAACATTTTTCACTTTTCATCAGAAAATCAAAATGATCAAAAAAATACCAAAAAATAAACCTAACATAATTTTGATATATTTATTTTAAAAATTATTTTTATTTTTTAAAATAAAAGTTATAAAAGTGTCAAGATTTAGTTTTAAAACAGGTGTGCCATTAAAAGGCAACAAAATTGCCTTTATAACGTTTTTATGCTTAAAATTGGATTTATTCTTATCTTAAGTAGATCAATCTTATAGAATGAATTTAGAAATTTTTTATTGAATATATAACATATAAATTTCATTAATATCTTTAAATAATAGTTATTAATTTAATTTATTATGAAAAAATTTCATTATGGGCATAAAAATATTTTTTTAATAAAAACACATCCTTTATATTCAATTGGTTTTTATTTTCATTTCCAATAAATTGTTTATAAATGAATTCATTTTATAAACATTTATTAACTTTATTTTCATAATTTACATAATTTTATTCGTCCCCTCCATTCCAACAACTCAGTGATAACTATCACAATAAAATATTTAATCATTTCTTTAAGCTTGGTATTCTGTGTAATGTAAACTATTGAAAATATGAAATTTAAAAAGATATATACCATATAATTTTGGGTTTTTTCAATCTAAACTATTTTAATAAATTACCTCCTCACAATTAAAAATTATACTTTAAAAAATCCAGGCTGACACTTGAAAATACCTTTATATAAAACCCACATCATAAATAGGGTTAATAAAACACCCCCTTAATAAGAGGGAAATAGAAATGCAAAGGTCACAAAAAAATTAGGCTTTAAAATCGGATAAAATTAGTGTGAAGTCAAAACTAATTCATGGAAGATAAATAAAACTATCTAGTTTTTATGGAGAGTGATAGATAACATGGTCATTAGAATTTCTATCATCACAAAACCATAAATTTATAATGGGTGAAAGATACCACTAATTTATTAGTAAGAAAATTAAATGAAAAATATTTTTATTATAAAATACTTTTCATTTATTTTTGGTATAATTTTACTTCCTATATTAAGAAAACATGAAAATATACTTAATTGATAGGTAGAGTTCCATCCTTTAAAAAATTTCCACAAAAAACTTATATTTTTATCCAAAATACAATTAAAAATTTATTCTTCAATAAAATTTCAAAATATAATATTTATTTTAATATGTTTCAGATGCTTTCGTCGGGGCACGCGCATCCATACACTTGGGTACGACAGGCGCGACAGTTTTGTTACTCCGCATTCCCGCTTTCCAAAGGCGGGCGACAGTCGCTCTTTATTCAGGGATGTCTGCTCCTTGATCAAAACCGGGATGATGGGATGTCAGTTCTTCCTTCCATGGATTCCTCCTCAGAACTCGTCACCTAGTCAGGGTCTTTCTCATAGATTTAATATGTTGTTCGTGAAATACTTCCCACTGCCATGTTTCCATGGATGTCGGTTGATTACACCACTTCTGTCAGGACATTCCAAGGGGTCCAGTCAGGGAAGAAACCTTCAGTTGGGGGAGTAGTCTTATTGAGACATCATTGGCATGTATGGACGCTGGGGAATTGGCGTGTCTATCTTTTGTCCCTTATTATAGGGCTTCTTGAGGGCGCAGAAACCTAAGGCATCCCACATCGAGCGCGGGGAATCATATGCCATTGGCATGTATCTGAGGTTTTCCTCAGCTTCCTGTGTTTAACATAGGGTATGCTGTAAGTTTAGCGTCCAGTGGAGACAGATTGGACTGATCAGAACACCGATAAAGGTGGATCAGATTGATGGACCCCCTTGAGGGGTCACCGATATTGGGGCCAGCACGTGGGAGGTTGCCTGAATACTATGGGGGGGATTGAGGTGGCATGACCCCAACGGGATGTGGCGGCCCGGTTAAGAATCAGGATGGGTGATGGAAAATTGAATGGTGTGGAGTAGTAATAATATGGGACCATCATGGGGATGGTGGTAAAGATGGGCATGAACCTCGAGGAAACCTCCTACGTATCCCCATGACATGGAATCAAAGTCCGTGTAGTTTGGTGGGATGAGAACCGACATGAAGGAGGGGGTTGGAGTGACCAATGGGTGTTGGGATTGAACCTCAGGGAGGCTTCCTACATACCATGCCTTGACATGGATCAAAGTCCCCGTAGTTTGCTGGATTGGGGAGCCAGTGGACCGACGCGAAGGAGGACCTCAGTCCAGATGAATGGTGGGGTCACAATAGCTTACCGCTAGATTGGGATGCAGTTTAACATCATGCGGTACGAGGGTGTGTCAGAGAACTGACGTGAAGGGGGACCTTGCTCCATTGGGTGTTGGGATTGAACCTCAGGGAGGCTTCCTAAATACCATGACTTGACACAGATCAATGTCCACGTAGTTCGGATGTACATTTTAATGTCATGTAGGATGGGGGAATTTGGGGCTTACGCTCTGAGGCGGCCCAGGTGTTGGTGAACCGATGTGAAGGAGGTCGAAATGACCGGGTGGTGGGTTTGAACCTCATGGAGGCTTCCTATGTACCATGCCTTGACATGGATCAAAGACCCCGTAGTTTGGGTGTGTCACAACGACTTACCGCTAGATTAGGATGCAGTTTAATGTCATAAAGGACGGGGGTGAATCGACGTGAAGGGGGTTGGAATGACCAGGTGGTGGGAGTGAACCTCATGGAGGCTTCATACGTACCATGCCTTACCACGGATCAAAGTCCTCGTAGTTTTCTATAGGATGGGGTTAGGGTTTTTTCTTACTCTAAGCTCACGTGAGTCATGCTCAGTGTGGGAAACAAGAGGTTGTAGGGACCTAACGATCACGTCGCGAAGGGTGTGTCCGTGGGAAGCGAAGATGGGATTATGCGTTGGGCGGCCCATGGTGCAGGGACTTACTCCAGGAAGGAGGCCTGAGGGTGAAAAAGCTCAATGGGAGAGGGATTTGGGACCAAGGAAAGGGGTGCCTCATCCTCTATCATGCCCTCCGCTAGCCTTGGCGGTGGGGAATTACGGAGGTGCATGGGTGCTACCTTCCGTAAGAAGGACTAGGGGCTTACACCAAGATGGAAGACCTTCCCCACCGTGAACAAACGCCACTCCTAGAAGGTGGATATCATCCCCTGGCGAGACCAGGGGGAAGGGGGGCGTGCAGAATGTCCAAGGTGAAGGAACCCCGTGTGAGAGGCATGGGGCAATTTCACAGTTTAACGTCATGTGTTGAGGATGAGGATGCTTGGCAGTTTAAAATCCTACAGCTCGAATGAGGTGGGCTTACTCCACACCCCTAGGACTTATATAACTGGTACCCTCTGCTCCTTGTGGGAGGGAAGGTACTGGAAATGTCGTGCAGAAGGGGGGTCACGGAGCGAACCATCTAGGGGTCCACGTTAGCGTGGCTATGCAAAGAAGCAATAACCATTAGCATGCCTATGCGAAGAAGCATTAGGCGAAGAAACACCATGGGCGGTATCGTCCAGGGGACTTTGAAATCACATCTTGCAGACCTGGAGGGTCATACTGGAAAGGGATTTGCCAGGCATAGGGGCCCATAGGTAGAGGCCTTGTGGATCTCGGATGCTTTTTATGGTGAAGGGAACATGCGAAGGGGTGTGCTTCACGAAGTGGGGTGCCTTATCCTTAGCAGGGGGCGGAGGTGCAAGTGGGAGGTGCTTCGCGAAGTGGAAGGGTGTTCGCAGAGCACTACCTCACGAAGCATAGGTGCCTCGCAAAAAAAAGTTCCACGAAGCAGTGTGATTTGCGAAGTACAGTGACCCTACCTTGACATGTGGATCACGTGTAAAAGAGGGGTGTTTCGTGAAGCATAAACGCTCTGTGACAACTCGGGCCCCCTTGGGGATCCCCTTCCTTCACAAAAGCCCTTAGGCTATGTGAAAGGCATCCCTCTCGGAAGAGGGTATCAAAACAAGACAATACGAAGGAACCTCGCAGAAAAAAAAATACCTCGCATAGCTCATGATTCGTAGAGAAAACGGTGCTTCACGATTCAGGAGCTAGGAAGGTGAAAGGTCAGATTTTTCATTCCATGGGCTCTGGGAGAGCCAGGTATTCATAGGCAAGGGGAACCGTGAATCAGATCTCGCGCGGCACGAAGAGGGCTTGGGTTGCTTCATGGCGAGTCACGAACGTCAATCGGGTTCGCGGAGGAGTACCGCCTCCTTTACTTCATGGTGGGTTCACAAATGTGAGGGGAATTCGCGGGGCATCCAACCTCTCTATCTTCGCTGTGGGTTTGCGAACTTCATGGCTGTTCGCGGGGCTTACCGCCTCTGATGCTTCGCGGAGGATTCACGAATGTCAGGGGTGTTCACGGGACGTCCCACCTCCCTGGCTTCACGACGGGTTCGCGAATGTCAGGTTCGTTCGTGGGGCTTCCCGCCTCTGCTGCTTCACGGCAGCCACATTGATTTGGAGGGATCCACGTCGGGTTTTTGCGGGGCAGGCCTTAGGGCCTTCTTTTCTTCGTTCTTTTCATTCAATATTTTGGTGCCAACAAATTCCCCCCTCAAACTTGGTGCCGCAGAGGGATCAAGGGTCTAAGTCTGAGGGAAATCGCCAAAATTATAGGCAGTTCACAGTGCTGGCTCGCGAAGCCGGCGCACGAGGTGGACAGGGGCCGCGTGGTCCGGATGCGCTGCGAAGCTCCGTGCATGCTAGACGCGCCGCGAAGCTTCGAGGGCCGGCACCTATAAATTGGGGGGATGAACTCTATTTTTTCCTTTACCTTTTCTACGACTTTTTACTTTTGCGCTCTCGATTCGTGAAGCTCCGCGTACTCCGTGTCTGCCCACCGCGAATCGAGCTTCACGGCAAACCGCGAGTCTCCGACTCCGCGAATGCGCCAAGCGAACGTCTTCTTGCAAGGTGAGGCCAGGCTCCGCGTCTTGGCGTTGCGACCGAGCTCCTTGAACGCGCTCCGCGGACGAGCTTTGCGAACCGACCTAAAATTCGTCTGAGTTCTGAAACCCAATGGCCCATCAAGAAGCTGCGTTGGGGGTGCTCACGAATGCCGCCTAGAGGGATGAGATGGCCAACTGTCTGGGCCTGGGGGAGCTAGTCCGAAGCTACTCGGACCATAATTCTTTGAAAGAACTGCTGTCAGAGATCCAAAAGAACTATCCGCTGTGCAAGAAGCTTCCTTTGTATGGCTTCAGGTTGAGGGATGACGTCTTCATTCCTAAGGCAAGTAGGGATGAACCAGCATGCTGGTCTAGAAGCACGCCATGCCAGCATCAATGGTTCAGGGTGGCTGAAGGTCATGCTCAGGAGGACTTCACACCTGTCACTGCTGATTGTCTGTACAACCATCTGAACAACATTTACAGGAATCCATTGAAACCGTAGAATTCCCCTCCCATGTACCACAAAATACAGAAGGAATCTATGAGGGATTCGAAGAAGGGGTGGTCCGATGAGTGGGACCTATGCCAGGGTAGAAACATCACCAATGATTGGGCATGGGCCCACTGGGTAGGTGCCTCATGCGAGGAGTTTGGGGCCGAGCTGAGGAGAGTGGGTTTCTATGAGGCGACATGGGCCTCCCAATTCCAAATTTATCAAACGAAACAGCTGATGCTGGTGATGTTGAGCATATGGTCGTCTAGGACCAACACAATTCACCTGCACCATGGGGAGGTTGGAATCAGTTTGTGGGATGTCCATCAGATTTCGGGGGTCCTGATCTTGGGGGCTATGTATGATGAGTTCCTCCCCATTATGAGCATGTTGGAGGATCCAGAGCAGATGTCGTGGCTAGTGCTGGCACTAATGGGACTGGTCCTCGGAGAGGACAAAGAAGCGATGAGAGATGTCCACTTTAAAAAGTGATTCAAGAAGTTCCTGAACTTCCCGAAGGATCGAGAGTTTCCGCCGAGGCCTCAAACTTGTCTAAAGGGGGCTCAACGGGGCAAGGAGTACTCATATTGGAAGATCTTGTAGGATAGCTAATGGAAGACCTAGGGTTTCAGTGTCAGCACTAAACAATAGACAATAGTGAGGCTGAAGGCATTTATTGCAGCCCTTATCTATTGTTGGATCCTACTAGTGAGGGATACCAACATGGGGGTACGTCCCAGCTCATTCATCATGGAATCCATGCTGGCCACAGGAAGGTGGGTCAATATGAGGATTCCGATGCTCACCAGATTGTACAGGATGATACGGCATGTTATCGAGGGTAAGAAGTCGCCGAGTAAATGTGGGACCTTCCACCTTCTGTATGGGTGGATCGCAGTGCACATCAGGGGTGTTTACGAGTATCTGAACCCCATCTTTCCACTGGGGTCAAACATCCGTCCATCCATCCTAAATGTTGCAGGGAGCTTCCCAGTAAAATTGACCGTTCCCTTAGTGCTGAACCAGGTGTGGAAGGCAGATGAGTTTAATTTCCACCAGTTTCCCTTGCCGATGGGAGTACTCACCGATGATGGTCAGGGAACAGAAGAGCATCAGGCCCATTTCTTGGCCTTTCAAGGTGGAGTTTTGGTGGCACAGGTGGACCGCGAGCCACTCTGAAAGTCATACACCCCGCATCAGTTCACGAAGAAATTATGGTGCCTCTAGCGGCTGACCCCGCAAGTCTACTGGGAGGTGCTCCACAAGGAGAACCCGTGTGTGATGAGGCAATTGTGGCTCATGTTCACACGGGAAGACAAAAAAATGCGAATTGAATTGCCTCCACCTACTACCGCCTTTGGACTAGAGAAGGAGTATGCCATCAGCTGGGAGGCAGCTTATCCGGGGGAAATGCTGAGGCAGCCGACCATCCGGGCTGGTGACGATGGGCCTCTCCTTTCCCGAGGTCGGGGTCAGAGGGCAGCAAGGGCGTCTCACGGTGGCGGGGCTGCCATGGCTGCGAGACCTGCACCGGCTGAGGGTGAGACAGTGGCGACAGATCCAATAGCGGTAGTGGACCCGATGGTCTCGGAAGAGCAGAGCCATTTGGAGGGGCGGCCACCGAGGGAATTCCACAGGATATCCACTCAGGCTCTGGGGAAGCAGCTGTGCCATATCGACATACCAGAGAATGCTATTTTCCCAGAGGCCTGGGAAATTTGGGATGTCAACTGATAGTTTCTCGGCATGCCTGAGTTGTGGCAACACCTGAACCATCTCGGGATGGGCCTACCGGGTATAGGGCATGTCCGGGCCGGTTTCGCAATGTCTCCAGTGGAGGCGGAGTAATATTTGGCCGAGATGGAGGACTACGTACATTCTAGTGGTGCCCCGCGTCCGATGAAAGTCCGGGTAAGGGTACTAATGAACCGGATGGTCCCCCCACAGCTGTAGGCCTCTGAGTTGAGATAACATTTCCACCTACATGAATAGTCAGGCGAATCCTCTTTGGGGGACGCGACCGGTGGAAGGAGTCCGTTGGAGGAAGGCGAAGTCAGCGATCACGACTCGGATCTTGATGATTTAACGGAGGCTCTCGAGGTAATATTCCAAGTCTCTTTCTTCAGGTTATACTATCAGGTCATTATGGGATTCTCACCAATATTTGAACTGTGCATGAGGACCTGGTGTATAGAGCTCGTTCTTGCCCCTCAGTGGGTGATGATGTAGAACCCTCAGACCTTTCACCTGTGGCCGCATCCAGTTCTGCGTCTGGCAGGGCTAGGACATCTGAGGTGGCTCCTCTAGAATCTCCAGACCTTCCGACAATATACGGAGGGCCACGTTTTGGGACCGCATCAACATCAGCTCAGGAGCGGCACTGGGTGTTCGATCTCGGTAAGTCCTCTCAACTTAGCTTATTACTGCCGTACGTTAATCGTACCAACTGACGTTAGTGTCCTTCCCTGTTACGTACAGTTCTTCGACTGGCATGGGCTGTTGCAGCAAGGCTATTTGGGATTTCTGGCGGTGCCCCTCCTAGGGGTATGCCAGTAGTTGTGGAGATAGTTACCCATCCCACCCAAGCTTCAGCGCTCCCAATCATTGGTGGGACCACCGGAGGGGCCGTTCCTGAGATCATTGAGGTGGGGTCTGATGACGAGGATCGACCGGTTGACCCGAGTCCTGCCACGCCTGATTTGACACCAAATGTCGTGCCTAATCCAACACCGGATGTAGATCCCGATGAAGATTTTTTGAGGGTGTATCCCACATACAAACCTACCAACCGTGCAGACTGGGATGAGACGACCTCTGATGAAGAGGAAAATGACATAGTCCGCCGCCAATCATGGAAGTTTATTGTGCGCTTTATCAAAAAGACCCCCCAGGAATTATGGATAGATGAAATGGACGGGCTTTGCTCACGGCTGCGCGATCTGTGTGCTGGGGGAGTGGTTGCCCAGTGACCTCATTTGCTCATCCAAGATCTTATGGTGGAGAAGATCCGGGAGTATGATCGTGGCCTCAGAGTGGGCTGGCAGCGGAGGAAAGTGAAGAACACCAAGAAACTCCAGGAGATTGAAGATGAAGTCCAGCGCCTACAGATCCAGGCGGACGACCACTTAGCCTCTCTCAAAGAACAATCAGAGCTTATCTCATGATTGAAGGCCCAACTAGCAGAGGTAGAAGAGCGGATGAGGTGAGCCTCTGAAGAAATGGCCATCATTGAGGCTGATATAAAGCGGGCCCAAGTTGAGGCAGATGAACTGCGCCCCATTACTGCTAAGGAGGAGCGGAAGCTGAGCCGACAGTAGTAAATCTTGGATGCCACAAGTCGGAGGGTGGCATAACTGCAACTCTCCTTTGACGGGGTCAATCCATCCAAGGGAGGGATAAACCTGCGAGTTCTATAAGGACCACAAACTAGGAAACATAATTTCATGATTTTATTTTTTAATGCATGAGTTTCTCTATCGAGATTGTCTTTATACGCATCTGTTACATTCATGAAATGTCCAGTGGTCAGTCTCTAAGCTCATGCGAGTCGAGCCCAATGTGAGAAACAAGGGGTGACTACCATGATATTCCATCTGAACATAATGTGTCAACAAAGCTCTGGGTATCCGGGGTTTATGTAACCAATCTAGATCCTTCGAGAAGACATGGGAGGGGTCCGATCGAGCCGTTTTTTGATGTGATCTGGTGCACAAGCAGGGTAACACCAGGGGCATTGGGATTAGTCTGAACATAAGGAAGTGGGATGAATGAATCATGATACCCAGAATTCAGACCATTATGGGGGTGGTGTGACAATGGAGGATAGCTATTGAACGTGGTGGAAACAAAGCATCCATATTTCATTAGTTAGAAATGGGGACAACAAATGAGGGACGACCATTGACCACGTCTGAAACATGGGGCCTAACTCAAGTATCGTCGATCAGTCTTTTGGGACGTTGGATGAAGACAACAGGCGGACCATAGGTCAAACATCCATACAGTTAGGGGGTTCCTCCATACATGAAAGAGGATGAGAGTCTGAATAAGGGGGACACGCAAAGCTTGGAATGTAGAGTGGGGGTTTGTTTGAGCAGAATCCAACACTCTTGAAATTACGCCATCATGGTGGGAGCACACTGGATGGGTGTATTGGTTTGATCATGGATCATTCCTTCTTTCAGACAGGACCTATCTGGTGAGGGAGCCATTTATTCCCAACGTCATCTTGGGGCATCCCGTACTTGTTCAAGGTAGAGTTACAATTACATGGTTCCCCCTCGAGGGGTAAGGTCGTGGGCGAGAAATGGGGAGGACCAAGATCTTAGGATTCCTAAGGCTGGACCCGAGATGAAATGCCTGGGTGTCCCTACGTATCCCATGAAGATGGGAATCAAGTCGTACGTAGTTCTGAAGTGCGGTTTAACGTCATGCGGGACGATGAGAAGCCTGGCTGCGTTGGTAAACATCCTACCAAAACTACTAATCCCCCATGAGTCGTGCTCGGTGTGGGAAACAAGAAGTAATGGTGAGACTTTCCCACCACAGGAAGGGGAATTCCAGGATGGAGGGATGCTCGGTGAATACCGGCCCAATAATTCTAACATGTCCATGAAGTACACCTTGATGCGCAAAGAGGTAGATCTGAGTATGTCAGAATTCAACTTGAACATGAGTAAGTGGAAATGCGTGAATCATGATGATTGAAATTTGGACCACAACGATGGCGGCGTGATGATGGAAGATAACTATTGACAGTGGCAGAAAAACGATATCCATATCACATTATCATGGAATGGGGGTAGATAGATGAAGGTCGATCGTTGACCATGTTCGAAACATGAGACCATGTCACAAATGTTGTCAGAAATTTGTAGGTAAGTTGGCCCGAAATGATTGGAGAGACCTTAGGCCCAACATTCATGGAGATCCCTTAAGCCTAGAATCCATGTCGTCTAAGGGTCCTTTTGGACGTGGAAGAGGATGATGATCTAAATAGTGAGCTCACAAATCCTAGACATGGAATGAGGGAAATGTCTCTATGAAGATTCCACACTTAGGGATCTTTGTTGAAACACATCTGAATATGAAAACAAGACGTATCAGATAGAGGGACTCGAGTCCCTTACCATGGGGAGATCTTAGTTTAAAGTCGTAGACTTTAGACCATGGGTTGGAGGAAACACGGGAGGCACGTGGTGGGGTAACTCAAATACCCGACATGAATGGGAACTAGGGCTCCGACCACCATTTGATTCCTGGAGAGTTTTAGGTCGAGGGACTGAAAACGAGAGTTAAGTTGGGCCTGAGGCAAAGTGAACATGCATTCCTACGTACCCCATGAGGATGGTGATAAAGCTGCACGTAGTTCTTGAGAGAGTCTTAGTTTAAGGTCTTAGAACTTGTACCATGAAGGAGAGCAGGAGACACGTGGTAAGGTGGTTACAAAACCCGACGTGAATGAGTAAATAATCCCTACATACTATGTGTTCCCTGGGGAAGTGTTTGAGTCGAGGGACCAAACACGAATGTTAGGCTGGGCCCGTGGGGAAGTGCCCGAGCCCTCCTATGTATCTCATGGGGATGAGAATCAATCCATTTGTAGTTCTAGAAGGTTTCACGGTAAGGTACCAGTTCCAGGGAAAAAGGGGAGTGCGGGTGTGGCCCTTGCACCAAAAGAAGCAGAATTTGATAAATCTTGTTTTTCCTTTAAGGTGAGTGGTTTTTTTGTGAAGCAACATGCCTATAGTAGAAAGCCCTGGTGTCACTACAATAGTCAAGCCATAGTAAGAATTGAAAAATGGCATGGAATATTACCAATACCCAGTGTGATGTCTTCTATGATGAGGTCATCACAATGCAGTGCTATTTTTCATCGTGCAGCTAGGACGATAATGTCACAGTTTAGGGTCCTGTGATGGGACCGAGCATGAATTTTAACGTCATACAGCGCGGACGTATCAGAGACGATTCTAGGTAGGGAATGTGTACGATGCCATGAAACACAACTGACGTCGATGGGGACATGATACCACACCACACCATATTCAATTCCATGATATAAACCTCGGGCCAAGGGGCCCAAATAGGGGTGAGAGTGAAAGGGGCATGAGGAACTAGATCCCGGCTGAGCTGGACTCGGAAACAAGACGTCCGGGTGACCCATCACATCCCATGGGGACAAGGATCGAACCACACATATCCCTCAATGAAGATCTTAGTTTATGGTCTTAGAGCTTGGACCGTGGATGCCCCGAAGGACACCATATTGCAGCTTTGTCCCCCTGACGTGCAGAGGTGCACTGAGGGATAGCGCCAAGAGTGTCGAGATTCAACCTAGACACGGTGGGGTGGAACATAATGTGAATCATGCAACCAACATTCAAAGTCTGAAAGGGATGGCGTGATGATAGGGGATTACTACTGACCATGTTCGCAACACAGTAAACTATCACGTTATCCTGAAATGGGGACAAACAAATGAGCATCAACCACTGACCATGTTCACAATGTGGAATTTGTATCAATTTGTTGTCTGAAACCCTCGGGGGTGTTGTCCCATAACGGTAGGAGAGCCCTTAAGCGTAGTATCCATGCCATTCTTGGGGGTCCCTTTGGGTGTGAAAGATGATGGAAGCCCGAATGAAGGGGAACACGAAGCTTTGACAAGTGGAAGGAACTTGCCTAAGTTGAATCGGACACTCCTGGTCCTAGACCAGAGTACTCTTAACACATGGGAGAACCACTGCAAGGGGTCGAGGGACTCAACTTGAGGGCGGCCAAGAGATGGCAGATTCCTGGGAGAATGGGGGCATGGTGCCAAGAACCCTGTACTACACCTATATATCCCACTCGTGGAGAAGGACATGCCAAGGGGCCTAGGTGACTGGGAGATCGGGAGGTCTCTAAGAGGTGGGGCTGGACCCGAAGTCTAAACATTTGTGTGGTCCTAAGTATCCAATAAGGATGGTAATCAATCCACACATAGTTCTGGAGGGTGCCTTTTAATGTCTTGTGGGACAGGAAATAAGTGGGCTAATGTTTTAGAATGGGGTGCGCGTGGTGTGGCCATTGAAAACCTGATGTGAATGAGTGCATGGTCCCATACCACGCCACGCAGTCCCATAACCAATTTACTGAATGCGGGATAGATAAGAGGAATTAGAAGAACTCAAACTAGACCCAAAGACAGAAGGTCTGGGTGTTCCTATGTATCCCATGAGGATGGGAATCAACCCAGATGTAGTTCTGAGAAGATCTTAGATTAGGGTCTTAGATCTCAGTCCATGAATGGATGGCATCCATCCAAGTAAGCACAAACCTTGACCCGATCCCTAATCCCACGTGAGTTAAGCCCAGTGTGGGAAACAAGGGAGGAAGGTCATTATTACAATACTTGGAACGTCCATCAAAGGGAAATAGGTACAGAGCCCCGTAGGACTCCCTTACCCTGGCTTTGTCCTTCAAACACACAAATGTGCACCGAGGAATAACATCAAGAGTGTCGAAGATCTACTTGGACATGAGAAGGCGGAGAAGGATGTGGATTGTATAACTAACATTTTGGGCTTAATGGGTTTGGCATGGAGATAGAGGATAACTGTTAAACATGGCGGAAAAAAGTATCTTTATCACATTAGCCTGAAGTGGGAATAACAAACGAGCATCGACCACTGACCATATTTGAAACATGATATTTTTATCAATTTTTTGTCCAAAACCCTCGGGGGAGTTAGCCCGTAATGGTAGGAGAGCCCTTAAGCGTAGTATCCATGCCATTCTTGGGGGTCCCTTTGGGCGTGAAAGATGATGGAATCCCTAATGAAGAGAAACAAAAATCCTGAAAAATGGATGGAAACATGTCCGAGTAGAGTCTGATGCTCCAGGTAATAAACCAGAGTACCCTTAGGCACATTGGTGGACCGCCGAAAAGGGTCGATGAAGTAGCTCGGAAGAGGTAGTCTAAGGGGCCATGGTGGGATTGATATCTCCAGGATATGGGGCTGGACCCGAAGCATAGACCTTCGGGTGGTCGTACGTATCCCATAAGGATGGGAATCAAGCCACACGTAGTTCTCAAATACACCCAGGGGGTAGGATACACTAACGAGGATGTGTATGGGGTGACGAGAAACCCGACGTGAATGAGAACATAATCACATACCACACTGTACAATCCCATAAGAGAGAGTCTGGGCCGGGGGCCCGGAAAGGCCAAGGGGCCTGATAGCTGGGTTTTGGTCAAGAAGGCCTAGCCTACTTGCAGTTTAACATCTTGCGGTGTGGATGAGGGAGGATAAGGTATCTCATCTGGGGATGTGTACAACACGACGAATAACCTGACGTGAATGAGAACATAATCCTATAGCACACCACACAATCCCATAAGAGAGAATCTGGGACGGGGGCCTGAAAAGGTCAAGGGGCCTGAAAAGACCAAGGGGCCTGAGGGTTGACATCTCCTAGAGGAAGTTTGTCTCTTGGAGATACGACGGGGCAGAATGAACTACTATACTCGATGCTTGGGACATCTTGGGGTGACCCCAACGATCCAGGATAGCTGTTGACCATATTCGAAACACAACGTCCCTATAACGACCTGAAATGGGAGCAACAAATGAGTGTTGACCGCTGTCCATATTCAGAATGTGGGACTTGTATCAGTTTGTTTCTCAACATCCTTAAGGGCGTTGGCCTGTAATGGTAAGAGGGCCCTTCTGGATGGGGAAGGTGAAGGAGTCCCAGTCAAGGAGTGGGTGAAGTATAGTTTTACCCATCTATGAAAGAGGCGAACATATCCAGGGAGGGGGACATATAGCCGGGTCAAGGCTAGCTTGACGTGAATTGGAGAAAAAGTATTCACCCTGCCACATGTCTTGACCTGAGGTGGAGATTCTGGCTTTTGGGTTGGGCCGATAGACAAAATTTCCAGGCATTCCTACGTATCTCATGCGGATGAGAATCAAACCATACATAGTTCTTGAAGGCCATACAGTTTAACGTCGTGTGGTGAAGACAAGGGAGGATAGAAGAACGGGAGTGGGCACATGGTGTGACCATTATAATCCTTATATTAGTAGGGCTAAGGAATCCTACTATACATCCTAAGAGGACTCTCCGAGGAAGCTATACCCAGGGGGGATAGTCAAAGCGAAGAGTTTGGGGTTGGGCTCAAAACGAAGTGTCTGAGTGTTCCTACGTATCCCATGAGGATGGGAATAAAGCCATACATAGTTCTAGAATAACAGTTTAACGTCATCTAGGACGATGAAACACATCTCATCTAGGGATATGTATGGTACGATGAGTAACCTGACATGAATGAGGACATAATCCCATACCACACCATATAATCTCACAAGAGTGCCTGGATCGGGGAAAGGCCATGGGGCCTGAGGCTGGGCCTCAGTCAGGAAGGCCTGACCAGCTTACAGTTTAACGTCTTGCAGTGAGGACGAGGGAGATATTAGTTTAAGGTCATAGATCTCGAACCATTTTGCAGTTTACTATCATGTAGGACAATAATGAGCAGTTTGACATCATGATGGATGATGATGTAGTTTAACGGCATGCAGGACGATGTTGCAGTTTAAATTCATGAAAGACAGTCTAGTTTAATGTCATGTAAGAACATATAGTTTATGGTCGTGCGGGACTGGGGTGCAGTTTAGGGTCATGTGGGACCCCGCGGCTCAGGAAAAGTATCGCTTGAGGAACTTGGCATTGGTAGGAGGAGTTATGCGGTCACCATCCATGGTAACCAAGGATTATTCTCCATTGGGGTACACCTTATGAATTATTTAATGTCCTTCCCACTTGGGCTCCAGCTTGGGTGGTTTCCTGCCGGGGATCATTGGCGCTCGGAGGGCCAATACCAGGTCACCTTGCAAAAAACAAGCGAAGGAGAACCTTCTTATTGAAGGCTCTAGATATCTTGTTCTGATGCCTTTCCATATTTTGTAGGGCATGAAGCCTGTTCTCGTCCAGTGATTCCAATTTAGCCAGACAGATTTCAGCAACCTTTTCTGGTGTCTACTGGTCATAGACAACAGTGCGTAACAATGGCAGTTGGATCTTGATGGGCAGGATGGCCTCAGCCCCATACACCAGGGAATATGGAGTCACCTGGGTGGAATTGTGAGTCATTGTCTGATACGCCTAGAGGGCATTGGGGAGGTTGTCCAGCCAACTCTTCTTATTCTGACCAACCATTTTCTGCAGAATGTTAGAGAGAGTTTTTTAATACCTCGATATGTCTATTTTCCTACACATGATAGTGAGAGGTATGGTTCAAATGGATACTATACTTGGCGTACAATTTCTTCAGCTCAGCTGCTCGGAAGTTGGTGCTGTTATCGGTGAGGACAACGTGAGTTACTCCAAACCGGTGGATGATACTGGAGCTCACAAATTCAACGATGGAATGGGCCTTGACCTCTTTGAGTGAAACTGCCTCTGCCCACTTGGAGAAGAAATATGTAGCAGTCCGAATGAACCTACACTGGCGAGCAGTCTCCGGTGTATATGGTCCCATGACATTGAGTCCCCACACCGCAAATGGGCAAGAGTACTTGGTGGATTTGAGAGGATCTGGCAACCAATGTAGGAAGTTAGCATGAACTTGGCATGCGTGGCATCTCTTGTAAAACTCAATACAATCGTGGATCATAGAGCGCCTGAAGTACCCCAGTCTCTAGATCTGATGGGACAGCTTCGGCCCAGCCTATTGGGCACCGTAGGAACCGGCATGAACCTCTTGAATGACCTAGGGAATCTTGAATCCTTGAATGAAATAGAGGATAATGCCATAGAAACCACACTTATAGAGGATCTGCTAAAGACTGGGGCCACTCTGGAGGGTAAACTGCAGTGCGCGGCGTCGGATCCGCTCACGCTTGACCCAATCATTCAGGAGGCAACCATTTTGGAGATACTCAACAAAAGGTGTCATCCAGTCGGGAGTGTCCTCCACCATTGCATCTAAATAACCTAGGGCTTCTGACATGGGGGGGGGGTCTGATGGTAAGATGGCTCACTCAAAGGCCGTCGTCATCCTCTGTGGTGATGAGGGTGATGACTCTCCGGTGTGCCATATGTATAATCAGATCATCCTGACCGGGTTCTTCAAGTGATGTAGCTAGGCCGGCCAGAGCATCCGCTCGACCATTCTATGACCAAGGGACACAGGTAACCTCTAGTTGAGAAGGGAACCAGGCCATTTGACGGTGGGAGGACTCCAATAATGGCACGAGCTCTGGTTTTTTGACAACATAGTCACCATTGATATGCTTGATGACCAGTTCAGAATCCCCTTTCACGTGAAAATGGGGCACATCAATCTCAAGGGCCAACTCGAGGCCAGTGAAGAGAGCCTGATACTCTACCTCATTGTTGGTGCAACCTTCTGACAACAAGAATGAGTATGGCAGAACGGCTTGTGCCGGGGTGATGAAGATGATACCCAGACCCACTCTGTTGAGAAAAGGATCATTGAGCCTCCTACCGGTGGGGCTTTGGGAGGCACTGTTGAAGTGCATTTTCCAACATGAGACGACATGATCGACTGAGTGGATTGCCTCATCCAGAAAACCCAGGTCCAGGGATTGATCCACGGAGGTTGTATGGGTAGCTAGGAAGTCTACTAATTCCTTCCCCTTGATAGCCTTCTGAGGCACGAACCTGATGTCGAACTGCTGGAGGATCACTGCCCACCGCGCTGGCCAACTAGTAAACATGGGGAGGTTCAGAATGTACTTCAGTGGGTCCACCCAAGAGACCAACTGTACCTCATGGTGCTGCATGTAGTGTCGCAAATTCTATACGGCAAACACGAGCACAAGGAATCTTTTTTCGTTAGGGGAGTATCTGGTATCTGTATCGAGGAGCATGCAACTGAGGTAATAGAGGATATTCTCTGTCCACTTATTATTCTTCTGGGTGAGCAGGGAGCTGAGAGACCATTCCAGAGCAGTCATATAAAGTACCAGCGGCTTTCCGGAGATGGGTGGAATCAATACCAGAGGCTGGAGCAGATAATTATTTATTTATTTGAAGGCGAACTGACACTCTTCTTCCCATTCATAGGTGGAGCCTTTCTTTATGAGCTGGGAAAAGGGCTTACACTTTCCATCCAGATTCGCAATGAATTAGCGTATGTAGGCTAAGTGGCCTTGAAGACATCGAAGCTTCCAAATATTACTTAGGGGAGGTAAATGGCTAATGGATTTGATCTTCACTAGGTCGATCTCGATGCCTCGGTATCTGACAACAAATCCATGAAACTTCCCAAAACTGACCCCAAAGTCACACTTCAACGAGTTCATCTTTAGGTGGCCGGAACGGAGGAAACCAAAAACTTTCTCAAGGTCCTTGATATGGTCCTGGAACTGATGAGATTTGACCACCAGATCATCCATGTATAATTCCACCAATGTTCCCAGAATCAGCTTGATTATGCGGTGCATGGCCTGCTGATAAGTGGCACCTTCATTTTTCAGGACGAAGGGCATAACCTGGTAACAGAAAGTACCTTGGGGGGCCCTGAAAGTAGTGGAATCTTCGTCTTCAGGGGACATCCAGATCTAGTTGTACCCAGAATACCCATCCATGAAGGAGAGGGCTTGGAACCCGGTCGTGGCATTAATCAACAACTCTGTCACCAGGAGGGGGAAGTCATCCTTCGGACAGTGGCAGTTGAGATCACAGAAGTCGATACAGACTCTGATCTGTCTGTTCTTCTTCTTGACTAGCACAATGTTGGCTAGCCACTTGGGGTACTGGAATTCCTTGACGAAGTTGCCTTGGATAAGCTTGTCAACTTCAGCCTCAACCATTGTATCATGAGAAGGGTGCATACTTATGGGAGACTGCTTGAACCCACGATGGTTTGTCGGGAGACCAAGGTGGTGGACGACTACCTGGGGATCTAGCCCTAGAATCTCGCCATAACTCCAGGTGAACACATCTCGGTTCTGCTTGTGGAAGTTCATGTACCACTGCTTCTCTTCAAGGGACATGGCGGCACTAATCAATGTGGGTCTCAGATCTGCCTCGCTGCCAAGGTTCACCTGTACCAGTTCATCTACCATGGTAGAAACTCATTCTTCAAAGGTGGGGGGAGTATCTTCTAGATCCTCTTCTCCACTTGTGGAGGGATCTTCCATGGGGAGACTTGCTTCTGGGCCACCAGACTCTGATGGGAGGCTGGTACCAGCTTGAGCGGTGGTGGTTAGCACATCAAGAGATTCATGTGTCGCTGAAACCATAGCGATGAAGGCAGTTGATCCAATCCCATATGGCCTTCGACCTAGAGGGCCATGCTTGATGATATCAAAGTAGTAGTGGCGCATCGGCTTGAGCCGATTAATTCCAGCCTGGCGGAATAGACACGTATGACGTACTGCTATTGCCATGGGGTGGACATCCCGATACCGTATAGGGGTAGGAGGTTCTGGGATCACCCGAGCCTGGTTGGTGTAGGAGTATGAGGTGATTTCCTGCCATTGCTTGGACCTGGAAATATGCCTTCCTATCGTACCCAAAACAACAAACTATTGTCACATTTCGGGGGTTGTGGCCTCCAGTCGATGGATTGGGAAGACATAGGCATCATCCAGACCTGCCCAGGGATCACTTGTGACCGGGGAGGGTTCAACCTCACTTGCCAGAATCTGCTTGTCCTTACTCTTGTAATAGTCAGTGTCCAGATAACGAGCTTCACAAGAGGCAAAAGGAGATACCTCTCCCTGGAGAATGCCTAGTCAACCATTGAGGGAGTATTTGAGGCATTGGTGATACGATTAAGGGAACGCTGCATGCAGGTGGATCCATGGCCTTCCCATCAATGCGTTGTACAGGGTGTCCTGGGAGACAACCATGAATTCGGTACTGGAAATTAGGCCGCCGAACTAGGTCTTCAGACGAATCTTGCCAACCGGGGTCTGCTCGGTCCTCTCGTATCCTTGAATTCCTAGGTCGGAGGGAGTTAAATCGTCCTCAGACAACCCCAGCTTCCATAGTGTCCGAGTCAGGATTAGATTAATCCCAGATCCCATGTCAACAAGACAACGACGAACTTCCACACCATTAAACCATCCAGTGATGTACAATGGATGGATGTGCCCCTGCATGGTTGGGTCTTATTCTTCACCAGAGAATGAGATAACTGCCTGACACTCGGTGTTCTCAATTACCTCAGCGTGGAAGGCTTCTGTACCTGCTACCTCCATCTTAAACTGGAGGGGGCTCCTTAGGGCCTTGGAAAGCGCCTCCCACATTTCTGACGATAGGCATAGAGCCTCAAGAATAGAAAACCTTGACAGAATTCTGACAAGGTGCTTTAGAACATCATACTTCCAGGCCAGACGCGAGCCTCTGCTTACAGGAGGTCGCTCTGCCATTGGAGGCACGACGGGCCCTGCCGGTTGGACCGGTGGATGGATAGTGCTTGGTATGCCCCATTGATCACTGGTCAAGGCCTGAAGAGCGGCTTTCAGATGTGGGTTGAGCAACTGAGATTGGACGGTAGTAGGGTGAGACTGGCCGCGGTACAGACGAGGCAACTCTTCCTAATCTAATAACACAAAAGGCGGTGGAGGTAGATCTAAGGACACCAGATGGGGAGGTCGTACGTGCTGAGCTCTGTGCTAGGCCTACTTCCTGGTCTCTGTGGAATGCACGACCTGGTGGAAAGTGCTAGCTGACGTGCCTTGACAACCCGTATAGCCGCGGTTCTGCTGACGTTGGTGTCGGTCTGGGATGTTGGGGAGGTTTGCCCAACGTTCCCCTTCGTCAGGAGTCATATAGGGGTTTACCATCTCGATGGTGTTAACTGAAGAATACCCTTGACTATCACTTGAGGAGTCATCCACCACTGGGAAGATTCTGGGAGGAATCCCCATCTCGGTGGGCATGAAGTCAGGGACAATGTGGGATGACGACGACAGTGGTTGAGCGTGTTTCTTCTTTTTGCACCGCCGCTGCTTTCCCTTCTGGGAAGAGACCGGCTGAGATGATGATGCAGAGGTAATGGTCGCATCTTATGTAGGCTCCAGCTAATTCAGGCATGCCTGAATGATTCCATGGGTGCAAGCAACCGTTTTATGGTCCATCCAGTCATCGTACTTCTGGGACTCATGGATGGGAACCTGTTGCCACTCGCCTTCATCGTCGCTACCGATCTCTGACCTTAAAAAGACCCCCACCACTTGTTCTAGGGCCGAACCCAACCTGACTATGTTGTTGTCGATCTGGTCTTGGATCCAGTCTTTAAACACATAGCACTTCTTGAGGGTGTGCCCCATAATCTGATGATAGAGGAAGTAGTTGGAGAAATCAGTGAGATTCACCTCTGCCGGCCTTCTGTACTCAGGTAAGCGCACAATCACCTACTCTAGGGCACTACGGAAGTAACCGGGGACCTGCTCTTCACGGAATGAGTAAGTATGTTGTATTTTATTTGGATAGGGGGCTCTAGGAGCCTGGCCCTGAAGAGGGGCCAGAGGGGCCTACCGAGGAGGCAGAGCCTGATTGTCCCGCCTAGGCGGTGGTGGCGCATTGTGCGGGGGAACCTACAGATTCTGAGGTGGTCGCTGCTGGGCAGGAGGCTGTGCCTGAGGTGGAGGTCACCTGTGAGGTTGCGGAGCCGGGGTTACTGGCAGTAATTCTAGCTTCCTGGGGGCTTCTATTTGGTCCACCGCAGTGGTCTCGGCTCTGGAAGCCCTCCTTGCTGGGATAACAGGGGGCAATAGACGTGCCTGACTAGCCTATTGCAGAGCTTCCTTGAGGTGCTGGGCCTTATCTGAGAAGTCTCAGAACCCTCCAGGGTAGTTCTGAGTGATCATGGAAGGAACCAGTTCTTCCTTGGCATTCCCTACGCACATCGTCAGTAATTTCTCTTGAGTCAGCGGCATATCAAGGGAGTATGTGAGCCCCTTCCACTGAGCGATGAAGTCCGTGACTCTCTTATCAGGCCTTTGTTTGCACTTGAAGAGGTCTGAAATGATGATCTTTCGCGTGGTGGAGCTGAACTGCTATAGGAATTACCGACGAAGATCCTCCCAGCTGGTCACTAATCCGATAGGGAGCTGGATGTAGAAAAAGAATGTAGGGCCCTCCAATGTCTACACAAAACATTGGAGTTTGGCAGCTTCCTGCTGTGCTGGAGTTCCCAACATGGGGCCACACCTGAAGGAAAAGTGGGCTAGGTGCTACAGCGGGTCCCCTGTCCTGTTAAAGGGTGAAAATTGGGATTTCCAAAACCCAGAGGTGTAGGAATATCATCCACCCACGTAGGATATGGCTTGCCATCAGGTGGGACTACCACCTTCCGCGTTTCCAGCACCTCAAGGTGGGCAATGAGTGCCGCTATAGGATCATTTGGGTGGGGGTCCCTGTCTTGGCGAGGATCCCTAACCATGAGTGCATTTACGGGCTCTTCGACACGATATCCGGCTTCAACGGCTCGTGGAGTGACTGGAGGAGCGGCCTGCGGGGCGGCCGAAGGAACCCAGGCCTGATTCCTAGGATTGCCACACCATTCAAGAGGGTTTGGTGAGACGTATCACGCCCTCTTGTCGTGAGTTCCAGCTTCAGCCCTGTATGCAGGAGTAGCATGATCAGGGTGGCCTGGAGGCATCTCACTGGGGGGAAATTGTTCCTGCCACTACTAACCCAGCCTAGGATCACCATAGTTGGGTCGCCGCTCTATAGAGCGCTCAGCAAGAAGTTCATCAACCAGCTTCTTCTGCTCAGCAAGTTGCTGGTGCAACGCGGTCTTCT
The DNA here is from genome assembly GCA_963277665.1 of Viscum album. Taxonomy (NCBI): domain Eukaryota; kingdom Viridiplantae; phylum Streptophyta; class Magnoliopsida; order Santalales; family Viscaceae; genus Viscum; species Viscum album. Next base: position 1,096,539,590 of record OY728139.1, read on the forward strand.
CTGGGTCTTCGTCTGTCTTCTGCACTGAGGTGGACGTGTCAGAGTTCTTGACATCTCTGACATGCTCTTTACCCTTGACGACATTCCGACTGAGCTCCAACTACTCGGTGGGTGTAGGGTGACCTAAAAGGCTCATTGGATGGTGAGTAATCCTCCCTAATGGTTTCAACAATGGTGGCACATATTTAGGGGGTAAGTCTCCATAAAGGAATTACAGATCGTCCTCCTTGTCCACAACGTCGACCACGTGGACCGTGACCCTTCTTGGGGGCATGTCCTCAATGTCTCATAACAAGTCGGGATGTCGACGGATAGGACTGAAGAGGAGGGTGGAATACTGTCCCTAGCCATGGACTTTCACGTGGGGGGTAGCTTCCCTGATTATTTTGTGGAGTACCTTGAATCTTTGAATGCATTTTTGTTGGAGGGTGATCTGGCGACCTGGTGACTCAGGGTGCTGGGCCACAGAGAGCGCGACCAAATTGACCAGACAACATTGCTCTCCGATTTCCTCAAAGTGCACTTGGATCTCATGGTACAACACCTGATGATAACGAAGACCGAAGTGTGTCACCCATAGGGTTTGACTAAATCACTTGACTTCCTCTTGAGTGAGGGATTCCGGCACACAAAATTTCGATGATGCCGTAGTCCAGAACTTCTCTGGGAAGTGGTCTGCCGCAAGAATGTTCCAGAAGCTCCTGGGATCAGATTGAGGGTCTGGCCCCGTATTTCCCCACTCGTCAACCGGAGGTGGCTGAGGAATCGGTAGCGGTGCTGATGCGGACCGCTGGGACAGTAAACTGGGTGGCAGAGAATATGGAGAATGAGCCGACTGGCTGTCAAATAACGGGCAATCCTCCGAAGAGTGCGTTGACCTGACCACAACGTCTCGATATGACGGGCTGACAGCCACAGCTTCTGGTGCAGGGATCGTGGTTACCGGAGATGGGTCACGCTATTATTCAACTGACACCGGTTCCCAAAATAGCTCTCCGTGATCTCTGGTCGAGGTAGAGGGTGCTTCTGGTGACGACGGTGGTGACTGCATGGTCAGAACCTATGGAAATCCCAAAATCTCCTCCTCCTAGATGTACCTACGAAGAGAGGTGGGAATCTGGTGGACTTTACATTCTGGAAGGATGAGGCTAACATGACTTGTTCCTGCCCCGGTCCTTAACACAAAGGACCGATGGGAAGGTTCCCCTGCCGAGTCGTATTATGCTTTAGAATTCGAGAAGCGGGGCAGTTTGATCTCCGTCCGGGCCTTCCCAGGATTCTTCTTGTGGTGGCGGCGACCCGCCTTCCTACACCTAGGTGGCTCCTCGGGACAAGGCTGATTCCCAACATGTAGTCCTGGGGTCGCGTTGGTGTCAGGGAGGAGAGAGCTTCCACTTGAGACAACCAGGGTGCGAAGAGCACCAAGACAAATGTCGAAGGGGACATGGGCAGGACCTCCATGAACAACACCTGAGCGGGAGAAACCTCCGTCGGAGCCAGCGGGAGCATGGGGAGGACCTCCATGCTTGGTTCGAGTGGAGCGAGGCTGACCTTTACCCCTTTGGTTGACAGGGCGAGGAGGACCTTCACCAGCTACGGAGAGAGCGTAGGGAGGGTCCCTACATTGGAGAGGGACCAGATGGGTGATGCTTTCATATCGACGGTCAGGGGTAGGAGGCAGAATTACATACCCGGTGTGGTGGGCACGAGAGAGGCTTCCGTGCCGAATGTTACTGCCGTGGGGTAGGCTTTCATTCGGGTTGGGGGAAGCACGGGGCATACCTCCATGATGAGATTCGGGGTAGGGAAGGCCCACTTTTTGTGGAATAATGGTATGGGGAGGACCTCTGTACGGGGTGACATCACCACGGGTTGGCTCGCGGTGATCACCACTCATGCCTGCTACCCGGGGAATCGACCTAGCCTGCCTGTGGGGTGGTTGGGGGCCTCGATACGGGTCGGGCGTACATCTACCCCTGCTTAGCGTATGCAGGGGGTGATGGTGCACGTCGGAAGTGTCTTGGGCCACAGTAGCTGCTGAAATTGACGCTCTCTGACAGGAATCTTTCTCAGCCCGCGCCCGACGCTAGCGTTGGGTGAGCCGGGCCGGTACCAGTGGCATAGGTAGGTAGTCTACCTGCTCTATAGCTCGGGGAGCTGGGTGGAGACACTGGCATGGCCTGGTGGGGGCTCTCGCTGGGAACCCCTAGGACGGAACTCTGGCTAGGTGGGCCCGAACATCCCCTACCTCATCGGCATAGGGCATGGAGTCATCGAGGCATTCCGGGACAGGCTCCCGAAACAATTGAAGGTTGGAGTGGGGAGTAGCGGCTCCCTGGGCATACCTCATGGGTGGCATTGACGGTGAGGCCTGGACGCCTCCAGGTCCAGGAGAGCCATATCCCGAGTTGCAATTATGCCCTCATCCTCGTAATGATGTACGAGGTCATTAATCACCCTTCGTTGGATGAATTCTGATGGGAAGATGGGGTGTGGGAACCCCACGTTCGTGGATACATATGCTGTTGTGGCAGCGGTGGAGCCACACAAAGCGGTTGTGCTAGTGTTTCCCCTACCCCTGTATAGGCGGGTGGGCGATGATCGTGTCCCTATAGCAGCAACCTGATTCCTGGGAAGTAGGGAGATTAACTCATTTGCGCTGCAAGAAAAAGAAATCGACAACCAGTGCCCCAACACCATCTTCTCTTCCGTGGTCGGTAAGAGGGATCCACGCTGACAATGTTGCAGAATAGAATTCCCAAAATTCTACTGCCCCAACTTCTGGTGAGTTTCATGCCAGGCCCGCTATTTGCTTGGCAGGTCCCGACTCCGGATAGCTGGATCTGGTGACCCATCAATCTACTGTTGTCTTGAGTGCTACTAATATCCATATTGAGGAGAATAATTTCACTTCAGGTTCACCATTTCTATTTTCGACGCTTTCGCCGGGGCGCGCGCGTCTGTCCGCTTGGGAGTGACATGCACAACTATTTTGTTACCCTGCATTCCCACTTTCCAAAGGCGGGCAACAATCGCTCCTTATTCAAGGAAGTCTGCTTCTTGATCAAAACCGGGATGATGGGATGTCGGTTCTTCCTTCCATGGAATCCTCCTCTAAACTCGTCACCTAGTCCGGGTCTCCCTCATAGATTTAATATGTTGTTCGTGAAACTCTTCCCAGTGCCATGTTTCCATGGATGCCGGTTGATTACACCACTTCTGTCAGGACATTCCAAGGGGTCCGGTCAAGTCAACAACCTTCATTTGGGGTAGTAGTCACGTTGAGACATCACTGTCATGTCTGGACGTTGGGGAATTTTCATGTCTTTCTTTTGCCTCTTATTATAGGGCTTCTCGAGGGCGCGAAAACCCAAGGCATCCCACATCGAGCGTGGGGAATCATATGCCATTGGCATGTATCTGAGGTTTTCCTCAGCTTCCTATGTTTAACACAGGGCATGCCACAAGTTTAGTGTCCAACAGAGACAGATCAGACTGATCAGAACACCGATAAAGGTGGATCAGATTGATAGACCCCCTTGAGGGATCACTGATACTGGGGCCAACACGTGGGAGGCTTCACGAATACTATGAGGTGGGGATTGAGGTGGCATGACCCCACCGGGATGTGGCGGCCCTGATAAAAATCAAGATGGGTGATGGAAAATTGAATGGAGTGGAGTTGGAATGAGATGAGATCATCATAGAGATGGCGGTAAAGATGGGATTGAGCTTCAAGGAAACCTCCTACGTATCCCCGTGGCAGGGAATCAAAGTCCGCGTAGTTCGGTGGGATGAGAACCGACGTGAAGGAGGGGGTTAGAGAGACCAATGGGTGTTGGGCTTGAAACTCAGGGAGGCTTCCTACATACCATGCCTTGACACAGATCAAAGTCCCCATAGTTCACTAGATTGGGGTGCCGGTGGACCGACGCGAAGGAGGACCTCAGTCCAGATGAATGGTGGGGTCACAATGGCTTACCACTAGATTGGGATGCAGTTTAACATCATGTGGGATGAGGGTGTGTCAGAGAACCGACGTGAAGGGGAACATGGTCCATTGGGTGTTGGGATTGAACCTCAGGGACGATTCCTACATAACATGCCTTGACATAAATCAAAGTCCACATAGTTATGATGTATAGTTTAACGTCATATAGGACGGGGGAATTTGGGGCTTACGCTCTGAGGCTGCCCAGGTGTTGGTGGACTGACTTGAAGGAGGTTGGAACGACTGGGTGGTGGGCTCGAACTTCATGGAGGCTTCTTATGTACCATAACTTGACATGGATCAAATAACCCGTAGTTCGGGTGTGTCACAACAACTTACCACTGGATTAGGATGCAATTTAATGTCATGCGGGATGGGGGTGAACCGATGTGAAGGGGGTCAGAACGACCGGGTGGTGGGCTTGAACCTCATGGGGGCTTCCTACGTACCATGCCTTAACACAGGTCAAAGTCCTCATAGTTCTCTATAGGCGGGGGTCAGGTTCGGTGCTCACTCTAATCTCATGTGAGTCATGCTCGGTGTGAGAAACAAGTGGTTCCAGGGACCTGAAGATCACGTCGCAAAGGGTGCGTCCGTGGGAAGCGAAGAGGGGCTTACACGTTGGGAAGCCCATGGTGCTGGGACTTACTCGAGGATGGAGGCCCGAGGGTGACAAAGTGCAATAGGAGAGGGATTTGGGACCGAGGAAAGGGGTGCCTCATCCTCTATCATGACCTTCGCTGGCCTTAGCAGTGGGGAAGTACGGAGGTGAATGGGTGCTACCTTCCGTAAGGACAAGGTGCTTACACCAAGATGGCCTCCCTTCCCCACCGCGGACAAACAACACTCCCAGAAGAAGGATATCATCCCCTGGAGAGACCAGGGGAAGGGGGGCATGCAGAATGTCCAAGGTGAGGGCACCTCGTGTGAGAGGCACGATGCGATGTTACAGTTTAACTTCATGTGTTGAGGATGAGGATGCTTGGCAGTTTAACATCCTGCAGCTCAGACAAGGTGGACTTACTCTACACCCCTAGGACTTACATAACTGGTACCCTATGCTCCTTGTGGGAGGGAAGGTATCGAAAATGCCGTGCAGAAGGGGGGTCGTGGAGCAAACCATGGAGGGGTCCAAATGATGTCATACACTTTAACTTCATGCAATAAGAATGAAGATGCTATACATTTTGACGCCATGTATCATGGATGTCGATGGTTGTTATACAGTTTAATGTCTTGTAACTAGGACATGGTACTGTGTAGTTTAAAGTCTTGTAGAGAGGAATGTGGTACTATGTATTTTAAAGTCTTGTAGTGAGGACTATGGTCCAAAACTATCAAAAGTATTTCTTCAAAAATCTCGCATTGGTTGGAGTTGTGATAAGCTCTCCATCCATTAAGATTAAGGCATATATTCCATTTGAATATACCTTATGTATGGAATAAGGTCCTTTCCACTTTGGCTAATGTTTTGGTGGTTTCATTCTTGGTATCATTGGAGTCCTAAGGACTAATACCAATTCTCCTTGAAGGAATGAACAAAAGTGACATTTCTTATTAAAATCTTGCACTATTATGTTTTGATAGACTTCTAAATGATGAAATGTATGAAATCAAATCTTGTCTAATCTTTCCAAATCATCAAATCGTTTCTGAGATCTTTCATCTATAGACAACTAAACACAAATTGTAACTTTAAGTGAAGGAAATTGTATTTAAATTGGAAAAACTACTTCGGTTCCATATACCAATTAATAAGGAGTTTCTTGGGTAGTAGTATGGGTAGTCGTCTGATAAGACCACAAAGAATTAAAAAGTTTATCAGGACATGATTTCTTATCTTTATCCACCATCTTATGGAGTGTATTTGATAGGGTCTTATAGAAAGCCTCTATCTGTCCATTGTCCACTGCATGGTAGTGAGATGAATGGTTGGACTTGATATTATGTTCCTGATACAACTTTTTTACTTCATCAGAACAAAAATTGGTGCCATTGTCCTTCAAAATAGTACAAGGGATGCCAAATCTGGCTAGGATATTAGTTTTTTTAAAAAAAACGATGCTTTTGGATCTGAATTCTTTGAGAGGTATTGCCTCATCCCATTTAGAGAAGAAGTCAGTAGCAGTGAGAATATACTTGAACTGCTTAGCTGTGGCTCTAGGATAAGGTCCTACTACATTCATTCCCCATGTGGAAAATGGCCAAGAGTATTTAGCTGTTTGTAGAAACTCTGGGGGTTGACGAATGAAGTTGGAATGCACTTGACATGGATGACATTTTTTAGTGAAATCTATACAATCCTGCATCATTGAAGGCCAAAAATATCCAATCCTTCAGATCTGATCAGAGAGTCTATGTCCAGATTGGTGGGCACCACAAGCTCCTGAATGTACTTCTTTCATGATAGCTGAAGTCTCTTCTCCATCAATACATCTGAAGAGAATTCCATCAAAGCCTCACTTTTAAAGGATATTTTGGTGGTCTGGACTATCATAAAGAGTAAAATTGGATGATCGTCGCCTGATCTGTTTCTTCTTATCCCTATCTAGTGGAAGTGCCCCATTTTAAATATATTCCATGAAGGATGTTCTTCATCCCATGGTATGACCATATGGTTCATAAATTGGGAAAATTTCATTAATTTCCATCATTATGGATTGAAAAAAAGGTGAGACCACACAGCGATGGGCTATGCTAATAACTGTCTCATCTTGATTTGGATCTTCTAAGGCTGTAGCTGCGTTAGCCCATGCATCTACTTGAGAATTTTGTGATCGTGGGACATAAGGCAATGTCAGATCTGAGGAAAATTTAGCCATTAACCCTCTGACGTAACCACACAAAGGAATTAATTCTTATTTTGTAATATAATATTCCCCATTAATTTGTTTGATTACCAATTCTGAATCACCTTTTACCTTTAAATGATCAATTTTCACCTGAAGGTCCAATTCCAAACCTTTGATGAGATCTTGATGTTCTAATTCATTGTTGCTACCACCATCCTATAATAGGAAAGAATAAGGCAATACTGCTTTTTATGGGGAAATAAGGACAATTCCTAATCCAACCTTGTCGAGTTTAGGGTTTTCCATTCTCTTTCCTATTAGACTTCTAGAAGCACCACCGAAATAAATTTCCCATGTTTGGGAATTATCTTGAATAGAGAAGACCACTTCATCAGGAAGCTCATTATTAAACGATGTATCTTCTGCAGATAGATACTCAACAAGGAAGTTGGCTATATCTTGTCCTTTTATTCCCTTTTGAGGTAAAAACTGGATATCAAATTATTGCAAAGTAACCTCCCACTGTGCCAGAATTCTTGTAAGTATAGGACGCCCGAGGATAAATTTGAGTGGATTATTATGAGAAACCAATTGGACCTCATGATGTTTCAAGTAGTGCCTCAATTTCTGAACTGGAAAGATTAATCCCAAGAATCACTTTTTAATACTTGAATACTGAGTTTCCGCATCAAGCATAGTTCGACTGAGATAGTAAAGGCTGTTTTCATTCCCAGCATCATTCTTTTGGTCAAGGAAGACACCTAGTGATCGCTCTAAAGCTGTCACATAGAGAATAAGTGGTCTTACTTCAATAGATGGAATTAATACTGGTGGACTCAAGAGATATTTCTTGAGGGTATTAAATGCTTCTTGGCAATATTCAATCCATTGGTAGGTGACTCCCTTCCTCATTAATCTGGTGAAGGGTAAACACTTAGCTACCAAATTGGTGATAAAGCACTGAATATAGGCCAAGTTTCCTTGGATTCATCTTAATTATTTCAAATTTTGAGGAGGTGACATACCAAGTATTGATTTTTTTAGGATCAACTTCGATACCACAATGGCGTACAACGAAGACAAGGAATTTTCCTGAGGTTACTCTGAAAGCAGATTTCAAGGGGTTCATCTTCAAACTGTGTTACCGATGTTTATTGAATATGGTTTCCAAATCATCTAAGTGATTGGAACGTTGTCTGTTTTTGACCACGAAATCATCCATATAACATTCAACAAATTTTCCTAAGAAGAGTTTGAAGATATGGTGCATGGATTGTTGGTATGTTGCACCTACATTCTTTAAGACAAAGGGCATTACCCAATAGAAAAACACACCTTGAGGGGCTCTAAAGGCTGTAGATTCTTCATCCTATAGGGCCATTTGGATTATATTATACCCAGATTATCCATTTATGAAGGAAAGAGCTTTATTTCAAACCATTTCATCAATTAAAAGTTTAGTAATCGGGACTAGAAAATCATCTTTAGGAAAATGCTGGTTAAGATCTATGAAATCAATGCAGACTCTAATTTTCCCATTATTCTTTTTCCATGGGAAAATATTGTCCAGCCATTTGGTATACTGAACTTCCCTAACAAAGTTAGCCTTTATAATATTATCAACTTCAGATTCAATTTTAGAGGCATGAGTTGGGTGTGTTTTCCTTGTTGCTTACTTAAATCTATGATGTTCTTCTGGAAAACCCAAATGATGAGTGGCTACATCAGGATTAAGAACTGGAATTTCTATATAATTCAAATAAAATATATCTCAATGTTGATTTAGAATGTAAGTATACACCTCTTTTTCTTTAGAGGTTATGTCCACACTAATTAGAGTGGGGTGTGGATCTTCTTCTGTACCTAGATTTATTTCTCGGAGTTCATCCATAGTGGTAGAGACACCTTCTTCAAATACAGGAGGAGAATCCCCGAGATCTTCCTCTTCTTCTTTATTATGTATTACCTCTTCTATTTCACTTTCATTTTAGATTATGAGGAAAAACTTCCATTGTTAGGGGAGAAATAAATATTTGAATATTCCAAAGAAAAGGCCACCATATCTGACACTAATGATGACAAAGGGTCCTCCTGTGATAATAAAGAGGTATTGATGGATTGAGAATCAACATCTTTGTATTACTCTAGCATTACCACTACCTCTTCTATTCTGGTTAACGAAGTAGAGGCATGTTGTAGTTTAGAAGATGATATGAAAACATCTCCATTCAGGCTTTCATCATTGCTTGGTGTATCAATAATTTCTCCCATGTTATCAGGATCAGTTGATGCAATTGAAATTATAGAAGTTACTGGAAGAGTCTTTAGATTTTGTTTTACCCTTTCAATTTGATTGATGGGTAACACATAATCTATACTCAAATGTATGAATGGATTTGCTGGGATCTTTTCCAGTCCATTTGGAGCATTAACTCTAGTCATATCCATTGTAATGGGCTTTGTTCCTTTTGTGTGATAAGTATCTTCCTAAATGTATTGAGATTCACATGTTTTGAAGGGATCCTTGTCAACATAAAATGTTCTGATTTGACCACTGAAATAATATTTCATACATTGGTGGTATGATGAAGGTATGGATGGATGTTGATGCAACCAAGGCCTTCCAAGCAGAATATTGAAGGTGGTGTCCTAACAAACTACCATGAAATCTAAATTAGAAACAAGATATCTAAACTGAGTTCTGAGTGTAATCTTCCCCATAGTTTCTTGTTCATTCTTGTCATATCCTTGCAACATTAAAGTTGAAGGAGATAAGTCATATTTAGTTATGCCTAATCGATGAAGTGTACAAATGAGAATAAGGTTGACTCCAGAGCCATTATCAATAAAGGCTCATCAGATATCTATGTCATTGACCATGCCAAACAAATACAAAGGTCTGATATTCCCATGCACAACATCATCTTCATCTTCATCCGTAAAAGATATGATTGCATGACATTCTGTAGGATCATTCTCCATATAGTAAACCTCAGCAGCAGCAACTTCGGTTTCAAATTCTTGAGGACTTAACAAATCCTCAATGAGTTATTCTTAAAGATCTTTTGAAATATTTAAAGCATCCAAAATTGATAACTTGGCCAGTACTTGGGCCAATTGTTTCAAGACATCATACTTTTGGTCTAAAGGTCTGCGTTTCCCAGAATGGAGATATGGTTTTGTAGGTGCTTTGGAAGTTGATGCTTCTGATGTAGATGTACTCTGTTTCAAAGTAGAAGATATAAATGCTACTGGGTTTGGTAAATTAGACTAACTAGGTCTATTCATTTGTTGAGAAGAAGATGGTGTGGTTTCTAATCGGTCTCCCAAAAATAATTGTGTCAGAACTAAACCTGTCTTTCATGGAAGAAATTCCTTGTTCCTGTTGAGCCCGCTAAAGGGCTCTTCCATGAGTTTCTACCGCATATATGTTTTGAGTAGGGGTAGAATTAAAATGGTGGATTCTATAATTCTCAACTCTTTCCCTGTATCCTCGACCTTGTACCTTTCCTATTGTTCCTCGATTAGGTACAAGTAATTTTGTCTCACTACAATCAGAATCACCATTGGCATAAAGATCCGTTAAATGGATAACATTAACAGAACCAATGATCAATTCTTCATCTGATAAAGATTATTCTTGATAGGTTAATTCTAGTTGTACCATTTAGAGGGGTAGTTCCCATTATTTTAAAACAAATGGCATAAAATTTTCCAGGGTTAAGGAAAACTTTGGCCTTGACACAAGCTCATATTCTTCTGACTACTCTTTGTCCTTATGATCACTTTTCTCTTTTTGAGGAATGGCCACTTGATGAAGATAGTTTTTCTATGGCAGGAGTAGAAGGAGTGGAAGAAGACACAATTGGTTGTTTCAACTCTATTCGTAAAATATTATGAGTCCGATTGATCATTTTTCTGATCATCCAATCATCATATTTTTGCCTAATTTTTACTTTTAACCTATTTTCAGTCTCCATTTCTTATGGATTGGTAGTGGTAACACATGATACATGAGCTGATGAACTTTTTAATTTCACTTGTCCACAGTCTAATATCTTTTTCAGAAGGTCTTTTAAAATAATGCACTTCTAAATGGGGTGTCCCAACATCTGATGAAAGGAACAATAATTCAGACGATCTTCATATCCATATTATTTGGCCTTTTCGGCCTTGGAAAATTAACCAAAATGTTTTCTAAGGTTGAGATGAAGTAGCCAGAAACTTGATCATTCCTGAAAGAAAATACTTTATTATTTAATTCCTCAAACTGTTTCCACATATGATCTCTTTGATCATCTTGATGAGGCAATCATTGTTGCTGATGCTTAGGAAGAGGAGCCCTTCAGCATGATAAAGGTCTTGAAGTAGAAGCAGTTATAGGTGCCTGCTTGAGTGTGACTGTAGTAGCTTCTTCCTTTCCTATCCTCCTTCCCGTAGTTGATGGAATTATATGAGTTTTATCATTAGTTTCTATAATAGAGTATTCTATCTATTGATTGATTGAAGTAAAGTCTCTAAACTCTTCTGTGTATTTCACAGGGATCAATGGTGTGCATAATCCATCACGTAGATTTGCCACATAGATTGGCAACAATTCTTCTTGAGGGAGTGATAGAATTAAGGAATATGTTAATCCTTTCTATTGTGTAATGAAATCTAAAACTATTTCATTCTCCCTTATTTTACAAATAGTAAGATAAAAAACTTTCATCTTTGGTAGTGTTGATAAAAATTGGAGAAGAAATTTTTGACAGAGATCTTCTCATCCAGTAATTGATTGAAATTGAAAACTTATATATCAAACAAAAGCTGGTCCTTGTAATGACTGCACAAAACACCTAAGTTTAACTGATTCTTGTTTTAAGAAGTTCCCATAATAGGATCACAATGAGAAACCAAATGTGTTAAGTGTTTTTCTGAATCTACTGAACCATTAAAGATTGGGAATGTGGTATTCAAAAAATTTGGTGGGGGAGGAATTGCATCCACCCATTCAAGGTAAGATCTCTTTTATGGGTGAACTGGTGCATGTCGTTCCTCCATATATTCCAATCGATCCGTTAATGCCTCAATTGTGTTCATAAGCATTTGGGGAACATCCAACTGAGTTGGAACCTGTGCAGGTATAAAAACTGGAGCTTGAGCTAGTGTAGTGACTTGTAAAACCACTGATGGTGGTACTAATACCTTCCATGGTTGTATACCTAATGGATTTAATTCATTATCCTCATATGTAGTTACTTAAAATCCTATTTGTTGAAGATCTCTTACAAGATTTGAATGTTGAGGACTTTCCTGGGAAATATGTCTAGCAAAAATACTATTTAAAAGTAACACTATGTTAAGTCTTTTCAACTCCTTCATTTCCTCTTCTTACTGTGAAAATCTCTCTTCAAGAGAAGGAGGTTGACCCTCTCCATTGGAAAAGTGAGATGAAATTTGACTTTTTTCCTTTCCCCTTGTTAGATGCCTTTTGGAGAGGGGGAGTTGGTTATTTGAAGGCATACCTAGATTCTGGGTAAGCCTATGATTTCAGGTATACACACCTTCTTCATTTGCCTCGCTGTATACCGTATTATGGAAAAGAACTTCATCATTTGATTCCCTTAAACTGGACTTATTTTCTGGAGGATTTTTTGCAATGGTGTTAATAACATTTACTGATGCATAATGCATTGATGACATTATGTCAGTGCTTCTGCTAGATCATCTCCCTTTTTTTCTTCCATGAGACTTCATCCTTCTATATGATGAATTCCTTGGAACTATTTGGTGGATAGTAAACAGAATGGAATCCTTGGAGTGTTCAGTTGTACAATTTTCTTATGGCTTCTTCCCTAATCGGGAGAAAACCGACTTCCATTGAGGAGGGGATTGCAGATATAAAAAAGACCCCATCCCTACAAGATGGGGCTATTCCTAGTCTTCTTCTTTAAATATTTGAACATTGTATAATGAATTTGAAGGTTGAATTAAATGAGCCCCCAGCCTTCCAAGCTGGGGTGATTCTTGAACTGCTATGGCTGAAATTTGTGCAACTGCTCTTCTGATTTTGCAGATTTTGGTTCAGACATTAGTTGGGTGCATCATCCGAAAATCACTTAAATCACCTATTTCAGAAGATTTTTGTGCTATTTCAGACATTTTCATCCTCTAACACCTAACATCCTCTAAACGGGATGCATATTCAAGATTCTTAGATGTTTGATGTAAAAGTATCTCAAAAACATATTTTCTTTGGGCCTGATTCTGATGAAAACTGGTTGAGGCCTGTTCTTGACTGTACATTTGATTACATACAAAACCTATTGATTGTGGCTGAACATGAGTAATAACATTGCATGAAACCACTTTTTGCAGACTTGCTAATTTTGGAGTGCAGAAAAATGCAATACTCCATACGAACCCCATCCTCTGATATGAACATTAGACGGGGAATCAAAAATTAACTGGCGTAACCTCTTTAGAGCATTGAGACATGCGCGCTGAAGGGTTCTCTACTATTTTTTAACCTTTGGATGTTGGGAAACTGGGAGAGATGCCATGTCAATTTGGCGCTGTAACCCTTGAATTACCTTTACATGATTTTTATATTCATCATATGGTAAGACTTTGGTTTTCAAATGACAAAGAGTTTTCCATAAGTTGAGACAAATGTAATTAATGCAATCTTCTGTTATCAATTATGGAATGTTATACTGAGAATTTTCCAAAGGCCAGAACATGACTGTGATTTCTACTTTAGCTAATTGTTTCCTCATGTTTAATACATATTCATAATCTTTCACAAGAGGTTTCTCCAACTGATCTGTCTAGAGTGGATGCACTGTATTAGAAGATAAGTGACCTAAAGCAGGTTCAGAGAATGACTGTCCCCTTAAGTTATCTTTTGGTTGAGAAAGTATTTCACCTGTAAATGACAATGCATCAGACATGTCTGGCTTTGTATTTTCAAGTGCCTCAAGATATGAGGTCTTTCTCACCGCTACATTGTTGATTATAGAATTTTATTGACAATGTGAAATAATACTACGAAGATTACTTTCACAGAGAATGCCATCATGGAGAGGATCACCATGATGGATTACAACAAGGGCTAAATCTTCTTGCTCCTTGGTCTTCTGGCCACACAGAGGGTTGTCGTGGCTCTCATCCAGAGATATGCACTCTAGATTGACCAAATTTTCATGAAGCAAGCCTTCATGATGAATTTTCTGATGAGTAACTTCAGAATTATAACTACCACTCCCATAATTTGGTAATGAGAGGATATGATCTTGAGTAGCAATAGATAAATGTCTGAGGGATTCAAGAATTATAGCATTAAGAGAAGCCACATCGTAGCTTAACTCTTGATTTTCCAACAAAGTTTGGAGAGAAATTTTATTGGTTGTTCCCTTATACTTAGTTGGGGCCACTTTTTGGGAAAATTGGTTATCATTGGTAGGTATATGTGCCTGCCTTGGAGTGGTTACTGGAACGAACCGATTACCTCAAATTGGAAAAGGTGTATGTTCTGATACTTTTGTCTGTATAATGTGGGGGAATATGCCCCTTGACCCTCCTGGACTGGAACATAGGTATGTATATACTCCGGGATGGCATGCCGATGTGTCATCCCATGTGTGGGGACAAATTTATGTGTCTGTTCCACTGATATTACTGAAGTAGTTGTTAAAATATCCTGGAATTCTTCTAGAATATGGGAAGGGATATACATCTTCCCTTTTACCATTGATAAAATGTGTTTGGAGACTTCAGTGGACGGAACATGAATATACGTCCATTTTGTATCTAGAGTAGGTTTATGTGCCTGATTTTGTTTTCCTTTTCCTATCAATGTATATTGATAGTACTCACGCATGAGAGCAGAGAGTTGGGTATGCCCCAAATATTTCGTCAGAGCTTTTCGAATGACTTCTCTGGGTGCTACCAAATGAGACTGTTGGTAGGATTGATGAACATTGGTAGGTGTACGTTCCTGATGGCTATTTTCTATCAAGTATGGTTGATAAACATCCTTCCATACTGGAAGATGAGACTACTAACAGAATTGGTGATTTTAAACAGGTGTATGTTCCTGTTTACTAGTTTCCACCACATTAGATTGGAGGGCTTCTTTAAATGCAGTCAGATGAACCTGTTGACTGGCTAATAACTTGTAAACATATGTATGTTCCTGTTCACGGTACTTGGGTTTATCTAGTGGGATTGGTGGGTTGATATTAGATGAGTCTGCTGAGCAACAAAATTAGGACGGACGAGGGTATGTGCTCACTCATTCTTTGCCATCAAGTTAAATTGATGGAATTCTCAGAAGGAGGAAGAGGTGAGAACTTGATCCCTTTTAACCGAACATTGTCCCTAGCATTTCTTCTTGTGTGCCCATGTCTGAGATACCTGTTCCAAACGTCCATAGGAAACACCGCCATCATGTTGGGGGTACACTACCGCATGATTCTGGCGGTGATTTCTAGTGGGAGTCCTCAAAAAGGACTCCTGCATTCTTGAATTGAGGCATTGAGTGGCCTGTTGATCCACCTCCCTATAGTATGTGAGGGATTGATTGTTGTGTTTTAGGGATAAAGAGCTGAAATGGTTGGAGACATTGGTTGGCACCGTTTCTTTCTTGATCATTAGTCATCGTTGGCCAGATGATCGAAGATTGTTGTTGACCTCAAGGGCCTGTCGAACTGGCTCCAAAGTCCAGATTGTACCATGCTAGTGATATTCCTTTACCAGAAAATTAGATACCCAAAGTTGAATATGCTGGGTTGGTGATGAAATCATTCCCGTAGATGGAGATCCAGCTTGAGCAGCGGTTGGGAAGTTCACAGATGTTGTCTTGGAGAAATCCCTTCTTTCGATTGAAGGGAGTTCTGTGGAAAACTTGAATAGAACAACAAGATCTATTAAAACTACATTTTTTTAGATGGAAACATGCAAGATTAATTACTTTTTCTAGACTTAATTTAACAATTGATAGGGGCCTAATAGGTGTTTAACATTATTAACTTGGTTAAGGATTTATGTCGGGTTCACCATTTTTGTTTCTTAGTTCTTTGAAACATGTGTTCTAATTTTAAGAATCACTGTTTCCAAGCAGTTTACATTGGATTTATTCATGGAACTAGAAACTTCCAATAGTTCTTTATCCAAAGAGAACCTGATTTCCAAAGATAGGCATTCATTAAGTTTGAACTTTATGATACTTAAGAACGTGCATTGGTCAAGAGGATGGAAGGTCAGACTCATCACACCCTTTTGGGGGGAATTATGTCTACTATGAGACTCTCTTTTTAAATTTAAGATATTTTCATGAATCCTTATTTATTAAACAAGTATATCATCAGTATCCCTTGGAATTTACAATCACTTATTGACATGGGTAAGATTTAGAATCATCAGCATACATTCAAGGTTCTTCATAAATGGAATGTCCATATGTATTCGAAGATTTCCATCAATGGTATTCACTAATATACTAATTAGAGATTCTTTTAATCATCATTGTGATGATACAAGTTTTTCAGCCACTCAGTGGGGCACTGTGGAATTTTATTGTCATCCATGGAGATGAAGGTTTGGTTTTGATTTTGGGATCATGCCTATAAGACAGGATACCGACGTATCCTTATAAAAGGAATCAGAACACTTGTAGTTCAGTGCACCTAAATGGAACACATAATACCTTTTAAGGTCACATGATAAGTAACTCTAAGTGGAAGGTGCTTAGTTTAAACATAGTGCGAGAATTATGCTGAAGTAGCCCGATGAACATGGAAAGGATATGGGTTTCCAAGTAGGATTAGAGCCTATTGGGAATACTTCCCAAAGAGAACAAGGTTGATTTGAAGTGTTGGGTTTTAAACTCAAGGAGGCTTCTTACATATCCCATTTGGATGGGAATCAAAGCCCACATAGTTCGCTATGTCTCTTAGGAGAGTATAGTTATTTGAGAGAAATGAGCTTGAGATTACTTCTTGAAAAGGATGCCTTAATGATTTGAGGGGTTAATTTGTGGATTATTCCTAAGGAGGATGCCTAGATTAAGGTAATTAGGGTTGGATTCCTGAGGAGAATGTCCAATGAGCTCGGTCCTTGAGACGGCTTCCTACGTATCCCAATTTTGGTGGGAATCAGAGTTCTCATAGTTCCTTCCAATGAGTGTTTGTGCACAGGTTGTAACCATAATTTATCTCTAATCTCACGTGAGTCATGACTGGTGTGAAAAACACGAGGATGTGAAATATTCATAAATTACACTTCACACTTTTCCTCTTATGTTGATGGAAAAGGGCGCATCGACCGTAGAAGAGGGCGAGACGATGAGCTTTCCCTATGTTCTATTTACATTGGACAAAAGGTCCAATGTAAAGAGGAATGGATGAAGATGAGGGGATTACACCAGGATGGCTTCCCTAAAATTGATCTTGGTAGGAAAGGGAGACTTCTCCTTTGCTTACATGAAAAAGTAAGTGTGAACTATACCATCACTACCAGAGACCTGAGGTTCTGGATCACCTCATTGAGAAAGGAGAGGCCAAGACCCAACCCTCCTCAAAACCAGGAACTTCCCAACACTATTTCGGGGGGAAAGATTCATGTGAATGTGGATAAACAAACTCAGAGACACTTTATAAATCCTAACCCCATTGTGAAAAAAATGTGGGAAACCTATGACCGTGGAAATACAAAACCAAATAGGAGACACATTGATGTGACTTTCCCAAAGGTTTGGTAAGTCAGGAGATTTTTGTGGAGGTCTCAACTTAGTCCCTTTCAGATAAGGGAACCAAATAAGGAGATACCCTACCATTAATTTCTTTAAAAAAGGGTACTAGAGTTGGTCGCATAGGTCCCTCGTGCAAGTATGCCGTGTAGGTACACTGCGTTGATGTACCGTGTAGGTATAATGCATAGGTATAGAGCGCAGGTATGCCGCGCAGGTATGACACACTGGTATGATGAGCCTGTATGAGTAATGACTGAAGAATATGTTTTATAAAGGAGAACCAAACATATCTAAAATTTGTAAAAAGACTTTCAAAACATGCTTATCCCATTTAATTATCTCTTATCTCGTAGTTTAGAGAGCTACCTGAGATAATTTGAGGGATCTATGTGAAAGAGCTATGCAATTGGAGCTTCAGAGCGTCTCATAAATTTTTTCAGTCTTGAAATAGGGAGCCTAAGGGATCTATTTATAGGCACATATGGGGCCTGGTCGAAGAAATGTTGCTCGCGTAGGTATGCTGCGAAGCTCCATCATGTAGGTGCTCCACGTAGGTGCACAACCATCTTCCACTGCACAACTCTGACGTGTAGGCCAATCGCACAGTTCAGTCACGTAGTTCAGTCACGTAGGCCTGTGCAGCAAGTCCATTGAGAAGTTCTTTGGGAGTGTTTTGATTTTCCTTTGGAACTTTTTGAAGCTGGCCATGGGATTTGAAATATATGGAGTTCTCTTCATATTCTTTTTGTTTTCTTAAGTTGTATAAACACTTTTCCTATAAAAATAAAGTCTATTCAGGTACCGATCATCCAGCCCGAGTAGGGTGTCAGTACGAATCATTAGGCCACCACCAACAGTGTCTAAAACAAATCTAGTCAATAACAAGTGTATGTAGTTGTATAAATAAATAATTACAATGAATAAGTAAACAATTATCACATTATCAATTAATCTTTATTAATCCACATAGAACACCGGGTTTTCGGGACACCCGTACCCCAATACCTGCTTCGGCCTACACCAGGTCTGAACCATGTTACATATTTAACTCACATTTCATTATTATGTCCAATTGAAACCAATATCCAATGGAAATGTTTTTGGGATTAGAATTCCATGTATAGCCCCCTATTTATCAACCATGCATATATGTCATGGGCATAGAATGTCATGTCTACCACACCATTTTACAACCATGAATATCTATATCATTGGAATAGAATGTCATGTCTAGTACCTCATTTAAGAACCATGCATATCTATATCATTAGTGTAGATTGTCATGTCTAACACCCAATTTTTCAACCATGCATATCTATATCATTAGTGTATATCATCATGTTTAGCACCCAATTTACAATTCATGCATACCTATATCCTAACATATCACAATATAACAAGTATCTCATTATCAAATCTTTTCACAATATCATGCCATCCAAGATTAAAAAACATTAATCTTCTTATCAAAATTAACCACCATAACTTACATTAATCAATTGATAAATTAATTGACCCAATTTTGTTAATTAATTTGAAAATTAATTAATAATATAAATTTTCTTTAATTAATCCTGCTATTAATTAACCATATATTTCCCATTAATTAATTCACAAATTAATTAATAAAAACTCTTCCATTAATCAATTAAAAATTAATTAATAGTTTCAAAAACTCAATAATTAATTAAATAATTAATTATTATCAATTTACAATTCTGAAATCCAATAATCAACTCAACAGTTAATTATCCCCATTCCGCAATTTCTCTTACTCAATCAAATCCCCAATTCCTCAATTAATTAATTGACCACATTAATTAATTCAATTAGGAATTTAAATCTCTAAGAGAACTCTATAAATTATAAAATAACATACATATAATTGATAATAATACTATGGTATTTTAATAATAGACCACCTTCCTTGATTCATTGATGAATGATCACCCAATGGAAATCCCCAAAATTGAGCATCACAATGATGTAGATGAGGATCTAGATTTAAAATCCTAAATCAAGATTAACCAAAAAGAGATATCCTAATTCTATATCTAGATCGAAAATCCTAGTTCTAGATTTAAAAACTCATTATCTAGATATATAAAAATAGACAATAACTTCCCACCAAAAAAATGAGAGAAGGAAGGAGTATGAATGAGAATGAAACAAGATAAGATCCATTTACCGGGAGAGGAGAAGATCTTCAATACAAGATTTGATTCATGTAGAACATAGATCATAAGAGCTAATAATTCATATATAGGGCTAAAAAATAATGAAATACCTCCTATAGTTGAATGGGGGTCAAAATAGGTGAGTTCTGGGGGTTCGAGGAATTTTTAAAATAATTTTCAGGCTTAATTAAATTGTGCGCATAGTTTCCTGTACCAGGGCACATGGTTTTCCCTAACTATACACCAACCATGTGACCATTATTTTATGGGTTCCTAGTTTATAATTTTAGGGTGCACCATTTGACAAACTATGTGCCAGCCATGCAAACCCCCACTATATAGGGTTTCACGGTTTCTTAGGTAGGGCACATGGTTTTCTATAACTATGTGCCAACCATTCACATCCCTGTTTCCTTAAAATTTCTCAAATTTAACCCAAAAACACCACTAGATAAAACCTTAGTAAAAAGAAATCAAATAGAAACAAAAGAGTACCTACAAATGAGCTCAAGGAAACCCTAGAAATGATTGGGATCATACAATCTCCCCACCTTTTAACAACTTTTCCTCAAGCTGCACTCCCAAGACTCTCTAAAATTATGATCCAAAAAGATCGGGCCAATGTACCCTCATATCTTCTTCTATATCCCATGTTTTATTCTTTATATGTCCATGTTTCCATAACATATGAACAATCAGTATGGTCTTTCCCCACAACACTTTCTCACAGTGATACAACACATGAATTAGATGCTCCTCAAAGGAAACATCTATCTCAAAATCAAAATCATCCACATAAATCACATGAGAAGTGTTGGGGTGATACTAGAAATGTTGTGATACATGAAAAACATCATTCATAGCACTGAAGTTTTGTAGAAGATCCAATCAGTAAACCATCGACTAGATTCTATTCACAACCTCAAATGGTCCAATGAACTTGGGCACCAACATTCCCTGTTTCTGTATCCTATGGCGACCCAACCTAGGAGACCCATGAAAGAATACACGATAACCCTATATAAAATATAGGGGTCATCTCCAACTGTCATCCTAAAAATTCTTCTTACTCCGAACTATATCCATATGTTTCTGAATTAGGTGAACCTACCCCAACATTTCTTTCACGAGACTCGATCCCAATAACTCTAACGCAATAGCCTCCATCCAGCATAGTAGTGATTTTTATAGCCTACCATAAAAGCCTTTTATGGTTCCATCTGTATAGCTACATTATAAATATTGTTATAGTAAAAATCCCTTGAATCCAATAACTTCTCCTAAGGCCCACCGAAGTCAAGAACACACCCCAACATCATATCCTCAAGCCCCTGTATTGTATGCTTCAACTACCCATCTATCTTTGGGTGGAAAGAAATAATAAATAACACCTGTGTACCGAGAACCTTTTACAAGCCCTTCCAAAAGTGTGAAGTGAAGCATGAGTCATGATCTAAAACTATAGTCTATGAGACCCTGTGTAGATATAATATCTCTCAAATATACAGTTCTTCCAACTACTCTACTATGAAGGTTTCCTATATAGGTATGAAATTATCAAATTTCGTCAGTTGATCCACAATAAACTAGATAACATCATTCTTCCTAGGTATCCTCAGTAGAACCACTACAAAATCCATTATCACATAATCCCACTTACATTTTGAAATAGGAAATGGCTTAAACAAACCTCCAGTTCATTGATTCTCTTCCTTCACCATCGATAGGTGTATCATCATGTCATGAACCCTAATATATCTTTTTTTCATTCATGGAAACCAAAAATGTCATCAAAAGTCACGATAAATTTTGGTCACACTTGGATGTACCTCCCACTTCGAGGCATGAAATTCACACATTATCTATTCTCGTATTCCCATAGGCACAATAACTCAATTCCTAATATAATTGATCTCATCCTCATATATTCCCCAATCTAAAGGTGATTCCCCAACTTCAAGTCTTTCCCTCAAGGTCAAACACTCATGATCATCATACTACCTATCCATGATCCATCTAAAAAGTGTTGAATCCACTAAAACTGATACCAGAGTCATCTTTTCCTAACACTCTTAAACCATATAATGTATCTCAGCCAGCAAGGTCAGCATCTTCCATTCGACACTAGAATCTTAAACTACACGAGTTTGAGTTTTCTTGCTCAATGCATCAACCACACTATTTATTTTCCCATGTGTATATGCTAGCTCAAAATTGAATGTATTCATATAATCTACCCATATCCACTACCAAAGATTCAAATCTCACTGTGATAAGATGTATTTAATCGGTAAACACTATAAATTTATCACCAAACATGTAATCCTACCAACACTTCAAAGCATAAACCACATCTGAGAGATCGAGGTTGTGTGCAGGGTAGTTCTATTCATGTGGCCTCAACTAAAAAGACCCATACACCACCATTATCACATCATCAATTAATCTTTATTAAACCACATAGACCACAAGGTTTTTGAGGACACCAGTACCTCAAAACCCACTTCGGGCTATGCCAGGTTTGAACCATGTTACATATTCAATTCACATTTCATTGTTATGGATACCTGGAAACGATATCCAATGACAATATTTTTGGGTTTATAACACCATGTATAGATACCCATTTATCAATCATGCATATATGTCATGGACGTAGAAAATCATGTCTAGAACCCCATTTACCAACCATTTATATCTATATCATTGGTATTGAACGTCATGTATAGTACCCCATTTACCAACCATGCATATCTATATCATTGGTGTAGATTATCATATCTAGCACCCAATTTATTAACCATGCATACCTATATCATTGGTGTAGATCATCATGTACATCATCCAATTTCTCATTCAAGCATATCTATATCCTAACATATCACAATATCACATGTATCTCATTATCACATGTTTTCACATTTTCATGTCAACCAAGATTAAACATCATCAATTTTATTATCACAATTAACAACCACAACATCCATTAATTAATTCATAAATTAATTAATCCAAGTTCATTAATTAATTTGACAATTAATTAACAATATCAACTTCCTTTGATTAATTCAATTGTTAATTAAAAATATCTTTCCCATTTATTAATTCATAAATTAAGTAATCACAATTGTTCTGCTAATCAATTAAATAATTAATTAATTATATAACAAAATTATCATGTAATAATTAATCCATCAATTAATTATTCTAAATTTACAATTCAATAATCCAATTATTAACTCAATAATTAATTATCCACCTAGCATAATTTCCCTTACTCAATCAAATCCCCAATTCCTAAATTAATTAATTGACCACATTAATTAATTAAATTTGAAATTCCAATCCCTAAATTAACTCTAAAAATTATACAATCACATACATATAATTGATAGTAAGACTATGATATTTGAATAATAGATCACCTTACTTGATTCGTTGATGAACGATCGCCCAACGACAATCCCCAAAATCGAGAAGCACAATGACCTAGATAAGTATCTGAATCTAAAACCCTAAATCAAGATTAACCAAAACAAGAGATCTTAATTCTAGATATATATCCACAATCCTAGATATAGATTCACCAAATATAGATCTACATCTATAAAAAGATAACTTCCCACCAAAAAAATGAGAGAAGGAATGAGGATTAAGGGGAAAGAAATGGTATATGATCCACTTACTCGGAGAGGAGAAGATCTTCAATATAGGCTTCGATTCATAATGAATAGAGGTTTTAAGGTCTTGGAATTCATCTAGAGAGCTCCAAAATTGTTAAATACCTTCAAGGGTTGAATGGGGGTAAAAATAGGTAAATTTAAGAGGTTTAGGGAATTTTTAAAATAATTTTTGGGATTAATTAAATCATGTGCAAGGTTTCCTGCACAGAGGTGCATAGTTTTCCCCAACCGTGAGCCAACCATGTGCCCATTGTTTTAGGGGTGCACAATTTATCTTTTTAGGTCACATGATTTGAAAAACCATGTGAAAACCATGTGATCCCCCACTAGATAGGGTTTCATGGTTTCCTAGGGTAGGGCACACAGTTTACACTAATCATGAACAACCGTATTTCCTTTATTTTTTCTCAAAATTCACCCAAACACTGCCCAAGTTAAAATGAAAATGAAAACTAATCAAATAGAAAAAAAGAGTACCTACAAATGATCCCTATATAACTCCAAAAAGGGTTGGGTTCTTACAATCTCCCCACCTTATAACTGCTCATCCTCAATCTGTACTCCCAAGCTTCTCTAAGATTCCAAGACAAAAAGGTCGGTCCACTATACCCTCATATTTTATTCTCTATCCCATGTTTCCTCCTTCATACATCCATGTTTCTATAACACAAAAACTATCTGTATGGTATTTCCCAACAACACTTTCTCACTATGATCCAACACATGAATCATATGCTCTTAAAAGGACATTGATATCTCAAGATCAACATCATCCACCTCGATCACATGATAAGGGCCAAGGTGATATTAAAAAAGTTGCGATATAAGGAAAAAATCACCCTTATATCTTTATTTTTGTGGAAGATCCAATTAATATTCCACTAGTCCGATTCTCTCTATAACCTCCAATGATCCAATGATACTGGGAACCAAATTTCACCATCACTGTATCCTGTGGTGACCCAACCTAGGTGACACCTGAAGGAATATAAGATCACCCACTGTAAACTCTATGAGTCTTCTCTATCTATCAGCATTTGAATTATACCTACTCTGAGCCATAAAAATATATTTCTGAATCATCTAAACCTACTCAGGCGTCTACTACACAATACTCAGTCCCACTATCTCTAACTCACTAGCCTCTATCTTTCATAGTGGTAATCTACATGAACCTTGTATGGTTACCTCATTAAGTTTCTTGATAAATTTTCTTATAAGAAAACTACACTAAATCTAAGTGATTCTCCACAGGCCCACTGATGTTAAGAACACATGCTCACAACCTATCCTCAACCACCTCTATAGTGAACTTTGACTACCCATATGTCTGTGGGTGGAAAGTCGTACTCAATAATACCTGTATATTGAGAACCTTCTACAAGCCCTTCTAGAAGTGTGAAGTGAAGTGTGAGCCGCGATATGAAACTATAGTCCATGGCATCCTGTGCAGATAGAATATCTCCCAAACAAATAGCTCACCCAACTACACTACTATGAAGGTTTCCTATATAGAAAATAAATTCACTACTTTTGTCATTCGATCCACAATAACCTATATAGAGTCATTATTACTAGGAGTCTTCAAGATAACCACCAAAAAATCAATTATCACTTCATCCCACTTTCATTCCATAATGAGAAATGACTGCAACAAACCTCCAGGTCATTGATGTTATGCCTTCACCTGATGACATGTGTAGCATCGTTTCATGAACCATGCTATCCCTTTTTTAATGTCTGGCCACAAAAAATATCATTAAAGGTCACAATACATTTTTTTCACACTTGGATGTACCTACCACTTCGAGTCCTGAAATTAATGAATTAGCTCATCTCACATGCCCATAGGCACAAACAATCAATTCCTAACATAGATGATATCATCCTCATCTATGCTCCAATATAAAGGTGATTCCCTTACTTCAAGGATTTACCTCAAGGTCAAGAACTCTGAATCCACATAGAACCTATGCGTGGTCCATATGAAAAGTGTCGAATCCACTGAAACTGATACCAGATTCATCTTATCCTGACTCTCCAAAACCAAAACATGTATCTTATCCAGTAAGGTCATCATCTTCCACTCAGCACTAGACTCCTAAACTATCCATGTCTAAATTTTCCTACTCAAAGCATCAGCCACACAATTTCCTTTTCCAGGAATATATTCTAGCGCAAAATCGAATGACTGTATATACTATACGCATCTCCGCTATTGGAGATTCCAATCTTGTTATGAGAAGATGTATCTATAGCTCTACTAATTGGTAAACACTATACATTTCTCACCCAATATATAATACTGAAAACACTTTAAATCATAAACAAAAAAATATTAGCTCAAGGTCATGTGTAGGGTAGTTACATTCATTTGGCCTCAACTACCTGGACCCATTCACCACAACTTGATCTTCTTGTATCAAAATGACTCCAATTATAACCCAATAAGTATCACAATACACTATATAATCCTCACTTGGATTGGGTAGAATTAAGATCAGTGCTGATGTCAAGCGCTTATTTAGCTCTAGGAAGGTATTATCACATGATTCTGACCTTTAAAACCTTATCCCTTTATTGGTAAATCCCAAGAATCATGGTTCTAAATAAGAAAATTCTTGGATAAATATCTTATAATATCATGATAACCCCATAAAGCTATGTATATAAAATATGTTCTTGGGATGCTCCCAAGAAACTATAACCTGAACCCTCTCTAGGTCCACTAACAAACCTTCCTATGAGATGATGTGTCCCAAAAAGCATGCTTGAAAAATCCAAAATTGGCACATAGATAGCTTGGTGAATAATCGATGCTCTCTCAGGGTACTAAGGATGATTTCAGGATATTGGGCATGACCGTCATGATTCATCGAGTACACCAAGATGTCATCTATGAACGCTAACAGAAATTGATATAGGTACTGATGAAAGAGTCAGTTCATCAAGTCCATAAAAAATTCTGCTACATTCTTTAACCCAAATGACATTACAACGAACTCATAGAGGCCATACATTCTTATGAATGCAGTCCTTGGTATATCATAAGTCCAAAATCTCAGTTGATGATACCCTAATCTCCAGTCAATCTTCGAGAATACACAAGCTCCTCTCAACTAGTAAAATAGATCACCAATACATGAATGAGGATACTTGTTCTTTAAAATCATCTGGTTTAACTTCTTTTGATCAACATATAAGCAAAAACTCCCATTAGCCTTCTTTGCGAACAATACAGGTAACCCAAAGGTGATGTACTTGGTCGGGTATACCCCTTATCGTCCAAATCCTCTAGCTGAGTCTTGAGATCTTGAATCTTTGTCGATTCCATTCTATATAGTGGAATAAAAATTGTCTTACCCCCCAACATGAGATCAATAGTGAATTCCAAATCTCTCTTAGGTGGCAACCTTGAAAAGTCTTCTGGACAGACATCCTGAAACAG
The DNA here is from genome assembly GCA_963277665.1 of Viscum album. Taxonomy (NCBI): domain Eukaryota; kingdom Viridiplantae; phylum Streptophyta; class Magnoliopsida; order Santalales; family Viscaceae; genus Viscum; species Viscum album. The sequence continues at coordinate 1,096,566,419 of OY728139.1, forward strand.
TTCCACTAATAGTGGGAATACATTAAGTTTTGCACCTCCATCATCCAAAAAAATACTAGAAAAAAAGTTGGTGAGCTCTCCCAATTTCTATGTAATTGGCCCATATTGGTTTTCTGGGATATCCCACTATCCCCGATAAATGTAATGATTACCCTTAGGAGACATAAACACCACTCTCCTATGGTTACAATCTATGTGCGCTCGGTATGTGACTAACCAATGCATACCTATAATTACATCGAAGTATGTAATGTCAAGAATATAGATATCCCAGAGAAAATGATACTCCCTAATATCAATAGAACATCCCTTCTCTTGACCGCACTCCTAATGATGTATCTATAATCATTACCCCTCTCATAAACTCCAACAATAGAATCAATAAATTAATAAGTTTTGCTGATATAAAGGAATGATAGGCACTAGTATTAAATATGGTACTAGATAATGTAAAATCCATAATAATAGTAGCTCTCACTATCGATGGTCCAACCTCTATATACACAAGTGTATCCTACACTGCATATAGTTGTACTGCCCCTCTTCCATGTAATGCTGTCTGAATCCCCTGAGTTGTACCACCCTACTGATATGGGAAACATTTCCCAAAAACCCACATCTATTGACTCTTCCACCTTAGCCTATTGAACAACAACTTCTAGACTAATATGGAATAGAATAACCCTTTCCTACACCATTGATTTATATAACTCCTCACTCACTAATCATCTATCTCAGTTTCATGAAAAACCTCTATAGATATCCCATATTGTTACAAGATAGATACTCTATTGGTTGTTGGGGATAATTTTTACAAAAGTACCCTGGCTTACCACACTGGTGGTAAATTACTTAGGTATGATCCTAAGTAACTGATTCCCCTTACTGGACACTCTAATTCCTACTGACCTGGCTAAACTTTTCATATTGATGCTTCCTGCTATTGAAAGATATAGCGTCCAATCATCTGGCTAAAACCACCTGCCCTACACTGGAAGCCTCCCTCAGGTTCCCCTTAGTTATGAGATCCCAATCCACTGCCTTAACTAACTAATTTAACTGAAATAGGTTAACTTGGGACTTAATCTCACATTTAAGTCCATATTGGAAATTTCTCACCATATTATTCTCACCTCCTACTAATTATGGAGCAAAGCACTGCATATCTGTAAAGTGTCCAACCTAATCCATCATAGAAATGATCCCCTAAGTTAATTTCATGAACTTTGATGCTCTCTTTTGCCTCAGAGTCTCTGTATAGAAGTGATCCAAGAACTTATCCAAAAAGTAATTCCATAGAATACCATCATCCTACCCAGTCCACGTATGAATGTCCCACCAGTGCTTCAATGATCCCCATAAAATATAAGTAGGAAACTTGAACATATTTTTAGTAGGAGTTTCTAAGTTGTCAAGTATCTTCTCAATGGACTCAACCTGGAAATTATCTCCCTATATTCCACCCTATTTTGTAAAAGTTATAGTTTGATGCAATTGAAACTCCCTTGTCGGGTCATACATGCTCTTTTCAACCGACTCTAGGCCACTTTCCATTAATTTCATGAAGCGAGCGAAGTTCTCTCAGAACTGCTCACCTGCTTCCTCACCTGGCACTATTGGTGCCTCAGGATCCACTACTGGTAGACTATCTCTATCCATCTCTTCCTATCATCCACTCAACATGCATCATCATGGAGGCATAACTCTACAATTCCAGACACATGTGTTATGACTCATAACATAACCTTATCACACTTACGAAAGAGAAAAACATCACAACAAGTCTTTTCCCCAAATCTCACCACATGTTCAAAACCAAGACACTATCACTACCCTTAACCATAATACACCCAGGTACTAGTTAATAAGGTTAAACACATTATCATATCAATTTTATTATTTAGAAATTCGTTTATTCACGTTTTACATTTTTTTTATTTGCAATTTCATATTAGGCACCATTTTTAATTCAATTTCACAAGCAAGGAACTAAAATTGTTCAAGTTCAACAACTTACAAAAAACCCGTTTTCCCATGCATTCCTAAAATGATGAATGTCAAAAAAAATTACATGTGCCTAGAATGATGCATGTAGACTCAACTCTCATTCCATTCTAGGCCATGATCCAATTCTTAGAAAAAATTCACATCACATAATGAGTGCATCAACCAAGGTGAAATTGTATTCAAATGTAACAAAAAACATCAATAACAACAATACCCTGAGTTCTTAGGTTTCCCCCCATACATGGTTTGTAAGTCCCATGCACGAGCTCATGTCCAAGCCCCGAATCTTCCAAATATTATTTCTACATTTCTCAAATAGTAAGACAAAAGAAGAAGAAAAGAAAACTCGACCTCTGATACCACTTTGTAATATCCTTACCCAAGTTCCACACACCGGTGCCCCGATTCGGTTCACCACATGACCTCAAGAACACATCTTCATATACTAGATGATGTCGACTAGCAATGAGGGTCTGGTAAGTAAATTACAGGGTGACTACACCAATTGAAATAATAAACAATAGTGGAAGCTTATATAATCATATCCAATACAAATATCTCAATACAATCAAAATAGGAAATACATATATCCAACTGAAATGGAAAACATGTCACACTAAAGTAAGTGTCAAGTGTCACAAATCACTACTACAAAATGTGCATTTAACATCGTCAACATTTATCAGCACTAGAGAAATGCACTAATAAAGTCCATATTTATCAGCGCTAAAATAATCACTGATAAAGTGGGACCCTTATCAGGGCTAAATAAAAGCACTGATATAGGGAACCATTTATTAGTTATTTTTGTTTAGCGATGATAAAAGGTCACCTTTATCAGTGATTTATTTTTAGCACTAATAAAAGGAACCCTTTATTAGTGCCAAAAATAAAGTTTTGAGAAATGGTAACCTTTATGAGCACTTCATTAACATTGATAAAGGTCCATAATAAAATGAAATAATTTAAAAAGTAATTTTTTTAACAATTTCATTAAATAAATAATTATTATTAAAAATGAATAAAATGAATATACATATATATAAATTTTAAAAATTAATAAAAATTATATATTAAATATATAGATATGTAAAATGAATAAAATGAAATAATTAAACAAATAAAAATTTTAAATGAGTAAATTAAAAAAATATTAAACATTTTATTAATTAAATAATTATTTATAAAAATGAATAAATTTTATATACATATATATTGATTATAAATTTTGATAAATAGTATATATAAAATGTAGATATATTAATGAATATATAATTAAATAAAAAATTTAAAAATGAATAAATTACAAAATTATTTAATTTTTTTAAGGAAATAATTATTAATAAAAATAAATAAGTATAATATATATAAATATATATTAATTATAAATAGTAGTAAATAATATATAATAAATATAAATATATATAAAAAGAATAAAATATTAATTAAAAACATATTAATGTCTTATTCATTTTTAATGTTGTTTGATTTTTCAATTTAACATATATCAAACGTCTTGTGATACATTGATTTCATGTACACACACACACACACACACACATATATATATATATATTTATATATGTAATTAGTGAAATTTAATATATAAACACACACACAAATATATTTATAATATATATAGAAACACAAAACCCTAATATTTATGTAATTTATTCAAATTTTAGTATATTTTAGAATTTCATTATAACATGATACATTTAATATATTATATTTTTAATTGGTCAGTTTTATTTAATAAATTTTAATACCATTATTGTTAGGGAATTCATTTTTAATATTTTAATATTTTTTATTTTATTTTTGAATTTGATCATTTTATATTATTTATTTATATATATTTATTTACTATGTTTTATTATTTTCAATATATATTCATATTTAATTCAATATATATATATATCCATATTTTCTTAGTAATTTATATTTAATTAATAAAACTTATCCATTTTTTTAATTTTTATAAATTGCTCTCATTTTGAATTATTCAATTTCACTCATTATTAAAATGCATGTATTTAAGATTATATATCCACTAATAATGTTAGAAATATATTTATAAATAAATATATTTATAAATGTATATTAACTATATTAACTATATTTATAAATTTATAAATTTATAATCATTATAAATAAATAATAATTATTTTTAAAATAAGTATTTATATAATTATAAATTAATTATTATATATATTTAATTAATATAACATTATAATAAATTTATTTAAATAAATCCTTTATCAACACTAGATTTTTTTCACCGATAAAGATCAATATTTATCAGTGCTAAAAAAACACTGTTAAAAGGAATCTTTATCAGTATTAAAACAATAGTGCTGATAAATATGTTTTCTATCAATACTAATAAATATCCCTTTTATCAGCACTTATCAATTTATCATTGATAAAAGGGATGTTTATAAGTGATTTTTTGAAAGCACTATTAAAAGAGTTTCTGATCTATTTAAAAGAACCCTAACCGGTACTCAGTCAGTTGTGATTCTCATGATCTCACAGAACTCCTCTACTACCGGCACGACTCCTCTATGTTCCCATAAAAAAATAAAGTCTAGAATCCAATGTATGTTATTTTATACTTTTCCGATATATATTTTTGATCTTTTGGATTCCACACTTTTCATTTTTGCGTTGTTATTAATCGTGATGAACCCTACATCTCATCTTCTCACCACTACCGACTCGACTCCTCTTGGTTCATGTAAGGATCATAATGATGTACCATGATATTAGTCACTAGTTTTTGTGGCCTGTAATTATGGAATGAATCATATTATTCCTCACATTAATTTTTACATATAATCTGGTGAAGGGAAAAAAACCAATAAGTATTATCAATAATTTCTTTTCCTATTAGGAAATGGGATGAAATAATGATGGATTTATATACTAGGTTTTCAAGATCAACTAAATAGGAAGATGTAGTGTGGATAATAGTGGATCACCTAACTAAGATGAAAAACTTATTACATATTGAAGAGGCTTCCTCAATTGACGAACTCGATTAACTATATGTCAATGAGATAATAATGCTTCCAGGTGTCCCATCTAGTGCTGTATCTTATAGGGATATGATGTTTTTGTCTTGGTTATAAAAAGGACATTAATTTTAAATGAGGTCATGGGTGAAATTTTATACTTCCTTTATTCCACAAACTAACAACCATTCTAATCAGACTATCTATATATTGTAGTACATTCTATGAGCCTTAATTATTGAATTCAGTGGATCCTCGATGGATTATATTTCCTCAATGGAATTATCTTATAAAAATAGTTATTAATCACTTTTCCAGATGAAACTCTATGATGAATTATATTAAATAAAATTTCACTTTTCTTTTATGTTGAATAAATATAGAAGAATATCCTATGAATAACCTTAGTCTTTTCCAAGAATTAATAGATCGAGTGATTTTAATTCAAAAACATTTTGAACCTACTCGAAGTCAACCAATGTCCTACAGTAACCATTAGAGGTCACCCTTGTAATTTAATGTTAATGATCATGTGTTTATTTATCTTTCCTTGATATTGGTTCACTAATGGATTATACGGAATAATAAATTAACCTCTAAATACATCAAACCTTGTAAATTTTTTGGAAAAATATAAGAATTTTCTTAATAGCAAGCCTTACACGTATGAAAACCCAATGGTTGAATCTATTACCTCAAGAATCTGGTTAAATCTTATTGAGTATGAAATGCTTGAGGCTTTGGAGGTTTTAAATTCCCCATCTGATCTAACCATGTAATTCCCTTTAATGTTAGTATCTTAGTCTCATTTTGGGTGTATTTTGTGTTGAAGGGGAGTTAAAAGAGGGGTTAGCGGATTTGATAGGAGAGAGTGGTGAAGAGATAAAGGTACCCTTGTGCGGTAGGAACTGAGTACATGAAGGAATGGAACCAAGTACTTAATGAATGGATAGTGTAAGTAGGGCCGATAATAACACAACCAAGAACCTGGGGGCCTAGTATTATGTATATGGTAGTAATTTTTAGATTTTATTAGTGATAAAGGTTGTTGATCTTTTTAATCATAGTAATCTCATATAATAAGTAAACTATGGCCCACTACTATGTTTCCAGGTTAACTATCACAACTAGTTCCTCATTTAGGTGGTTTAGCATGAATTATTTCTTGTTTTCATCTCAAATGATGCGAGCAATATTTGAAAAGGAAAATGATTATGAGAACTAAAATGGTTTCTTTCAAATAGACCCACATTGGAAAAAAATTGGTTTTAAAGGAAAATGTTTTGGATTGAAAATTTGGTAAAATATTATGTTTAGTGATAAAGTTTTAAGTGTGACCCTAATTATTCTTTATGATTGTTTTCATATGTGTGAGTATGTAAGGAATTGATTCTAAACTCGATTTTATGATTTTTGTGTTATTAAGAATATGTCGCCTAGAAGGGTAACCAAAGTTTCTAGTGGGTCTCACACTATTTCTGGTTCTCCTCTATTTCTGCCCATATTTTATGGAAATCGAGGTTTATTAGAGGCAGTGAGGTGGATTGAGTAATTTGGGAATGTCTTTAGAGAGTTGGGAACTCCAAAAGATGTTAGAGTTCGTGTTATTCTTAGTCATCTTGGGGGTCTAGCTTTGGAAGAATCAGAGTTGTTTTCCCCACCAACAATGCAAGTTGGGATGATGTGGTAAGTTTTGAAGTCCATATTTTCCGATGGTTTATACCTGAGGAGGTGAAGATGAAGAAAAGGGAAGATCTCATGTATGTTCATCAAGGTCATCAGATGGTGAAGTCTTATATTGAACCCTTCAAAGAGCGTGTTTTATTTTCTCTAGAGGTGGCGGCATAGGATTTGTTGAAAGATTATATTTTAATTGGTGGTATTCATCCAAGTATCAAGGAGTGTGTCCTCTTTTCCAAGGATATCCATTTTGATAAGTTGGTGGAGGAATCATTTTTGGCTAAGTTGTTGTGAAAGAATCATACAGAACATTGGCTTAGTTGTTGTCTCCCATGTTGGGGTGAAGACGTTTGGAGTTTCCTTGTTTTTGTTTTGTGGCTATTGTAAGTTCATCTTTCATTATAAAATTAAGATGAAATCATCCTTTCGTAGTTCAAATGATTTTTTTTCTGAATTCGAACCTTTAAATGGTTATCCTTTCATGAATTATTTCCCATCTTTCTATCGTGCCTATTTGGAGATGTCTATTTCTTAGGAAATAACTATTTGTGCATTGTGTGAAGGTTCATTGTTCAGTTTGAGATCTTTTGTCGGTTTATCTTCTTTTTGTAAGCAACATGAATAAATTTTCATAAAAAAGGACCATGGGTTTCATATTCTGATTGTTTTGGTACTTTAGGTCAAGAATCTATAAGTCATTTGAAACGTGTAGGAATCAGACGCACCTCAATCTGATGCACGGTGTGAGAAGTATAATTAAAAGTGTGTCTTTTTATTCAAAACTGATATAATCAAAACTGAGAAAACAAATTTTAATTGTGTTGTTACTTTAAAAAAATAATCCATAAGTCATTTGTGACATGTAGGAATGTGTCACACCGCAATTTGACTCATGGTGTGACCGGTATGACTCAAAGTGTGCCTTTTTATTCAAAATTTACCTTAATTTTAGTAAAAAAAACTAACATACTCTATAATAGGGTTTTTATTATATTTATGTTAGAAAATTTATTTCATTTATATTTAGTGTTTTGGAAAATTCTTTTGATGTTTATAGTGATGTAGTGTGTTGTTACAACACAATGCACCTATTTCTGTTGCTACAGTGGGTTGTAGCATCAGACTGCAGTGTTAACCTCTATCAGCGCTACTAAATGTGTTGATAAAGATAGACTTTATTAGTGCTAATAAATTCACTGATGCATAGAGATTTATTAGTGATTTTATGAGTTCTAATAAAGGATCTACTTATCAGTGATAAATAAAAATGCTGATAAATTCTGTCTTATATCAGTGCTTTTAAATGAGCTGATGAAAGTATGATTTATCAGCACTTTTATTTTCACTAATAAATATACCCTTTATCTATTCTTTTTAGTACTGATAAAAGACTTGACCTTTTAACCACATTGAAGTATCCAACTCTTTTCTGTCACTGATAAGAGTATATTCTAGCGCTATTAAAGGCATGTTTTGTAGTAGTGAATGAAAACTGAAAATAAAGACACCGATGAATCCCAAGAGGGTCCCGAACCATGTCTGGTTCCCTCATCTATGATCCATCTGCAATAAAAAATATCACCCATGCACCTTACCCTTAACCTATCCTTCAACAATAAAGTCTTTTCAGGTACTGATCATGCAGCTCGAGTAAGGTGTGAGTACGACTCAGTAGGCAACCACCAATAGTGTCTAAAAAAATATAGTCAATAAAAAGTGTTTGCAGTTGTATAAATAAATAAATACAATGAACAAGTAAACATTTATCACATTATCAATTAGCCATTATTAAACCACACAGACAACCCGGTTTCCAAGGATACCCATACCTCAATACATGCTTTAGCCTACACCAGGTTTGAACCATGTTATATATTCAATTCACATTTCCTTATTACGACCACTTGGAAGCAATATGAAATGATAAGGTTTTCAGGTTTCAAACACCATGTCTAGTTCTCTATTTATCAATCATTCATATATTTCATGGGAATATAACATCATGTTTGGAACCCCATTTACCAACTATTCAAATCTATATAATTTTTATAGAACATCATGTCTAGTAACCCTATATCATTGGTGTAGATCGTCATTTCTAGCACCCAAATTATCAACCATTCAAATATATATCTTTCTTGTAGGTCATCATGTCTAGAACCAAATTTATCATTAATTCATATTTGTATCCTAACATATCACAATATCACATGTATCTCATTATCACATGTTTTCACATTATTACATAAACCAATATTAAACAACATTAATATTCTTATCACAATTAACCACCATTAATTCCATTAATTAATTCATAAATTAATTAACCCAAGTTAATTAATTAATTTTATAGTTAATTAATAATATCAATTTCCTTTAATTTATTCAAAAATTATTTAACAATATCCTTCCCATTAATTAATTCACAAATTAATTAATCACAAGTCTTCCGTTAATCAATTAAACAATTAATTATTCATTTTACAAACTCAAAATCTAATAATTAATTTACCAGTTAATTATTATCAATTTAAAATTCAAAAATATAATAATTAAGTCAACCATTAATTATACCCATTCCAAATTTTCCCTTACTCAATCAAATCCAAAATTCCTCAATCAATTGATTTACCAAATTAATTAATTCAATTTGGAATTCCAATTTCTAAAAAATATATGTAAATTATAAAATCAAATACATATAATTTATAGTAATAATATGGTATTTGAATAATATATCACCTACCTCGATTTGTTGATGAACGATCACCTAACTAAAATCTCCAAAATTCAGCAGCACAATTGTGTAGATTGGGATCGGGATATAAAAACCTAAATCAAGATTAAAAAAAACAATATCACTTAATTATATATCTAGATCCACAAGACTATATCTATATTCAACAAATAAATATCTAGATCTATAAAAACATAAGATAACTTTAGACCAAAAGAACAAGATATGGAAGGAGGATGAGCGGGAAAGTAATAGGATAGGATCCACTTACTAGGAGAGGATAATATCATCAATTCGAGATTTGATTCATGAAAAATAGACGTTGGAAGGGTTTGAAATAAATCTATAGAGCTCCAAAATCATGAAATACCTCTTAGGGTCGAATGGGGGATGAAATTGGTGAGTTTCAGAGGTTTGGGGAACTTTTAAAATTATTTTCAGGCTTAATTAAATCCCGCACACAGTTTCTTACATAAGGGCACACAGTTTTCCCTAATCATGCACTAACAATTAGCCCCTTATTTTAAGTGTGAACAATTTATATTTTTAGTGCACACAATTTGAAAAACCATGTTCATGATGTGTGAACCCCCACCATCTAGGGTTGCACGATTTCCTGGGTTGGGGCACATGGTTTTCTCTAACAGTTCTCCAACTGTTCACAACCCTTTTTCCTTTAATTTTTCTTAAAATTCACCCAAACACAACCCAATAAAAAACAAAATTGAAAATTACTCAAATATAAACAAAATAGCACCTTAAAACAAGCCTGGGATAACCCCAAAAAAATGCTCGTGATCTTACAAATAGGTTCAGGGACTTTACAGTTAGTATCTGAGGAAGTTTAGGAGAAACCTTGGAAACTAGATTAAAGAAAATATAAATATGGGAAAAAAATCCAATGGATAATGTTGAAGATATTTATAAATATAGGATAACATACTATAGTTTGTGTAGGGTTCATATTATTGGGGTTTCTTATAAATAAATCTCTATCTAGACACTATAAGAAGATTTTGTTTTTGGAACAGATGAATTTATGGGTAATAAAAACAAAAATATTTGGTTGAGTAAATCTCAACCATCATTATAGTTCATGATGAGTGTACCCTTAGCATGAACCTAGTTTGACACTGCCAGAGGATATTCTTAGGTTAATCCACATTTTCATTACAGACCATTGTAAAATATTTAAAAGTATTTTTTATGATTTGATATTATTCTCAAAGAAACCAAGTTTATAAATATGAGATTATTTATTCATAAATTTTCAATTAATGTTAAGTGTTTCACTAGCTTAAAAATTATAAAATACGTTTCATAATGTTATAATGTAATCTAGTATATTGAATTTTTCATAAATGGTTCCTAGTAGAAGGAATTGAAACTTTATCAATTCACATAATCCATATATGGATTTTCCTCCCATTTAATATAGTAAATATGATGTTGGAGCTGTAGATAGGGTTAGGAAAATTATAACTATATTGAAATAGTTGACTCAATTTTTGAACAATTACCTTTTATGTATGGAGCAACCTATTTATAAAAAATGAAATGCAATGATGTTATATTGTTTCATGCATCATAAACCTCTATCATTCAAATGAGACTATAAATCAATTTGTAGATGAGAAGTGGATAAGTTCCTTAGAGGAGATATTTTAATATTTATGAAGTAATTAAATGGATAAGGTTGTTATGGAATTTTATCATCTCTTAGGGGATGCAGATCAATAGTGGTCATTGATTCGAAACACTAAGGGTGAGGAGGAAATATTGATCATGGAATAAAAGGATTTTAAGGCAGTTTTCTTGGAAACATATCTTCCTTGTGAACAACTAGCGAATATGGATATACAATTACCAAGTCTAAGATAAAATGAAGAGGGAAATGTTACTAAGTATTAATATAAATTTACAAGGTTAGAAAGGAATGTTATGGACTATATATGTAATCTAAAGAGAAATATTGATTGCTTATTTGATGGGATTATGAAAATCCTTCGAATGAAACTAGTCACCCAAACATTATCATCATATGAGGACTTAGTATCATGTGCAATAAAGACTGAGAAATAATTCTCCAAGTCTTATGGATTTCAAGTAAATAAATAAAATAAGAGGATGGTTGAGAAAAAATGGTTAAGCGTAAGAATATAAAGTTTAATTTTCTAAAATTTTATATTTGTGGAAGGAAACACCATTAAACATGATTAAAAGAAAAATGAGTTTTCTTCTTGTGTGGAGAAAAAGGACATAATTAACATGAATGGAAGGGTAAGGAAGATGCGATAAAAGTATAATGATTTAACTGTAAGGAGAAGGGGAACTATTCGAACCAATTCCCCAAAAGTCAATAGAACATACCACAAAAAAACACAAGAGGAGAAGTCTAATATCTTGTAATTAATACATCCGAATTGGAAGTTACTAATGATGTGATGAAATGTTCACTTTCCATCCACTCAAGTAATGAAAATATTTTATTTTATTCTGTTTCTACAAATTCTTTTATATAATAAGAATTTATAAGGGTATAATATCACCACCTCAATGATTTAATGTTGAGTTAGTGGTGAAAGCTGTTAATGTTAGGATGAAAACATCTCAAGTCTATTTCTATTGTCTGATATTTGTTTGGGAGTATTATTTTTAAAAACCTTAGTATTCTTACACTAAATAAATTTGATATAGTTTTGGGTATAGATTGGATCTCTTAGAATAGAGAACTTATCAATTATTGAGGAAAGGAAGTTACATTTGATATTCAGAATAAACATTCAATTGCCTATTAGTGAAAAGATGAACATAAATTCCAAATGTAAATTACTGAAATTATATGGGTTATTCTATATATTAATGAGGAATATTTAATTAAAATGGTTGGGGAGGAAATCAACATTGAAAATGTGCCTATTATTCAAGAATATTTGATATATTTCCTAAGGAATTTTCTATTCTTCCCCTAAATCATGAAGTTAAATTTTCAACAGAACTCATGCTTAGTGCTATACCTATTTCAAAAAATCCATATATAATTTACCCTATTTATTCATAATAATTAAAGAAAATAATCTAGGAGAATCTAGATAAAGGATTAATTTAGCCTATTGATTCTCCATGGGGTTCACTTAATTTTTTAAGAAAAAAGATTGGTCAATGTATCTTTGTATTAATTATCGAGAAATTAAAAAGATCACTATTAAGAATAAGTATCCTCTACCTTGTATCGATTAAATATTTGATCAATTACAAGGATATCTATATTTTTTTAAGATTGATCTTCAATTTTGTTATCATCAAAAAATTATCAAGAATGAGGGTATACCCAAGATAGCCTTATATATGAGGTATCATCATTATGAATTTATAGTAATTCCTTTTGGACTTACCAATAATCATATAGTATTCATGGATTTAATTATTAGAGTCTTTATAGACTACATTGATTAGTTTGTTGTAGTCTTTATAGAGGATATTCTTAAATATTCAAAGGTTATGGAATACCATGAAGAACATTTGATAATTATATTAAAAACCATTAGGAAGGATAAATTGTATTCTAAATTTAACTATTTTGATTTTTTTCATCATAAAGTTTCATTATTAGGTCATATAATTTCATGTGAGGGTATAACGGTGGATCTTTCAAAGAATGAATTTATTGAGAAATGGACTAGAATAACCATGGTAACCGAAATGTATTGTTTTCTTATGATGGATAGATACTAATGATTATTTTTGATAGATTTATCAAGTCTATATAATCTAATAACCATGTTTAATTGAAAGGGGTTGATTTTCTTATAGACTTTTGAATGTGAAGAGAGATTCAATGAACTGACGAGAAGTTTGTTCAATGTGATCGTTCTTTCACTACCCTACAGTAAAGAAGGATTTTAAATATATAGTAATGCATCAAATATGGGGCTGGGATCCATCCTCATGTAGAATGTGTAATTAACCAAACATTTATAAATGAAATTTCCATTTTAAATGAGTAAATTACTTATTAAGAAATTAAATATATAAAAAAATGCACTACTTTGGTTTTTGGACCGTCAAAACTAATATCATTTTATATTTGAAACTTCATTAAAAACCATAACCATAAATATTATAACTATTATATAGTTATTGAATGATTAATATATATATATATGGTTATGATAAATCCAATTTAAACTGAAAAAGGAAGTGATAACCTCAACAAGTAGGATTGTACCCTATAAAGAACATTTATTGAAGCTTCTATGAGAGATAACATCACTGAGATTTTCTCTTGACCAATCCCAATCCAAGATTTAACAAATAAAAAAAGATCAAAACCATTTATGGGATATGTTTAAGCTCATTGATATCACACCCCAAACCTTCTTCACTAAACCACCCCAAGAAAATATCACCATCACACACCTTAACCTTAGGACATTCGGTAGTGTAATTAAGGTCTATGTCTATAGTCCTTAAAAATATAAATTTTTATATTTATATTTTTAAAAAATAATGATAATATTTATCCTTTATTACTTTATAATGCTTAAAGAAAAATGGTTGATAAAAATGATATTTTGATACAATGAAAGACAAATTATATTTTTGGAAAATATATAATTTCAATCAAGACTCTATTTTTGATGAATTCAATAATTTTTAAAATATATTATATTTTATTAAAATATTATTATTAAAGAATATTTATTAAATATAAATTATTATATAATTTTATGAATTCAAATGTAATTGTTTTTCGGGTCCCAAAATAAGTGTTGTAAAAAAACAATATTTTTAAATAAATGGGGATTTTTGTTTTAAAATTTTAAATTCTCATATTTATAGAATTATTTTGATAAATTAATTTTTTTTAAATCATCATGTTTAAATTTTCCAATGGTCATTTTTTCATAATTTTCTGAGACAATTGATATTTTGGGTAAAAATTAAATATGGTATAATTATACGATACACATTATAACATTAAAAAATATAGAAAGTGATGTAATAAATACTATAAAGAGTAACCATAACCAAAATTATTTTTCACCTATAAAATAATGTGTTTATGAATTTGTTTTATTAATTTAATAAATCCTTAATTAATCCTCCATAACCTATACTATATTTTAATGTTTTAAAATCAATTCTTTATAAACATGACTCGCTTTCACATCACTATGGGAATTATTTTAAGTATTCAGGTTCTTAAAATTATAAAATAATTAAATATAATCTAATTTGGTATAAACCATGGAAAAAATCCATGATATAATTGTTTGTTTGGATTAGTTTATCATATAGAGTCCAAAACCTAAGTTTAGAAATTAATAAAGTATCCTCCTCCATTTTTTTCTATAAAAAACCACACAAAATCCAATTACACTTCACTAAAAACACTTGGAGCATTCATTTACTTTGGGAATAACTCTATATACCCTCTAAAGGAATTCCCAAGATCATAAGAAGATCTTCCCAATCTTTTATTATCACCCTCTAAAGGTAAGGGATCCTATCATTCTCCTCTTTATTTAGGAATGATTTTTATATTATGTCATTTTATTCCCAATTATTTATGTTGGGATATGTTCTAACACATCCATCATACTTTACTTATGATATAAAGGTGATTAGAGACCTCATTTCACTCTCATTTCACTCTCATTAAACCCTTTCATGAATCTTTATATACCCCAATATGCTACCAAAACTATCCTACTATTTTTCATGCAAAGATTTTTTAGTAGTGAATACCCATCCCCATTTCCACTCAAGGGTATTCACCTAGATGTACCTATCCTTAATTGATTGGTTTATTACATTTATCTAACCAAAAATCATTATATATATAATTAAAAGTGACTAAATACATCCTTATGTTGTATGATATATATTTAATACTTATGCATGTACAAGATATTAATTTGAGGGGTGGGACCGAAATTATATAACCCACCAATCCATTGGGTAATGTTTTAAATATAATGAGATCCTATATATGGAAAATAGTAGGTTATCCTAAGTAAACTATGTTATGATATCTTGGCGTTAGCCTTAACTTATGATTATGATGTCATGTTTTATATTGTTGTCACATTTCCATGTTTACTTTATCTTGTCATCTTATATCATGCTTTGACGTTGAAGTTTATAATTCCAACCCCTCTTATATTAGTTTGATATGCATATTGACTCACATGTATTACATTCATCATGTTTTACCTTGATTATTCCCTTACTAGGATTTATATCTCACCCTTTTCTTATGTATATCCATAGGATAACCCATGGTGTTTTAAAAGATCAAGGAAATTTAAGGGCATGTTATGGATTTTTAGTCTAATTATTTGTATTTTTGTTTCAAGTTGTCATGATATATACCTAATTACACAAATACACCGGGTCAAATTATATTTTGGGTTTTTATTAAGTGCTCCTTTATGAAATAAATCATAAAATAAAGTGCATGAAAGATATGTGTTATTATAGAATAACTTGGTGATAATATATTCTTCTCACCAATTAAATATTCATGAGAAAAATTACCTAACACATGATTTGAAGTTGGAAGTGGTAATTTTTACATTGAAGATATAGAGGAATTATATATAATGTTAATGTTGTAATATATATACTAATTATAAAAGTCTGAAGAATAAATTTACATAGAAAGAGTTGAATATGAGATAGATAAGATGGTTGGATTTGATCAAAGATTATGATTGCTCAAAAAATTCCCACACTAGAAAGGAAAACAAGGTGGGTGATGATCTGAGTCATAATGAACATGATATTTTTTCCATAATTTTTTAAATATATCCAATATATATAGATTTACAAAAGACGGATCTTGAAACCACGGGGAAAGGGGATAGATCTTATCTTTATCTGGTGAATATTAAACCATCCATCAATGAGAGGATTAAGAAGGTACATAAGTAAGATGTGAAATTGTAGAAGAAAGTGAAAAATGTTCCAAATTTTACCCACGATCATGGTTAAATGATAATTTTTAGTAATCGAGTATGTGTACCATCTATACCATACATGAAGAAGGAGTTGTTAGATGAAGATCATAGTTCATCATTCTTTATTCATCATGGAAGTATGAAGATGTATAAATATATGAAAGATTATTTTTGGTGGTATAATATGAAAATGGATAGTTCATAGAATGTATCCTGATGTATGGTATATTACCAAGTTAAGGATAAGTGAAAAAAGTCTATGTGGATGTTATAAAAATTACCTGTACCTAAATGGAAATGGGAAAACATCACTATGTATTTTATCATCGAACTCCCCAAAATATCTAAATGGAACAATTCTATATGGGTTTTAGTCGAATGCCTTATAAAATTAGTGATTTTTATTTATATAAGATAATATTTATATTTTTATCATCTTTCTATAATATACATTAAATAAGTGGTAAGGTTTCATGGAGTACCACATTCTATTGTATCTAACTGGGATCTAGGGTTTACCACAATGTTCAGGTGAAGTATTCAGCAAGATTTGGATATAGAGTTGAGTTTCAACACTTTTTATCAACCTTAGATAGATATTTAGACTGATAGATCCAACAAACTCTAGAATACCTTTTTATAGCTTTCTTTATGGATTTCAATGATGGTTGGGATCAACACCTCCAATTGGTGGAATTTTCTAATTTCAATAGCTTTCACTCGAGTATTCAAACGGCTCTTTATGAATCCCTCTATAGATATAAGTGTAGAAATATAATGTGATGAAATTAAGTTGGATAGATAAATATTTTAGGACATGATATAACTAAGGAAGTGGTAGATAAGTTTAGATCTATTCAAAAACCTATAAGGGAAGCTTAGAGTTTAAAAAAAGTTATTCTGACAATCATCGATGAGATCTAATTTTTGAAGTGGGTGATAATATATTCCTAGGAATATCTATCTAGAAGATAGTAATGATATTTAGAAATATTGTAAAGTTGAGAACTAGGTATATTGGTACCTTTTATAGTCATTATCATACCAGGATGGTAGCTTATCACTTGACGCTTCCACAAAATATCTCTCAAGTCCACGATGTGTTCCTTCTGTCTCTCCTGAAAAAGCACATACCCGATCCTTCACGTATAATAAAATAATAGGTCATACCTCTAGAGAATATATATTTTATGAGGAACAAATGTAGGATATTTTGGATCATATAAAAAATTTCAATGAAATAAGGCAACTCACCTGGTCAATGTTTCTTGGTGAAACCATAAAACTATGGAAGCTACATTAGAACTTAAGGATGAGATGGGGAAGAGGTATCTTTAGTAATTTGAATCAGAGCGATGGAATTTATAGGGTGAAATTATTTTAATGGGGTAGTATATAACACCGTAATATTTTATGATATATTTCTTTTTATATAAAATTAATTTATTTGATATCTTACTTTACATGCAATGAAAAGTTTAAATGAATCGTGATATACTATTAAAATATTAATTAATTGTGACCATTATAACCTAGATGTTAAAATTAGAGGGTATTAATATGAATAATTAAACTAATAAAAAAATATAGTTTATAATTAATTCATTATTTATCAATTTACTAGTGATGAAAATAAAAATCATTTGAAGGAAAAATAGATGCTTTTCTGAAAAACTTTTTCTATGTGCGTAATGTGTTTTATCTTAATTTATTAAATTTATCACTATTAATGAATTATTTTAATGAAATATATATATATATATATATATATATATAATATTCTAAAAAGTTTTTTAACATTCATCAAGAATTTTTTCTCAACTTTTAATAAGAATAAATCTAGTTTTATGCTTAAAAATAATATTTTTCTAAAAAGTGGTTTTCTTTGTATTTTGAAAAATTATTTTAAAATTAATTTTTATACTTATAGAAATTGAATCTTGGAAAATAGATTTCATATTTGGAATTAGGATGATCAAATTTTGTTAATAATTGCCTTTTATATTTGGTCATTATGAATAGTAACTATGGTAAAATTATCACCTCAATAAAATGATAAATCTGGTTAACCTAGGTTAAACTAAGTGTTAGGTCACAAATTTTCATATTAATTATTTTTGGATGAATTAAATTAGAACCTAGTTGCCTTAGGATCCAAATTTAATTGTTCATGAGACAATTTTACATAAACATTACCTATATAATATTTATAGTAAATAAAAATACAAAATGTCACTCTCTTACTTTAAAATATCTCTTATGTGTTCACATAGGGATAAAAAAATTATGAATGAATATGAATGGTTATTTTTATCGTAATAAAATTATTTTCATGATGGTAATTTATTTATAATTTTTAGTGATTATATAATTACCTAAAATTCTTATGTAATGCCAACACAGAATTTCTTCAATTAATAGAAAAAATAAAATAACTGATTTTAAAAATATTAAATATAATATAATTGAGCAAGTTATAGTGTTCCAAGAATTTTATAGATGAATATAACATATTATTTATGTGTTAAAATATTATAATTGAATTCCATATTTTTATTAATGTATTTGAGGTAAAATTGAATGAATAATGTCAAAAATGAAAATAATGATATTTTGTGAAAATAATATTTTATTAAATAATATAAAAATCATAAAAAATGTTTTAATAGGAAATGGGAGATAAAATATTGTAGGATATGTCATCCCTTGTCCTTTTTTGACCCTATTTTTACCTTGTAAATTAAATTATAACCCTTTAATATTAAAAAAATAATTACCACAGTTAAGATCAAAATGAGTTTACTAAGGAATTAAACCAAAAGATAAGGTTTGAAATTACACCTAAAACTAAATAGATTTCATTAGAATATGATATTTAGAACATATACTATTTAACATTAAATATATTTCTATTTGGAATCATTTTTATTGAAAATGAATTAGTTATATTTTATTATTTTTTAAAAATCAAGGTTTTTATTTTACCTCCCTTATATAAGAACACCCCTTTCTCTCAAATCTTCACACCATATTCAACCAACTAGACCAGAAAAACCCTACTCATTTCTCTTCTCAAAATCTATATATAAAAGTTTTAACGGTGATGGTATTTCTAAAATACCAAACCTAGGGCCCTTAATTGGACATATAATGTATTTTTTCATAGAAGAGGAGGTTTAAGCACATATGAAGAAATATTGACATGAGGTAAGGGTTTATTTCAGAATATCATCATTATTTCAGATTTTCTAAGTTTAATTATCTACTTGGAAAATTATTTGATATTTATATCTTAAATCCAATATAGTTTATTTTCCTAGGGTAATTATTTAAATTATATGTTTTCTTTTCATATTCCTCTCTGTAAATACTAAAGATACTGAAGTAATGTTTTAAGGAAGAACATTTTTTGATCTTATTTGGGAATATTTTTTTTCCTTATCTATATCTTTATTAATTTTTTTAAATAATGTTTTTACTAGTATCAAATGATTTATTAATGATATTTTTCACATGATCGACTTTTACAAAATGATTTAAATGGAATCTTCTTATCATTTTACGAATGAGGTACTTGTTGACATTTTTTACAATAGTGTGAAAGGAATGGTTTTTTAATGTATACAGCAAGAATGGAATTTAATTTTATTATTACCTCTAAATTATTTGAAGATTACTTTATATGTTTTCATAGATCTTTTGAAATAATATTTTTCCCTCAATATTTGGTAATTTTTTAGATAAGCGATTTCGAAGGGAAAATGGTATTTTCTTCAACCTATTTTTAGTGATATTTTTAAAGTATTTCCATATATTTAAACATATATTATTGAATATTATGATTTAATAGGGGTATAATCCAAAGATTCCATCAACCGTATTTTTATGGATGGTTTATGGTCAGTTTGATTAGGGAAAGTATTCATATTCCATATGCTAGTTCTTGTAATATGGATAGTTATTGATTTTAAGGCATTTATATTAAGTTGTATTGTTTATTCATATGATGAATGAATTTAACCTATTAATTAATGGGTGGGGCTAGAATTATATAGTCTATTGATGCATTTTTTTTAAGTTTGGGGATGAAGCCTCAATTTATTATTAAATGAAAGACCTCTTTTATGTCTGGGTAGAGGGAGACCCATTACATAGCCCGAAGGCCCAAGGCCAAGTGTCCTGAATACAAGGCTCAAAAGCCCATTTTTGGCCTCAAGGACCCCTCTGTGAATAGTATTTTTACAGTACCCACACTGCTACAGTACCTCCACCACTATAGTTCTTCTATAGTGCCTCAGCTGCTAAAGTCCCACCACTGCTACAATGCCCTGCTACAGTACCTAAAATTTCGTCCCTATCTGGATTTGATCTTGGGTCTTTTGGATGCCAAGCATGAGCTTGTACCACTTGGGTAAAAACTTGTTGGTATAGTCCCTTGATGCATTGATAGGTCTCACGAGACAAATTAGATTAGGTATTTGGAAAAGGCCTTACCCATTTATATACATATCTTAGCATGAGGCCTTAACGATATGTTTTAAATGTATTGGAAAGAGGCCTTGATGATAAGTTTTAGATGTCTGACATTATGAATTCCATTATTATGATTTTTTTATTTATATCCATGTGATTATTTGAAAAGGTATGATATCTATGGATTTGTTTTAAGCTCATGTGGTTATTTTTTATATAATTACTTAGCTATCATTTATTCTTGACATATTATTCATGCATTATTTAGCTTCTATTATACGCATACCATTATTGATATTCTAACACTACACCAGAATTAGGGTTTAGTAGTGGTTATTTAGCTAATTTTTTTTCAAATAAAATTTTAAAAAAATCTAAATATTTTAGCAGTGTTTTTTAAAAACCTACAATAAATATTTTATAAGATGAATATTAACACACTTTTTTCCCAAGTCCTCTCGCACTCCCCCTCCCCAGTTCCCTTCCCATCACCACTGCTACTATCACCCTCACCACCACTGCTCTTTCCCACACTATTAATGATCTAACCTACTCTACTACCGCTCTTTCCCTCACTATCAACCTCATTGCCTCCCTTGCTCCCCTTTACCTCTCTGTAGCTCTATCCCCTACAGTCACCCCCTTTAGTTATCTCCCTTTACCCATTCCATCCATCGATCAACCCTCTTTCCCTTTACCAGTGCACAAATAAACCCCTTTCTACCCATGAAGACATCTCCCCCTACTGTCATACTTATAATTCTCCCTCCCCCTTACCATCACTAAGCATCTCACAAAATAAAAGTTTATAGGTACTTCTATTTCCCATTTGAAATAACTTGACAAATAAAATTATTCTTAGAAGTGTTTAAATAAATCATCTTGATTAATACATTTTGGAATTTTAAGGTGTGTTATGAAAATACACTCAAATAGTTCATCATATATGATATGTTTTGTAAGTATTTTTAAATTATTTTGAGTGTTATTCTTATGACAAGAATAATTTATTAACTCAATTAAAATAAATTTTATTTCTTTTTAATAGATAAACTTGAGTAATTTGATTTTTTAGCTTATGGTGTGTTGTGAAAAAAAATATAATTAACATATCATATGTGGTCAGTGCTATAATTAGTTTTCAATAAGTGTTTTACTATAATTTTTACACAAAGATACATATATTAACTCAATTAAAACTTCTTTCTTATGTTATATATTAATATGTAAATGTAAAAAGTTTGAATGAATTTTTATTTTATTATTATTTCCAAATGAAACCTAAACTACCACAAAATTGTATTTTATGAGTTCTTGTAATCGTCCTTTACCAGAATTTATAAATCATAGAATACCAAATATAGGTTAATGGGTAGGATTTATTAGTTCTCTAAAAAAGAACTGATAAAGCCCCCCTTTAACAGTGCTAAAAAAAGAGCTGATAAAGACAACACTAATAAAGGGGGATTTTTTTTGGACCTCTATGAGCACAACCCAACTTATCAGTGCTCCCCCACCCACCCCATTTATCAGTGATTCCCCTCTCCATTTATCAGTGCTTTGTGAAATTGGATCCTCCTTCACTGTAACATTCCTGAACTAGGAGCCACTAAACTAGTTCCCCAAGCCGAGTCTGCACATGACCTCAAGCATGCCTCTCTGTATTCCAGAGGTTGTCGACTAGTAGTGAGGGTCTAATAGATCATGTGGGTAGACTATACCCTCTTTATAATAGTAATCCATGGTATAAAATATGTGAAATATTGGAAACAATAAATAATAAACCATAAAAATGCATTACCAAAGTATTTCCATAATAGGGTACAAAACATGACCAAACAATAAATATGACATGTCATGATAATAGTGCCAAAAGTGATGAAAATAAAAAATAAATACTATAATCCAAATCTCCAAAATAGGTCCCAAATCAAAGTCTAGATCCTCATCCATGGACACACAAATACCAAATCTAATCTCTAGCATGGGGCCCTTGTCGTTGTCCTGACCTACAACCCTGAAATATGCTCGGGTACCCAATGGATTCCCGTATAGGGTATGAGTACAAATCAATATGCCACCACCTATGATTTTTACAAAATATACAATCTAAAATATAGTTCATTATATTTATAAATAAAATATAAGGTAAAAAAATACAACTCAAGTTCCATTAGTTAACAATTTTCACTTTAACCATTTCCATCATTACTTCTATTGCCATCACTTATACTATCTTTATTTCTAAGTTCAATTCCACCACATGTTCCATGAGTTAGGAATTTACATAAATTATTCAATGGCATAAGCTGGTCAGTTTTCATGAATAAGAGAAAAAGTCTAGTTCTCTATCCCAATAGGGATAAAAATTTCCTAAAAAAATACATCTCACTTACCTTGGTGCTTCAATATAGGTAGTCTCATCGAATGTAAACACTTAGGGAATAGAGCCTCGATCCCCTTCCCTAACCCATGCATTATGGGGTGTGGTTTAAAAACTAAATCTAACCTGACATGTGGGAATAGATCCTCAAGTACAATAACCTAGAATTACCAAGCCATGTTCACATGCTTACTTAACCATTAAGCACATATAACATATCACAAAACATTCATAATCAATACCCATAACATTTATAATTCACATTTCAATCAATATATAATTCATCATTAAGCCTTAACCCATTATTATATTTTGCATTTACTTATCATATCCCATTTAACCCATTTCCCTTTTTATACCTTAACCCATATAACATATTCAAAAATTACCATACATTAACCCAATTCAAATAATTTATCAATTCATGTGCATTACCTCATTTATGAAATTCCATCACGAACTTATACATCATTTGACACCTTTAATTTATTCCATTTTCCAAAACAGTCCTTTATTACATTTCCAATAACTATAAACAACTACCAATGGTTTCAATTTAAAATTTTAACCAACATGTCTACACATTTTTATTGGGTTATATTTTAATACAAGTGATCTTTGGAATTAACACTACAATTTTCCATGTTTGAAAACATTGGCACACTCCATGGGTGGACCTAAACCCATTTAATCACTCTTAATTCATCCCACAGGGATCATGAGGGGTCTAAATCATCTTTTAGCTAACTAGTTTACCAAATATTATTAAAGGCATCAAATTCACATCAAGAGGACACCAATATCACAACCCTACATGCACAAATAGATAATAAAACTATGGGATATATCTTGCATACTATCTACCTTTAATCAGAAGATGAATGCATATTTAACCTTAGACTTAAATCTAGATTCAATCACCCTTTGAATCCCCAACCTAAGATCCACTAAAAAAGAGGGTTTTAGAGATTCGTAATAAGAAGGATGAAACCAAAATCCCTAATCTGGTAAAAAAAGAAAGATATGGATCAGAATCACCAGGATCTTCAATTCAGAACAAACTGTAATCTAAAAGACATAGAATTGAATGAGATTGATCATTGGGAAGATTGGGGTGTTTTGGTTTGTCGCTAGAGATGGAGAAGACAGATATGGGCAAAAACAAGGAGAGGAACTTAAAATCCCAAGGGGGAAATTTGGTAATTTTTCACTTTTTAATGGTGTTTAAAATTTTTCTACATGGTTTGACAAACCATGCACAAACTATGAGCCTGCCTTTGTCCAAAAGGGGATAAGTCACACAGTTACCTGGGGAGGCCGACACGGTTTGACCAACTATGTGCCAAATTTATGGAATGAATCTATCCAAGTTTTCATGGATTGTCTTTCCCCCTTTCATGGCCTTTCCTAATCATGCACCCCTCCTATTGGCTATCTTGGTTTGGGTGCATGATTTATTTTAACCATTTTCCAACCATGCAACTTGCACTAGATGACCACTTCCCCATCTCTTTCATCTCCCGAACACTCAGAACACCACCAAAACTCCTAACGCACTTGGTAAAATTCCATTAAACAAAGTTACATGGTTAAAACAAAACTTTAAACAAATACATACCTCCATGAATACTGGGATCTTACAACCTCCCCACCTTATAAAGTATCATCCTTGATCAACAATTGTAAGTATCACTAAGCTTCCAAAGAAAAGAGATCAGGCCACCATGACTACACATCTGACTCTGTTTTCCATGTTTCTTCCTAAACATTACCATAATGCCATAAAAATCAAACCAAGGGCACGTTCTTTCCCCACAAAACCTTTCCAGTACGATCCACAATATGAAATAGATTCTCTTCAAGGGGCTCATAATCCTCCAACTCAACATCCTCGACATCAATCATATGCAATGAGTTTGTGTGATATTAATGAAGCTGTGGCATATGAAAAATATCATGAATACCACTATACCATGGTAAAATATCTAATAGATACACTATAGGTTTGATCCTATCCACAATCTCAAATGACCCCACATACTTTGGCACAAACTTACCATTCATTCCAATTTGATGGTGACCAAACCTTGGTGACACCAAAAGAAACACATGGCCACCCACCACAAACTCAATAGGTCTAAAACACTGATCCACATATGATTTCTACCTAATCTGAGTCACTTCCATACATTTCTGAATCAACTAAACTTGTTCTGATGTTCCCTTTATGAGACCCACCCCCAAAAATTCTGATTCTTTAGCTTCCATCCAACACAATGAAGATCTACATGGTCTACTATAGAGCACCTTAAACGGTTCATTTTGAATTGTTTCCTAGTAAATATTATTGAAGGAATTTTAAACCAGTTCTAGGTTCTTTTCCTATAATCCTCCCAATCTAGGACACATTTTCTCAACCTATACTCTAGTACCTGAATATTATGCTCTAATTTCCCATCCTTCTGTGAGTGAAAATTCATACTAAAAAACACATGGGTACTAAGAGACTTCTATAATACCTACTATAATAATGATGTAAAATGAGGATCACAATCCAAAACTATAGTCCATGATATTCCATGCAACCACATTACCTATTGAACATACAATTCACCCAAATGACCAATAGTGAAAGTCTCTATAATTGTAAATAAATGAGACACCTTAGTCAACCTATCCAAAACTACAAAGTTCACATAATTATTACAAGGTTTCTTCATGAAACCCACAAAGATATATATTATCATGTCATACCATTTCCACTCAAAAATGGGCAATGTCTACAACAAACCACCCAGTCGTTGATGCTCATCCTTCACCTATTGATAGAAAAGACATCACAACATGAAACCTGCATCCTATTTCTCCATCCCTAGCCACCAAGAAATTCCTATAAATGTCATGATACATTTTGTTCAAACCAGGATTCACTTATCACTTTGATGAATCAAACTCACACATCAACTCTTCTCGTAAACACACTGTCACAGAAACACAGCCACAAACATAAACAATCCCATAATCACATATGGTACAACCCAAAAGAGACTCTCCACCTTTAAGACTTTCCCTTATGGATTTTTTTGAATCCTTGTGCTTCCTCTCATTGATCCGGATTAGAAGTGTTGACTCAACTACCAAGGATACAAGGGTCATCTTCCCCTGAACATCTTACACATCCAGATCCATCTTATTAAAAAATTCTATCATCGTCTACTAAGAACTAGATTCCTAGACTTCTTGATTTTGAGTATTATAACTCAAATAATCTAAAACAATATTTCCTTTTCAAGGCATGAAAACCTTCTCAAAGTCAAAGTATTGCATGTATTCAACCCATATTCACTAATGAAGATTCATATCACATTGAGAGAAGTTGAACTTTAGGATTTTATGATCGTTATACACCATAAAATATTCCCCCAACAACTAATGATGCCAAAATTTTAAGGCATGAATCACCACTACCAATTAAATATCATGTTTAGGGTAATTTCTTTCATGAGGCCTCAACTATTGTGACCCATACACCACAACCCAGTCACCCTTCATCAATTCCACCCCAATCCCAACATCAGTAGCATCATAAAACAAGGTATATTTATCACCTAGATTAGGTAAGATCATAATTAGTAATGTTTTCAACCACCTCTTTAATTCCTGAAAGGAATTATCACATTCCCTAGACCACTCAAACATGACACCCTTCTTGGTCAAACCTGAATGTGGTGATGCCAAATGAAAAAAATTCTTTAATGAATATTTATTAATATCTTGAAAAACCCAAAAAACATCAAACATCAAAAACATTATTAGGATGATCCCAAGACACAATGTCATGCACTTTCTCCGAGTCCATTGGCACACCTTCATAAGAGATGATGTGAGCCAATAAATACACCCTATTGATCCAGAAATTACATTTCGATATCTTGGATTATAGCTTATTATCTCTTAGTATACTCAATATGATGTCAAGACTTTTGGTATAATCGTCATGGGTCTAATAGTACACCAAAATTTCATCAAAAAAATAACTATGAACTGATATTAGAAAGGATTAAATATTCGGTTCGTTAGGTCCATAAACACTAACAAAACATTTATTAACCCAAATGATAAAAAAACTCATACAACCCATACCTTATTCTAATGTCAGTCTGTGGTTTCTCAGAAGGTCACACCATTAGATGATGATACCCCGATCTCAGATCAATCTTGGAAACACTAAAGAACCTATTAGTTAGTCAAAAAAATCATTGATTCTAGGAAAAGGGTATCTATTCTTAAGAATCATTTGATTCAACTTCCCATAATTGACACATAAACATAATGTTCTGTCATAATTCTTAGAAAATAATACAAGAGATCCCCAAGGTGATGTACCCGGATAAATAAAACCCTTGTTCTACATCTCCTCTAACTGAATTTTTAGATCTTGTATTTCTTTCAGTGTCATTATATATGGAGTAATGGAAATTAGTTCTTCTCCTGACATCAACACTTTTGTGATCTTAACAACCCTCTCTGGTGGAAGCCCCGAGAAGTCCTCAGGAAACAAATCTTGGAACCGAATCACCATAGGAGTAAAGACATGATACTATACTATCTATTCACAAAGCATAAAGAAAGACACTTGAGTTGTGAGTTCACCCAACTGTATACAAAATGGCCTTGCATGACCTTCCCAGACACCCCATTCACCATGATGGACATACATGTCTCCCTCAAGAGATGGAAATGTTACCCTATGATGGTAATAATAAATATGGTATTGGTATAACACTAGCCAGTCCTTTCACTAAATTAGTTCAAAACCTGAAATCTCAATCAAAAACAAGTCTCACAGGAAATTATACCTACAAACCATGATCACACACCCCTTACATTGCCTGATATTTTATGATTTCACCCCTAATGGTGTTTCAATAAAAATGAACCCAGACAAACATTCCACCACTATACCCAACATAATCGCAAACAAAGAATATATAAAAAAATGCATGTAACCTACATAAAATAAAGCACTAGAAAGCATGGAAGCTAAAAGGATCATACCTCAAATAGTTGATGGTCCAACCTCTCCAACTGCAGGTTTAGACTGAACTTCATGAAGCTAACCTACCCATTTAACCTAGTTTCTAGTGTGAGTTCTTAGTGCTGCACTACCCTACTGATAAAGGAGCTCTCTACCAAGAGAACTACACCCACCACCTCTATCAATGCGGCCAGTAGATTTAAAAATTCCTTCTTAATATGGCATAACTAACCCCCTACCTTCACTCTGTATCATCCTCGATCCTCCACCAATGACCAGATATTGAGGGTTTCTGTGGAACCTTTGCACATTCACCATTTGGACGCACTATCAGTACTCAACTGGTGGCTTGGGAACTCACCCCACATGTGTTCTAAGATACCAAAATGATAGAAAAACACCCAGTCACCACCCTAATTGGACGATCCTCTCAATTGACTACTCTACACACTACCACCCTGCTGAAGATTTTCGAAATGATGCTTACTGCCCTTGGAAGATGCACCACTGTTCCCTACAAATGGAACCAAAAAATCACAACCTAAAGCCTCCTTTACATCCCCTTAAGAAATAAGGGCCTGATCCACTACCTTTGTAAACCTCTTTAATTTGAACATGTTCACATGGTACTTAATCTCATGTCTAATCCCATCTTAAAAACATATTTTGGTAGCATCCTCATCCCTTACCAATTCTAGGATAACAAATTGAAAGACTATGAAGTGACACACGTAATCCATCACTGATATAGTTCCCTATCTCAACCTCATAAAATATACATCATACTCCTATCTCAAGATCTCTAGATATAAATTATCTAGAAACATTTCTTATAAGTCCTTCCATAACATACCATCAACCTGCTATGTTTGGACCAAGATATCCCACCATAACTTCACCAGTCCTCGCAACAAATGTGCTACTAACTTGACCCTCTTCTATGAATGAGTCTCTAATTAATCCAAAATCATCTGGATGGACTCTATCCAGACCTCTGTAGTCTTGACTCCACCCTCTCTAGAAAATGATGGAGGGTTATGTAACTAAAAATATCGGGTCTGATCAAATATACTCTACAAGACCCACCCTAGGTCCCATTCCATCATCTGTATAAAAGAAAAAATGTTCTCAGGGAATTATTCCTCCCCTCGATTATCCTAGACCAACGAGTTTTATTTCTCCGCTACAGGTGGGGAATTCATAGAGATATCCTCACGTCTCCCAATCGACACACATCATCATGGTGGAATTTCTCTATAATTCCAAACATGAGTCTTAGAATACATCACATAAATCTTTCATAGTTTATATAAAAGAAGGATCTCCACTAGCAATAAACCACCCATTTCACATATAATATCCTAACATACATCATCACATATATAAAACTTACCTTGACCATCCCTATAATGGGTTATGGATAACATTGGGTAAACTAACACACATAGTTGAAAGTCCTTCATTATACACCTTTTTAAAACCATTTGAACACTCATAATGTAATTATTTCCTCTTAGGAACATTTCCCATTTTGAAACTTGTTAAAACCAATTATGTTAACCCATTAGCAACCATAATTAAGTATATTTCTTTGACCATTCCATAATATTCTTTCCATTTACCCATTTACATCATCTTTATTAGACACCATTTTCTTCCAATTTCTCAAGAATGTAAAATTCATTCTACCCATCATATTCCACACACCCTTTTCATGTGTGCCTACTATGATGCATGCCACCATTATCCCTAGGTGCCTATAATGATTCATGAATGAACAACCTTGTTTCGTTCCAACCATGAGTAAAATATCATAAAATAGTAAAATCACACAACAAGTACTTCAATAAACAATGAAATATCATTCAACCATAACAGCACACACCAAGAACAATAATTCCCACCAAGAGTTCTTGGGTTTTTCCTCATACATGGGTTAGATACTCCTAATCACGAGCTCATTTTTAAGGCCTGACACATCCTAATCTCTCATATACCATTCCCAAATAATAAGATTATAAAAAGAACCCATCTGATACCTCATTGTAATGTCCTTGACTCAGGATCCACTAAACCAATGCTCCAAGCTGAGTATCCACATGACCACAAGAATTCCTCCTCATACATCAGAGGTTACTAACTAGAAGTGAGGTTCTAATAGATCATGTAGGGAGAATATACCCTCTTTATTATAGTAATAAATAATACAAAATATATAAAATAAAGAGTCAGAAATTAACCAGAAACACAAATTACCAAATAATTTCTTAAACATGGTTCAAACCCTACCCAAACAATAAATATGAAATATCACCCTAACAATTCCAAAAGTGAAGAAAACCCAAAAACAAAGAAAATTAGCCAAATCCACAAAATGGTTCTTGATTCTATGTTAAGATACTTATATATGCACATCCCAATACCAAATCAACTCTCTAGAATGGGGCCCTCTCCCTTGTCCTGACCTGTAGCCATGAAATCTGCCCGGGTACCCAATGGCAGTCAGAGTAAGGTTTGGGTAAAACTCAGTACTAAACCTCCAATGGTGTCTAAAAAATATCCAATTTAATAGATATAGCATGAAATTTCTAAATAAAATATAAGGTAAACAATAGATAACTTGGGTTCTATTAGTTAACAATATTCACTTTAACCATTTCCATCATTACATCAATTTCTACCACTTATTACATCTTCATTAATAACTTCATTTTCATCACAGGTTACATGGGTTAGGAATTTACATCATTTTCAAAATAGCCTAATATGATCAATTATCATGCATAAGGGAATTATTCAAGTTTCCTATCTCAATAAGGATAAAGATTTCATAAACAATTACATCTCACTTATCTTGGATCCTTAGTCATGGTATTCTCATTGAATGAAACTATTAGGGGTATAGAGCCTTGGTACCCTTCCCTAACCCATGCATTATGTGGTGGGGTTTAGAGCCTTAGTCTAACCTAACCCATGTGTGCAGATCCTCAAGTAAAATACCCCACAACTAGAAGCCATGTGCACATTCTTATTTATCCATTACCCACATATACCACACCATAAACCAATAAAAATCAATACACATAACATTTACAATTCACATTTAAATTAAAATATAATTCATCATCAAGCCTTAACCCATTAAAACATTTTCTATTTACTTATCATAACCCATTTAATCTATTTCCATTTTTATAACATAACCCATTTAACATATTCATGAATTCACATACATTAACCTAATTTAAATAATTCATAAATTCACATGAATTAGTCCATTTATAAAATTCCATCATGAACTCAAAAGTCATTTGACACATTCACTTTATTCTATTTAATCTTTTTTACAAATTTTTCCTAACAATACCTTATTCCAATGCCAAATACTAGATACAACTACCATTAGATCATGTTTACAATACTATCCAACATTTCAACCCATTTATCTTGGGTTATATTTCAATAAAATTTAACTTTAGGCCTAATACTACAATTTTCCATGTTCAAAAATATTTTCACACTCCATGGGTGGACCTAAATTCATATAATCACTATCAATCATCCTATAGGGATCATGAGGGGTCTAAATCATCATTTAGAAAACTATTTTACCAAATCTTACTAAATAAATCAAATGAACATCGATATGGAAGTGATATCACAACCATACATGAAAAAACTAAATAATAAAACTATGAAATATAACATATAGGCCACCTACATTAAATCCAAAGATGAACACACACTTAAACTTAGACTTAGATCTGGATTCAATAACCCATTAAAGTCCAAACCTATGATCCACTAGAAATATAGGGTTTTAGGCATTTATAAGAAGAAGGATGAAACCACAAGCCCTAATCTAGAAAAAATAATAAAGAGAAGGATTAGACTCACCCAAAGCTTTAATTCGCAACCAATAGCACTCGAAACTACTTAGAATTGAATGAGATTGATCCTTGGGAAGCTAGGAGAGTTTTTTTATCACTAGGGTTGGAGGAGGAAGAAATAGGGATAAAATCGGGCAAGGAACTTAAAATCTTGAGGGGGAATTTGGTAAATTTTTACTTTTTAATGGGGGGCACGTTTTTTCCACATGGTTTGAAAAACTGTGCACAAAACATGCACCTAACTCTGTCCAAGAGGGGTTAATTCATAAGGTTACCTAGGGAGGCCCGTATAGTTTGAATAACCATCCACCAACCATGAATAATGCCTATATCTAAGTCCTCACGGTTTGTATTTGCAACTTTCATAGTTTTTATTAATTGTGCACCCCTCCTCCTGGTTTTCATGGTTTGGGAACATTGTTTATTCTAACTATGTTCCAACCGTGCAAAATGCACTAGATGACCACTTTCCCCCTCTCGTTTGTTTCCAGAACCCCCAAAACACCCCAAACCTCCCCATATACTCGGTAACATTCCATTAACAAAAATCAAGAGGTTTAATCCAAACTTTAAACAAAAACATGCCTCAACGAAGTCTGAGGTATTACATTCGCAAGCCCGAATTTGATCCATGTACCTCTCCTTTAGAGCTTGAACACCTTTAACATTGCACCCAAGATGTTTTATTATCTATTTGAGGATATTTCTGTTTATATATATATATACACCTACATTTATTTAAATATATTATATATTATATATTATATATTATATATTATATTCATTTACATATATACTAAAATAAAATATAAATATATTTCTGTTTATTAATACACATATATATGTATATATAATCATTATATATATTGGTATAAATATATATATATATAAATATATCTTTAATATATTTTTATAATATAAAAAATTGTTAGATATTTTTAAATACATTTTTAGAATATGTATATATATATATTAGAATATATATAAACATATATTTTTTATTAACAAACACGTGTTTATAAATTAACATTACTTGTATAGATATATATATATATATATATATATACACACATATTAATGCATTTGTATAATGTAAATAGAATGGATAATTTTTTTATGTCAAATAAAATGAATAATAATATTTTATATATTTGAAAATACATTTTTACATAAATATGTTGATATATATATTGATAGAAGTTATTTATTATAAGTAAATATAATAAAATATGCATAAATTTAATTATAAATAAGACTACATTATGAAACATGATAAAATTTAAAAACCATAATATCAATATGAATTTAATCCATAGGAATACATTCATTCCCCACTAAAAATGGAAAAATACCCCCTTAAAAATTGTTTAAATTCCCTCAAATGTTAAAAATTTGGGATAACCGAATTAAAAACTCAATTTTGGAGGCCTTATAAGCTTTTTTGTCCATGAAAAACATGACTCAAGGTTTCCCCAAGTGACCAATATATAGAGGCCATCACAGTCTTCGATTTTATTTGTGGTAGAGCCCAAATGGACACCTGGATCCAAATTTATGGCCGTTTGAAGTTCAAGTCATGTTTTTTACAAATCATAGACCGTTCATTAATTCATTTAATTTTTATGTCATCCATCTGTTATTAAATAACTATTACTCGATAATGGTTAGAAATTTATTAATTAATAATATTTTATATTCTTTTATAATCCATTTTTTCTAAATATCTTATATATTAAGTGAAATTTTTTATTTATTCTTATATAAAACATATTTAAAAAATAAACTTCATATTTAATTCAATAACAATATAAAAA
This sequence comes from Viscum album, assembly GCA_963277665.1. NCBI lineage: Eukaryota > Viridiplantae > Streptophyta > Magnoliopsida > Santalales > Viscaceae > Viscum > Viscum album. The sequence continues at coordinate 1,096,600,423 of OY728139.1, forward strand.
TATAAAAATATAAAAATATATTATTTTTAATGAATTTTTTTTTTGAAAAATATAGTTTATCAGCGTTAGAAAAACAACACGGATTGGGGGGGGGGCTTTATCAGTGCTTTTAAAAAAGCACGGATAAAGGTCCCCACTTTATTAGCACTTTTTAGTAGCACTACTAAAGGAACGCCTTTATGAGGTCTTTTTTAGTAGTTTTAATATAAGGACCTCCTTTATCAATGAGTTTTTAATAGTGCCGATAATGGGGGGGGTTATTATAACCTTTTTACAAGTGCTGATAGTGGCCTCCATTTATCAGTGTATCTTAGTGCTGATAAAGGCCCTCTTTATCAGCGATTTTAGCGAGTGCTGATAAAGCCTAGAGTTGGATAAACCTAGTTTTTTAGTAGTGATAGATGACATTTAACACATTTTTAAATATAGATATCTTCATTAATATTTAGATGTTATCATAAGATATTATGAAATGATCAATAAATAAATGTTATGAAATGGAATTTTTTTTGAATTCTAAATGAAGATAATTTAGGTTTTAGAAAATATTACATAGAGAACATGTTATATGAAACTTCCCATAAAATTTTCCTAATTCTAGCATCCTAAGATAGGGTAGATGAACCGATCGATTATCTTTCCCACTAAATTAGTAATTTTTATTTAAATGAAATGACATCTCTTATATGTTTTAATTTTTATTTATTAAGTGTAGGCACTTTGTGATATATGGATAAAAGTTAGATATCATTACTTGGAAAAAAACCTCAGTATGATAAGGGTTTATAGGAGTTTTTAAATTTTTTAATTTTCAGTTGATCTGTTGATGATACAATATTATCTCTATGCCCTATATATAAATTTAGAAGATGGTTGAGGAGACATAAAGTTTATGAAAACTTGATATTGAATCTATTCCTTTCCCAATACGTGTGTAGGATTTGGCATGGATAATCAAATGTTACAGAAAGTTTGAGAACTGATTTTAGTCAATAGAATGATCTCCAAACTTCATCAATAATAGAAAATGAAATTTTGTTATAAATGATTCTTTCAATATTATAAGGAAACATTATCATAATTAAAACATATCAGTATAACCAGTTAAGGGTGGTATAAATAGTAATATGAAAATGATGTTTTTGGGACTATCAAACAACTAGACCAAGATTGTGAAATATTAGTGGATACTCATGCTGTTATTGTGGGGATTAATTTAAGAGATAAATTTACTAATAATAAAAATAATTTTCATAATTTATTTGATGATGGAAATAAAGAAATATATGAATGATACCTTAAATATTCAAAACATTTTTTATTGAAGTTTTATCATATAAAATGCAAATAAATAATTATAAATAAGGTGATTCCCATGATGTTGAAAATTTTCTGTGAAACATTTCCTGAAACAAAGATCCCTTATTCTTTTTATTATATGAAAAAAGTTGTTAACAATGTTTTTCTAAATTATAAAAAAATAAATGCTCATCCCAATGATTGTGTGTGTTATTGGGGAGAGGATTAAAGTAGGTAAGAGTGTAAAAAAATGTTATTATTCTAGATAGAAGTCAATGGGTAATGTTGGAAATCTAAATCAACACACTACTATGAAGAATTTAAAAAATAACACACCTAAAATGGTTTTTCCTTAATTCCCTTTGAAACCAAGACTACAAAGATTATTCATGTCATCAAAAAACCACCATTCACATATAATGGAATTCTATAGATAATAAAAATGACGGGTCAATGAAACATCCCAAAGATTCAAAATCAATGAATAAATTTGATTTAATAAATATAGATTTATCATACGATCCGTGGAATGTGCCATTGGGATTGGTTGATGATGGATTTAACCCATTCAAGAGTTTGAGTACTAGTTATAGATTTTGGTTGGTTATTTTGATACATTAAAATCTAAATCCTTGGATGTGTATGCAGCAAACACCATTTATCATTTCAATGATTATTCCTAGAAAAACATTTCTAGAAAATGATATTGACGTATACCTATGGACTATAATTGAAGAATTTCATAAGTTATAGAGAAACAATTCTGAGACGCATGTAGAATCTTCTAGAAAAGTGTTCAAAATAAATTCTACTATAATGTAGTCCATTAGTGACTTATATGGACTTGGGAACATATCTATTTAGATAACATAATAGTTTTATCATGTCCTATGTATAAAATTGATTTTTAACGTAAATGAATAACTTACAGTAAAAATTGGTGCTTCTTATTTCATTATAGATTTCTCGATGCATCACATATATATCAGTTGAACAAGTCAAAATTCAATGAGTCCATTTATCATATACCACCTCCAAATTTGTTGAAAGGTTATGAAATATTAGAAAAACAAGTAAATTTTGAACTAGAATTTTATAATTTGTATCATTTTAATAATTGGGGGAAATGAGTTCGAAGTGAATCATTAGTTGGAATAAGAATGCAAAAGTGGAAGAAAAAAGTATATTATTCAAACATCCATATTGAAAATTTAATTTGTTGTTTGCTAATCTTTATTCTATTCATATTGAGATAAATGTTTGTAAAAATTCAATCATAAAATTAATTAATGAGGATGGAAAATCAAAGGACCATATCAATTTTCTAAAGGAATTATAAACAAGAAATATAAAGCATGATCTATGGCTAGATGAGAATGGAAAGTATGAACCAATAATATTTATAATGAAAATTAGGGGTAAAGATATCTTAATTAAAATTTGAAAACATGTGAAAGTATCTAATGGGTATTCGAGTAACATCTCATGGTGTGACAACTTAAAGAATCATAGGTTACATGGATGCAAAAGTGTTGATTCACATATTCTATTGGAATAGTTACTACCATTTTCATTACACACATTATTACATAAAGAGGTTAATTTATTTTTACTCTAATTGTTCACATTATTTAGAAAACTATGTCAGAAAACTCTACAACTAGATGATCTTGAAAATATTAAGGATTTATTTTTACTAACACTTTGTGAAATAATTATGATATTTACTCTATTATTTTTTACTATCATGGTGCATTTAACTATGTATCTAGCCAAGGAAAATAAATTAGTAGGTCACGTACATTATCAATGGATATATCCAATTTATATGTACATTATTTATATGTTTTACATCTTAAGTAAACCATTCTTGAATCTTCATTAAATACAAAACTATGTTTTATTCATTTATTTTATAGATACCTTGGTTATTTGAAATAATATGTGAAAGATAAAGCTCAACCTAGAGGCTCTATTCTTAAAGGGTATTTAGTAAAGGAGTGTATTACCTTTTTATATATATACCAGGATGATATTGAAACAAGATTCAATCAAGTTGGATGTGTTGATGATGTATAAACTCAATCTCCACTACATGAGAAATAAAACATCTTTCAAAATATTTCTTGATCAACTGGGAGGACCTCAAATCTTACACTGACAAAAATGGAATTATTATAAGATCATAGGTATTTTATACTAAATAATGAAAATTAATATTCATTTATTGAATACTATAGGTTAAAAATAAATAAATTCATGATAATTTTAATATAAAATGAGAAATATATAATAAAAGATATTAATAATGAGCTTGGAGAATGGTTTTCACATTATTTAAGTCCATCAATACAGAAATCAATAAGATTACTATCAGGAAATATATATATTTTGAATATAATAATGTATATTACTTTTTATAGATCATGAATACTGATACTCAGGCTTAATAGTTAGAATATTTGAAGTTTCTTTCTCAGGTTCCACTAAAAAAAGATATAAAGGTTAAGACTTACAATGTCGATGGATTTAAATACCACACATTCAATCAGGAAGAGGGTTTTGGAACACATTATAGGGGTATATTTATATTATACAAATTTGGATATTATGGAATGTTGAATGATATTATCGATTTAAACAACCATGGTTATTTTTCAATTGTTTTATTCAAATGAATTTGGGTCAATATTACCAGGGGTATTACAATAGAATCCATTAAATTTACTTTTGTGCACTTATCTCACATGATGGATGTTAGTTACCATGAATTACATGATCTATATATCTTCATATCATAATAGAAAATGGTATATTATGTGGATTTTTTTAGATGAAGGGTGGAGTGTTGTTATTCACATAAAATAAAGAGAGTTGTATCATATGGGTGATGAAGTGGAAAATTTGACCAATGGAATTTATTCCCATTAACAATAAGAAATTGAATTATTTTTCCATCATGATATTGAAAATATTATTATTGTATGGGATGATGAAGTTGATGATTTAATGATGGATCAGGATAATGTTATTATTGAATGAAAAAATGATTGTATATGGATTTATCTCTTAAATTATCAACTACATATGTTATATGTTACTAATTTATAGTACTGCGGATCTGTTATCAAACTTAAATTGTTTTTTATGCATGATTTATTAAATTTTTAAGAAGTAAATGTTATATTTGTTTATATGTGTAGTAATTCATGAACATAACTATGTATATTATGCTTGTCAGTACTGTGCATATTTTATCATTTATAAATTTATTTTTTTCCTGAATATTTCATAATATATGTTATAATGTTGTTTTTACTTTTTTACGTGATAGGAATACCAAATAAGAGGTGATTAGATGATTGAAGTTGACTCCCATTTGATGTTCCCTAAACTATACAGATATTGTCAGTGTTACATGATGATCCATCAGCCCCTCTCCCTATATCATATAAGATTCCCTCAATATCCCTCATATTAGTGCCTACCACACCATCCGTCCCCCTCCCATTATCATCTCAAACATTGCCTACCGATTTAGCGGGTTCAACAAGTGATGAATCTATAGAGAGGGAATAGGTGGTCAATCTTTTTCTTCATGAAGATATTGCAGGGTGATAGTAATAGGTAAAAGTTTTAATGTGAATATAAATCAATTTTTTATGATAATAAATATATTTTTTCATAAAATATGGTAATAATGTTACTACCAAGACAAATATAAACATTTTATATGCCTGGAATTTGAATGTATTGAAGATAGTTATCCTGTTTGATTCATATGGGGTCCCCATAGATGATGCTATAAAAATATTTGGTTAGATTCTAGGCTAGTTGGTAGCTGATCCGGTTATCATTTCAATTACATATTATGATTAGAGGAATATACCTTAGTATTGTATGAATATATTTTTTTGATTCCCAGATAAAGATAATTTTAATTTATCATGGATCAATTTAATTTCATTATTTAATTAAAGTCTAATATTTAAAAAATTAATCTATTTGTAAATATTTTATTCCAATTTACCATTGATAATCTTGTCACACAAAAGTGGATGTTGAAAATTTGGGTAAGAAATGTAATTATTTTAAATGGATATTTTAGAAAGAATTAAATGATACATCACCGACTATTCAGTTGTAGTATGATAAGGTACCTAATGGGATACCTTGAGAGAAGTGAAAAGTGTTTATTAGTAGCCATCACCATGATAAGTACAAGGTATTGAAGAATATATTATTATATTAATCTCATTTTACATATATAAATGCACATGAAAAGGATATGTAATTTCATACATTACTATTAAAACACAAGTTATTTATTTTAGTAATTATAATGAAAAAATATATCAAAGTTCAGTGAATCAAATCATGCACCACACCATTATTTGGAAGAGTTTTTCAAGAAAATAATTCACTATGGTAATATTTTCATCAGTTCAAATATTTATATGATAATATTATCTATTACAAATATAAATTTGTGGATTTATCTCTTTTTAATTTATATATAGAATTTTTGGCACCAATTATCCTTGAGAGAACTTTGGTTTTTGTTCATATGAAATCAAATGGGAGTTATGTGAATGATCCTACCAAATAAGTTAGGGTATGAAATCATTTTTCATTGTAATGGTTTACAAAAAATATCACACTCTATATTTATTTTTCACTATGTTAATATGTATGGATTTAAATTTTACTGATATTTTATTTTATGAAAAAAATAAAATAACCATGGGATGCCAATCTCATGAATTCCTTCTCAGTCTCCTGGGATGATCCAATTGGTTTGGTCCTTGGAAAAGAGTATCCTAGTTTCTTGCATGAGAAAGGTTTTGGGCCATTAGTGTATGAGTTATTTGGTAGGTCATAGGGTATTGAAACAATATATTCTCTAGGTTGTTTTAATCTCTACCTATGGATGCTCAGAGGTAGTTTATTGCAATGAAAAACTAAATTTATTTGTAGAAGAGAACAATCCATCAATATGGGACTCATATATAGTAGTAGGATTCTAAGGTCATTTATTTAAAGAATGAATTGGTTGAATTATATCAGAATATGACTAGATGTGTCCTTGGTGACATTGAATCAATGGATGATTTGAGTCTGTAGTTAAATCACAAAATTTAATGAACATTTAGAAAAAAATATTTTATCAGTTTTAAGGTGAAATTTAAATATACCTCACTATTTAATTTTCAAGAAAACTATTATACAGGTGTTGAGAGAATGGAGTGTAGATAGAGAAAGAAATATAGACAACCTTAGTTAATCAGGTAGAAATGGGGATTGACTTTGGATTTAGTGAAAGTGTTATATAACAAAAATGATGACAGAATAACAAAATTATATGGTGATTGAGAAATCATGCAATGGTTCTAGATATTTCTTTGAGGAAGGGGATATCTATATTTCTATTCCATTACATGAAATTTATATGCATGTTTTATTTTTTGTGTTTTCTTCTAAAGTTTCACTTATAATCATTATTCTTAGGTTCTTCTAGGGTATTCTTTTAAAATATTCCACATAATTTATTCCATTATAGTTTGATTACTTTTTTCATTTTCCTTATATGTATTAAATAGATGGTAATAGTATAGGGAAGTCAAGAGTTGGTTTGGAATTTTTTATGGATGGTGGGTACCTCATATTGGGGGTTTGTGTTGGGATGTTTTTTTCTTTCCTTTATTTTAGTGAGACTAATATGAGTAATTGATTTTTTATATCTTAATAATCGGGAAGAGTGTGGTAAAATAGAGAAATATGGGGTGGTGGGTATCATAGTAAATTGATTTTTTTATGGAATATAGGATATATTTGGTGATGGGTGATGTATGAGAATGTTCAATTATTTTATCATTTTTATAGATATTATATTAGTGTTGGCATAATAAAGATATGATTACAGTGGTGAATGTAAGAATTTTTGTAGGATCATTTTATGAGGGAGAGTTATATTGACCATATAATGTGGGGGATAGGAATTAATTCAAGGGTTTATAAGGGTTGGTTTTTATGCATTATTTGTCATGTTATCATAGATCTTCTTATTTCTTGGGGGGTTTTGTGTGGTTAATAAAATGAAAGTGGGGTTGTGGTGGAAATTGTTTTATCTTATATTGAGGTGTGGAAGATTTTAGGGGTCAATAGAGGAATGGTTGAAAATAATATTGGGGATTAGTTGATTATTGACTTGTTATGTAGAAGCCTTGTTATGAGAAATTTATTATAGTTATTAAGTTCATGTTATTTTGTTATTTGTGGTCTGTTGGTATTTGTTTAGTGATGATGTGGTAATGATTTATGAAAATGTGTTGTGGAAATATAAAATATCTGTTCAGTGGATATACAGCTGTAGTGATGTTATGAAATGTACAAGTGTGGGGTTCTATATCTATGGAATGGTTATTTGATTATGTGCTAAATAGTGATATGAAGTGATATGGAAATATTATGGAATGAGTTTATATGTATTCATGGATGAAGTGGAAACATAATGAGGTTATTGTGTGTGATATGATGGATAGATTATGGTAAAAAGATGTGGTGGTGTGGTTTTTTTGTTTTTGTTTTATTCTCATATTTTGAGTTTGTTAACAAGGTGGTATCCTATGATGGACCACCACTAAATATTAAGTTAGAGTGACTTATGAACTGACAGGTAAGATAAGTGTTTATTTTATTGGAACTTTTCTTTTTTTATTTATTTTAATAGTGTATTTTGGTGTTTTGATATAGTATTTCATTGATTTTATTTGATATTGTTTTATTATATTTATAATCGATTGGTTTTAGATATTTATATTGATTGATTTAATGATATTTTTTGGTTTATAATTATGTTTTTATTTATACTATTTCATTTAAATTTAAAGTTTTTAAGGAGTTTTCTTGGGTATCATTGATGGTGATATAGTTAAGGGTTGTTATTTTTATAGTTTTCCATTTGTTTGGTATTTTTTGGAGAAGTTGTACCTTATGCATGTTTTTTAATATTGATATAAAATGGTGGTATTAAAAATCACTATATATAGTAAAAATAGTTTTTATCAATGGTTTACACCACTATAATATATTATTAATTATATAATCGGTTTAAACCCCCACTAAACTTTCAACACTTTTGATCGAAAAACCATCACTAAAAGTTGAAATAACAGATGCTAAATAACATTTCACGACACTTCCTTGGAACCAAAACTAAATGGGGGAAAAAAATCTAATGGATTCATGAAGCTAACTTTAGTAGAAGTTTATAAGAACTATAATGGAAATATTTGGATGTGATTGAAACCTCCCCAAACAAAAATAAAACCCCCGCTAGTCCCTAAATTTGTTATATTCTGAGCTCACATTTTTTTATGTTTCCTTTTTCAAAGATATTGTGATGTGTATTATAATTTATATGTAGGGATATGCTAAAGGGAATAATACTGTTATAAAATAAAATACTTTTTTTTTGCAATTTATTTTTTCAAATGTATGTAAGATTTATATTATGTATCTAGTTTACCATGACTTCTAAAAAATTCTATAAATTGAGATGTGATCACCTGTATATGTTACCACTATAATAAAGTAACCATTATATTTAGGCTTCTAGGTTTTGGGTCTTTACAATATTTATCTTTTTTTAATGAATATCTCTTATGTTTAGAGAGCCATACAAGTTTTTCTGGTGCTGACCTCTCTTTATTTTCTTAGGTTATTGTCTCAAATTTGATCCATATCTGATGAATGACATTCTTCATGTATTGAGACATTTTTAGGGGTGGTAGAGCAAACTTTACCAGATTCATATCCATGATCATGTATTATTAGATGTTTTAGTTCATGCATTAAAACATTAATGATAACCATAACTTTTTTGTCCATGTCCTTACCATCCTCATTAGGCATTGACTCACCAAGCTATACAAAAGAAGTGGGATCCTCAATCTACATAGGTAAAATAGATCTAATAATATAGGATTTATCCCCCCCCCCAATTTTTGTCTATTATTTTCAATTGAGTGTTTTTCATCCTATTTAATATTATTCTCCTTTGGAGTGAAATTATTGAACAAACCCTTAACTAACTCCACATTGAAGGCAACACCCCAAATATTTTTAACACACTTAATATAAAAAGGAAAAAAAATTAAAGGGTGTTAATTGAATCATTCATATAGAAGAAGCCTTTATTTATTATCCCAACAGAATCCATTATATATGGGATATGTCTATCCTTCATAGATTAAATATCTACTCTATGGGATTCAAAAACATGCCCCACAAAGGAAGCATTCACCATAGTCTGATGTGTGGTGAAAAAATTACCTAAAATATCCATATGATTGTGGATTTATTATATAATTTATAGGAATAAGATCATCCCCATGATATGGTGGGGCTGTTATTACAAAAGGCTGCTCAACATCCTTAATGCGTGAGTTACTAACCAATTGTAATTCCTATGAGAATTCAACTACACCAGCAAAATGATCATCAGGGATCATAACGCATCAAACTACATCTATGGGTATATCTTGAACTATTTATGGGACTTTTTGAAGCTACCATATTCTGTTATTAAGAGAAGGTGTAACAAGATTGTGAGAATTGGGAAGAGCTACATCATTAATTCCAACATTTAGTTGAACAACTAGACTTCCAACCATCTCACTTATAGAATCAACTTTTTTCCACCCTAATACATTTTAAGATCCTCAATCCCACTCCTCATGGTTTGCATTGAAAAATATACTACATCAAAATCTATTTTTCTTTAGAAGTATATTGATCCCCAAAAAATACATAGAATCCTCGCCAACATCACTACCAGGTTCTTAAAATTTAGTGTGCACATCTATATCTCAAAAATTCAAAAGTGAACCATTTTTTATTATGTGATCATCACGAACCATACCATTTTTATGACTAGAGATAATATAATTATATCTCTCAACCATTGTAGAAAAAGATAATGGTCCTTGATTCTATTGAGAACCCCCAACTGACTATTGACCATTTCAAGGTATCCCATTTTTATCCACATTCTTGTAATCTATATTACCCATAAATATATCACTCTTGGTTTTCATAAAATAAACATTAGGATTGTTTATTTACACAACATTATTTTAAAATATACCTCCTTTCAAGACAGTGTTACCATCTTCCAAAATAGGTAGTTTAAATTTTAACTACTCAACCATATACACATTTTTTTATAATTAAAACATATCAATCCCTTAACATATCTTTACTTATGACTTATAATAAAAAATTTATAAAAAAAATTAGGTACATGATCATTCTATACTAAATTATCAAATTTAAACTCATCAAAAACCAAATAAACATTTTTAATGAGCATGGAACATTGGTTAACATGGAAAATCAGTCTAGAATAATGACAATAGCTTGAAATATCAGTATCTAAATAAAATTTGATAAGGGTTACCATAGTTGAGGTGGAATTATATAGAATATGATGGTTCCAAAAGAATGAATTCAACCCCCTAATCTGAATCCAATAACGAGTGATGGAGTTTTTAATATTTTCCTTACAACATAAGGGATCCCAGTCCTAAAGTCTCAAGAACTTCGATTTAAGAGAGATAAATTTGAAACTCCAAGATTGTATTTTAATATATTCCCAGTGAAATATTATATAGAAGATTTACATTCCAATTGAGATGATCTACTAGCCATAAAAACCCCAAACACAAAGGAGTTGGATCCGTTAAGTATCAAGCTTCCTTGCATTACTCTTGTGTTGTGGGGTCAACTGAAAAAAATGAAATGATTTAAATCCTGAATTTGGTCATAAAACAATTTAAAGTTCACTTTAATGAAAAATAAGAATCTATTATTCATGTTATTAGTCTGTGAGACATCGCAAACAAACCGAGAGTCAGAAAAGAACCAATAATTAGGGGGTTTATCTATAAAGCATGTCATCTTGTTCCTCTGGTCAACCATAAAATTCCTCAAATAAAAACATGGAACTTCACAGATCCCACAGTCAATAGGATCTGACACTTTTTGAGCCATTCCTCTATCCACACTTTCAACTGTGACTTCATACTTCTTCGATGAGAAAAAAACACCTCATGAGGATCAAAGTAACAATCCAGGTTGATATCCATCTAAACCAAAACCTAGCCATAGTGAATAACATGATAAAGAAACTCTCAAAGTTCTTTCATCACATCCCTCATTCATTAGATCAATATAGATTAATATAAAAAAGTTATAATTAAATATATAAAAATATATAGAAATACACACACAGATATATATAAATTAAATAATAAATAACTCAAATAGGGGAGAACACTCTAATTGCAAAACCATAATATCAATATGAATTTAAATCATTGTAATAAAATCATAGATAACCCAAAAATCATCAGAAGAACCTCTTAAACTGAGCTAAAATTCAATAAAAGGTTAAAAAATTAGGGCACACCAACTAAAAAATCTGTTTTGGAGGCCTTATTGACCCTTTTTATTGAGAAAAGTCAAGGACCAAGGCACCCCTGAGTATAGACAATGTAGATGTTTTTGAAATCTTTGATTTTAAATATTTTGAAGCCAAAATAGACAGCCAGATCAAAAGTTATGACTTTTTGAAGTTGGAAAATGATATTCTGTAACATCCCAGGTAAATAAAGAATAAATAATTTTCATATTTATTAATAATTACGAATTAAATATTAATTTTAATTAAAAGGGGTTTCTACGTTCGATAGCGTACTCGGTACGCAACGATGAGTTTCATTGAAAACTTACGTTGCACACAAGTAATAAAATAATATTATTTTAAATGTTAGTTAACGAGTAGCCGTTGTACTGGCGGGAATGGATAGAAATAACTAAAATATGATTATATATGTTTTTAAATGTTTTTACATTTACCCAATAAAAGATAAAGGCTTAAAATACGGATAGAGTTCAATTTTAGGCATCTATACCCTAATTTTCACGAAAGGTCCACTTATCACCTTTTGACGGAGAACCGTCATTAAATATAGTTTTGATCGATCTTATAAATTCTATTGGACCAAATATAACTCTTCTTTAGAATCGGGACATCAAAATTTACTTTGTGTAAATTTTTGGTACTTTTCTGATAAAGTTCATTTTTTAATGAATAGTGTAAAATGTTGTATTTTAATTCAAAACCTCTTTTTAATCTAATTTATTTATATTATTAGATTATCTTTTGAATTGGTTTTAAAGTGAAATTAGAAAATATTTTTACCATTAAATCCAATAGTGGTCGTTGGAATTAATTTCACTTTGAAATCGGACTTAAACTAGTGTCAATCTTTTGATACTTATTGTTTCATAAAAACACGCTATTTGCTCTGACAGCGGGAATTAATTATTAAATTAATTAATATGACTTATATGTTTTGAATTTTGTAAAATAGACTTCATTTTTTAATTCTTAATATCAAATATAGCTTAGGGTGAATTTTTGGTAATTTTCTGAAAAACTTCAATTTTTGATGAATAGTGAAACCACTAAGTGGTACTTATAAAAACTGATTTTCCGTTGAAATAAAATTTTACCATCATTGTGTTTTGAATTTCAAAAATCCGACATACATGGTTGTCATTAAGAAGTAAAATGTGGTTCAATGAGATTAAAATAATTTTTTGGTGAATAGTAACTTATTAAGTTCTTAATCGCGATTAGTAGTAATTAGTGTAGTTTAAGGTAAAAATAATGATTTAATAAAATAAAATGAGCTTGAAACATGTCCTACCCTCATTGGTTGTGTCATGGACGACCAAGAAAAGCCATGGGTCAACTTGGGGACCCCATGGATCCACTTTGGTTGGGAAATGACATAAATTACTTTTTATTTAATGTAAAAGTAAAAAATGACACAAACATAATATGTTTTACTAAAACAATTTTTAAGTGGGGTTATACAAGTCAGATTTTTGATTATAAATAGTCATTGTAAAGCTAAAAAGATTTCCTACATCATAGTATTTTTTTTATAATTTTTAGACATTAAATAAATTAAATTAGTTATGAAATAATAATGATGTAGCGATGGCATCATTATTTGACGATTTAAATAAAATGGAAAGATAATGTAACATCTATGAACTAAACATGTACAAAACCAATTGGATGAGTGGATTTCGAACCCTTATCACCTTACCCACGAATTATATCAATGTGGGACCTTTTAAAACCGAAACACATTTTCAAATAAAGTAATATTTCTTTACTTTCCAAAAGTGCCCCTCCTCTCCTCTTATAAAAGGCCCCCACCTCTACCTCATTTCACACACTCCTCAATCCTTTGGCTCGGCCAACCCCTGCCCATTTACTCTCTCCACATCCTTCTCCTCATCCTAGAGGATTAACTTTGGGAAGAATCCTTTCAAAGGAAGCCTTTAGGCTCAAATCAAAAGGAGTTACACTTTTAAAGGTAATTCATTCTCTCATATTCATTTGTTTTATTTTGCTTCTCCAACCCCCTAAACTCTTTTTATTTACTTCTTTTGTAACAACAACAGTATCTTCAATATACTAGGATGTTTTTATAAGATTTATTTGAGCTACACTCTCACAAAACTACATCAAATGGTTAAAGAACATACGGTTTCCGTGGATGGTGAAATTCTGCCTCCCGAAATGATTATTGTTCAATACTCATTTAACACCTTCAAAGGTGGCCATTATGATGTCAATATTTTTATATATGATATATAATATGTTTATTTTTTCCTTAAGCTTCTGTTTTTTTCATTTTGGTCATACCTTTATGGTTTCCATTATGGGTAAACACGATATCTTCATTTAAGGAAGTGCGGACTACCGCCCCCTCAAAGTGATGTGATTCGTTAATGCCATATGTGGGACGTGTAAAGGATGGATTTAAAGTTATTATATATGATGTTATACTGGAATTATAATATACCTCTATATCATTATTATTTCTTTCCATTAAATTATGAGATAGAAATGAAAGTAGCGTTCATGCATACGTACGGCTTACCGTCTCCATGAACGGTGCATTTCATTTCTTATCCCCAAATGTAATGTACTATTAAAAGTATATGTATATAATGGATATATATAATTAATGATATATCTAAATGATGAATATAATTCTGGAATTAAAATATACATACCTCTCATTTGGTTTTAATTCCATTAATATGACAAAGAAATGAAAGTAGCGTTCATGCGTACGTACGGCTTACCGTCTCCATGAACGGTGCATTTCATTTATTACCTCTAAATGATTATGTAATATTATAAATACATGTATATGCTGGATATATATGATACATATTATATCCAAATCGGGAATTTCATTCTGGATATAAAGAACCTTTGACCACACGAACAACATGTAATTGTAAGAAGTCCACTTTCGACTTCAGAACCAAATATTGACAAAACAAACATTATTAACTTAAATGGTTACATAATGTTTATAACATGGAAATAAGTGATATAAAAGGAATAATGAACTTTAAAAAGGTTCTTAATCAAGTATAAATTAACTCAAGTTTATTATTCAGGACGTTAAAGAACGATCGAGTCAAGTCGGACCCGAGGTAAGGGACTTCGTCTCAATCTCCTTCCATTGATGCATATTTCGTTTTATACACAACTTTCTTTTATACGGTGTATAAACCCCTTTGAATTTTACTTTTATACAAAAGGAATCTTGTTCTATGAAGCGTTTTACTAAACGACAAAAAGGAATGTTTTTTTTAACGTACGCGGTGACAACGACCTTTTCCGCCACCGTGAGTATTATTTGGTCTTTGGCTTTCTCAACAAGCCGTAATGTTTTTAGAATAAAATAAATACCATATACTCTTTTATGTATTTTGGTATTGAAAATGGTTTTGAAAAAGGATTCTATTATGTCATTATATTTATGATATATTGTGATTGAAATGTGGAAATGTTATCATTCCTTTATATTGGTTTTATGTTTTATGATTTTATACTGGTACTTGGACATTTTAACGGGTGGTTACGTTATAAACCATATGACGGGTGGTGCCGTGAATACCAGGACGGGTGGTTACGTTATAACCTCCAATGCATTGGGTATGGAAGTCGACCATATGGCTATTCCATTAAGTATGTATGGAAATTGGCCGTATGGCTATTCCATTAAGTGATATGTGTGGAAGTCGACCGTATGGTTATTCAACATAAGTATGTTTATGTCCCAAGTTACCTTTATATATGTTATGTGTTATTTATATGGGTTTTATGGTAATCCTTTGGTTACAAAAAGTTAAGTAATGATACTTTTTTTTCAATTAAGAGTTTTTACTACTTCATGAAGGTGAAAAGTATTATATTGATAAAGTATTCATGGTTTACTTGTTGTTTTGAACAACTAACAGTTTTCATTCTTTGTGTATCCCTTACTGAGCTTCTTATGCTCATCCCAAGTTTTTGAAATGTTTTTCACAGGACTTAGCATGGAATAGGGTCAAGGATGGGATCAAGGGAAAGTCATGCTACCTAAAACATGGAACTATACATGTTTCTTTTTAAGAGTTTTTATTTTATGGAAACTTAGTAGAAGTTACTACTTTTTAATCTTTTGAGATGTAATAGTTATGTTCTAATTCTCTAAAACTCTAAACCTGAAAAGATCCTCAACGTGAATTATTCATTTAATTCAATATTAAGTAAGGTTTAAGGCTGGGGCCTTATAGTTGGTATGAGAGGTCAGTTTACACAACTCTAGGAGTTAGAAAAGTGTTAAATTATAATATGATTGAAATGATATAGCATTTAAGGATTACCATGTTGCTTCGCCTAAGATATTTCTGTGTTCAGAATGGTTTTCCGCAGAGGAAACAAAGCATCTATGTTGGGACGACATCAGGAGGAATATAACCTTCCAAATCAGCAACCTGAGATGGTCGGAATCGGAACTGAACAGTTTGTTGCAGTGATGGCACAGTTGACTCAGGCTATAAATGGTGGTGGTATCCATGCACGAGATCAGCCAGATCAACCACAGAGGAACATGTTAGTGGTGGAACATTTCATGAGGCAATATCCCCCATCATTTAGAGGATCATCTGACCCTGTGCAAGCTAAAGGGTGGATTAAAGCACTGGAGAAGATTTTTGATGTCATGGGGTGTTCAGAACATCAAAAGGTTAGTCTTGCTGTTTACCATTTTGAAGGTGAAGCTGATAAGTGGTGGTCGATGGTGAAAAATATAAGGGATAATGATGAGATTGAGGATCTTCACTGGGATGAATTCAAAGGTATGTTTCTTGAGAAATATTTTCCTAAGGTGGTTCGTCTTAGGATGGAAAAAAAGTTCCTAGAATTGAGGCAGGAGGATGATTCAGTGGCTGCTTATGAAGAAAAGTTCACTCGATTGGCAAGGTATGCTCCAAACTTCATACGAGATATTGATAGTAAAATAAACCGTTTTACTCAGGGTTAAAGCCAAAGTATCGAAGGGATTTAGCTTCTCGTGAGTTCAAAAGTTATGAAAAACTTGTTCGATGTGCGGAGAAGGTGGAAATAGAGTTTGCCGATGATCAGGTGTTCTATGACAAACAACAGAATAAGAGGTCTAGTTGGCAGACAAAGGAGAAGAATTCATCAAAGAAGCAAGGAGGTAAGAAAACCAAATATCCATCCTGTGAGAAGTGTGGTAAAATGCATCTTGTAGAATGTTTATCCAAGTCTGGTAAGTGCTTTCGGTGTGGTAAGTCTGGTCATATTGCTCATAACTGTAAGGAAGATGATCAAGCAGGAAATGAAAAGCCAACGGTAAGATGTTTTAAGTGTAATGAAATGGGTCATTATGCAAACGAGTGTCCAACGAAGAACTCAACTGGGGGAATGCAGCCAGACTACAAGCAGAAAGGGGTGGTAAAATCCTTTGCAACAACTTCAGCAGATGTTGGGCCATCGAATGAAGTGGTATCAGCTCCAGGGAGCTCACTATTTTTCGAATATTGACTTGAGGTCGGGGTACCATCAGTTGAAAGTAAAAGAAGCAGACGTTCCGAAGACTACGTTCTGTACTAGATATGGCCATTATGAATTTGTAGTTATGCCTTTTGGGTTAACCAATGCACCTGCTGTATTCATGGACCTTATGAATAAAATTTTCCATGAGTTCTTGGATAAGTTTGTGTTTGTGTTTTGAGGTTTGGTAAGAGGTTATGTGTGCCTTGTGATTCACAGTTGAAGAATGAGTTATTATGTGAGGCTCATAGTTCCCCGTTTTCAGTTCATCCTGGCAGTACTAAGATGTACAGAGATCTGCGAGAGTATTACTGGTGGGATGGAATGAAAAGAGATATTGCTGATTTTACTGTGAAGTGTTTGACATGTCAACAGGTTAAAGCAGAGCGGCAGTTACCAAAAGGGATGCTTCAGCCTTTACCAGTGCCAGAGTGGAAATGGGAGAATATATCCATGGACTTTGTTGTTGGATTACCGAAGACATCTCGAGGTAATAATGCAATCTGGGTTATTGTTGATCGCTTGATCAAATCTGCTCATTTCCTTGCTATTCGAGATACTTTCTCTCTTGATCAACTTTCCCGTTTGTATCTTAAAGAAATAGTCAGGTTACATGGAGTTCCTCTCTCCATTGTATCGGATCGTGATCCCAGGTTTACTTCTAACTTTTGGAAAGGCCTTCAGAAGTCGTTGGGTACTGAATTAAATTTTAGTACAGCTTTTCATCCTCAATCATATGGGCAGTCAGAACGAACAATCTAGACATTGGAGGATATGCTACGAGCTTGTTCTATGGATTATCAGGGAAGTTGGGACCAACATCTTTCTTTGGTTGAGTTTTCTTATAATAACAGTTTTCATTCCAGTATACAGATGGCACCATTTGAGGCATTATATGGGAAGCAGTGTCGAACTCCAGCATTTTGGAATGAAGTGGGTGAAAGGAAGCTGATGGGACCAGAATTGGTAGAAGAGATGGCAGAAAAAGTTCAGTTGATTCAGAAGCACATGAGAATAGCTCAGAGCAGGCAGAAGAGTTATGCGGATAACTGGAGGAAGGATCTATCTTTCGAGGTAGGTGATCATGTTTTTCTCAAGGTTTCTCCTTGGAAAAGTGTGATGAGATTTGGTAAGAAAGGAAAGATGAGTCCAAGGTTTATTGGACTATATGAAATTCTGGAGAGAGTTGGATCAGTTGCATACCGGGTGGTTTTACCTCCGAGTTTATCTCAGGTACACAATGTTTTTCATGTTTCAATGTTGAGAAAGTATATGCTAGATCTATCTCATGTTTTGAGTCCAGAGGTAGTTCAGCTGGAAAGGAACCTATCTTATGAGGAACAACCGGTCCAGATTCTTGACCACAGGGAGCAGGTGTTATGGAATAAGGTGATTCATCAGGTAAATGTTTTGTGGAAAAACCATGTGATTGAAGAGGAAACATGGGAATCTGAAAATGCTATGAGGTATAAATACCCCCACTTATTTTGATAAGTGAATAAAATTGCGAGGACACAATTCCCAAAAGGGGGGAAGGATGCAACATCCCAGGTAAATAAAGAATAAAGAATTTTCATATTTATTAATATTTATGAATTAAATATTAATTTTAATTAAAAGGGGTTTCTACGTTCGATAGCGTACTCGGTACGCAACGATGAGTTTCTTTGAAAACTTACGTTGCACACAAGTAATAAAATAATATTATTTTAAATGTTAGTTAACGAGTAACCGTTGTACTGGTGGGAATGGATAGAAATAACTAAAATATGATTATATATGTTTTTAAATGTTTTTACATTTACCCAATAAAAGATAAAGGCTTAAAATACGGAAAGAGTTCAATTTTAGGCATTTATACCCTAATTTTCACGAAAGGTCCACTTATCACCTTTTGATGGAGAACCGTCATTAAATATAGTTTTGATCGATCTTATAAATTCTATTGGACCAAATATAACTCTTCTTTATAATTGGGACATCAAAATTTACTTTCTGTAAATTTTTGGTACTTTTCTGATAAAGTTCTTTTTTTTAATGAATAGTGTAAAATGTTGTATTTTAATTCAAAACCCCTTTTTAATCTAATTTATTTATATGATTAGATTATCTTTTGAATTGGTTTTAAAGTGAAATTAGAAAATATTTTTACCATTAAATCCAATAGTGGTCGTTGGAATTAATTTCACTTTGAAATCGGACTTAAACTAGTGTCAATCTTTTGATACTTATTGTTTCATAAAAACACTCTATTTGCTCTGACAGCGGGAATTAATTATTAAATTAATTAATATGAATTATATGTTTTGAATTTTGTAAAATAGACTTCATTTTTGAATTAGTAATATCAAATATAGCTTAGGGTGAATTTTTGGTAAGTTTCTGAAAAACTTCAATTTTTGATGAATAGTGAAACCACTAAGTGGTACTTATAAAAACTGATTTTCAGTTTAAATAAAATTTTGCCATCATTGTGTTTTGAATTTCAAAAATCCGACATACATGGTTGTCATTAAGAAGTAAAATGTGGTTCAATGAGATCAAAATAATTTTTTGGTGAATAGTAACTTATTAAGTTCTTAATCGCGATTAGTAGTAATTAGTGTAGTTTAAGGTAAAAATAATGCTTTAATAAAATAAAATGAGCTTGACACATGTCCTACCCTCATTGGTTGTGTCATGGACGACCAATACAAGCCATGGGTCAACTTGGGGACCCCATGGATCCACTTTGGTTGGGAAATGACATAAATTACTTTTTATTTAATGTAAAAGTAAAAAATGACACAAACATAATATGTTTTACTAAAACAATTTTTAAATGGGGTTATACAAGTCAGATATTTGATTATAAATAGTCATTGGAAATCTAAAAAGATTTCCTACATCATAGTATTTTTTTTATAATTTTTAGACATTAAATAAATTAAATTATTTATGACATAATAATGATGCAGCGATGGCATCATTATTTGACGATTTAAATAAAATGGAAAGATAATTTAAAATCTATGAACTACACATGTCCAAAACCAATTGGATGAGTGGATTTAGAACCCTTATCACCTTATACACGAATTATAGTAATGTGGGACCTTTTAAAACCGAAACACATTTTCAAATAAAGTAATATTTCTTTACTTTCCAAAAGCGCCCCTCCTCTCCTCTTATAAAAGGCCCCCACCTCTACCTCATTTCACACACTCCTCAAGCCTTTGGCTCGGCCAACCCCTGCCCATTTACTCTCTCCACATCCCTCTCCTCATCCTAGAGGATTACATTTGGGCAGAATCCTTTCAAAGGAAGCCTTTAGGCTCAAATCAAAAGGAGTTACACTTTTAAAGGTAATTCATTCTCTCATGTTCATTTGTTTTATTTTGCTTCTCCAACCCCCTAAACTCTTTTTTATTTACTTCTTTTGTAAAAACACAAGTATATTAAATATACTAGGATGTTGTTATAAGATTTATTTGAGCTACACTCTCACACAACTACATCAAATGGTTAAAGAACATACGGTTTCCGTGGATGGCGAAATTCTGCCTCCCGAAACGATGATTGTTCAATACTCATTTAACACCTTCAAAGGTGGCCATTATGATGTCACTATTTTTATATATGATATATAATATGTTTATGTTTTCCTTAATCTTCTGTTTTTTTTCATTTTGGGCATACCTTTATGGTTTCCATTATGGGTAAACACGATATCTTCATTTAAGGAAGTGCGGACTACCGCCCCCTCAAAGTGATGTGATTTGTTAATGCCATATGTGGGACGTGTAAAGGATGGATTTAAAGTTATTATATATGATGTTATACTGGAATTATAATATACCTCTATATCATTATTATTTATTTCCATTAAAGTATCAGATATAAATGAAAGTAGCGTTCATGCGTACGTACGGCTTACCGTCTCCATGAACGGTGCATTTCATTTCTTATCCCCAAATGTAATGTACTATTAAAAGTACATGTATATAATGGATATATATAATTAATGATATATCTAAATGAGGAATATAATTCTGGAATTAAAATATACATACCTCTCATTTAGTTTTAATTCCATTAATATGACAAAGAATTGAAAGTAGCGTTCATGCGTACGTACGGCTTACCGTCTCCATGAACGGTGCATTTCATTTATTACCTCTAAATGATTATGTAATATTATAAATACATGTATATGCTGGATATATATGATACATATTATATCCAAATCGGGAATTTCATTCTGGATATAAAGAACCTTTGACCACACGAACAACATGTAATTGTAAGAAGTCCACTTTCGACTTAAGAACCAAATATTGACAAAACAAACATTATTAACTTAAATGGTTACATAATGTTTATAACATGGAAATAAGTGATATAAAAGGAATAATGAACTTTAAAAAGGTTTTTAATCAAGTATAAATTAACTCAAGTTTATTATTCAGGACGTTAAAGAATGATCGAGTCAAGTCGGACCCGAGGTAAGGGACTTCGTCTCAATCTCCTTCCATTGAGGCATATTTCGTTTTATACACAACTTTCTTTTATACGGTGTATAAACCCCTTTGACTTTGACTTTTATACAAAAATAATCTTGTTCTACGAAGCGTTTTACTAAACGACAAAAAGGAATGTTTTTTTAACGTACACGGTGACAACGACCTTTTCCGCCACCGCAAGTATTATTTGGTCTTTCGCTTTCTCAACAAGCCGTAATGTTTTTAGAATAAAATAAATACCATATAATCTTTTATGTATTTTGGTATTGAAAATGGTTTTGAAAAAGGATTCTATTATGTCATTATATTTATGATATATTGTGATTGAAATGTGTAAATGTTATCATTCCTTTATATTGGTTTTATGTTTTATGATTTTATACTGGTACTTGGACATTTTAACGGGTGGTTACGTTATAAACCATATGACGGGTGGTGCCGTGAATACCAGGATGGGTGGTTACGTTATAACCTCCAATGCATTGGGTATGGAAGTCGGCCGTATGGCTATTCCATTAAGTATGTATGGAAATTGGCCGTATGGCTATTCCATTAAGTGATATGTGTGGAAGTCGACCGTATGGTTATTCCACTTAAGTATGTTTATGTCCCAAGTTACCTTTTATATATGTTATGTGTTCTTTATATGGGTTTTATGGTAATCCTTTGGTTACAAAAAGGTAAGTAATGATACTTTTTTTCAATGAAGAGTTTTTACTACTTCATGAAGGTGAAAAGTATTATATTGATAAAGTATTCATGGTTTACTTGTTGTTTTGAAAAACTAACAGTTTTAATTCTTTGTGTATCCCTTACTGAGCTTCTTATGCTCATCCCAAGTTTTTGAAATGTTTTTCACAGGACTTAGCATGGAATAGGGTCAAGGATGGGATCAAGGGAAATTCATGCTACCTAAAACATGGAACTATACATGTTTCTTTTTAAGAGTTTTTATTTTATGGAAACTTAGTAGAAGTTACTACTTTTTAATCTTTTGAGATGTAATAGTTATGTTCTAATTCTCTAAAACTCTAAACCTGAAAAGATCCTCAACGTTAATTATTCATTTAATTCAATATTAAGTAAGGTTTAAGGCTGGGGTCTTATATATTCAACCTCTATTTGAATGATAATGCTTTATTTGTTATCAATTAAAATCAAACTATTATATTATATTATTGTTGTTGTTTTTATAATCTTTGTCATGATTGGTTATGGATCATATATGGGCACCCAATTCAAAATTTATGGTCACTTGATATTGAAGTATGATTTTAACTTCTCTTAGAACATTAGTTATGGAGGATGCATTAACCATGACATTAAAATATATATATATATATGTTCATGTGTGTGTGTGTGTTAATTATGAATTATGAATTATTAATAATAAATTTTAATTTATAAAAATATTAATTATTATTAATTATTTACAACACACACACACATATATATTTTTATAAATAAATTTTTATTATTTATAATTTTTTTATTAAATATTAATATATTTAGTGGTGTTTTTATAATAAACCACCACTAAAACTCAATTAGAAATTAATAAAATTTATTTTATTATAGTTTAGTGGTGGGTTTTTTTAAAACTGTCGTTAAATTTCAATAAAAAAACTTTATTATTTTACAATGGTTTTAACCATCGCTAGAAACCACTACTAACTGGTACCCACTTTTATAAAAACGTGTCTTTGATTAGTGGTGGGGTTTCAAAGTCACCGCTAAGAAAATAAATAAGAAAATTTGGTGTAATTTTGAAAACTACCGTTAAAAACCCATCGATAAAGGTCAATTCTTCTATAGTGTGTATACATAATATATTTTTCATGGTTGATGTGTCTTTTAACAGTGGTTACATAAAAAATTATCTATTATCTGGGATAAAAAACATGTTTTGTACCAAAATACTTTTCGAGAAAAAAACACATTCTTCATGCCTAAAAATAAAGAATATATATATATTATCAAATACATAAAATATAAACAAAAAACATATATCACTACTTCACCAATGAAATTTATTACTTTTTCTATATTGTATTATTATTTTGACAATAGTATCTAATATGGTGTTAATATAAGATATTATCACTTTTTGGTAACTTTGATAAATGACACTAAATCTTAGAATTAAAAAAACAACAACAAAATTTAAAGTGAAATTGTTTCAAAAAAAATTCACAAGAATATATTAATATTATTAACATTTTATAACAAGTGAAAACAAAATATATTTTTTATTAACACTTTTCAAATTGAATTCAAAATTATTAATATAAGGACCAACATAAATGTGATATTTATCTATTCCATAACTAAATGGAAGTTTCTCATGAATGTTTTTTTATAAACGTGTAATACAAGACCATTTTTTACAAAACATGTATAGAATATTATCACAAAAATGTTTTACAAGTCAAGGATAGAATAATAGTAGTGTAAAATTTCAAGAAAAAATAGCTTATAGAAAATATTTGCAAACACATGAAAAAAATAAAATCTCTATAGATATACAACTGAAATTATTATAAGTATGAAATTATAGTACATTGGGAAAAAGGAAACTAATTATGGTGACCACAATTAAGAATCACCACCGTAAAAATAAATTTTTTTAAACAATAGGATAAATTAATAAAATACATGACAAAATCAATTGGTATAAAAAAATAGTTAACATCAAACAACATTAGAAAAAATATAAAGACAATAAAAAAACCTACTATAAGCAGTTTTAATATAACATCTCAAATTTATGTATGTATTTTCTAACCAAATGTTATTTATTTTATTAATGTTAATAGTTTGGAACATGACTGGGAAATAAATTATATATGATATGAATCAAAATAAAACTTTATTCACAAATAATGGAACATTAAAACAAAACTACATGAATATAAGTATTATAATCCCTAAATTATTACATACCAGGAAAGATTACATCTCTTAAAAGTGAATAAAATGAAATGAGATAATAATTATAAATTAATAATATTTTAACAATTATGAAATATATTTTGATCATATTATCATTTTAGAATTCAAAACAATTTAACGAATAATGAGTGAAAACATCATGAAATTAAAAGTCTTGTTGTGAAATCCTAAAAGAAAAATCAAGGAATTATAAGTCTGACTCGATAGGTTATAATGAAATGAATTTGTAGAATGTAATGGGTATAATATTTCCATTATAAAAGAGTATATAACTATTGAATATAATACTTTTAAACATATTACTAGTTTAAAATTATTAATATGCAGTTGATATAAATTATGTTTTTAGAAGATATATATTCCAAATAAATATTTTATTTAAAATAAAATAAATGATTTTTTGAATAGAAAAAAACACTAATTAATTTTTTAAAAATATCTTTCATTTCAATGATTTTTTTGGAACATATTTTTTTTATTAAAATTTGTTTCTTTTACATAACTATTTCAATAAACTAGATTGAAAAAAATAATGTGATAGTTAATAAAATAAGAAAATAACATCCACAAAATAATAAAATATTGATGAGTAGTAAAAATTTAATGATTAATAGTAAAAGAAATATGTTTCAAATATTGGATTATAAAATTTAATGAAATATATTATTTATATGTAAACAAATAATTAATAATTCATATATTTATTATTAATTAGTCAGAAATGAAGATAAAATCTTTTATTGGTAAGATGATATATTTTTAATGAATAATATTTCTATGTGTTGTTTTTTTATCATTTCAAACTAAATTGGTCACTTTTAAATAATTATTTTAAATAAATTTAATATATATATATATATAAAATAAATTAACTTCTATCTAATATCTATTCTGTAGTGTGGAATATGAATAATATCATTTTTGTGCATAAATTTATATTTTCCTAAAATATATTTTTATGAATTATGAATTTTATTTTAATGTAAATTTTAATTACCTTTAATTATTTAATTTAATAAATGGATATCATATTTGTAATCAAGATGAAAAATTAAATAATTATTTCATTTTCATTTTTTTGGAAAAAAATAAGTTATTGATGTGAATGCGAGTTACCAGGGTAAAAAATGAGGTTAAATGGTTAAAATGAGATGTAAAGTCATATAATATCCAAAGAAAGTTATATCTAAATATCAGGATGAGGGTATTATTGATGGACCTTCCTCAGTATTTTTTTGGTTACATTAATGGAAATATTATTTAGCTTACAAAATATGGAATGATTATTCACAAAAAATCCATTCATTGTCCCTTATAAAAGGACCCCTCCACCACCTTTTTGAACCACATTTAAAATTATAATTTCTCTCTATAACTTGACATATTCTTTCCCTAATATGTATCTCACATGTTTTTATCCCTTTTTCTCAATAGGATTTCTAAATCCTTCAAAACTCCAAATGCTTCCAAGTGAAGAAAATATTTCTTCTTTACAATCGATGACCTCTTATCCATGTTCATTTTAATTATTCCTATGAATATTTCCAAATAAATAATGTGGAACCCACATGTTATTTTAGTGGTTATTTTCAAATATTTTATATTATTTTTGGGCACCTTGAGTTTTAATAATATTTGGGATTGTAATTTAGCGTTTTTTAGTTTTTCAGGGTGTTTCATGATTAGACGATATGGTTAGGAGTAACCATAAAAAAATGATGCATGGGGAACTTTCACGTGACATTTGAATTTTAAATGATATCTGCATGTTTTTTATAACACTATGAAGCTTCTCAAGAGACTATGAAACTCAGGATGGAGTGTCATGGTAGCCTTTTTGGTTGGCACCTAATTACTCCTAACTGTGAGGCCAAACCATGAACATCACCCTGATTATATTTATTTTGAGAAATCCCCAAAAAAATAACATATCAATATAGGGGACACTTGACTAGGGCCCCAACCCAGTTCTCTGTGTGACCTCAGGTGCACCTCCATGTATTCTAGAAGGTTTCAACTAGCTGTAGTGGTATAAGGGGTAATGTTGGGAGACTATAATACATGTATTAAAATGCACAATAATATATAAAATATCCAATCATCAACCATATATGTAAATAATCAGTGAACATATAATCAATTGTCATATCTAGTAATAATAAATTAATGAAAAAGTAATACATAATTAGTTAGTCAAGTTGGAATACAAGAAAGACCTCCCTCCAAGCTGATTCCGTATATATATTGGATTAAAAAAATAAAATAAAATCAATAGAGGCATAATCACTGTAGAGACCCAATCTTGACATACATGGACATTACATTAATTTTTAGGAATAACTTATACATAACAAAAACAGAAACCAAAGGACCATAATAGTTTAGTGTCTTTTGAAACTCAGAATATAATCTTCTAATCTTGGTGAAAGATCTTCAAAATCTCCCATAAAGATTTTCCCCTTTATTTTTCTTACCTAAAACCATTATTTATATCCTGGGGAAAGAAAACATATAAAGGGTGAGCTGAAATGCTCATTAAGTGTAAGCATGGAGAAAATAAAACAAACCATATACATTTGAACTTCAAAACATGAACATAAAGTTTACACATAAAAATCTTGAGTGGTGAAATAAATATTGGCAGTACGTAAGGCATAGGTCATAATGGAACATCAATAATGATGAAATAGCAAGAGAATAAAACATTTAATTGTGGAAAACCATTAATCACATGATATTATTTCCATAGTAGCCAAGGCATTGATTCCAAGACCATCTTAGGGGACAAAGTCCCTTTCTGAATCGAGTTCACTCCTCGTTCCAGTCCTGTATCACTAAACTAGATTAACTTACCATTCTAGCTATGTCTATCTCATGATATATAAATATTTAACCAATTAATTGGAGGGAGATATAGGTCCCACCCATCTCATAATGAAATCATTCTTACTTGTTCCACAAAATAAACATAAATCATTCATCATAACACAAAGAATAAAATGGGTTTCATAAATATCATCCCATTATAACATAATCCATATAAAACAAATGGATATCACTTCATCATAAGAAAAGTGAAACCATGTAAATCATAGAGATATTATACTTGAAACATACACATATGAAATAATGTCATCTTACATGGAAAATGGTTTTGATAAAACACTTGAAAAGAATTCGCGAGGAAAACCTCCTTTCTTCTTAAAAATCATTTTATTTTCACAAAATTCCATGATATTTTAAAATAAAAGGATTTTAATGAAAATAACAATGAAATATTGTAGAGTAAACTTCATGAAAATAATGTGTTATGAAACCGTAAAAATCCGTTCATGCCGTATAAGTTAGAAAAAACATTCTCCTTGTACTTTTTTTGGAAAAGTCAAAAAGTTCCTCATATGGTAAAAAAAAGAAATATTCCTTCCATAACATGTAGTAAAAGTAAAAAAATGGGTAAAAATGACATTAAACATACATGAAAACATTTTTAGAAAACATGGACATGGATGATAACAATAACCCCAGTAAATACTTACGAATAACAATCTCGGATAAGAACGAGATTGGAATAGTTATCCCTTACCTTAGGTCCGATATGCTTCGTATGTATCCAAACATCTGGTATAATAATTTAAAAAATGTCATTGAATTATTAAAGAATCATATTCATTGTTATGATATCATATATGGTTTACTTATGACTTTATATTACCCGTTCTTTTGTAAATTCCATGTTAAAGAAGCGTTTTGGGTAAAATCTTTTTATTTATCGTATGTGTTTGGACTTATTGTTCTTGATATTATTATTACATATATTATGATTTAATTACTTATATAATGTAAATCATGATTTCTATATCATATATATTCAATATATATATATAATAGATAGATAAATGAAATGAAATACACCGTTCATGGAGACGGTAGGCCGTACGTACGCATGAACGCTATTTTCCTTTCCTTATTGACTTGGATGGAAGTAAGTACATGAAATATATATATAAATAAATCCAGTAGCTTTATAATTTCATATATTTCATTATTATTCATTATATATACTTTATAATCATTCTTGAATGGTTAACATGGAGAATTAATCTCATCGCGTCGTAGAGACGGTAATCCGTACGTACGCACGGGCGATGATATCGTTCCCATAATTATTGAATTGAATTATAGTGGATGATATAATATGTAAGAACCATTATGATTTTATAATAACTATATATAGTTATTCCTTGAACCATTATACACATCCAAGTAAGGTGGTGGTGGAAAAACAGATTACACCACGGCGTAGAGACGATATTCCGTACGTACGCACGCGCGGTGATTTCATTTTCTGTAGGATGGATAAAAGGTGAAATGGGGTTGATTAATATTTATAATAACCTATCAGTATATTATAGATACTGATGTTATTACTTTATAAGGAAACAACTAAAGAAGAATAAGTTGAAGAAGAAAGAAAACTTGAAAGAATTGGTAGAAGAGATTGCCTCTTCTTCAATGCACCTCTTTTAAGCTTCTTCTTAAGGCACTAGATAAAGTGATTATGTGTCAAAATAATCTCAACCAATAGGTTTTAGAAACGTTTATGTTACTATTTTAACCTTATCATTTAGATTTAACGCTAAGTTAAATAATTTAACTTTTACCGTGTGTTCATGTTTTCTTGCAATATATGGTTAATAAATATACATTAACAAACCCAAAAAACCCCAAGTGGTTCATTATTAATATATATAACCTTATATGAGTCATTTGGTCTAACCTTAGATTTTTAAAAATAGAATAACAATTAATAATATAATATTTGTTTTGAAAACTATTTTATGTAAATTTTGACACTATTTGGTAATTAATTTTTGTGAAACTAATAACAACATGATTAGTTTGAAAAAAATTAATTAAATAAATACTAACATGTCATATTAACCTATAAAATTAGTCTAATTCATAAAAATTCTCAAATTACATTTGTTTGGGTATTTATAACATCAATTATGTTAATATTTCATTAACAAGGTAATTACTACATCATCATTATGTCATAAATAAATTAAATTATTTAATGTCTAAAAATTATAAATAAAATATCATTATGTAGGAAATATTTTTCCCTTTATAATGAATATTTATAGTTGAATTTATCTTATGTATATCCCTATATTAAAATTTTTTTATTTATTAAAATGTGATTTTAACTCTTATAACTCTTCTTTAAATAAAATAATAATAAGTGTCCTAATCTAATACAAGTGGACCTAAAGGGCAATAGTTTATTTCTAAGGTTGTTTTTCGTATAATTACACTTATCCAATAGAATTAGGACATGTGTTAGGGTAATAATAATATCATTTTTACCCTTAATTACAATATTTACTTTTAACCTTGGTAAATAAAAGTAAAAAGTTACTATTCATCAAAAATTATTTTTATCTTATTGAACCCAATTTTACCCCTTGATATTAACCATGTCTCTCAGATTTTATAAATCCATCTCACAGAAGTGATAAAATTATGTTTTATGTACATTTGCAAATGCTCCTAGGAGGTGGGTAAAAGACGGTGAAAAGTTCAATAAAATTTTTATATATCTAAAATTATTATAAAATGACTCCAATGAATTAAATTGAACTTATATAAGTATTATGTGTCTATTTTGACCTAAAATAAATTTAAATAAAATAAATTATTATTTAAATAAAAATTTGGTTTTAACCAATAACTTAGTGTTTTCACTATTCATCAAAAATTGACTGTTTTCAGAAAAATACCAAAATTTCACCCTGGGCTAATTTCGATATTCCAAATCCAAAAATGACGTACATTTTGAAAGATAAAATTTATAAAATTTTAAAAAGTGGGTATTACTATTCATAACATCTAGTTTATATAATATTTTAATAACATATCGTTGTTTAGTGAAACTCGGTATTGCGTACAACACACGCTATCGTGGAAGGTCGTGATTGCATTTAAAGAAATCCAAGTTAGGGTTGTGTGTAGTGAAATATTCATTTGTTGTTGTGTATAATATAATCCAACCATATTTTATTTATACATTGAATATATATATATATATATATACACTCAATGTTGCGTAGAATAACTTCTATCAAACGAACTTGAAATTTTGTGTAACACGATCAAAGAATAGTGTTGCGTATACTACAAGATAATACGGTGTTTCATATAGCACAAGATAATCTTGGTGTAGCATAAAACACAAGACATCAAATAAATTAAAAAGAATACTTCTCATAAAATCTTAGGGTGTTACATTCTACCCCCCTTAAAATGAATTTTTCCCTCAAAATTCGTCGGAGTTATAAATGGTTTACTAATTGATAGTTTATTTAATAGAAACCCACATCATAAAAAGGACTACCAAATATTAAATTTTAAAACTAAATTATGAAACATAATGGTTACCCAAATTAACTAATCACTGGGTTTCCACATATGAGAGCATAAGTGAAAATATTTATATGGAAGAGAAATCTAACCATCAAGTTCTGATGGAGAGTGGTTGAGAATATGGCTATGAAAAATCCTAAAATTAAAAAGAAATAAATTTGTAATGATATAAGGTACCATCTGATTCATCATATATGAGGGAAATAAGACAACATTGATGGTTTTCAAGATCATTTCCCTAAAGTTGAAAGAATTGGAATTAGAAGAAATACGTTCTTGATTTTGGTACAATCTCACTGTTAGTCGTTCCATGAACAATTTACACTTCATCTCTTAAAGAAATGAAGTTTAATTTGTCATTCATGAAGTGTTAGCAGATCATGCGATAGAATGATAGGTCATTCCATCTGTCTCAAACAAAAGTTTAGAAAAAGTTATTAAATATATATAAGCCCATCTATAGTGAGATTTAATCGTATATGGTTCCTAAAATGGACTTATACATCATATATCATACCAATTAATAAATTAAAACTAATTTATACTAACTAGGGACTTCTTGTAGGACATTGTTATGCGATAAAGGCTTGTCACACATCAGTTGTGGGTTCGATTCCCACATCCTTGTCCGACACGACGGGTTGTCGCTCGTCCTATGGGTTGTCCTTTTTCTAAAAATATAATATTATAGCATTCCAGAAATAATAACGAAATATAGTTTATATCCTTAAATAATATCATCTGATTTACAACATAATCCATTCGAATATTTAGGCTTATCCAAAATACATCTATCCAATCTCATAGTATAAAGAAAACGATTACTTGAAAGGCCACATAACAATAACGTGAATACAATCATTTATCCCCCATATATTATAAGATATATCTTTTTGGTCACATTCCAAACATATGAATACCTTAATAATGTATTCTTTTGAAGCATGAATTACCATAGTACCTTAGTGAAAACATGAATGCTGTCAAAAGTTAACTCTTTCCACATACCAAAATCCCAAAATTATGTATACTCAAACCATGACATCACTTTGTCCTTGTACCAGTCATGAACTCATGAAAACTATCAAAAATATTATTTTATCCTTATCCATTCATTATGAACATATCATCTATTTTCCAAAAATATTTCAATCACTTTTCATGGTTACCGGTACCATAAAATTATTAAAAACCATAATAGACCAATACATAAATATTCAAATATTCCAGGATACTACAACATTATTTTGGAGTCCCATTACATAAACACTTTATCAGTCCACCACATTGTTGTCATATTCAACATTTCCAATAGTGATCACATTTGACTTCCCTTTGTCCTTTTCCTTAAGAGGTTGTTCAGGTCGATCATCATTAACCCTTGGATTAGGGAATTGATTAGCATAATGCCCCATTTCCTTTCACTTGTAGTATTGAAGTGTTGGTGGTGCGTTCTCTGTAGTCTTTTCTCTATTCGCATCATTAGCTACCTTTTTCCCATTACTTTGACACTCAAATTCTTGATGACCTTCTTTTCCACACGTAAAATAGTTTCTAGTCCCTTTAAGACAATCTACACCATGATTCTTTCCACACTTTGAGCATAAAGAAACATTCACCTTCTTTTCACCATTGTTCTGAGATTTTTCCTTGAAATCCATCTTTCATTTCTTGTCAAAACCATGAGATGGATATGTAACAGCAACTTCCAGTTCTACCTTGATAGCACAACACACAATTTATTCATAGGTACTGAAGTCTCTTATAGCTAATGCCCCTCGAACACTTGATTTTATGCCACTGAAGAATCAATCAACTTTACTTTCAGGTTGAATGATAAATCCAGATGCATACATTGCAAGCCTTGTAAACTTCGCCTCGTATATACCAACATATTCATCATCCTTTTTATTAAACTCAAGGAACTCCTTTTCTATATTTGTTTGAAGAATACAAGGAAAGTACTTATTGAAAAACAATATCTTGAACTCATCCCATTCCATGGATGCAATTTCATCTTGGGGCCTTGTATTATTAATTAGTTTCCACCACTAGTCTGCTTCACCTTCTAAACAGTAAACAACTAAAATGACTTTTTCATTTTCTAAACAGTGAATTATGGAAAATATCTTTTCAATGGTACTGATCCATTGTTCAACAACAGGTGGATCAGAATACCCATTGAAAGAAGGTGGACGTTGCCTCATGAAGTACTCAATAGAATATTGTTCCCTTATCTACTCATTTGGAAGTCCAGAATGATTCATAGCTTGTTTAAGTATATAAATAAGATTTTTCACTCCATCTCCCATAACATTGGTTTGTTCAGGGGGACAATCATAGCATTGTCTATTACATTGATCAACACAGTTCCTTTGGGTTCTAGCCATCATCTAAAACCCAAAAAGAGCAGTGTGAGAGGAAAATATCATGATAGGAAAATAGCATAATAAAGGGGGATTACTTTAAATATATAACATCTTAGGTTTAATTCTAAGATTGTAACCTATACGTATACTTATCCTTAGGGACATCCCTAGACAAACCTTCGAAATATCTCTAGGGATTTCACTAAAGTTTTCGCATCCAAGTTTCCAAAGGTTAACGAAACCTTTCCACTGATACCAACTATACAGAAACAATCTTGACATATATGGACATTATATTACTTTTTCGTAATACCTAATACAGAACAAAAACAGACACTAAAGGACCGTAATAGTTTAGTGTCTTTGGAAACTCAGAATATAATCTTCTAATCTTGGTGAAAGATCTTCAACATCTCCCATAAAGATATTCCCCCTTTTTTTTCTTACCTAAAACCTTTATTTATATCATGGGGAAAAGAAAACATATACAGGGTTAGCTCAAATTCACTGTAAGGGTAAGTATGGAGAAAATAAAACAAACCATATACATTTGAACTTCAAAACATGAACATAAAGTTTACACATCAAAATCTTGAGTGGTGAAATAAATCTTGATAGTACATAAGGAATAGGTCATAAAGGAACATAAATCCTAATAAAATAGCATGGGAATAAAACATTTAATTGTGGAAAACTATTAATCACATGATATGATTTCCATATTAGCCAAGCCATTGCTGCCAAGACCATCTTAGTGGACAAAGTCCCTTTTTGAATCGAGTTCACACCTCGTTCCAGTCCTGTATCACTGAACTGGATTAACTTACCATTATGGCCTTATCTATATCATGAGATATAAATCATTACCAAATGAATTAGAGGGAGATATAAGTACCACCCATCTCATAATGAAATCATTTTTACTTGTGACACAAAATAAACATAAATCATTCATCAGAACCCAAATAATAAAATGGGTTTTATAAACATCATCCCATCATAACATAATCCATATAAAACAAATGGATATCATTTCATCATAAGAAAAGTGAAACCATGTAAATCATAGAGTTATTATACTTGAAATATACACATATGAAATAATTTCATCTTAGATGGAAAATGGTTTCGATAAAACACTTGAAAATAATTCAGGAGGAAAATGTCCTTTCTTCTTAAAAATCATTTTCTTTTCACAAAATCCCATGAAATTTTAAAAGAAGAGGATTTTAATGAAAATAACCATGAAATATTGTAGAGTAAACTTCATGAAAATAAGGTTTTATGAAACTTTAAGAATCCGTTCATGCCATATAAGTTAAAAAAAATTCTCCTCGTACTTTTGTCGGAAAATTCAAAATTTCCTCGTATGGTAAACAAAAGAAAGATTTCTTCCATAACATGTGGTAAAAGTAAAAAAATGAGTAAAAATGACATTAAAAATAAATGAAAACATATTTAGAAAACATGGACATGGATGATAACAATAACCCCAATAAATACTTACGAATAACAATCTCGGATAAGAACGAGATTGGAATAGTTATCCCTTACCTTATGTCCGATATGATTTGTACGTATCCGAACATCCTTTATAATGATTTAAATAATGTCATTGAATTATTACAGAATCATATTCATTATTATGATATCATATAAGGTTCACTTATGACTTTATATTACCTGTTCTTTTGTAAATACCATGTTAAAGCAACGTTTTGGGTAAAATCGTTTTATTTATCATACGTGTTTGGACTTGTTGTTCTTGATATTATTATTACTTATATCATGATTTAATTACTTCCAGAATGTAAATCATGATTTATATATCATATATATTCTGTATATATATATATAATAGATAGATAAATTAAATGAAATACACCGTTCATGGAGACGGTAGGCTGTACGTACACATGAACCCTGTTTTCCTTTCCTTATTGACTTGGATGGAAGTAAGTAGATGAAATATATATATATATATATACATAAATAAATTAGCTTTATCATGTCATATATTTCATTATTATTCTTTATATATACTTTATAATCATTCTTGAATGGTTAACATGGAGAATGAATCTCATCGCGTCGTGGAGACGGTAATCCGTACGTACGCACGAGCGATGATATCATTCCGATAATTATTGAATTGAATTGGAGTGGATGATATAATATCTCAGAATCATTATGATTTTATAATAACTATATATATTTATTATTTACACCATTATACCCATCCAAGTGAGGTGGTGGTGTAAAAACAGATTACAGCACGGGGTGTAGATGGTATTCCGTACCTACGCATGCACGATGATTTTATTTTCCGTAGGATGGATAGAAGGTGAAATGGGGTTTTTTAATATTTATAATAACATATAATTATATTAGTGATACTTATGTTATTACTTTATAATGAAACAACTAAATAATAAGAAGTTGAAGAAGAAAGAAAACTTGAAAAATCGGTAGAAGAGATTACCTCTTTTAAGATTCCTCTTAAGGCAGTAGAGTTGGTATTTTGAGGAGACAAGAACCTCTATAATGATTATAGGGAAGTTGATAAGGGAACTGTTCAGGGTTTTTCTGATCTTGAAAGCGAAAAATTGTGTAAAGAGAAGAGGGAGGAGGTGCCCTTTTATAAGGAAGTAGAGGTGCACTTTAGAAAAAACTTAAACTATTATTTTATAATAAAGTCATATTCCATTTATAATGGCTCAAAAGTTACTTATATAGAATATAAAGTGGGTATGGGTCGCAATCCTCTCAACCATTAGGTTTTATACAAGTTTAGGTTACTATTTTAACCTTATCATTTAGATTTAACTCTAAGTTAAATAATTTAACTTTTACCATGTCTTCTTGTTTTCTTACAATATTTGGTTAATAAACTTACTATAAAAAGCCAAAAGAACCCCAAGTGGTTACTTATTAATATATATAACCTTATACAAGTCATTTTAAAGAACCTTATATTTTTTATGAATAGAATAACAATTAATAATACAATATTTGTTTTTAAAACTATTTTATGTCAATTTTGACACTATTTGGTAATTTATTTTTGTGAAAATCATAACAGCATGATTAGTTCGAAAACAATTACTTAAACCAATAATAACATGTAATATTAACCTATAAAATTATTTTAATTCATAAAAAGTCTCATATTACATTTATTTGGGTATTTATAACATCAATTATGTTAATATTTCATTAAAAAGGAAATTACTGAATCATCACTGTGTCATAAATAAATTAAAATATTTAATGTGTAAAAATTATAAATAAAATACCAT
Organism: Viscum album; assembly: GCA_963277665.1. NCBI lineage: Eukaryota > Viridiplantae > Streptophyta > Magnoliopsida > Santalales > Viscaceae > Viscum > Viscum album. The sequence continues at coordinate 1,096,637,276 of OY728139.1, forward strand.
TATGTAAGAAATATTTTTATATTTCTAATGAATATTTATATTCGAATTTATCTTATGTATAACCATATATTAAAATTGTTTTAGTTATTAAACTTTGATTTTCACTCTTTTAACTCTTCTTTAAATAAAATAATAATAAGTTTTCTAATCTAATACAAGTGGACCTAAAGGGTAATATTTTATTACTAAGGTTGGTTTATTTTGAATTACACTTATCCAATAGAATTAGGACATGTGTTAGGGTAATAATAATATCATTTTTACCCTTAATTACCCTATTTACTTTTAACCATGGTAAATTAAAGTAAAAAGTTAATGTTCACCCAAAATTATTTTTATCTTATTGAACCACATTTTACTCCTTTATATTAACAATGTCTCTCATATTTTTTAAATTGAACTCACAGAAGCGGTAAGGTTATGTTTTATGTACAATTGCGAATGCTCTTAGGAGGTGGGTAAAAGACGGTGAAAAGTTCAATAAAAATTTTATATATCTAAAATTATTATAAAATGAATCCAATGAATTGCATTGAAATTATATTAGTATTATGTGTTTATTTTTAACTAAAATAAATTTAAATAAAATAAATTATTATTTAAATAAAAAATTGGTTTTAACCAATAACTCATTATTTTCACTATTCATCAAAAACTGAAAGTTTTCAGAAAAATACCAAAATTTCACCCTAGGCTAATTTTGATATTCCGAATCCAAAAATGTAGTCCATTTTGAAAGATAAATTTTTTAAAATTTCAAAAAATGGATATTACTATTCATAACGGTTAGTTTATACAATATCTTAATAATATATCGTTGTTTAGTGAAACTCGGTATTGCGTACAACACACGCTATCGTGGAAGGTCGCAATTTCGTGTAAAGCAAACTAACTCAGGGTTGCGTGTAGTGAACGATTCCTTTGTTGTTGTGTATAATATAATACAATGATATTTCATTTATACATTGAATATACTTATATATACACTCAATGTTGTGTAGAATAACTTCTAACAAACGAACTTGAAACTTTGTGTAACACGATCCAAGAATAGTGTTGCGTATACTACAAGCTAATACGGTGTTGCGTATAACACAAGATAATCTTGGTTTAGCATACAACACAAGACATCAAATAAATTAAAAAGAATACTTCTCATAAAATCTTTGGGTGTTACAATCACTACTCCCAAGAATCTCCTATAATCTACAGGTCTCACTCATAATACACAATCTTGAAAAAATATTACTGAGCCTCAGCTCAACCTATACTTGAAAATAATAGAGAGGTCTACCATGATTCCAACGTTCCATGGTTCCTCGAGCAGGGTTTGAGTACAAAACTCAATAACGAGACGCCAGTATGGTCCCATATATAACTATAAATATAGTGAGAGGAACATATGACATGATCAATAGAGATAAATAAATAAACTATAGAAAAATAAATAAATAGACCACTTTTGATCCTTGGGTCTATGACCTCGATCAACCAAAACTACATTTTTCAATGACAGTATGTCTCTGAGAACTTCATAATATATTTCTAACCATATCAGGATGAAGGTCCATTTCTAGGGGAATGACTTAGGAAATTCAATATTTATGGATCAACAGTTGACTATCTCATTATGAAGGGATAAACAGTTAGATCTCAACTATAATAACAATCTCTTCAATATCCAGGTATAATAAATGGCTAAAATAGGATTCTTGGGAATCCTAGTTAACTAATGATCTAAAATAACCTCCATAATACAATGAAAACTTGTCCGATCCTAAGATTACTAAGCATACTAATCAAGTACAAAAATGTCATTAGGCTCAACTGAAAAGATCCTAAAGGAAAAAAATAATCACATAATTATAATAATAATAATTCTCCAAGCTTGTATTATTGGAAAAGATATATTATAGGAAACCTAAGGACCAATGGCATCTAAGGTTCCCCATAGAGACCGAAGGTTGAATCTAAGAATCCCATGAATTTTTCTTGTGGATTTATATCTTGATCTAAGGATAAATGCCAAAAATGCATGATAAAATCATCTCATAAAGTCATATCACATCATTACCACATGAGTCTCTAAATATAGATCCTAGAAAGCAGATGTTACGACCCAATATTTTTGAGTAGTATATTAACTTACTCTTAATGATTTAATAAGATGTTAGTGGTTAATGCAGGAAGAGGAGGCCATGGCTTCATCCAGTAGACTTGAACCTTATGAAGCCCACTTATCAGAGCTTGGGAAGGAGGTAGCATCTGTGGGCTTCACTTTGGACCAAGCCCAAGCCGAACTCCAGCGTGTCAAGCTTGAACAGAAATGCCTACGAGAGAAGTTCAAGTTAGTAGAGATTACTACTAGGGCAATGTTATCTGAGCCTCCCTCAGATTCTCTCACCATAGCACACCTTACACTTAGGTCATATGCCGGTGTTATAAGGGGCTATGTGACGAGACCCTAGCTTCTTTGTGTAATCCTTTGGGACGAATGAATTGAGATTTCTTCCTTTAGCGATGTTTGTGAAATTTCAAATGTACGGATAATTTTAGAATGTATTTTATTGATGAATTTCGAAAAAAGGATATTTTAAAATATTTATGTAAACCCTAAATAACTAATGATGTGTAATGATTTTCAAAAAATGGTCTTCTACAAAAGTGTTCAGTAAGGAATTTGTAGTCTAATAAGATCAACTTAATTTTTGATGAATAATAAATTATGAATAGTGATTTTACGCTTAGGATTAGTAATGTGACCAAATGGATTAGTAATTTCACTCAAAGAAAGTTTTAATATAATTTAGACACCTAGATTAAGTAATGTGATTCAATAAAATGGGTAAATAACGGTTTCATAAATTATTATTCAAGTATTAGTTTTTTCGGATGAATAGTGTTTTTTAATTAAAAATTTAATTAAAAATAATTAGAAAATTATTTTTATAAAAATGACTTTATTTTTGAACTCAGAGCATGGATATTATGTTATGGTAATTTTTGGGGTTTTTTCTGAAAAAAATGAATTTTCGATGAATAGTGTTTTTATTTAAAAATTAAATTAAAAATATTTAGAAAAATATTTTTATAAAATGGATTTCATTTTTGAAATCAGAGCATTGATATTTGGTTAAGGTGAAATTTTGGGATTTTTCTGAGAAAGTTGAATTTTCAGTGAATAGTAAAAATACAGTTTTAGGGTTTCGGTATGTTTAATGACATCATAACGGTGTCATGATGATTTCATGAGATCTTTTAACGGTTGGCCGGCCAAGGGTGATGAATTATTGTTTTGGGGGCCCCATGTGGCCTAACTCCTTGATAAATGCCAAGGGAGAGCACATGGGTTTGAGAAAAGCACATGTGAGGTGTCCCTTGGCCATTATTGCCTTGTCCCCTCACTTTCCCTATAAATACCCACCCTTTCTTCCTTTAGTTTTCACTCCCAACTCTCCCCCAACGAAGTTCTGGTCTTCTTACCTTCCAAGCAGTCCTCCCAAGGTGCCCCCAAGCCCTCAAGGTCCAAAACTTTGAGTTTCAAGAGTCACGTTTTAAGGTAAGGGGTCCGACCTCTCTCTTTCTTTTCATGTAATCTCTTTTATGTCATTCCTTTTATGCTACATGTTATTATGTGAGAGGATGTTCTTTTATATTCCTCTTACTTCCCTTTTCATGTTTATATGATGAGAGATCCCCTCTTACTCTCATCATTTCATTTTATGAAAGTTTAAGTGACGCCGTTAGGCTGCCGAATTTTTAAGGGATCCTTTCACCCTTCTCATTTTTCAAGTTCGATTTTCATATCAAGTCTTTCAAGTTCCTTTTTTATTATGTTGGGGTATGATCTCTATATCTATCATACTGATCTCTTATGATCATATGATGAGAGACCCTATTTGATCTTGTCAATTCATTTTTATTGAAGTTTAAGTGACGCCGTTAGGCTGCCGAATTTTCATAAGAGAAATCTAATTTTTGTCTTCCTTCCATGTTTTTCATTTCAAATGGTATGTCCTCCAAATTTCATTACCATGTACATATATCCTTCTTATTCCGTTCCCCTACTGTTTTATGGATCATTTATGAGTGGGTGACCCATGTCCCCTCTCTTTTCAATGTTTTCTAAAACCCCGAAAAATAGCCGTTATGCTGCAGAATTTTTTGTCTCAAAATGCCTCTCTCTTTTCTCAAAATTATTTTATGTTATAAAGTGAATACTCAAAGCTCTTATTTCTACAAGTGTATTCACATATATATCAAAATGTTCTATTTTAAATTCTGGGATTTACATACATGAGACCCGCTTTCCCTTTCCGTGGGTTTAAAGTGACGTAAGGATCATGTCTTTAAAGCAGTTTTTTAAACGTTATGATTATGAAATGAAACCCATTTATTTTATGCTATATGGGTTATTTATGAAATGTTTGATGATGATATATGTGGCTCACATGATAATAAAGGAAAATTTAAGGGTGCGCCCTGATAGCGCTCCAATGCATTGGGTAATGATGTAACCACTAGAGATTACAATTTTCACGATACCTTGGTGAATAACCTTGGTAATTTTCAAATGACACCTTGGGGATGGACCTTGGTGATATGTTCATGATTGTCTATGTTAAATGATGTAGCCACATCTTCAAGTTATGAAAAATGTTATTTTTATTATGAAATACCTCATGTTTTCTTTCTCATGCCTTAAAGTTCTTTTCATGTCCTTATTGAAGTATATCAAGTTCACATGTAAAATGTTCCTCTTGTTTCCCTTACTGGGCCTTCTGCTCACCCTTTCTTTTGATGTATATCCCCAGGTTATGAGATGCAGTAACGAACCTAGGATGAACTTAAGGAGAAGCCTTTCAAGTGTTTAAGAAGAATGATTTATGTTGCTTTCATATATTTTGTTCCTGGTTTCCAAGACACTAGACCTTAAAGATCCTCAGTTTTGTGTAATGTAATGAAAGTTTATGTTATAAAAGGCGGGATGCTATAGTTGGTATCAAAGTATGGTTTAGTTATTTGTGGAAATTAGGATATAAAAAGTTTAGGAAGAACCCCATAGAAAAGTTTAAACATAGGAAAACTTCCTGGTGTTTTGGTAAGTATTGAGTAAGTGGTTTATCAAACAAATACATCCCTGTCTGGATACGAGCAGGTAGAGGCAGCTCTGGCATAGATGTACATAAGGGTAAAACCCGAAAACACCGCTTTGAGCTAGACTCGAACGAGAACTGGTGCACGATAACGGGCCTTGGTGCACTCTTGGTTACGACACTCCCGGGGGATATGTTTGGTTAATCACAAGCTTTTTATGAATCATTATGAAGGAATTATAGAAAAGTGTAATTTTATAAGCATGAAGTCTTAGTTAAAAGATCCATAAATGAAATAAGTTTCTTACTAAGGTTTTATTCTTTTAGAAAATGGCGGGAAATAGGAGGAATCGTGCCGATGGTGACCACAATGCACCATGTGCTGAAGACCCTCCGATGGAAGCTGGAATGGAAAATTCATGCGAATGATGAACCAACTGACTCAAGTTATGAGTAATAACTTGAATCAAGCTGAGAGGCCGACCTCACCGCGAAGGGAACAACTTTCTGTTGAGTCCTTCATGCGTCAACGACCACCAACATTCATTGGATCTACTGACCCATTGGTTTCGGAACAATGGATAAGCTCCATTGAAAAGATCTTTTCTGTACTTCATTGTTCGAAACAAGAAAAAGTCACCCTTGCTGTTTACCTCCTAGAGGGAGAAGCTGATCAGTGGTGGTCACTGATCAAAAACACGAAGCCACGAGGAGAGATGGAAGCTATGGAGTGGGAAGAATTTCGGGGAATTTTCTTTAACAAGTATTTCCATCGTTCCATGAGAACGAAAATGGAGAAAGAGTTTCTCGAGCTGAAGAAGAAGGAGAACGAATCTGTTGGAACCTATGAGATGAACTTCACAAAGCTTTCCCGTTATACCTCAAGCTTTATCATGGACCCTAATGGGAAGGTTGATAGATTCTTTGGTGGACTACGACCTCATCTGCGGAAGAATCTAGCCAACAGGGACTACGATAGCTATGAAGAAATAGTTCGAAGTGCTATGAAAGTTGAACTAGACTTTGGGGAGACATAGTGGTCCACAAATCTAATGAGAAGAAGAGAACTCTAGAACCAATCCTGGGAAGAAGTTTTGATCAGGAAAGAGGTGGAAATCATATGCAACATCCCACATGCAATAAATGTGGAAAGAAGCATTCGGGGAACTGCTTGATCGGAAGTGGTAAGTGCTATAGGTGTGGAAAAGAAGGCCATATTTCTCGGAATTGTCGTAGTGATGTGAAGCCTCAACTTCCCAACACTAACGACAGAGGAAAGATGGTTCTGGCCCTACCCGAAGTCACATGCTTCCAGTGTGGACAGCTTGGGCACTTTGCTAATCAATGTCCAAATCTGAGGGCGGTGGAGGGGAATCACCATCAACCTCAGCAGAGGCCAAGGGATCAAGGTCGTGCTTTCTCTATCACAACAGCTGAAGTTGAAGTCCCGAATGATGTGGTAGCAGGTACTCTTGTTGTCCTCTCAAAACTAGCAAGTACTTTTTTTGATTCTGGTTCTACGCATTCCTTTATTTCCTCCAAGTTTGCAAGGAATATAGAATCAATCCCTGAACTGCTAGAGGTAGAGTTGTCAGTCAAGACTCCAAGTGGGATTATCCTTGCATCAAAAGTATTTAGAGACTCTAGTGTTTATTTTGGTGAGCACAATCTTATCGCAAATCTAGTAGTCATTCCCATGATGGAATTCGACATTATACTAGGGATGGACTGGATCTCAAAGTATAATGCTAAGATCAAATGCAGAAGTAAGGAAATCTCAGTAGTCTTGAATGAACGACCTACAGTTATCTTTCGAGGAGAGATATCCCGAACTGATACCTATCTAGAATCACCTCCTATAGCTTTCTTTATGGAGTTAATTGGTGATGAGGAAGAAGGGAAAGGGAGCATACAAATTGAAGATGTTCCGATTGTTCAGGAATACATGGATGTATTTCCTGAGGAGTTACCTGGACCTCCCCCAGAAAGAGAGGTAGAGTTCTCCATTGAACTCGTACCTAGGTCTCAACCGATATCAAAGACTCCGTATAGAATGGAAAATGTGGAGCTATAAGAGCTAAAGAAACAACTCCAAGACTTGTTGGAGAAGGGGTTTATCCGACCGAGTGTGTCTCCTTGGGGAACACCAGTTCTCTTTGTGAAGAAGAAGGATGGATCAATGCGGCTATGCATTGATTATAGAGAACTGAACGGGATCACAATGAAGAACAGATATCCTCTTCCAAGAATTGATGATTTATTTGACCAACTTCATGGGGCTCAATTATTCTCTAAGATTGACCTTCGATCTGGTTATCATCAACTGAGGGTGAAGAAGGAAGATATTCCAAAGACTGCCTTCTGATCAAGATATGGGCATTATGAGTTTACTATTATGCCCTTCGACTTGACTAATGCTCCTGCTATTTTCATGGATTTGATGAATAGAGTCTTTAAGGACTACCTTGATAACTTTGTGGTAGTTTTTATTGATGATATTTTGATATATTCAAAAAGTCGTGTGGAACATGAAGATCATCTGAGGGTTATTTTGAAAACTCTACGAAAGGAGAGGCTCTTTGGGAAGTTTAGCAAGTGTGAGTTTTTGTTACAACAAGTGGCTTTCTTGGGGCACATCGTAACCAATAAAGGAATCTCGGTTGACCCTGCAAAGACAATGGTTGTGGAGGAGTGGCCTCAACCCACAACAGTAACTGAGATTCGTAGTTTCCTTGGTTTAGCGGGATATTATAGGAGGTTTGTGAAAAACTTTTCACGACTTTCTAATCCACTAACCAAGTTGACTCGAAAAGGGGTTAAGTTCATCTGGACAAAGGAATGTGAGGAAAGTTTCCAAGAGCTGAAGAAGAGATTGGTTACTGCACCTGTGTTAACACTACCCTCTATCGGAGAAGGATTCGTTATTTTTAGCGATGCATCTATGAAAGGGATTGGGTGCATTCTCATGCAAAATGACAAAGTAATTGATTATGCATCTCGACAGTTGAAGATTCATGAGCAGAATTATCCTACGCATGATCTAGAGCTGGTGGTAGTTGTTTTTGCTCTAAAGATATGGAGGCACTATCTTTATGGGGAGAAATGTGATATATACACTGACCACCAAAGTCTAAAGTATATTTTCACTCAGAAAGAATTGAACATGAGACAAAGGAGATGGTTGGAGATTATTAAAGACTATGATTGTTCAATTCATTATCACCCTGGAAGATCAAACAAAGTCGCGGATGCGTTAAGCAGGAAAGATCCTGTTGTTCTGGCAACAATGAGGATCCTGGGAGATCCCTTGATTAAAGATATAGTAAAACTGGACATGGGAATTATAAGGAAAGGGACATCATCAACCCTATCCCAAATGATTTCTCAACCTTCATTACTAGAGAAGATCAAGAAGGCTCAAAAAGAAGATCCTTTGCTGCAGGAGAAGTTGGAGGCTGTAAAAGATGGGAAGTTACCTGATTTCAATATTGATCAAGAAGGTGTATTGAAATTTCATACAAGACTATGTGTCCCATCTATTCCGGAGATAAAGAAAGAACTGATGGATGAATCTCATAGCTCTACTTTCTCTATACATCCGGGAAGCACTAAGATGTATAGAGACCTTCGTGATCATTATTGGTGGGATAACATGAAGAGGGAGATTGCCGATTACACTACAAGGTGCCTGGTGTGTCAGCAAGTAAAGGCAGAACGACAACTTCATAAGGGGGTATTACAACCGCTACCCATACCAGTATGGAAGTGGGATAATATCACTATGGACTTTGTAACTGGTCTCCTGAAAACATCCAAAGGAAACAATGCGATATGGGTTATTATGGACCGTCTCACCAAGACAACCCATTTTATCTCTATTCAGGAAGATTTCTCTCTAGATCAGCTTGCCAATAGATACGTGAAGGAAGTGGTAAGGCTGCATGGGGTACCACTATCCATCGTATCTGATCGTGACCCAAGATTCACATCAAAATTCTGGAGAAGTCTTCAGCATGCTCTGAATACTGAATTGAATTTTAGTACGGCCTATCATCCTCAAAGTGATGGCCAATCTGAAAGGACTATTGAGACACTCGAAGACATGTTGAGATTATGCTCAATGGAATTTAAAGGTGGATGGGATCAACACCTCCCATTAGTGGAGTTATCCTATAACAACAGCTTCCATGCGAGTATTCAGATGGCACCCTATGAAGCTTTGTATGGAAAGCGGTGTAGAACTCCTACTTGTTGGGATGAAATTGGTGAGAGGAAGCTTCTTGGGCCTAATCTCATGCAAGAGATGACGGAACAGGTTCATGCCATCCAACAACACATAAAGGCAGCTCAGATTCGGCAGAAGAGCTATGCTGACAATCTTCGAAGGGACTTGGAGTTTGGTGTTGGTGACAAAGTCTTCCTTCGAATTTCTCCATGGAAGGGAGTCATGCGGTTTGGGAAGAAAGGGAAGCTCAGCCCTAGGTACATTGGCCCCTATGAAATCCTTGATCGCATAGGAGCAGTGGCCTATCGTCTAGCGCTTCCACCGAACCTAGCTCAAGTTCATGATGTCTTCCATGTACCTCTTTTGAGGAAGTACATACCCGACCCTTCGCATGTACTGAACCCAGAGGTGGTACAACTTGAACATGACCTCTCTTATGAGGAGCAGCCAGTGGAGATCTTGGACCGTAGAGACAAGGTTCTACGAAACAAGACTACCCACCTTGTGAAAGTGTTGTGGAGGAATCATAAGTATGAAGAAGCGACTTGGGAGCCTGAGGAAACGATGAAGCAAAAGTACCCTCACCTTTTCGACTAGGCCTCAAGTATAAATTTCGGGGACGAAATTTCTTAAGGGAGGAAGAATGTAACGACCCAATCTTTTTGAGTAGTATATTAACTTACTCTTAATGATTTAATAAGATGTTAGTGGTTAATGCAGGAAGAGGAGGTGATGGCTTCATCCAGTAGACTTGAACCTTATGAAGCCCACTTATCAGAGCTTGGGAAGGAGGTAGCATCTGTGGGCTTCGCTTTGGACCAAGCCCAAGCCGAACTCCAGCGTGTCAAGCTTGAACGGAAACGCCTACGGGAGAAGTTCAAGTTAGTAGAGATTACTACTAGGGCAATGTTATCTGAGCCTCCCTCAGATTCTCTCACCATAGCACACCTTACACTTAGGTCATATGCCGGTGTTATAAGGGGCTATGTGACGAGACCCTAGCTTCTTTGTGTAATCCTTTGGGATGAATGAATTGAGATTTCTTCCTTTAGTGATGTTTGTGAATTTTCAAATGTCCAGATAATTTTAGAATGTATTTTATTGATGAATTTCAAAAAAAGGATATTTTAAAATATTTATGTAAACCCTAAATAACTAATGATGTGTAATGATTTTCAAAAAATGGTCTTCTACAAAAGTGTTCAGTAAGGAATTTGGAGTCTAATAAGATCAACTTAATTTTTGATGAATAGTAAATTATGAATAGTGATTTTATGCTTAGGATTAGTAATGTGACCAAATGGATTAGTAATTTCACTCAAAGAAAGTTTTAATATAATTTAGACACCTAGATTAAGTAATGTGATTCAATAAAATGGGTAAATAACGGTTTCATAAATTATTATTCAAGTATTAGTTTTTTTGGATGAATAGTGTTTTTTAATTAAAAATTTAATTAAAAATAATTAGAAAATTATTTTTATAAAAATGACTTTATTTTTGAACTCAGAGCATCGATATTATGTTATGGTAATTTTTGGGGTTTTTTCTGAAAAAAATGAATTTTCGATAAATAGTGTTTTTATTTAAAAATTAAATTAAAAATATTTAGAAAATTATTTTTATAAAATGGATTTCATTTTTGAAATCAGAGAATTGATATTTGGTTAAGGTGAAATTTTGGGATTTTTATGAGAAAGTTGAATTTTTAGTCAATAGTAAAAATACAGTTTTAGGGTTTCGGTATGTTTAATGACATCATAACTGTGTCATGATGATGTCATGAGATCTTTTAAGGGTTGGCCAGCCAAGGGTGATGAATTATTGTTTTGGGGGCCCCATGTGGCCTAACTCATTGATAAATGCCAAGGGAGAGCACATGGGTTTGAGAAAAGCACATGTGAGGTGTCCCTTGGCCATTATTGCCTTGTCCCCTCACTTTCCCTATAAATACCCACCCTTTACTCCTTTAGTTTTCACTCCCAACTCTCCCCCAACGAAGTTCTGGTCTTCTTACCTTCCAAGGAGTCCTCCCAAGGTGCCCCAAGCCCTCAAGGTCCAAAACTTTGAGTTTCAAGAGTCACGTTTTAAGGTAAGGGATCCAACCTCTCTCTTTCTTTTCATGTAATCTCTTTTATGTCATTCCTTTTATGATACATGTTCTTATGTGAGAGGATGTTCTTTTATATTCCTCTTACTTCCATTTTCATGTTTATATGATGAGAGATCCCCTCTTACTCTCATCATTTCATTTTATGAAAGTTTAAGTGACGCCGTTAGGCTGCTGAATTTTTAAGGGATCCTTTCACCCTTCTCATTTTTCAAGTTCGATTTTCATATCAAGTCTTTCAAGTTCCTTTTTTATTATGTTGGGGTATGATCTCTATATATATCATACTGATCTCTTATGATAATATGATGAGAGACCCTATTTGATCTTGTCAATTCATTTTTATTTAAGTTTAAGTGACGCCGTTAGGCTGCCGAATTTTCATAAGAGAAATCTAATTTTTGTCTTCCTTCCATGTTTTTCATTTCAAATGGTATGTCCTCCAAATTTCATTACCATGTCCATATATCCTTCTTATTCCATTCCCCTACTGTTTTATGGATCATTTATGAGTGGGTGACCCATGTCCCCTCTCTTTTCAATGTTTTCTAAAACCCCGAAACATAGCTGTTATGCTGCAGAATTTTTGGTCTCAAAATGACTCTCTCTTTTCTCAAAATTATTTTATGTTATAAAGTGAATACTCAAAGCTCTTATTTATACAAGGGTATTCCCATATATATCAAAATGTTCTATTTTAAATTCTGGGATTTACATACATGAGACCCGCTTTCCCTTTCCATGGGTTTAAAGTGACGTAAGGATCATCTCTTTAAAGCAGTTTTTTAAACGTTATGATTATGAAATGAAACCCATTTATTTTAGGCTATATGGGTTATTTATGAAATTTTTGATGATGATATATGTGGCTCACATGATAATAAAGGCAAATTGAAGGGTGCGCCCTGATAGCGCTCCAATGCATTGGGTAATGATGTAACCACTAGAGATTACAATTTTCACGATACATTGGTGAATAACCTTGGTAATTTTCAAATGACACCTTGGGGATGGACCTTGGTGATATGTTCATGATTGTCTATGTTAAATGATGTAGCCAAATCTTCAAGTTATGAAAAATTATATTTTTATTATGAAATTCCTCATGATTTCTTTCTCATTCCTTAAAGTTCTTTTCATGTCCTTATTGAAGTATATCAAGTTCACATGTAAAATGTTCCTCTTGTTTCCCTTACTGGGCCTTCTGCTCACCCTTTCTTTTGATGTATGTCCCCAGGTTATGAGATGAAGTAATGAACCTAAGATGAACTTAAGTAGAATCCTTTCAAGTGTTTAAGAAGAATGATTTATGTTGCTTTCATATATTTTGTTCCTGGTTTTCAAGACACTAGACCTTAAAGATCCTCAGTTTTGTGTAATGTAATGAAAGTTTATGTTATAAAAGGCGGGATTCTATAGTAGATCTTAGCATATAAAATACATAACAATAAAAAAATTAAAGCATAAATAAATTTCATGTGTTACCCAAATTCCTAGACCCATAACTAATATCTACATCCCATTGGTCTTACACACATGGTATCAGTTTTGAGGTGTCACCCATTACATTATCTCTACCCAAGCTTAAACACATATACTAATGGTAAATCCATCATCAAGGAACCTATTAGTGTCCATTAGGTTTCAATAAAGGAAATGTTCCCTACACGGCATCCTTAAAGTCAACACATGGTAGGGGCACCCAACTTTGGGTCCCCTTAAGAACATAGTCTCACTAGGGTCCAAATACCACCACTTTGAGAAATTCATCCCTCTATAATAACCTAATTATAGTATGACCTTATGGGCCTCATGATTCAAGCCTTACCAACATCACAAGAAAGATGCCATAACACTCTTCTCACATATCAAGTCATCTCAATTGTGGTTAAGCCTCTAAGGCATCTTAGGATGGGTCATGGACTACTAAGGACAACCTCTCTAAAATAACCACCACCTATTTTAGGGGGGTGGGGGGTTAAGTAACCAAATTTTTTTTCCTCTAAGGGTCTAGATCTCTAATAAAACTCACACATCAACTCAGGTGTGTCTAAAGGATCATTCACTAGTCCCATAACAATAAATGGGCAATAAGATGAATTTTGAATAAATTTTTTATTTTTAATTAAATATATAATTTCATAAAATTATATTAAATATTTTTATTTGTGTATTTTATGGATTAGATCATAAATTTTCATAATTGATTAAAATTCCATTTTGACCCTTTAAAATTCTCTATAGTATTTTAGTCATAAATATTTTCCTGTGGATTATTTGAGCATAAAATTTTGTAATATATTTCCTATCTCAATGAGATAAAAATTATATTTATATCATATAAAAATGTTCTTGAATTTTATAGAGTAGATGGGACATGAAATTAGAGTGGGTATGAACTTGTTATACTGAATATCAATTCACAATTTTGTCCATATATTCTACCTCCAAGCTTTTATTGGTCTCAAATTTGGAAAGTAGATTGTGGGAAAAAGTACTCACAAATAAACACTCTACAAGGATAGCCAGGTCACATATTTTTGAGGTCAATAATTTGGATAAAATTAAATTAAAACATTCAGATGAATTTCCCATTCACGCTTGTGAAGTCAAGAAACCCTAGCCTCTCCCTCCCTACAAATGTGTGTTTTTCACATTTTGTGGGGATTTGACATGAATTAAGAGATTAAGGGTATATGGGAATTGGTTTTACTCCATTTATACAATAATTTAAAGATGGATAAATCTTTATGCAAGGATACCTCCATTAAACCCTCCGTCTTCTAGTTATTCTCATTGTAATGTTTTTGTTTTCAATATAAATTTCTTAATTTCTATTTTATTCTTTATACTATATTTGATTTTATTATTATTTCATTCCATTTTCAAGGATAGAAATAATTAGTATAAATGTGATTGGTTCTCCACTCTATAGAACATTTCATATACAAGCCATTTCTACGATGACTACTCCGCTCATGGAAGAGTTAATTTTATCAGTAATAAATTTGATTCTCATCAACTTCAATAATTTGTTTTAAATATAAAATCTCATTTTCATTCACATAAATATAATCTATGAATTGGGTTTTAATTTCACCAGTATTAAAATGTTACACACTTTGCACACAAGGTTGAGTAATGTGTGAACTTATAGAATGAAATCATAATCAGAAAAATAAAGCAATTTGGGATCAATTATTAGAGTTCAAATATAATCAATAAACTCAATTAATTAATAATTACAATGTATTTTTATGCCGTAATTAAAAATTAACATAATTTTTCATTTTAATGATAATAATTTTAGTGTTATAAGATTGTACATTCCAAGGTTATCCTATGGTTTAATCACATTTATCTTACTGGTTGTGACAAATTTCCATAGGGTTTGGATGATGATAAATTAAGGGATTATATTTTAATGAATTTTAATTAAACTGATAATGATTAATGAATTATATAATTATTATATTTTTATTGACTAATCCTTTTAAAAAATATTTTATAAAAAAATATATTCTCATTGTTTTTATCAATAAAATTTTTAAAAGAAAAAAACCAAAAAATACAATCTTATTACAGAAAAAGTATTTTAGTTTTATAAACATTAAAAAACTCACCCCAATCCTTCTAAGATGTGAATTTATTTTATTTTAATTTTTATAAAACCTTAAAGAAGTTTTTTTACATACTACCTCATTTATAGATGACTTGGGTTAACCACTCTACTGTACCTAAATATAGAATAACAACACTTCATTTGTGAGCTCCCAGGATATCGCCTTTAAAATTGGCACCATTTACAAGGAGGCTAATATTTCCTTCAAAAAATTAAAGGTATTTATTTGATTTTATTTTATCCTTTTGTTTCATATTTTTTCTTCTTTCCCCTTTCTCAATATATTTTTCCCTCTCTTTTCTACTATTTGAGACCAGAAATTTAAACTTATTCTAATAACATTATGGTATATTCTTCTTCATTTATCTCCTTTACCTAATTTATTACACAATACCATCCCAAGGACCTATTTTTTATATATCCTAATATTTAACACATTCTTAGGGTTCGAATCAGGTAATTCCATTCAACGAGAAGTGTCGAAATTTACCTAACTAGTGAATTCCACCATTCTGGGAATTTTGAAATTAGAAGCACTTATGAATCAATCATAAAAAAAAATCAATGGATTCAAATAATATCAATTAACTTTAAATAACCATTCAAAAGTTGGACACACCTTATATTAATTATAAGCCTATATTAACATCATATTCGAATCTCGAATCAGACGTCAAATTAAAATCTAGGTTAATTCACCTTCTCCCAAAATTTCATAGTTTATATAGTGAGGACCAAAACAAACACCTTATATAATTCAATGTGGTATAATTAATAATTAAATCACTAAATTTATATAAAGATAAAATAAAACTATGATAATTACCTTTACCACTTGATGGAATTGCAAAGGATTGGATATATTATTTACAACCAAAATATTTTAAATAACAACCTAAAACCCTCACTCCCTAATCCTATTCTTAAATATATAACTTTTAATTTCCATCTTTGATACTGATAATTTTGACCCAATTTTTTTCCATCAAAACATACAACATAAAAAAGGAAATTTTTTATCACTTATATTATGGAGGAACTTTTAGGTTTATAGTTTTAGAAAATTAAGAAAATATCCTACATAAACAATTCAACATCATCAAAATAACATTTCTCTCATTTAACCAAACTTTTATTATTTCTCAATAGGTCATCAATATCATCCTTGTGAAATCACTGATAGACATAAATCATTCAACATCATTCTTTATAACCTACTGAAAAGGAGAAAAAAGAAGGGTGAGCTCAAATACTTAGTAAGGGTATACATAATCATTAATGATCGAATTCCATAAATGTGCATAAGAGTGAATAATAATATGATGACATAAAAAAAGTGAATGGGAAAATCATGAAAGAAATCATACTCATCAATACCTAGATCAAAAATATGAAAACATGTCGGATGAAAGATCCAACAGAATCAATAGTAAAGAGCCATTTAATAGAAATCTCAATCATTAGATACATTATAAACCCAAATAAAGATTAAAAGAAACATGTATGTACTTGGGAAATCATTTTCACTTCACCCTTATAATCACTCCTAAAAATGAAATAACTCTATGGTCAACTTCCATACCTATTGAATTGGAGGGCTATCATGGATCCACCTGTCATTGGTTTATCATGTTACCACCCATCATTGGTTTATCACAGAACCACCCATCATTGGTTTATCACTCAACCACCCATAATTGGTTTATAACATAACTGCATATCAAATTTCCAAGTATTATTAGAAAATAATAACATATAAAATCATGAATTTTATCCTAAAATAATAGGAATAAACATTATCCCATTTATAACCTAAAAAATACATGAAAAATAAATGGATTCCATGTCAATCTATTTGAAACATTATTAACCCATGGAAGATAAATGGGTTCCATATCAATCTCTTCAAAACAAGATTAACCCATGGAAGAGAAATGAGTTCCATAACAATATATTTGAAATTTTTTTAATCCATGTAAAATAAATGGGTTCCATATATTTGAAATATTATTAACCTATTCATAAGAAAAAAGTTTCGTCACAATATATTTAAAACATATTTAACCAATGGAAATGAAATATGTTCCATGAAAATCTCTCTAAAACATAGATAACCCATGGAAAATAAAAAGTTCCATAAAAATATCTTTGAAACATGGTTAACACATGGAAAAGAAATTGTTTTCATAAAAATCACTTTGAAATAGGGGTAACCTATGGAAAAGGAATATGTTCCATAATAATCTCATTGAAACATAATTAACCCATGAAAAAGAAATGTGTTTCATATAAATCTCCTTGAAACAATTTTAATCTATACGTAAAATAATTAGGATGGAATCAATACAAAATATCCCCAGTAGAGGATAAATAAAAACATGGGTTTCTTATGATGATTAATGAGAATACCATTAAAATATCATCAAAAAAATTCATGATGAAAATAATATTTAAATATTTAAAGTTCCCCATACAACATTGAAACGTTTCATTCATAATCCCCATGAAGGAACAGAATTAAATGAAACATAGAATATCATGAGAATAATTAGATTCGTGATATATCATTTAAAAGGAGTATTATATACAAATCATAAAATAAGATAGGTTTATAACACAATAGATGTCGTAAGGAAAGAACATTATGTAAAAAATCCATCAATGCTTTGGTGATTTTGAAACTATAAACCCCATGAAAGAGAGGTCATAAAATGGATTTTTAAATCCCCATAAATTTAATTATAATAATCATAAAATATATTCATGGGAATTATATACACCAAACAACAAAATAAGTGGTAAATATTGAATATATTTCAAAAAAATAAATGTGAGATAAGAAAAACCCTTACTGGTGTGGTAACATTAGAATCAATATCCACAAAAGTAATAATAATAAAATGAAACATTTAACTACCACAAATATAAAATAATTAATGATATAATATACCAAAAGGCTCATTATATACACTACAAAAAATAATTAAGTGGTGAATATGACATTTATCTCACAAATGTAAAAAGTGAGATGAAAATTACTTTCAATGATCATATCATTGGAGTGAGAATAAATAAATGAAATAATTATGCATGAAAAATTTAAATATAATAAATAAAAGTGAAAATAAATTATAATAAAATCATAGTTCATTTCACATATATTCTTGGAATAACATAATCAATGAAATAGAAGATTAACCTAATGAATGGAAATTGAGTTAAGAAGTCCCTTACCATGAGTCTGACTTGTCATGCATGTCCTCTATCTTCTTGAATAATAGAATTATGTTAATTATGTTATTTTATTAATAAAATTTAACAAGTTTATTATTAATTTTATTTCAATTATGTACAAGTAATATAAACCTACTTAGTCAATAATGTTTAAGTAAGATGTTTTGACCATATTTAACTTATGTGTCAAAACTGACTTTTATAGGTCAACTATGGTCAATGAAGTCATTATTTAAACATTTAGAGAATAATAACCATGAATTTTTTTTCATAATTTTACATCAATTATAATTTTAAAATCAAATAGAAAATATGGTTTTTAAAAATGAACCAACATTACAATCTTGGATACAGTAGGCCATACGTACACATGAGCAACGTTCTCATTTTCCAATGATTATTATAGAAAGAAGGTAAGTAATTTTTATCTTTTTAGAATGAAAATTATATCATAAATAACATATTATTTAAATATATATATATATATATATATATATCATTCCAGTGATGTGTTGATGAAAAAGGAATAATCACATCACTTCGCAGAGGTAATAGTCCACATGTCCACGAAGAACGTTATCAATTTTTCAGTGCATGAAAAGGTAAGAAATAAAGTTACATATTATATTTTTGGAGTACTAATTCTGTCATTAATATCATATATATGTAATTTATATGAAATATTTTTATTAAACCTACTCTTAATACATTCTATAAAAAGAGTGAATGAATCATATTGCTTTGAGGAGGCGATAGTGCACACACCCACAAACGATGTTATTGTATTCCCATAAAATGGAAAGCATGAAGGTATGTGTTATATAATAACTAGAAAATCACAAATAAATCACAAATATCATATATATAATATAAAAACAGTATTTACATCATAATTACCTCTCATTATAGGAGGTAATGGAAAAGAAAACGACATTGTTTTGCGAGATGGTAGTCTTTTGTACACACAACGATGATTTTGTTAACCATTCGATGTAAGTCTTTGTCAATGTTCATCTAACCATTAATATAAAAACCTAAAATTATATTTATAATAATTAGGTTATTATATAAACATGTAATAATAACAATTTAAGTGGTTGAGAAAGAATTGAAACAAATGTTCTCGTTCAAGAACATTACCTCTTATTCGGGTAACTCCTTTTGGTTTTCCATAAAGAAATTCCTTCATTTTCTATATAACAAAGGTATAGATTATTGGATGAGATGAGGGATTTTGGAAGCTTATTTAGGCTGTTTTGGGATGACCAAAAGGGCTTGAGAGTAGTGAATAAGTGAGGGGGTTGGTGATGTTTTATAGCGAAGGAGTAGTTGCATTCTAGTAAATAAAAAATAGTAAACACTATTGGGATGTCTCCATTAAATAATTTACCTAAATTAATAACCCAAATTCAATATAAGTGGGTATATTGTATGAATATTTCCATAAAATGAGTTTTGGAAAATTTTATAAGTCATTTTTTTCCTTAATATTAAAGTTTAACCACTAAGAAAACTCATTTTTACCACAATTTTTATAATTAATTTTAATTACTTTCACTAATATTTTTGGAAAAAACTAATTTTAACTTACTATATATTATAAATTATTCTCATTAAAAATATGGAATAAATTTTCAGAATTTCCAATCACATAAGTGGTATAATTTAATTTAAAATCAATCCCGCAGACTAAAACGACAAACATGTTTTTAAAGTAGAAAATTCAAAAGTTTGAAATGGTTTTATATCCATTTTCAATGTGAAATTGCATCCAATTACCTAAATTGGATTAATTGACATAAATTTTTTCTAATTATACTTCAAAAACAATTATAAATATAAGTTAGAACTATAAATTATTTATAACAAAAGTAGTTTTCTATTAAAATCTAATATTTGTCAATATTCACCAAACATGAAACTTTTTTATAAAATAAAAAATATTCACTAAAATTAATTTATTATATTACTCATTACAAAAATAATTTTTTTGAATACAATTTATAAAAGTTTAAAAATTTATTTTTAAAACAAGTGCTCCATTAATAGGTAGTGAAACCGCCTTAAAAAAATACAATTTTTATGCATAAAACTAGATTTAATATTATATTTAAACTTATTGGATGAATTTAATTTTTTTATTAAATATATAACATATAAATTTCATTAATATATTTCTATAATAGTGATTAATTTAATTTATTATAATAACACACCATTCTGGTCATATAAAATAATTTTTTTATAAAAACACATCCGTTATATTCAATTTGTCTTTATTTTCATTTCAAATTAATTATTATCCAATGAATTAATTTTATAAACTTGGGTAAACTAAAATTTTCATAATTTATTTAATATCATTAATTACTAACATTCTAATGGATAGGTTATAGAAATCATATTAAATAATAATATTAATAGTATATTGTTGTCCCGTAAGACTTGGCCTTGCGTGCAACACAAGTTATAGATGAAAATCGATGTTAGATGAAACACAAGATAAAATTGGAATTTTTTAAAATGAAATACATAATATGAATTATGTGTAACTCAATATATCAAAGAATTTAAATTAGTTTTATAGAAGATATTCTATAACATCCTAGGATGTTACATCGTACCCCCTTAAAATGAATTTAGCCTTCAAAATTAGTCACGGTTATTAAAGGATTATCATTTTTAGAATTAATTTATTGAATACCATAATGTAAAAAGGGTTAATAAAACATCATCTTAAAAATGGAAATTAAAATAGCTAATGGTCACCAAAAGTTATGCATAACTAGGATTCCACATTGGGGGAACATAGGTGAGAATGTAGGAAAAGCGTAAATAATTATACAGAGTTGTTGAGGTCATTGATCATAAACAAGTGAATTATCAATGGAAATTTAATAGACTAAATAAAATAAATCTACGATGATTGAAAATACCATTGGTTCATCATAATAGAAGGTACAAAGATAATAATTTTGTTTCAATATCATTTTATTAGAGTTAAAGAATCCTCTTACCATCGTGACCAAAAGAAAAAGAAAGAGTAAATATACATACATGATGAGTATAATTTAATACATTAATACATTACACCCAAAATATCATATTTTCATCTAAATAATGAGTATTTAAGATGAATTTATAATTCCTAAAGCACAAAAATCTACTTTTAAAGACCACATAACCAAAAAAGAGATAATCAAGCTATTACACCTTTATTAAACCATACCTAAAAACAAAATTGAAATCACATGGTAAGGTAATATCAAAAATGTGTAAACCATAAAATGATACACTAATGTTCAAAATTAAATCGTAATACCCAAAATTTAAAACTAAAGCATACCAAAAATCAATATCCTTAAAATTATTCAAACATTTCTCGATTAATTTCAAAACCCAATGATTAGAAGGATTTTATTATACATTATTCCAAGATAAATCAATAATTATTGATCAAATAATATCCCATATGATTATATAATAAACATAATATTTATTGGACAAAACACGTTCATTTTAACTTGGACATCGTAAAGGCTAGTGATAGCGTGCTAAACCCTTATCATCCTTCTATCATGGGTTCAAGCCCCACCGCCTTACTGGATGCGATGGGTTGTCACTGAGAATATGAGTAGTCCTTTTTTTCTTTAAACATGAAAATTAATTCCTCCCTAGAAACTCTTCATTTTGATCTTAAGGGTTAAAAATACATCATCCCAAAAAAGTATCTCCCAAAATCACTGTAAGATATCATCTCTTAAAACCTCAGTGGGGTGTCTAATACTTTGAACTTTTCATTATCCTTATGTTTATAGACCTATGAAAGTACCCATAACTCATAAGATAATCTCACAATAAAACTTAATAATCTCTAAATTTATTTAAAACAACCTTTGATACTAACTATAACAACCTATAAAACACACTCCCAGATCCTGTGCTAAAATCCATAACAATACATTTCTGGCTTGGAAGATGATAATTGTGACCAAATATTTTTTCCATAAAAACTTGTAAAATCAAAAGGAAAACATGGATCCGTTACATTATGGAAGAAATTTTAGGTTTAGAGTTTTAGAAAATTAGGATAAGCTCCTACATAAAAAATTCAAAAGTTTTCAAAAGATTTTTTCCCATTTAACCCATATTTTATAATTTCATAATAGGTCATCTACATCATCCTTGGGATATCATTTATAGGTATAAATCATTAAACATAATTATTTGTAACCTAGGTAAAAAGAAAGATAAAAAGGTTAATCTCAAATACTTAGTAAGGGTAGACATAAGCATTAACAATTTAATTCCATCAATGAGAATAAAAGTGCATAAGGGTATGATGACATAAAAAAAGTGCATGAGTGTATCATAAAAGAACTCAAATCAATAAATACATGGATCATAAAAATATTAAAATATATTAAATGAAAGTGTAATCGTAATCAATATAAAAGAGAAATGTGATATCAATATTGATCATTATACATTATAAACCCATATAGAGCATAAATAAAACATGTATGTACTTAGGAAATAATTTTCACTTCACTATTAGAATCACTCTTACAAATCGAATAACCATACAATCAAATTCCATACCTAATGAATTGGAAGGATATCATGGACCCATCTTTCATTGGTTTATCATATAACTACCCATCATTGGTTTATCATGGAACCACCCATAATTAGTTTATCACATAACCACCCATCATTGGTTTATAACGTAACAACCCTTCAAATGTACAAGTAACATTAAAAAATAAAACATATTAAATCTTGAATTTCATCATAAAATCACAGTAACAACCATTACACCTTTTATAATCTAATTAACCCATGAAAAATAAATGGATTTTTTTCAATCCATTTGAGACATGATTAACCCATGGAAAAAATGGGTTTCATAACAATCTCTTCGAGATATGATTAACCCATAGAAAAGAAATTGGTTCCATAACAATATATTTGAAATATTTTTAACCCATAGAAAAAATGTGTTACATATATTTGAAACATTGTTAACCGATGGAAAATAAATAGGTTCTATAACAATCTCTTTGAAAGATTTTTAAACTGTGGAAAAGAAATGGGTCCCATAATAATTTGTTTGAAATATGATTAACCAATGGAAAAAAATAGGTTCCATAATAATATATTTGAAACATGTTTAACCAATGGAAAATAAATGGATTCTATAAAAATCTATATGAAACATGGTTAATCCATGAAAAAGAAACATGCTACGTAATAATCTCATTGAAACCTGATTAACCCATGGAAAAAATGGGGTTCATAACAATCTCCTTGAAACTATATTAATACATCCAGAAAATAATGAGGATGGTATCAATAAAAAATATCACCCATGTATGATAAGTAATAATAAGGGTATTTTAAATTTATTAATGGAAATAACTTAAAAGATATCAAAATAAATTTTGAGGAAAATAATCTTTAAACATTCAAAGTGTCACGTACCACTTTGAAAGGGTTCAATCATAATCCCCCCTGAAAGAATAAAATTAAATGAAACTTATTATATAATGAGAATAAAGAGATTCATGATATATAATATCAAATGATTAGTATATACACCTTATAAAATAAGATAGGTGTATAGCACAACAAATTTCATAGATAATGAAAATTATGACAAAAACCCGTTATTGATTTTGTGACTTTGAAACCATAAACCCCTGAAAGAGAGATCCTAAAATCGATATGTAAAATACCATAAATTTAAGGATAAGAATAATAAAATACATTCATGGGAAATTTATAATCCACAGAATAAAATAATTGGTAAATATAGAATATATCCCATAGAAATAAAAGTGAGACAATAAAAACCCTTACTACTATGGTAACATTAGAATCAGAATCCCCAAAAGTAATAACCATAAAATGGAAAATTTAATAAAATAATTATAAAATAATTAATGAAATAATATATCAAATGGGGTAATATATACACCACAAAAAATAAGTATGTTTTTAATATGACATTTATCTCACAGATGTAAAAAGTGAGATAAAAATCCCTTACAAAGATTGTATCATTGGAGTGAGAATAAATCAATGAAATAATTATGTGTGAAAATTTTAAAAACAAAAAATAAAATTTTTGATATAGTATAATAAAATAATATGTCATTCACATATATTCTAGGAACAACATAACCAATGAAATATAATATTAACCCAATGAATGGAAATTGAGTTAAGAAAACCCTTACCTTGAATCCGATTTGTCATGATTATACTCTATATTCATAAATAATACGCTTATGTTAATTATTTACTTGATTAATATCCTTTACCAAGTTTATTATTACTTTTTTCAAAATATAAAAATGTTATATACAATTATATAATCAATAATTTTTAAGTCGAATGTTTTGACCATATTCGACTTATGTGTCAAAAACTAACTTTGATAGGTCAACTATGGTCAATGAGTTCATTATTTAAACATATAAAGAATAAAAAAATGAAATAATTATAAAATTTTTACATAAATTATACCTTTAAAATCAAACATTATTGATGTTTATGAAAAATTAACCAACGTTACGATAATGGAGATGGTAGGCCGCACCTACCCATGAGTAACTTTCCCATTTTTAACGATCATTATGAAAAGAAGGTAAGTAAAATTTATGTTTCCAAAATAACTATTATTAATAAATACCTTACTATTTAATTATATTTAATTATATATACCATTATTGTGATGTGGTTATGACAAATGAAAAATCGCATTTCTTAGAGGTGGCGGTTGTCCACACATCCACAAACTACGTTATCACTTTTTTAGTGTGTGAAAAGGTAAGAAAGAAAGGGATATATTATATTTTAAGAAATATAATTATTTTATTAATATCATAATTATTTCATTTATATCACTTATTTATATTAAACAAATCCTTAATAATTTCCATGTAATGAGTGAACAGATCATATTTCTTTGACGAGGTGATAGTCCACACATCCATAAATGATGTTATCATATTCTCACAAAATTGAAATTATGAAGGTATGTGTTATATAATAATTAAAAAATCAAAAAAAATCATAAATATTATATATATAATATAAAAACAGTATTTCAATCATAATTACTAACCATTATAGGAGTTAAATGAAAAATGAATGACATCGTTTCGTGAGGCGGTAGTCCGCCGTACACACAAATGATGATTTCGTTACCCATTTTATAGAAGTTTGTATAGGTTCGGGTATTAAAATTAATATAAAAACATATTAGTATATTTATTATTATTATTTTTATATAAATATGTATTAAGAATAATTTAATGGGTGGATAAATAAATAAAACAAAAGTTCTCATTGAATAACGTTACCTATTTTTCGAGTAACTCATTTTGTTTTTCACCAAATGACATCCTTGTAATGAATTACTCCCAAGGTAAAGCCTATAGGATTCTAGGAGGGATTTATGGAGCTTATTTGGGTGGGGCTTGTATGAGACAATGGTATTTAAAATTTTGAATAAGTGAGGGGGGTGAGGGCCTTTTCATAGTGGAGGAGGAGTGAAATTCTTGTAAATGAAAAAAGGTAAACACTATTAAGAGGTATCCCTTACATCATGTACCTAAAATAATGAAAAAATTATATAAAATTGGGGATATGTTCGAAATATGTCCATAAAATGGGTTTTTGACAGATTTATAGGTCATTTTGTCTCATAAGATTAAGTTTTAACAACCATGTAAACTCTTTTTTTACGTTAATCATTGTATTTAATTTTAATCTACATCACTAATAATTTTCATAAAAAAATTAATTGACCATAACCAAAATTATAAATTATGATTTTTTCAAATATTTAATCTTTTATTCCAAATTATAATCATATAAGGGGCAGAATTTAATTTAAAATTAATCCTGTAGATAGAATGAGAAAGTGGGTTTTTAAAGTAAAAAAGTTAAAAAATTGGAAATGTTTTTATATCCAATTTTAATGCAAAATTGATTAAAATGAACTAAATTGTATTAAAAGACATATAATTTATATAATTATACTTTAAAAACAATTAAAAATATTATTTAATACTATAAACTATTTAGATGAAAAAACAGTTTTCAATTAAAATTCAGTATTTTTAACTATTCATCAAAACGTGAAACTTATCAGAAAAATGAAACTAATTAAACCAAAGTAAATTTTGATATTAATATTTCAAAATTTAAGTTCATATTTTAAAATATAATTTATAAAAGTTTCAAAATTTTGTTTTAAAATAAGTGCACCATTAAAAGGCTGTAAAATTGACTATTAAAAATATTCATCCTTTTAACCTAAAATTGGATTTATTTTTATTATAATACTTTTTGGATGAATT
The DNA here is from genome assembly GCA_963277665.1 of Viscum album. Taxonomy (NCBI): domain Eukaryota; kingdom Viridiplantae; phylum Streptophyta; class Magnoliopsida; order Santalales; family Viscaceae; genus Viscum; species Viscum album. The sequence goes on from OY728139.1 coordinate 1,096,663,935, forward strand.
TCAATACATTTGAGTAAATATATGAAATATAAATTAGATAAATATATTTCACTAATAGAGATCAATCTAATTTATTGAGATAAATTCTATTCTAGTCATACAATTAGTTTTTAATAAAAATAGATCCTTTATATTCAATTGAGATTTATTTTTATTTCTAATTAATTGGTAACTAATGAATTAATTTTATAAAATTTTTTAAACTATAATTATAATAATTTTTTTAATCTCATTCTTTCCCTCTATTCTAATGTCTAGTGGTAACTATCATATTAAATGTTAATATTAATTGTATATTATTGTTCAGTAAGACTTGACCTTGCAAGTAACACAAATTATAGAGGAAACTCAAAGTTATTTGAAATGTAAGACACACTTGGTGTTTTGTATAACAAAATCTAAACTATGAATCACATGTAACTCAAGAAATAAAATTATATAAATTAATTTTGGTAGAATATATTTTATAAAATCTCATGATGTTACATGTAACTTGTTGGAACAATTTGAAGAAACTTTTCTTATAGAGATTTTTTAATCATTTCAAGGAACAATTACATTCAAAAGGAGATCTCAGGGATCATGAAAAACACATGGTGAATTTAAGTATGAGTAATGGGAGTGAATTAAGAAGTTGTGCTGAAGCTTCCCACATCACAAAATCAGAGAGAAACTCTTCATCTAGTACTTATATGAAGGCCTCAAAGTTGTGAAGAGGATCATGTTGGATGCCGCATCAGGAGGAGCATTTGTTGATAAAAAAAATATTTATGGGAAATGATTGATAATATAGAACAAAAATCCTTGAAATTTTTTGTTTGAGGAACACAACCTCTTATAATAGTATATTAGGAAATTGATTATTCTCTTGATAATCATTTAATTGATACTAAGTTAGTTGAACTGACCACTATGGGGAGATAGATTTTTGGATCAAAAGACATCCCAAACCACCCCCATGAGGCCTATAGAATTTTCACTTAAACAGACCACCATAACAACTATATCCCCCAATTACAAGAGATTGGGTATTGTGTAACCGTATTCCTTGGGAGACCATATCAGTAGTAATAACCACCACACCCCTAGAATAAGTATGATTCCTTCACATTATCATTAAACCAAGGGTGTAAAGACCACTCATACGTGATTTATGGATCTAGACAACAAAAAGTCCCCCATTTCAAAAAAAAATTCCAATAGACTCTACCTTACCAATAAGGTTTTCAACTACCAAAAAGGAGATTTAAAACCAAAGTATCAACAAGTCAATAAAAAAATGTAATTCTCAATAAATGTAATATTTTAATATTGATGAAATTTTGAAAAAAATTATTCTGAATTAATAAAATGAGAAGAAGAGTCAATGTTCTGAGTTGAGGGAGTTGAATTAGATAATGAGCTATATTTCTACCACCCTCAATGAATTGGTAAGTTAGAACAATGAAAATATTAATTCCCAACCCACTTCAAATCCCAAGGGTAATGTAAGTGCTATCAGATTGAGAAATATGATGCAACCTATTAATTTATATGCACTAATAATTCCACCAAGATTCACCGTAAATCTAGATAATCCCCATTCAAGACTAATTGATGAGAATCTGAAAGTGAAAGAGAAATGAAAGAATAATATTAATGATGTTCTTCCAAAACCCATTCCATTTCCAAATAGAGCTATCAAAACCAAGAATATGGTAGAATAGGCGATGCAAATAGATGTTTTTTATAAATTAAAGTGTTTTGATATCAACATATATCTACTTGAAGCACTCAGAAAAATCACATGGTTTTCCATATTTTTGAAAGAGATGTGTACAAATAAAAGAGGGATAAAGGGAAATTAGTAGAAAAACTTTAGGCCTAGTTTCACAGTACTATAAAGACTAAAATTAGCAATTCCTAAAAATCGAAGTCACCCCAAAACATTCACCATACCATACATAATAGAGGAGTAAAATTTATATAATGATTTATGGGATTTAAGAGCTTCCATTAATGTCATAAATCACTTTGTTTTCTCATCCTTGTATGTTTTCATGTTGAAGAGCATGAGAGTAGTTGTGTAATTAGAAAAAAAAAGTTATGAAATATCTATAGTGAGTCCATGAACATGTAATTGTTAAGTTAAGGGACATGATCTTTAATGTGGGTTTCTATTTGCTAAATATATATGATGATCAGTTAAGTTCTCATGCTCCCATTATTCTTGTAAAACCCTTCCTAAAAACTACAAAAATAATAAATAATGTATATTAAGGTACAATTTATTTGGTATTTTGAGATAAGATCATATAATTTAAAATTTTAGACTCTATGAAGTAACCCTCATAAGACCATTGTGTTCTCTGCCTCTCCCATTCAGACACATCTTGTGATGATTCCCCAAATAATGATTTTCATTTTTTTTTTCAAATGTGGATTATTAAATGCTTATGTAGATATTGAGGATTGGTCTGACATTATGGTGAAAAATAATTTTAGACCTATTTATCATGATTAAACAATAGTAACATATGATTCTTTTGTGGTTTCTTTTTTTGAATCTAAAGATGTACCTTCGGATTATAATATGACTATTTATTTTTATGATGGATTTGATACATTATTCACAAATTTTGATGATGTTTATTTAAACCTAGAAATTAATTGTGAACATATTTTAATTCCCACATCATTTATATCAATATATAAACCACCCAAATTAGCACTCAAACAATTTATAACAAACTGAAAATATTCATACCCATTTAATGATGAAAAATTTACTATAATAACTGCTAACAATATCTTACATGAACTAGAAATAAATTTTTTAAATTATTTAAGGGAGAATATTGGGGAATTTGGTTAGACCTCATCAGAAATACTAGGTATTATCCCCTAAAATTTCATTAGTAGGATTATTTTATAGGCTTTGGAGAATTCAATTAGATATCCACACATGAGACTTAATAGTACTTTATTAGAAGCTGTAAAAACAGGTCGAAAAAATTCTTGAGGCGGGTATCATTTACCTCATTTCTAACCCTCAATGGGTCATCCCTATCCAGGATGTACCAAATAAAACTGGGATAACTTTTATAAAAAATTAAAATGTTGAATAAGTTCATTTGAGAGTGAAAAATAATGGCGAGTGTGCATAGATTATTGATCACATCGTGATTCATTTTTTCATTTTCACCCTTAGACCTCTGTGCTAAACTAAATAAAAAATTTAAATTCATGTTTGATTTAATTATTTACTATTTATAACTATTAAAAAGGGAAATGTTTCTTGTTGTTATAATTTCATTGTTGGTGGAGATGATTAGGAGGGCCAATGATGAAGTTCAAGAAAAATGGGCCAAATTGTGCAGGATCCAAACACACAAGTGGACTCAACCCAACTATTATACTAAAATATGAATCCATATGGGATTGTCCAGAATTTAGTGGGAGAAAAAATTCATGAAGGATCCCAATCCCAATTCTCTCATCTGGTGGCCCATCTGGACTGATCGGTCTAAGTCACTGAATCTGTATGAAGTCAAAAGTGGCATGCTATTTTCTGTCTATATCTCAGGTTGTAGTTTCCCAAATAGTGCCAAATTTTTGTTGGATATATTAAAGAGGTGTGTAAACAATGTTTTAATTTTATTCAAAGTGATAGAAGATTGTATGGATGCTTAAAACCATGTACCAGTTGGTGTCTTGAAATATGGGTGCTCAAAACCGCCTTCCAATTTTCCTATAAAATTATACCTTGGGATACCCATTTAAAAGTTTGGCCAAGTAGAAAAGATCTAGTATTTTGGAGAGCCAAAATAATCCTCTCCTCAACCAAGATTTTATAGAGGCCCTTATCTACTTTGTTTGATCAAGGATGAAGTAAATATTCCATCCAAACCTCTTCCTCCTCTCGATGGCGTGCTAAACAGTGGATTTTTATTTCATGGGAGATACACATACTTGGGAGGGAGTTACAACTTGTTTTATTCTACTAGTTTTGTTTAATTTGTGTGTTAAATATTTCACTTATGTTTAATTTTTATTTTCTTCTCTTTTTAATACATATATTTTGTTATAATTAAGTGAAAAAACATTAATCTCAACACCGATTGGGTTGAGATTTCATGTGGGGCTATTAGGTTGTTCTGATTGGAAAAAATAATAATCCTTTTTACTCACATAAAATCATGATATTTTAGTATTATTTGATACCCCTTATTCTATTCTGGATTTCCAAACCTTTACATCATGATTGTTGTGTCAAGGGTTACTTCTTTGTGAATCCTTTTAAAAGGCAAGAGGAGAATCAAGATCTTGACAAACATAAACCAAAGAGTTACATTACACCATATAACATTTTGAGAAAAATAAACTATCTAAGATGTGTAGTGAAAATGAAATTAAATCCTTATCTCATAATTCATAAAACACCGCCTTTACTTATCTACTATTAAACTCTTTAAATTAAGATATTTTCATAAAACTGTTTTCAAAACCACCCCCTTTTTAGTAATTTTTATTAAAAATGCATACTATAAACCTATGAATGCTCCCTGAGATATGACCTATGGTTTTTTCGAGACTATAAATAAACTTTAAAAACATAATAATTTTTAGGTTTCATGATAATACATTCAAATATTGGCATCGTTTTTGGGGAGTTCTTTTGTTTTTAGTGTGCGTTTTTATAAAAATATTGTTAATTTTATAACCATTTCTTTGCTTCCTTCCTTAATTAATTTTTTAGTTGATTTCTAATATCTTCCTCTTGTGTATAATATATGCATATAATATTATGATATAGGATATTTACCACCTTTTGAACCCAAAATGGAGATGATTCAATGTTAGTGACCTCGTGACACACAAGACAACCCTTTGAAGGAGGACACATCACATATTGAAACACTTCTTGATCCTTCTTCTTCTTATGAAACCAACATCAATATGAAATAAAATTGTATAAAATGGATTAAAATAATATAACACTAAAATAAATAACCTCACTTGATGTTGATATCGAGCCCATATATATTCAAATGAAAGGCGAGGAACCCAATTTTGTACTTAAATCCAGTTTAATTCAATTATTACCAATATTCAATGGACTCTTTACAGAAGACCCACATGAAAATTTAAAATAATTTCACACTTTATGTTCATCCTTAAAACACACTAATATGGATTAATGACAATTAAAGGTTAGGGAATACACTTTTTCATTAGAAGACACTGCAAAATATTAGATTTACTTTGTTAATTCACCCATTAGAGGCTGGGTAGACATGAAACACCTTTTTATTGAAAAATACTTCCCAGCCTATAAAACTGTAACTATAAAGAAATAAATATGTGGTATAAGGAAATAATAAGGGGAAACACTTCATGAATACTAGGGAATATTTAAAAGGGGTTTTTCAAGTTTCCCACACCAACAAATAAGTGATAAACTTTTAATATATTATTTTAAAGAGGGTTTAATTCCTATTTATCAAAATATGATTGTATCTACTGAACATGGTGAACTAGTTTATAAAGCCCCAATTTCTATACAAGGAACCTGATTGATAACATGGTTCAAAACACTCAACAATTCAGTTCAAGGTCTAGTGTACCCATTCAAGGCGTCCTTGAGGTGAAATCAACCGAATTCGAGAAGAAGGTGGACGCAAAGTTCGAAGAGGTTTGTACCCTTCTTCAATAACTTTCTCTTTAGAATGGGAAATTCTAATATCCTCTTCACATACAAGGTGGAATATGTTCTTATGACATCCACTATTTTGACCAATGCCCTCAACTATGAGAGATATCTTAGAGTTGTGAGGAAATATTCCCAGGACTACCCTTTAAACAACCCTTTAGAAAGAAACCTTACTATCCATTCAACCCTGTGTGGAAAGAAAACTAAGACTATAGGTGGGGGGTGTATTAAAACTAATCTCAACAACCATGGAACTAACCACGGTAGAGTAGTCATCCACCACCACCCAGAAATACTCGACCACCCTAAGGCCTTTCAAACAACCCCCTCCAAAACCCAAGCCTAGCCTAGAAGACATGATGAAACAAATTCCTGCCAATAATATCCAATTCCAAAAAACCATCCAAGCTACCATAAAAGTCCTAAAAACCAAATTAGGCGAACCATCCAACTTAGTGGGGGAAATCTAAAGTCATGGGTCGGGTAAACTACCCAATCAACTACTAGTCAACCCTAAGGATAAGGGAAATGACAATGCCATCACCCATAAAAGTGGAACTCAACTAAAAACCCAAATGAAACTTCCTTTAGAGTCATCCCATTCTAAAAAAAATATCCTTATTGTTGAAATTAATTTAAATATTGAAAAACTTGTCCTAAGAGAATCACCTATAAAGGAAAGAGTCTGTCTATTGATGAGTCACATTTCTTAACCATTCCTATTACATTTCCCCAAAGTTCCACCCAACCAACAAAACAAAAAAAACTAAACTCGATAAATAAATCTTTAAAACATTCAAAAAATAACAAGTTAATATCCACTTGATCGATTCCATGAAGCAAATTCTAAGATACGAGATGTTTTTAAAGGAGATAGGTACACACTAGAGGAGACTTCAAGCTGATGAGAAGGTGATGTTGGGGTGTAATGTCTCAAAATTTATAGAACCATCAGTAACCACCAAATGAAATGATCCATGAACATTCTAAATTTTATGCACCATAGGGGAGTATTCCTTTTCCAATGATATTCTTAATTTAGGTGACTCTATAAATGTAATGTGTCACTCCATTTACATTTCATTACAGGTTATGTAATTAAATCCCATTTTAATTTTTGTTCAACTAGAAAACTAGGGTACTCCACACCCCTCTGGCATGTTAGAGGATGTTCTCATGAGGGTGAAAAATTTAATTTACCTGTAGATTTTTATGTTATAAAAATGGAAGTTGATAGAAAGAATGTACATGCCCCAATTATAATGGGGAGACATTTCCTGAAAACTGTCAAAACCATAATACATTTCCAAAATGGTACATTATCTTTTGATTTTGGTGGTGAAAGTTTCCACTTCCACATTGTTGATGATATGAATATCCCCTCAGAAGAACATTCCTCTCTCTCTCTATTAACACTATATATGTACTCCCTTCCCTTGAAAAGTTTTTTTTCATTCACCTAATCCCCTTTATAAGTTTTTATAATCGATTGAAATGTTAGGTAATGAATCATGAATTGAATGTTGTACTGGTCTAGAAAAATGTCATGCATGTTTGTTAATTGATAATTTCTTGAACACTAAGGATCCCATGACCATCGTTGATACTACTAAGCTTGTAAAATCACATTCCTCATCTGAGGATGTTACTATTGACCCGTTAGATGAGATCATTGACCTCCCACTATCAAATTCACTCCCATCAATCCAAAATCCACATGTATTAGAACTAAAACAAGTGCTTCAAAATTTAAAATATTCCTATCTTGGGAATGGAAACAAGCTGTCTGTCATCATTTCTAGTTCACTCCCTTATGAGCATGACTTGTAACTGATTGTGCTTTTGAGGGAGTATAAATAGAATTTGGGATGGAAACTTTCTAATATTACTTGAATTAGCCCATCAATTTGAACATATAATATATTGTTAAATGATGAGGCTAAACTAGTGAGGAAGGCACAACAATGATTGAACCCAAACCCCCTAGATGTTTTCAAAAAGGAGGTGACAAAATTATTGGCTGATGGAGTCATTTATCCCATCCTTGATAGCCAATAGGTATGTCAAATCCATTTAGTTCCTAAAAAAACTTCTCTTATAGTAATTGAAAATGAAAGTAATGAATTGGCTCTAACTCGTGTGAAGAATAGTTGGCATGTATGCATATACTATCACCGAATAAACTTAAAAACTAGAAAGGACCATTTAACATTTCCATTCATTGACTAGGCGCTAGATAGGCTAGTAGGGAAGTCTTACTACTATTTCCTTGATGGGTATTATATATATTTTCAAACCCATATTTTCCCAGAGGATCAAGAAAAGACTTTCCCCTTTGGAACATTTTCATATTGAAGGATTCCATTTCGTTTGTTCAATTATCTTGGTACATTCAAACGATGCATGGTTAGTATTTTTTTTGGATTACCTAGAGAATTTCATAGAAGTATTCAAGGATATTTTCACTATATATATACACAGTTTTGATGAATGTTTGAGTAGTCTTGGTTCAATTCTACATCACTATATTGAGAATAATATTGTATTAAATTATGAAAAGTTCCATTTTAGGGTGCTAAAAGTTATATTATTAGGGCATGCCATTTTATGGGATGGCATCCAAGTAGATAAATCAAAAGTGGATGACATTTATTCCTTTCCATTACCAAATAATTTATAGGATTCAAGGTATTTCTTAGGCCATGTTTGATTTTACCATCGTTTCATTTATGACTTTAGTAAAATTGCACCTTCTCTCTTGATTGCTCCAAAAAGTAAAAGAATGTGTTTTTGATAAAGAATGTAAGGATGATTTTAAATTGAAATGGAGGCTCACTTCACCACCAGTAATCCTATAACCTCGATGGGATTTACCATTTGATTTTATGTGTGATGCCTCAAAATACACAGTTGGGAAAGTCTTATCCCAAAGGATTTATCAAGCTCCACATTTCATTACCTTTACCTCACATAATTTGGACCCTACCCAAGAAAACTAAACCAAAATAGGAAAATAATTCCTTACCATTATATTTTACTTGGATAAATTTAGGTCATACATTTTAAGGTCCAAAGTCATTATATTCTCAGACCATAAATCCCTCTAGTATCTCCTTAATAAACAAGAAGCCAAACCATATCACATTCATTGGGTTCTCACACTTCTGGAATTTAATCTGGAAATTAGGGATAAAAAAGGAGATGATAATGTGGTGCTTAACCATATTATTAGGATCCTCCCATCCTTGGAGATTGAATCATCCCCCTATATTCCCAAAAATGTCATGTTTCTTGATGAGAAACTGTACCGAGTATATGATGATATTATTTGGTATACTAAAATTGTAAATTATTTGGTAGCATCTTGCATTCCTGATAAATTCAATAAAAACCAAGATGACCATATAAAATATTAGTCCTGTTGGAACATTTGGTATTACCCCTACCTTTTGGGCACATGTAGTTATTGATTACTTAGGCATTGTGTTACTGATAGAGAGTTTCAATCAGTCCTTAGGTTTTACCACACTCTTGCTTGTGGGGGCCAATTTGGTCTCCAACATAATTCTCACAAGGACCTTGATTCCAGTCTCTTTTGTCCAACATTAATTCTAGATGCCAATTATTTCTTTAAATATTGTGTTAAATATCAAATAAAGGGGTTTTTATCTAAAATAAATGAAATTCCACATCATCCATTGCTCTTTTATGAAAATTTCAATGTTTGGGGCTTTGACTTTCTAGGATCATTCCCCAATTTATTTCGGAACTTGTATATTCTTATAGTATTTGATTATTTTTCAAAATGGGTAGAAGCACATTCCACTAGGGGTGGTCATTCCAAGACAATTGTAGAATTTTTGAGAACCCAAATTTTCTGTAGGTTTAGATTACTTAGGTTTTATCTCAGTGACCAGGGCTCTCATTTATGAAACTGAACAATGTAATATATTTTATGTTAGTATGGGGTCACACATTGAGTTTCTAATGTATATCACCCATATATCAATGGTCAATCCAAGGTGTCAAATAGATCGGTAAAACAAATTCTTGAAAAAATAGTTTAACCCAATAGAAAATATTGGACTCATAGACTCGATGATTCATTATGGGCTTATCGTACTGCTTTCAAAAATCCATTGGCATGTCACCATATCAGCTAGTGTTTGGAAAAAGTTGTCACCACCCTATTGGGATAGAGCATTATTCCTACTAAGCCATCAAACTATGAAATTATAATATTTATGGTGCATGTTCTCAAAGGAATTTTTAGTTTCCAGAGAAGGAGGAAATGTGTAGATATTCATATAATAACTCCCGTATTTATGAGGAGTAAACCAAGGATTCCCATTACCATCTCATCCTTCATCATCGATTCTATAATGGGCATAAGTTCATCCTTTACAATGAAAGGATAAAGTTACACCTATGAAATCTTCATTCATACTAGTTTGATCCATATACGATAACTAATATTTATCCAATTGGTTTTCTTCTTGTTCAAAATTATGAAACCAAAAAAACCTTACTATCAATGGGAAGAATCTTAAGAAATTCTACAAATCCCTTCTAGAGTCCCCATTGGAGTAACTCGATGTTCAAGAAGAAATATATAAAAGAAACTAACCCGGTTTTATCCTCACATCCCAGATTCTCTTTTATTACAGTGAGGACACTACATACTCTAGGTATGGGGGGATGTGTACATTCATGGGTTAGTTAGGAATTTTAAGCATCTTTCTTCTTTTTCTATTTTTAGCATTCTGAATATCATTCTTACATTCCCCCCTTTCCCCACCTCTCGTTTTCAATGAAATGTTAAATAATTGATTCCCACTTTATCATGGAAAATTATTCCCACTTAATCATGGACTTTATTGAAAATACATGTGGAATTTACCTATTTAACGTTGTTTTAACATTCAAAAAAATAGTTTTCATGAATTTATTATTTCAGCATGAATTCAAAATTGTGGTGTGATTTTCTATTGAATTTTTATTTATTTTTTAATGATATAAATGGTTGTATCATTTTGAAACCTTTCAGAATAATGGTACCCTTTGTGTGAGTAGTTTAAGGGAAAATTTTGTCACTTAATTTCTCCACACATCTTTGTACCCAACCATGAAGTGTGAAAATTTGATACTTAATAGAAGGTAAATATAAGTTAGGTTAATTTTTATATACTTTTGAAAATTATTTTTCTATATGGTCATTCCTTATCCAATATATTTCATTACTTTACCAAATTGATCAATGCATTTCTACCAGTTATCCAACTATCGTACGCCCTCATAAACAAATTACCCCAAATGAAATTGAGGGGGGTGATGAAATGTACAAAATATGTGGATATATAAGCGTATGGATTATGGTTTGAATTTAGGGAATGGTTATATGAGTGGGCCTTGAAATTTTATTGCAAAAAAAGTAGGACAAGTTCTGTGGAAATGATCATGTAAGCCAACAAATTTAAAAATAAACTATATTTACTCGATAAAAAGTGGAAAGGATTCCAAGACATTTTTGGTAACAGACACATGGAGAATTAGTGACATGATTAACTTATGAATTATTTTATTTTATTGGTATCATTAAACTCTTATAATTTCATTCTAATACAATTTTTGAGACGTTATTTTCCATGATTACTGAGAATAACTCCTCAGTGCGATTTTTTCTTTAATCACATTTTTATAAAGAATTAAATTTTTATTGAATGTTCAATATTAATGAATTTGATAATATCTCATTGTATAATTTTTGTAAATATGAATTTCCCCAGGTTTATAAATGTTTAGGAGTGGGGGTGTGGTTGCACCACGATCCAATGTTTCATTTTCACCCTTACACAACTGTGCTAAACTAGTTTTGTATTGAAAATTATAAAAATAATAACAAATTTCACTTCATTATTGATTCAATTATTTTGTTTTTATCACTATTAAAAAGGTAAATGTTACTTGTTTTTATAATTAAATTATAGGTGGAAGTGATTTGGAGGGCCCATGAAGAAGTTCATTAAAAATGGGCCAAACTGCATAAGATCCACGAACACCAGTGTACTCAACAAAAAACTGATACTAAACCACGCATCCAAATGGTCTCATAATTTTTTAATTGGTCCAAACTTCAGTGGGATAAAACTTTTATGAAGGAACCCAAGCCCAATTATTCAATATGGTGGCCTATCGAGACTGATATTTCCAAGCCACATAATCTATATGAAGTCAAAAGTGGTGTGTTGTGTTATGTCGATATCTTGAGCTATAGTTGTTAAAATGGTTCCACATTTTCAATGGATATTTTAAGGAGGTGGGGATACATATTTGTAATTTTATTAAGAGTGATATTATACTATATGTAGGTCTAAAACCATGGTCCAAGTGGTTTTTGGAAATCCTGGGGCTCAAAACCACCTTCAAATTTTCCAATAAAATGATACCTTGGGATCCCCATTTGAAAGTTCTTCCAGGAGGAAATGTTATAGTATTTTTTAGACCCAAAGGAGTCCAATACTCATCCAATATGTTTTTAGGACCCTATATTTTAAGTGGGATAAAGGATGAAGGCAAAGTTCCACCTGAGCCACCTCCACCTCTCGTTGGCAAGCTAAACAGTGGATAATCATTTCAAGGAAGCTATAAATACATGGGGGGTGGGGGGGAGTTAAAACACTTTTTATTCTACTAGTTTTCTATAATTTATGTGGAAAATATTAAACCTATGTTTAATCTTGATGTTATTATCCTTTGAATACATTTAATTTGTTTTAATTAAGTGAACCACTTTTTATCTCAACATCGATTGGGTTGAGATTTCAAGTGGGTATCTTAGGTTGTTCCAATTAGACAACACAAGAACAACTTTTTCTCATATAAAATCATGATATTTCTTTATTCTTTGGTATCCCTTGTTCTATTCCGGGGGTATAAACCTGGACATTATGATCATTGTGTCATGGGTTGCTTCTTTGTGCATCACATTAAGAGGAAAGAGGGGAATCAAGATATTGAAATCTCTCAACCAAATAATTACATTAAACCACAAATTTTTTTCTAAACAATGAACTATCCAAGATGTGTAGTGAACTTGAAATTACATCCTTCTCTCAAAATTCTTAAAACACCACCTTTAATTATCAACTATTAAACTCTTTAAATATATTTATTTTCTTAAAAACATTTTCCAAACAACCCTCCTTTTTAGTACTTTTTATTAAAAACTCATACTATAAAAATATCAATGATCCTTGAGAGAAAACCTAGGGTATTCCCTAGACTATAAATCAACATTAAAAAAATTGACATTTCATGAAAACATAGTCAATTATAGGAAACTTAATTAATCCACTCATAATGGCCATTTTCACTTCCATTCATTGACCAGATGCTTGATAGAATTACAGATAGGATACTCTTTTACTTATTAGATGGTTCTTATGAATATTTTCAGATTCCAATTATAGTAGATGACCAGAATAATATGACATTCACCTACTTATTCATCACATTTTATTACCAAAGGATGCCACTTGAACTTTATAATTACCTAGGTACCTTACAAAGATTCATGGATAGTATCTTTTCTAATTTTCTTAAGTCTTTAAGAGAGGTATTTATGAATTAATTTAATGTGCTTTCTTCCCCATTTGATGAGTGTATCTAGAGTTTGGGTAACGTGTTTCATCATTGAATTGCAAAAAAATATGGTTTTGATCTTTGATAAACGTTATTTTATGGTAGATAAGGTAATGGACCTAGGTCATATAGTTTCACAACCTGTAATTAAAGTTGAAAATATAAGGTATAAATTGTCCTTTATATATCATATGTGTATGTGTGATGTTTGATAATTCCATGTACATGATTGTTTTTATCGTCGATTCATCAAATATTTCAATATGATTGCTCTACCATTATCTCGACTTCCTCAAAAAGATATTGAATTATTTTTTTATGATTCATGCAGGGTGTCATTTGATGAGATAAAGAAGAATCTAATCACACCATAGATTATTTATACCCCATAGTGGGAGCTTCCATTAGAGCTTATGTTCAACACTTCCAACTTCATAGTTAGAGTAGTATTATCGCAAAGAGTGGAGGTCCATTCACATGTGATTACCTATTCTTCAAGGAAATTATATTAATCCCAATAAAACTAAAAAACTATAAAAGGAGTTTCATGTAGTCGTATTTTCTCTAGATAAATTATGTTCCTATTTATTAGGCTATAAATTAGTTTTTTTGACCACACAACTTTGAGGAACCTCTTGAAGAATCCTAATATAAATCATATAATTATCAATTGGATGCTTCTCCTTATTCTTCAAGAGTTTGATATCGAGATAAAGGAAAAGGAGGATTTATGGAACATAGTGGAAGACCATAATATTAGGACCACTCACATAGTAGAGGATGACACCTTGTTAATGTACCAGTAAGAGACACATTTCTAGATGAGAATCTTTATGAACTATCATGTAAAAATTATTGGTATAATGATTTAGTTAACTATTTTGTTACCTATGAAACACCTACAAATCTAAAGAAACACCATCTCAGAAAAATTCAATAGTGAGTTTAGGTATTACGACTGGGATGTTACCTACCTCTGGTGCATGTGTAGTAAACAAGTAATTTAGAGGTGTGTTCTTGATCATGAGTTTGAGTATGTTTTTTATTTATTCCATGCACTTTAATTTGGTGGAAAATTTGGATCCCAAAAGGAATATAGTAAAGTATTAAAATACATATTATATTGTATTATCATACTCCGTGATGCTCATGTGGTTTTTTAGTCATGCTCACATTTCTAACACACTGGAAATATTTCTAGGAGACATGAAATGCCTCAACAACCAATATACTTTTTTGTGATTTTTTATGTATGGGGAAATAATTTTATGGGTCAATTTTCTTATATCTTTTGGTTTCTTATATATCCTTTTATATTTTTATTATTTTATAAAATGGGTGGAGGGTAAGGCCACCATGAATGGTAATTATCATGTTATAGTGTATTTTTTTCAGGCCACATATTTCATATAGTTCTAGAATACTGAAGGATATCATCTCTGAACAAGGGTCACAATTTTTCAATAGAAATTTTTCTTACCTACTTATAAATTATGGGGTGACACAAAAAACATATAATACATACCACACCAAATAAATTTACATGTTGTGGTTTTAAATTGGATATCGAAGAAGATATTGTAGAAAACCGTACAGCTGAGTAGAAATGATTGGATAAAGAACTTAGATCATGAAATTTGGGATTATATAATGATACAAAATAATAACATTTGTATATACCCATTATATAATGTTTTTGGTAAATCCTTTCATCTCACCATGGAAGTCAAAAATTAGTAATTTTGGATGATAAAAAAGTGAAACATGGATTTAGCACAAGTAAGAGAACAATTGAAGATGAAACTTCAAGAACTAAATGAGATCCTAATATCATAATATGATAACTAAAAGGTATAAAAATTGCATTAAAAAGTAAATCATAACAAGATGATCTAGAAAATCGAGTTTCATGAGGGAGAAAAAGTTCTTTACAGTTCATGACTAAAGTTGATGCCAGTTAAGTTGCGTTCTGTATGGTGAGGTCCGTATGTTTTATCTAATTTTTTTATTTATGGTGCAGTTTAAATCAAACAATAGGATATAGTAAGTATATTTATAGTAAATTTAAATTAGTTGAAGTAATACATTGAGGTACTTCCCATGAATTAAGTTTATTTCATGACACTACATGACCCAATCATCACTTCAGAACATCAAGATCTCCTAAAAAATTTCACTTTTAAATTATTGATCCATTTTAAATTTCTACATTTCATGCGAATATATCATATCATAGGTTCATTTCAAGGAAGTTGTAATATTTTAAGTTTAGGGAGGGGACAACATTTTGGGGTAGCTTATTTAATATTTTCATTTGTGTGTTAGTTTGTGTGTTTTGGTGTCTATTTTATGTTATCTTATAAATTAAATTAAAAAACACCATATAACATGATCATTTACATGTGTAACTTATGGAAATTTTTTTTTTAATTTTTTAAAATTCATAGGTATCATGATAATCGCGAGTAATATCTCACCTTTAAGGGTTGATTTTTATAGAAATAAAAGTCATCGATGATATGGTTGGTTATGTCCTCATAAAAACCTTTTAGATTTTGACATCATTATTTATGATATTTTTTTATGGTAATTTGTTTCAATAATTTTTCTATATACTTGAAACACAAAAATTATTTTGAAAAATTTTCCCACTCAATTGAATGTATAGGCAAGTTAGGTATTTTTTTTCAACATACATCAATGTTTGATCCATATGTTTTTATCTCTTCCGATTAGTTTCATTACTATAATGAATTGACCTATGCATGTGTACCTTATATTCAAAATATGTATACCCTAAAATAATAATAACAATAAAAACTAAATTATATTAATAAATAGTGGAGTGATTAAATGTACAACATATGGGGATATATAGGCTAGGAGCTTATGTTTTGAATTTTAGGAAAACTTAAGTGAGTGGATATTCATATTTGATTACAAAGTAATGTGGAATGGGTTCTATGGAATTAAACAGATAAGAAAATGTTTTAATAAAACCAAATATACTGAATAAATGTTGGAGATATGAACTTGAAATGGTTGGAACATACACACACATAGGGAATTAATCGCATAGTAAGCCCATAACTTGTTTCTCCATGATTAGCGTCATTAATCTCACTGGATTTTGTTTTGATACAATTTATGAGATTATGAATTTAAAATTTATTGAGATTGAATTCTAGATGAGATTCTTACTTTTTCTATATTGCCACTCTGGATTGAGAAATATCAATATGCATATCTTATGACCATTTTCTAGAATACATGACATGTGAATTTTTCCAAGAGTTACAAAGGGTAAGTGTGGAATAATTGATAAGAAACATTTTTATTCAATATTTTATTTATAATAAATGAAAAATTCCCTCACATTGTGTTAATTTTGATTATTTATGGAATATTTGGGATTAGATTATTAATTTCAAAATTTGATGATAATTACAGTTTTGATCATTTTATATGAACTGTCATATTTTAATCATATATTTTATATAGATTATTTGAACATAAAATTTTGTAATATAATTCCTCAATAAATGGGATAAAAAATTCATTTTGAACATCTGATCTGTATCATGCATTTGGTTACAGTAAATGGGACAAGAAGTCAAAGATGTAATTGGCTCATCAGACTGGATGTCATTTCATGATCTATTTCATATCTTCTTTATTTGAGGTTGGATTGGGATCAAATTTATAAAATAGATATAGGCATAAATGCATAAAAAATAATAATTTTGGTAGGACAATTATCTCATGTGTTTTGGATATCAAATATTCATTATTGGATTAAAATATTTGGTCAAATTTTCCATTCACACTTGTAAAGTCTTAAAAACATAACCTCTACATCACTCCTTAAATGTATATTTTTATCATCTTGAGGGATTTGTAAATGATTTAGGATGTTTATATTAGTGTTTAATTTGTTTCACTCTATTTATCCAATCATTTCAAGAGGGGGATATCTTGGATCACAGATCCCTTCACCAAAGCCTTATTCTTCTTTTTCTTATTGTTGTTGTTGTAATGATTATGTTCTCATAACTAATTTATTAGTTTCAATTATAATTATTCTATTTTGTTCAATATTTTTTCTTTTTTATTCACTTATAGGGTGTTCTAAATTCGGATTAAAAGAATTATTATTTTATACCCTTTCTATACCATTACATATGCAAGTCATTTCTATGATGATTATTTCACCCATAGAAGAGAAGATTTTCTTGGTAATCAATATAATTATCACCAACTTAAATAATTTGTTTTGAATATAAAATATATTTTTAATCATTTAAATATAATATATTAATTTTGTTTTAATTTCTTGAGAATTCAAATGATAACACCTTGCATGCATGGTCAAGTAACATGTGAATTTTTTAGATGCAATCTTAACCAAAAGAAACAAATTAGGATCAATCTGTAGTGTTAAAATATAATAAATAGACTCAATTTATTCATAATTATAGTTTGTTTTTATTCCTTAATTAACCACTGACCATAAGTTATCCTAAGAATGACAATCAAGGCCAGGTGGTAAGATTGTACATTTCAATGTTAACTTAAGGTTTAACCAATTTCATCTTTGTGGTTGTGTTGAGTTCCATAGGGTTTGGAAGTTGATAAATTAAGGGATTATATTTTAATGAATTTTAATTTTAATTATAATTATTAATGAATTACATAAGTTTTATAATTATAACCATTATTAATTTTAAAAAAAAATTTATAAAAAAATTTATCATTTTGTTTTATCAATCAAATATCAAAAATAAAAAAATTATAATAATAAAATCTTATTTAAAAAAACTTCTTATAGTTTTATAAATATTAAATAAACCCCACAACATCCAAAAAATTTGTGTGATTATTTTATTTTTATTTTCATAATACCTTTAAGAAGTTTTTTTACATACTGAATCTGTATGAGATAACTTGGGTTATCCACTCTATTGCACCAAAGTAAAAAGGAACAAAACATCATTTGAGAGTAAAAAAAAAACACCTTTCAATTTGTTCAACCCATTAAAATTTTAACCCTAAAGGGGGTTAAACCATCCAAATAATATAACCATAAAATATGCCTTGAACCTTGGTAGTTTTTAGTAGCAATCTAGTGCACACAAACTATAGTGTCCTGGTCATATTGTTTAGTTTATCCACAAGAATTTAATTCCCGTATGACCATATTAATTAATTAAAATAACCCTATCACCCAATGAGGTTAAGACACCTATAAAACATTTCATAATAATATTTTAATATACACGGTGTATGTATTCAAGATCACCTACCTCATTATGAAGGTTTTCAATTTAAAAAAATATCTTGACAAATCCACCTAAGCCTATCCATGGTCTAACTAAGCTCATCCAACTCACCTGGCCAATGAAAACCCACACGAGACCTTATTTTGAGGCACATGAAAAAAAAATAATTATAACATTAATAATTAATGAAAAAAGTTAATTAAATAAATTTATAAGAACTAAAAACTCACAAGATGAACTTATCATGCAATAACTAAGACTAACCACCTATGGAAGGTCCACAAATGCCATCATCACTGACCTAAGAAAAATAAATAACATAAAAAACCATTTTCATAAACAATTTAGCTTAATTTCAAGGAAAAACCTTCAGTAAAATGGTGAAATGACATACTATCAATGAATCATCAAGAAATGGCATGAATGCATCATCCTGAGACACCCTCTTCCTTGGAAGAATGAAATAAACATTATATCAGGGTGATTCTACAATAAGATGATGGAATATTCTATGAAACCTATACCAAGATAAATAAAATTTATTGTTGAAAATACGATATGAATAATGGAGGCTTCCAAAGGAGAAACCATACCTTGAATTGATGGAAAACATCATCAAAAGGCACCCAAAACAAAGGGTGAAGAAAGAAGAAGAAGTTAGGGAGATGGGGATGACTGCACACACAAATAGGAAATGAAGGAGGGCTCCATAGGGGGAAAATTAATAATTTTTATCCATAAAAATCCCCACTGGTGATCTAGTTCCTCTCATTGTTTGGATTATGTCGGGCCTCTAAAAGGATGATGAGACCAATAGTGGCATGAGGCCATTGGTAAGTTAGTGGATGGAAGATGCTACAACAAAAAAACTTGAACACCAAATCTTTCCTCTAATTCTCACATATGCCTATTATTTTCATATCTAAGCTCATTCCTCACACAAAGCTACCCATTTAAGGTGACGAAACATTTGGAATACCATTTGAAACCTCGATTCATAATCCAAACCATCCTCTAAAATCATTTTTAAATTTTCTTGAAATTCAAACACCCATACAAGAACTGTGGATTACAATATTCCCACCATAGAACATCTCATTCATGATAAGTCTCATCAATAATTATATCATTTAACCTGACTTACTTGGGTTAATAATTCCCAACAAACTCACCCTGAATTTCTACTAAATTCCAAATGATTTACCATAGATCAATTTTGAATCAATGAAGATCCATTTACAATAACACAATCCAACTCTGGTTAAAACCACTAAAACATATTGACGGTTCATACCCAAACCTTCCCACCACAAAAAAGTATCATTTCATTGCCTGATCTATCATTCGACTGAAGGTGATCTCCACTAAATGACCAAAATCACCTTAGACAATTATGATCTATGGTGCTACCCCCACCATCATAAGTTTTGACTGAAACAAAATCTTTTTGATCTAGAGACACACCCTCCATGGTACCCAACAGACCATATTCAAAAAACATGACAACATAGTTCAAATTCTAATACATATTGTCATTTCTAAATTCTAAACCAACCCAGATTCTCCTCCACTATATAAGAACTATATTAACATGATGAATTTTTCTTTTAAAAACCCATACTAACTCTAAAAACGTACACATCATATATGAAATGACATTCTCGATGAGGTTTTCAAGTCACCACATTCGATCTCACCCTAACAGAGCAGTCAAATATTCCTTAAAAAACATTTCTCAAAGACACTTAGATGGAATCGCTGGTGCACTATCCACATACCCAATCATGGTTTCTTAAGTATTGGAGGTATCCCATGATCACTCGATCACACTTACCAACCCATGATCACTGATTCCTCATTTATCTAAATCACCCTTCAATTATCTCAATTTATCATGAGCCTATAGTCAACATTCATACTCCACCCGATATTATATATGTATTTATACTTGGTATTTACTAAGGAATATAGGTGTATTTAGGTCAATTTTCCCACTAGACTCAATATTCTAAAACAATCATCCAATGATAGTTCATGTACCACTTACAACCCTTCTCAGATGAAGGTCATCATTAGTATGGTGATGATATTATTATTCTAGATGAGGAATTAATTCTTAAGTATTGGCTTCATTCATATATATTATATTCTCAATGGAATATTCAAGCTAATTATGATTACTCTATCATGGATTGTGATATTTTAGATCCTCCCATCATTTTAGTTCAACTAAACCAGAAATAACCATTATAAAAATATTTTAAATATGATTTTATGTTTTAATTCATTGTAAATGGTCACCTCAGCCTTTGGAGGTATTGAAAGTGCATCATAATATCATAGTTATGACAACATGTCTCTGGTTAAAATATCACAAGTGGTTAGGTGATATAGTAATGACCGAAGAGGCTATGGTTGATGCACGTGCAGCTCCAAAGGTTATAATAGAATAAATCTTTGAATGATGTCCCTTTACAAATATGAAACTAAACTAACATAAGTCTATATATGAACCTGAGAACATTTTACCAACATCCATTATAGAAGACCTAATAATTGTATCTACTAAGTAAGCATGTACCTATGTTGGGCAATAACATTGGTCTTTGATTAACTATTCTATGTCGGTGTAATGAAAATAAGAAAATATATGGTATTTCTTATTTATTATTATAATAATGGAAATAATTTAGTATGAAAATGATTTGAGCCCTAAATGGTGACATTGAACACCTATCAAAGACTAATATTTAGATTATACTATAAAAAACAATAAACATTCTTTTTATGAAAACAAAATATCATATAGAGAAGAATTTCCTACTACGCCATAGGAAATAGATACCATCTTAGCTGCTCGATGCATCTATTGGAAATCGATACACCGGTTAGTTTCACATATTTATCACTTTAACACCAAATTTAAAGTATATTTATATTAAAAGTGACTATCTATTAACCCTTCAAAAATGTAAAATTAAAATAAATATCTCAAATCCTCATAGAATAATTTGGAATATCATTATAATTTAGAAATATTTATAATAATCTTATGTAATCCTATCAATATAATGTATTCTACCTTCTTCATCCATAGATAAATGTATCTCCATATATCTAAGGGTGTACCGCCTGGAACCAAAATGATTAGCTTAGCCTTGAGGATAATGGTTTGTAAAAGACCCTCTAGTATTAATATAATTTTCTTGATATCATAAACCCTTCAAAGGATCTATAAAACAATCACAAAAAAATCTACCATATGTATAAGAATATGGAATAAGACTCTATATTTTCCTATCAGAGTCATGTAGAAAGAAATTCAAATGAAATATATAATAAGTCCCATCGATGCTATGCCTGATTCCCTAGACTAGTCATTTCCAATTTGATGTAAAAGGGGAAGATATGGAAAAGATTGAATAATATTCAGAATAATCTATAAAAAATGAATCTTATATAGAAGATGACCATGATTGACTTTTTGAAAAATTGGATTGAATTTGTCTTGTATGAGTACCTCAACAGGACCAAAATTCCACATGTTTTGTATAAAGGAGGTGAATTTCATGCAATCTCTCCTAAAGCAATAATAATTCTTAGAAAAGGTTGGGTCTATTTAGAATATATGAAATTGCAGCTTTTATGAGAAAATATACATCTTCAAAATGTAGAATTATATTAATAGGATTTGACTTGTCTAGGAATTTCATAACCAAGATGATTTGGTTTTTTCAAAACCCTTCAACAATACCGTGGGCCTGAACTGCGACAAGACATAAATGGACTCCAACATAATCACATCTAGTCCATATTTTAAAATGTTATATGGTCCTACCATAAATTTGAAAATCAAATTTTTTTTTAATGCAACTCATTCTATAAAATAAATAGAATAGGAATGATAAATAATCGAACAAGTAGAAAAACCTTGAAACTTTTTTGATATTCATTGGTGAGTAAAAATTATGCTGCTTACATCATTGTCATTTTGTGAGACTTTTTTTTGGTTAGGCTTAATATTGTTCGAGTAAAGGCATGGGATTGACCATGGAAAACACTTGTGGTCACTGCTCTTTGAAGAGAGGACCCTACTAACTGAGAGACACAATATAGTTATTAGATTTGTTTACCATAGTTTGGTCCTAAACCATATACCTGTTAATTAAAGGTCATTATATTTTTTTAAAGTTTGAAATTCTGATTTTTTCTTGAATGTGGAATCATTTTAGATCATACCAAGATGAAAAACATATGTGCGTCTATTTTACATAAAAATATTTGATGCGGGGCCGACCTCAACTTCCTTATTAGAAAGAGAGTCCTATTATGAATGAATCAATACTCATGCTATCACCCTCATATCTTCTAGACATGTATAAAAATATATGGTCTC
Source organism: Viscum album (assembly GCA_963277665.1). Classification (NCBI taxonomy): domain Eukaryota; kingdom Viridiplantae; phylum Streptophyta; class Magnoliopsida; order Santalales; family Viscaceae; genus Viscum; species Viscum album. Next base: position 1,096,686,943 of record OY728139.1, read on the forward strand.
CCCACTATAGGAGTTCCATTTTTGTTTCATCACTAATCAAAATTTATAATATCCATGGATCACACTGAATCTATCACCAAACATTATGGAAGGATGTGGCCAAGACTACTAATCCCAGAGTACCATAAAAATCATAATTTATCACATGTTCCTGGCTCATAGAAAAACCATCCACTACCTTAAAAAGAAAAATAATGGCGAGGTCCACACCCTCAAATAGATTATTGTGTACTAACCACCATATGAATTTCCTTACTAACCCTAAACCACAAAGCTCAATGGATCCCATATCACAAGTACCTCACTCCTCCCAATCCATGATCACTTTACTATAAATACTTGATTTTGATTGACCTAGATTGGCCATTCCACCACACCCGATCCATTTACGATGTCTCCTCTACCAAGTAGGTACATTTCCATTTCTCATAAACTAATATATCTTCCACAAACATTATGATGAATGAACCTTGATCCCAATATGATCACTCAACAGTATAAAATTAAATAGTTTCAATGCATGAACATCATGCACAACCTTATATCACCCTAAAACACAATGATATATGATCTTATACAACCTGATCATTTAAACCCAATTTAATATCACATGAGTCTAACACCATCAAACTAGGATGAAGTACCAAAATCATTGACCATGCTCTATGATATGTCAGTTTATTAAGACAATAACATCCTAGATGATATTATCCAAAATACCTATATTTTGAACATTCCTTGTCCAACCACATGATTAGGCACTATCCGACGTCATTTCAAATTCATGAGTGGGAACCCATTCTTTTACCATGATACCAGGTTCATATATAATATTAATAGAGCCCGTCACTTGATCGGTCCTACCCTCCCAAACCCACCTAGAAACAAAATCACTTTAGGTGCTCCACATTTTAGAAATACAATCTATCCCACATGAATCTCCACAAATCCTCCAAGGGTATCCAAATATACATGGCACTTCATGTTTGATCTAAATCACATCACCTGATCATACTCTTACCATACTAATATTCTTAGGTAATATCCATTTTTAACAAAATATTAAACTACACCTCACATGAAAAAATCAAAATGAAAACATATAGGCTTTTTTTACATCTAAGGTACTCATAATCTGAGCTAACCCCTCACATGGGTTTCCATTATAAGAATAACTAGTAATTAGCTCACCAAACACTAAGTAACATCTTATGGTCATTAGGATTTCTCACCCAACCCACATGTAAATTCTCAAGGATGGTCATAGATAAGAATATGTCATCCATACATCCATATCAAATTTATCATGAAATCAAATATGCCCAAAATTCTACTCAAGGGTATCATATATATAATAAGCATCACAAGTCAGATCATCCTCCCATAAGGGAACTGATTCTCATTAATAATCTATATACAAGAATTCCACATGATAATCATGATCTCATCAGTCATGAATTATATATATACTTAATGAAATCATCATAAATGATATGTATCAGGTATCCATAATCATATGGTTTGGTTAAGTAGAGTTACAATACAAGATGTATGGGGAAACACCATATAGGATGTTATTAACACTTTAAATAACTGAAACTTTAAAATAATCAACCATAAGGGTTCCATACCTAAATCATTGAATTCCTTTATTGACCTATGAGGGTTATCACATGTAAAATACTAGAGGTACTCTATCATAATCATCAAATAGATTCTCACCATAGATCCTCATGACCATTCATATGAAGGAAATATATATACATGGGATTCTTACAGATTATAATTCCTCCAAGAACTTATATAGTAAAATTCCCCATGAAAAGTCTCTAAAAAATTAAATTTCTAGGACTCTTGTCAGTAACATAATAACACACTAGATGACCTATATGTCATGTGAATCCTAAATTTTGAATCATGATTCATGAGATGCCCCTTACCTTTATATTCGAATATCTAAATCCAGAATAAATAATAAATGAAAACATTATGTGTGTCACATGAAGTGAAAATAATATAACTATAACATATCATGTTATGAATAGAAATCCCAATCCCATGATAAACTAGAATTACTACCAAAATAGGTGTTCAATATGAACTATATTAGTATAAATCATAGGTTCTAACACATTCCTATATCTTCTAGCCACAATATCCCATGTAGTAATAAAAAAGAAAAATGAAATATTACACCATTTTGTAATGTCCTGCTCTGAAGGCCACTTGACTAGTTCCCCAACTCGATTCTCAAAGTGACCTTAGGCATGCCTACCCATACACCAGTGTCTTATGAATAGGTGTGAGGGTCCTCGGAGGTACCATGGAGAGAATATATCCCCTATATTATAGTGTGAAAAACATAAAAATAGAAAAAGAGTAATCATATTAGTAAATAATAAGATCACACTAAATAAATAATTATATCCAACAATAGTAATTGAATTTGGAAGCAATACAGACTCAAAAAATCATCTTGGAATATAATATAGACCACCCATGATTCTAATTGCACACACACACACATACACACATATAAATGGAAAAAAGGAAAATAAAATCACCAGAGGCTCCATCACTATGCTCGAGCCTCACATCCAATCTATAGGTCCTAATAGAACTTCACTAGCTCAAAAAATAGTACCAAGGATCATCAAAAACTATATGTATGAACTAGTGATTGGTCTACTCAAGTACCAATGTGCCATGGTGGACCGACCATGGTATGAGTACAAAACTCAATAGGTAACCACCCACACAACCCCATACATCGCTGGAAATAAAATTATACGTGCATGTGACATGATTAGTAGAGAAAAATAAATAAACTATAAGAAAATAAATAAATATACCATAATAGATCCTCAAGTTCTTGACCTCAATTTACAATCCCTTCTTCATGTAGTTTTGGAGTGTCTCTTAGCACATCAAGATATTGTTCCAACCTTATCAGAACTAATTTACATTCTCAAGATTATGACATGGATAATCCAATAAATATGGCTCAATTTCTTAGTATCTAAGCATGAACAGATCAATAAAAATATCCCATGAAACCTAGTAATATCTCCAAACTCTTGGTATAATAAATGTCTTGAAGCTGATTCCTAGGAATCCTAGTTTATAAATATTCTAAAATATTCTCCATGTTACCATTCCAACAAAAAAATATTATTCTTTCTAGGAATCCTGATCAAGTACAAGTAACATCATTAAGTTTTACTGGTCATATCCTAGGGGTAACCTAGGAATCACATAATTATAATAATTATAATAATTCCTCAAGCCCATACAACTAGATACTTGACATTTTAAGCATATAAGGGACCACATGTGTCCATGGCATCTCATATTGACTCGAGGCTAAATCATGACATCCCATGAATTATTAAGGTGGATCAATTTATGGATCCATGGTTACACACTAGGAATCCGTGATGATGTAATCTCATCAAGTCATATCACATCAGTATCACATGAGGATATAAAGATTGATCCCAAGAAGCACATCTAGGCATCCATGAATACATGATAATAAACTTATGAAAACGTAAATAAATGTCAAGGGTTTGTTGAAGTTCTAGAAACATCACCAATATATATACCCTCTTAGGATTACACATAGAGTATTTATTCTAAAGTGTAAACCATTACCTTATCTCCAAGAAAGCCTAAACACACCTTCTTAGGTTCAGTCTATCATTTGAGAACCTACTAGGGTCCCCTAGGCAGCTATTTAGGAAAGGTGCCCTATTTTGTGTCCCTTAAGACAACACATTCTATAGTAACCCTACACGGTGACACCTTTAAAACATGGTATCATTAGGGTCTAAACCCACCAATTAGAGAAAATCATCCCTTAGTAGTAACCTAATCATTATACGACCTCATGGGACTCACAGGTCAAACCTTAAATGGAATCACTTGGGAGATGGAAGAAAACTCTTATTACATCTTTGGTCATCTCAACCCTGATTAATCCTCTAAGGAATCTCATGTTGGGTCATGCAATAATACAGATTTCCACTCTCAATTTAACACCTTTCTTCCTAAGGGAGGTTTAAGGAACCTAATAAAAAAAGTCTTCTACGGACTTCTAGTTCTAACTTCTAATCAAAATCACACCTCTAATCATCGATGTCCAAAGGTTTCTATACTAAGTCCATCATGATAAATGGGTTCAATGCTTAAAAGTTTAACCCTTAAGAGGTTTTAACCATCCAGGGAATATAACCATATATTAGGACTCATGCATTGGTGGTCGAGATGAGAAATCTTGTTCATGAGGGCCATAGTGGACTTGGAACATTGGTTAGTATATCATCAAATATTTCATATCAATTTAAACTATTCAATTAATTAAAATAGGTTAATGTCCCAATGAAGAGAGGCCTCATATCACACATCACATAATTGTTTTTTTAAAATCCATGGGTTAAACATTAAAAAAATCTACCTCATTCCAAATACTTTTTCATGAAAACACACTTCTTGGAAGCTCCTCCTAAGCCCATATAAGGTCTAACCAAGATCTTACAATTCACCCAACCACTTCTAACCAATGTAAGGCCCAATTTAAGTCAACATGGTCCAAATAAATTAATTATAACATATATAATTGATTGAAAGTTTTATTTTTATAAACTTAAAAGTGACGAAAACTCATTTAATAGCATCATCATTCTGGAAGTGAGACCAACCACCTATGGGAGGTCTGTGCCAGACTTCTGACACTAACCGCAGAAAAATACCCAACCATCATAACCATTTATGTAACTTTTTATCTTAATTTTAAGTAAAAAACATAAGTAAAATAATAGTTAATCAACCCTTCCATGAATCTAAATGAAGAAACATGTAGACATCATTCCAAGACAACCACATTATATGTAGCATGAAATAAAAATTGTCTCAAGATGATTCCACCATACTCTGGTGGAATCATCCCCAAACCCTATCTCAAGAGTAAAAAAATTTATAATGGAAAAGTGTAGATTAATAATAGAGGTTTCCATAGGATAAGACATACCATTTATCACTAGAAAACATCATCAAATGGAACCACAAACAAAGGAGTAATAAAGAAGGAGAATGGGAGGAGAGGGGGATGACCTCTTGTGCCAACATGGAAGGAAGGAGGGATAACCTTCTAAAAACACAATGGGGAAATTGGTAATTTTCTAATTTAAAAAGACCCCTCCTTCTGGATACTGAGACTAGAAGTGGTATAATTACAATGACCAAGACACCAAATTGCCAGTGGCTAGTTAGCCACTAGCTGGTGACTGAAGGCTGCTGTAGATAAGCATCCCGTACGCTCAAACCTTACTTTGAATCTCACAAGGGCTTAAAAACTACCTAATAAACCTTATTATGTTTCTAAAATAACAAATTTAAGGTGATTAAAATCCTATAATTCCAATCGAAACCCCATTTTAAAAACTGTCCCATCAACTATTTTTTAAAATTATCTTGATATTTAGGCACTCATATAGACATGAAGTATTATATTCTTTCCACTATAAAAATTCTCATCCATGAGAAGTCTTATCACAAATTATATCTTCGATTTTTACCCACATAGGTCTTGAATTCTTGAACAAATAATTGTGTCATGCTACTAAATTCCAAATGACATGTTGTAGCTCAATTATGAAACCATTGATCCATTTACTATAACATGAGACACCACTCATAACCACAATTAAAACCATGAGATAATGATTAATCATGCCTGAAAACCCATATACATCATCATTTTGTAACTCAATCCATATTTCAACTTACAGTGTTCCCCATTATGTGACCCAACTCATCATGGCCATTTTAATCCATGTTTCTTCCACCACCATTATATGTTCCTTATAGAATTCATTCTTAGTAGTCCAAAAAATGCTTATTATTGTTCCCAACATAAAAATACTGAACACACATGGGAAAACTATTAAAATTCTAGTACCCATTCTCATTTCCAAATTCTAAACCAAAATAGATGCGTCTCCTCCATCAAAGAAAAACATAAATACAACGACTTCTCCCCCAAAAGCCTAGACCAACTCTCAAAAAATTCCCATAATATCTTAAATAAAATTATTAAAGCAATTTTTATCTCATTACATCCAATCTCATGTATAATTAGGATCTATATTTTCATTAGAATACCATTCTCAAACATACTCCACTTTATGAATCAATGTGCTATCCACAAAATCAATCATCATGACTTAAGGATTGTATGCATCACTAAATCTACCAATCATTATCACTATAGAAAAATTATAAATCCAATTTTGATTCAATGGATAATTACTCAGTCAATAGATTCACTACCCTAATGATAAATAATAAGAATTAAAACATTATCAATCCAAAGAACATTCATATTATCTCAATTTATATCGATCTTGAAGCTGACTCTCAAACTCCACCCATAAATATATCCAAATTTATACCTGAAATTCAAAATGGAATCCAAATGTTGTTAGCTCCAATTTCTCACTAGCATTAAAATTACAAAATTATTTTCTAATGAATAATCCTATACCTTTTATTACCCTTCTCAATTGAGGTCCATTATACCTAAAACCAACATCATTCTTCCCTCAATAGAAGAATCCTTTATATCATATCATTGAATAAAATTAATGATATGTATGTCTCATTCTCTGTCCATCACTGAACATGACAGATGAACATGGCTAAGACAACTAATCACTGATCACCATCGTGAAGAGTAATTTATAACATGACCACAGCTCCGTGAAATTTCATTCTTGGATAAAGCTAAAATCAAATTCATGGAGAGGATTATGACCTTGAATGGTCGATAGTTTTCTTCCCCCCACATATCTTCCCTTATTAATCCTCAAGTGAAACACCTGATGGATCCCATATCACACACTCATTGCTCATCCCTAGTGGTGCTCACCATTCTATAAATACCTAATAAAGATCAAACTACCTCGACTGTGCCACCAAACCTAATCAATTTATTATATCTCCTATACTACAAAGGGTATTTTCCATCTCTCATCAACCTCCCAGAAAACCATTCGCATGGAATCCATAAAGACAAATGACCCTCGGACCCAAGATGGCTACTCATCTATTTCAAATTAAAGTGGTATCATGCATTAAACATGTGTGTCTTCGTAGATATACCTAAAAAACAATGGCCTACAATCCCATACCACCAAATCATTAAAAAATGACTCATGTTCTCATGATTCCTACACCATTGAATATGGTTGAAGTGAAAAAATTAATAACCCTGATCCATGACATTTCAAATTATTAGGAAGCGTATATCCCATATATTCTCATCCAGAATCTTGACATTTTTTCTATGCCCCAAACAACCACATGGATAGCTTCCATCTAACACCATTTTAAAGGCATGAGTATCCATCCATGATCTCATCGCACTACTAAGAGAATATCCAAGATTAACAAGGTTAGCACTCAAATAGTGTTTCCCTTCAGAACCCACCCATAAAACCAAATCACTCAAGGTGATTCATGTTATATATATAAAATTAATCCCATGTTTCACTGCTAAAAACTCTTCTAAGGGTATACACATATGTATGTAAGATCATGATCAATAATAAACCCACCACCTAAGCATACTCTACCCATACCAATTCTCATAGGGCATTTCCATGCCTAATTACATATTAAACAGAACCTCCCATGTAAAAAATCTCAAAGAAATCATATAAACATGCTTCCCACCACTAAGGAACTCATAACATGGGAAAACCCCTCACCCATATTTCCCTCAAAATAATAAATATTGACTGAATCACCAAAACACTAAATCACATCTTACAGCCCCTGAGAATTCTCACATAATCCATAGGTCCGTCTTAAGGATGGTCACAGCTCATGAGATGTAAACCATGCTCCCAAATAAAAAAACATCGAACATGCCCACCCACACACTCACAGGTCTCATATACATAACATGAATCATATTCTAGGTCATATTCACATAAGGGAACTAATTCTCAATGAGAATACATATATAGGATTTAAACTCGATAATATCAATCTCATTAGTATATAATTAAATATATAATTATCAGAATCATCCTAAATGATCAATTTTAGGTATCCCACAATATGGTGGTCCCACTAAGTAGAGTTTTATTCTATGATATATGGGGAAAACACTATATATGTTGGTAGTGTAAATTTAAATAATTGAAAATTTTAAATAATCAACCATAAGGATTATATTACTAAGGAATTGAATGCCTTTACTGTCCTATGAGGGTCACCATATTTCTAATCCTAGAGGGACAATATCGTTGTCGTCAATGAGATTCTCACCATAGATCGGCATGACCAATCATCAGAAGGATATATATACAAAAAAAGTGAATCTAAGTAGAATTATATTGAGAACTTATATGGGAAAACACCATATGAGAAATTAATGACACTTTAAATAACTATTCCTCTCATCAGTGATACAAGCACACACTAGTGGGCCTATATTTCATGTGAATCTTATATGCTGAATCATGGGGAATTTTATGAATATTTGCTCTGAGGAAAAGATCTAAATCTAGAATAAATCATAAATCCAAACATCATGTGTGTGAAATGAAGTGAAAATCATATAAATATAACATCACATATATAGAAAAACAATCTAAAGACCACATTAAGCTGGAAATCCTACCAGAATAGGTGTTGTTATGCACTATTTTTGTATATATTATAGGATCTGACACATTCCAATATGTCCTAGATACCATATCAGAAGTAGTAAGGAAAAAGTTGAATCTTTTAGAGAACTTTACATCATGTTTTAGATCCCACTCAATATGTGTCTCAGTCTCGTTCTCCACATGGCCTCAAGTGCACCTCCCCTTATACTAGAGGCTATCGGTAAGATTCTAGGGTCCAAGGAGGTATCACGGGGAGACTATAACCCCTATATTAGAGTGAAAAATAATAAAAAAAATAGTTAATAATTAACCATAATATTAAATAATTAGATCATTTAGAATTAATAATCATATCCAATAATAATAAATTAATGCTTAAGCAATACAGACTCAAACGACCATATCGACATATAAGATTGACCCCCACCAATATGATACCCCCCACACAGATAAATATAGGATAAAGAAAATAAAAGAGCACCACAGGCTCCTTCAATATGATCGTTCCTCACATACAATATCTAGGTCCCACAAAAACTACACCTGCTTGAACATATAGTACCAAGAGTCATCTTAACCTATACTTGTGAAAAATAAATATGTTTTATCTAGTACCAACATTCCATGGGTATCTAAGTAGGATATGAGTAAAAAAAATAGTATGAAACCTCCAATGTGGTACCATACATAAATTGAAATATAGTGATATATGAATGTAATGTGATTTGTAGATATAAATAAATAAAATACAATAAAATAAAAAAATAGACCACCCTCAATACTCAAGTTCACGACCCCGATCAACTATAACTACTTTTAGAAGTACTAGAATGTCTTTTATTATGTCATGATATCATGCCAATGACATTTAAAAAAGGTACATTCCCAAGATCATGACATGAGAAATATAATATGTATGTATTAATGCCAGAGTATATCACTATAAATGGATTAGGAGACATTTTGGGCATTAGAACCATCTATCCAAACTCTAGGTATAATAAATGGATTAAAGATGATTCCTAATAATCCTGGTTAATAACTAATATAAATGATCCTTCATGTCACCATGATAGTCTATTAGATCCCAAGAATCTTGGGTATCCCGATCAAGTATAAGAAATGTATTTGGTCTTGACTAGCCATATCTGCGGGGTGACATAGGTATCACATAATAATAATAATAATAATAATAATAATAATAATAATTTCATAATCCCACATAATAGAATACTATAAATGATTGGAATCTAATGTAATCTTAGAGCCTAAGTCATCCCATACAAACCCAAATTTAAATATTGACATCCCAAACATTATTCACAAGGTTCAATAGTTGGCTCTATGGATATATGATATAAATCCATGACTATGTCATGTCATCACATAATATCTCATTTATATCACATGAGGCTCTAAAAACAGATACTAGGAAGCATATATAGGGATCCAAAAATGTATCATAATAAATAAATGAAAGCATAAATAAATTTCAAGGGTTGGATGAATTCCTAGACCAATTACCACTATCAAAATCCCCTTGGTCTTACACACATGGTATGGGTTATGAGGTAACGACCATTACCTTCTCTCTATCCAAGCCCAAACACACCCACATAAAGTAATTCTATCATCGAGACAACTACTAGGGTCCCCTAGGTCTCTATATATGAGATTTTCCTGAAATGGGATCCCTAAAGTCAACAAATAGAAGTGGAAACCTATTTGGGGTCCCCTATAGAACATATATCACTAGGGTCCAAAACCGTCCACTTTGTGAAACTTATCCATAAATAGTACACTAATCATAGTACAACCTCATGGTACTCATGAGCCATGTTTTTTCAACATAATTTGAGATATTGAATAATTCTCTTCTCACATCTTAGGTAATCTAAACCCAAGTTAACACTCTAAGGAATCTCAGGATGTTTCATGGACTACTGATACCAATCTACCTAAATTCACCACATCCCTTTCTATGGGATATTTATGGAACCTACTGAATAGGTCCTCTAAGGACTACTAGGGCCATGGTCACTAATCAAACTCACACCTCTATTCAGAGGTCTCTAAAGGTTCATACCCTAAGGTTATCATGATTAATTGGTTAAACCCATTAAATCTATAACCATTGATATGGTTCAACTATCCAGGTAATATAAACATAAACCAAGACCCAACCTTCAATGGAATATGCTATAAATACTATGCACAAGGACCTTAGCAGCCATGGAACTTTGTTTAGTTTATCCTCAAGCATTTCATTTCCATTTAAACAATTTAGTTAACTAAAATAGGCCAAAAGAATAATGTGGAAAGGTTTCATATTACATGAAATATAAAAATATTCTGAAAATACATAGGGTATGTATGTGAGGACACCTATATCATTATTAAGCCTTTTTGTTTTAAACATATGGATTGGAAGCTCTTTGTAATCATGACTAAGGTCCAAACAAGATCATCTAACTCACCCAGCCACATAAAACCCACTCAAGGCCCTATTTCAACCCAAAAAATCCAAAAACACTAATTATTACATTTATAATTTCTTGATAAGATTTATTTTAATAGTTAAATAAGCACTGGGAACTTATTATATTTTCTTTCCATTCTATATCCGAGACCGAAAACCCCTGGGTGATCCATGTCACACCTCAAGCACTAACATGATAAAAATCCCTAACTAGTGGAACAATTTATAGTAATAATTTATTTTTATTTTAATTTATAACCTTATATAAAATAGAGGTGTGACATATATTTAACAAATAATTGAGAAAAATGTGACAATGTTATCTGAATACAATATATTTCTAAGAAGTATAAAATCCTGATCATCTTGGGATGATTCCGCCATACTCTAGAAGAATTTTCCATGAAACCTATCTCGTGAGAAATGAAATTTTGAGTGGAAAAAAGGATATGATGAATACAAGTTTCTAGAGGTGAATCCATACCACATATTTATAGAAACATTCATCAAAAGTAACTATAAAGAAAGGGTAAGGAAAAAGGAGAAGGGACAGAGAGAGGGTTGGCCGTTCACACAAACATTGAATGAAGAAGTGACCCCCTTCTAAAAACTGGAGGGACAAAATTAGTAATTTTCTACATTAAAAAGAACCAATTAGATAGATTATATTGGGACATTGACTAACCCGTGAGCCTAGTAGTGGTAGAAGGACACTAGCTAGCTGATGGCTACAGGCTACTGCAACCAAGTAGTCATACTACCCAACCCTTCCTCTAATGCTAACCTGAGCCTCCAGACTACCTACCAAATCATTTTTATCATAAAAAAACACATTTATGGTTTTAAAACTCCCAGAATACCATTATGAAACCTGGTTAAAAACTGTCATTTCCTATAAAAAATCAAAAATTTAAAAATTCTCTTGAAATTCATACACTAGTACAGACATGAGGTATTATGAAATTTACCCATGAATATAAAGGGTCCTTCACCACTTTACACACTTATCTCAATCATAAAACTCCCATAATCACATGGGATAGATATTCCCTTCCCCTACTATAATCCCAACTTATGTTCATCTAATTCCAATGGTTTTCAAGTAAAATCCCTCTTTTTCTTACTATATTCTATTATCCTTTCATTTATATTTCATTTCTCATAGTTTTCTATTTTATTTGGAACCCTAAATTTATGTGTTACCTAGGGTTTGGGTTCAATATGGTTCTAACCTATTACTTTTTCCTCATATGGATTGTAATGGATGTTTCCTTACTTATCTAAGTGATATCCATTTAAGGTGACACATTCTAGATTGATTTCAACTCTTTTGAAGTTGTTTTTTTTAAATTTATTTATTTTGGAATTTAATGTATGGTTGAGTTTTATAAATCATTTTTTTCAAGTAGTCCCATATGCGATATGTATATGACGTTTCTATTTTTTTTCTGTATTCTTAGTCTTGGTATAAGGGGTTTATCTTATGAATTTCATTTTTCATTTTTAAAGAAAATGTTTTCATATACCATGAGTTTTGTGAAACTCCTAAGAGTGTTTATAAGTTAAATTGGTGTAATGGAGGGATTTGACATTGTTTTAAGATGTTTATTTATATTTAAGGGGTGTGATTTTTTAAGGGTGGTTTCAAATAAGTTTTTTAAAGAATATATTTTCAATGGAATATGTCACATTAAAGGCCCATCTAGAAAATTATGAATTAAATGATTTATCTCTAGTGGAACCCTCATTTATTAGCCCTTGCTGATTCACCCATTTGTGGATGGTTTATCTATATATTATGGATGAATGATATTAAAATGGGTATATTCTATAAAATGAACCCATGGGGTGTTAACCGAGTGGTACCCGCTGGTTGTACCCTAGGCTCTCCGTGGGAACTGGCATAGGCTCGAGTCCCGCCAAACACAGACACTGTGCATATTATGCACAGGGAGATTCAAAGCCATTTCTTAGATGGAGAGCATAGAGTGCACCTTGGCTTGGTCGGGGGCCCCTACTGGGAGTCGGTGTTAGCAACCCACATTTTTCCCATGGGGTGTTAGCCGTGTTGTACCCGCTGGTTGTACCCCTTGCTCTCCATGGGAACTGGCCTAGGCTCGAGTCCCTCCAGACTCGTACACTATGCGTATTATTCATAGGGCGATTCAAATCCATTGCTTAGATAGGGAGTGTGGAGTGAACCTAGGCTTGGTCAGGGCCCCCCGCTGGGAGTTGGTGTTTGCAACCCACATTTTAAGCACATGACCCTCAGCCTGGTTGGTGAGGACTCTTAAGTGCATCTAGGTGACTCGGTATTAAATCCAGGTGGAGGCACAATTTTTGGTACTGTAGAAGTAATGTAGCGGGAACTGTGTAGTACTGTAGCAGGTACTATAGTGGGGCAGTAGTAGGCAGTATTTGGCACTATAGTAGCGGAGAAGTTTCCCCCGTTTGGGCATTCGGGCCACCGTTTTGGTCCCCAAGTCCTTTAAGGCCTTCAGGCCACCCAATCGTTCGTGCTAGTAAGACCTTTTGGCCACCTCAAGGCCTTCGGGCCACCTTTAGTGCAAATACAAACCAGAATACCTACAAGGAACAAGCTCTATAGAAGGATGAGCAAAGAGATTTCACCACAGAAGAAGCTACACAGATTATAAGAATGAGAGGGTATGGAACCTGCCATCGGGACATGCTTGTGCATGCATGGGATAGCCTATAAGAACAACCATGTGAAGGTAGAGAGCTGATTTCACGATGAATATGCTGGGAGGAGTAGTTCCAAGTATTTAGTCTGTGTTGTGTGTAATGTTTGAAGCCTACGGGCAATGAATTCCTCTAAGGCCTATAAGTCCATGTAATACATATGACTATGGGCATTGTAAGGGTTCCACCTTACCCCTTGAAAGGTAGATTATCAAAAATCAATAAAAAATGAAGGCCTTCGGGCCATTGGATGGTATATTCTAAGAAATGTTGAAATAGGTGAGGGATAGTTATTTCTTATGTATTGTTTGTTGATCTTGGTTTTCATGTTCACTCACCTCCACTATGATTTGGTCATTGGAACAAAGGTACTATTTTGGGGATCTATTTTTATGATACACTAGATGGTTCACATACCACTAGTGTCCCCTCTAGAATAAAATAGGTCTAGGTGGGGGGAGGGGGGGTTCCATATTAATGAGACCAATGTATGATATTATGTGGTCTGTGTAGTGTATTTATCATATGTTGATAGTTAATCCAACTTTAGTTTAGTAAATTTGGGATGTGTATAACATTAGGCCATAGGGTAAATCCCATTACAGACTTATTTCTTGATTAGTGGTATATATAAGCTATTCCTATAATATGATATCTTGTATTCCCTTGGATGTATTACTTACAAATAATTATTCTTTTATATTCATATTTCTTATCTTTGGACCTGTGGTTTTGACCTTATAACATGATTTACCCATTTTTTTGGTTTTTTTCTTTTTCAAGGGGTTTGAGATATTTTTAGGAAAACCATATTGAATAAAAGATTCTAATTTTATATTTTTAACATGGTTTAAACATGGTGGCTTGGATAATGATGGTTTAGAATGAGGGAACATTTTCAAGGTGAATGTTTTCATTTAAATGAAACAAAAAAAACAAATTTTTATAAAATGGTGGTGAAATTTATATTTCTTTTTAGGTGATTTTGTTTGAAAAGAATAATTTATAATTGTATTTCCAATTAGTATTCATGAATTTACTTATGAAATAAACTCCATAGAATTGATGTGTGGAGACATACTAGGTAGTTTATCTTATGATTAAATATTTAAGTTTCTAGGTTCCACCTTTAAAATGATCATATATTTCTTCTTTTTCGATCTGTGAGTGGGGGATATGGTGAGAAACCTGAGGTTTCATAGAGGAGACCAGGTGATGTTGGTTTGTTATATTATTTTTTATGGGATGTTTTATCATCTAACTCAACCTGGTGTATTTTTGTTTCTACTTTTGATGTATTTTAGTTTTTAAATTTGGATGTATTTATTTTAGGTGTTGTTTAATGTTATAGAAATGTGTTGGATCACTATTGTTGGTTATAAATCATTTAAATTGGTAATTTTTTAATTTACTAATGTTATATGTACATCCAATGTATGGATGATATATTAATAACTTTGGTTCAAAGATTTACTATACAGGTAAACTTTTATTTGATGGTGAAATCATTGCTAATGTGTTTTATTTGATATCTAGGAACTTATTTCCAAGCAATGAGAATTGAGAATGGCCCTCAGGACCAGTGTTTATATAGGTTGGGTGTCAGTTTAGGTAGTATCCCAACCCGTCATTAGAAATGGTATCAGTGTATAGTTTCTTTAAAGGGGGCCTAGGTTATTGAGTAACCCTCTTGTTATTTTGTGCAGGTCATGGTAGCATGAATATTAGGATCCTCATGATTTGATAGATAAATGTGGGATGAATCTAAATAGATCTTTCCTATCCCGATCATCAATTTTCCATGGTTAGTTAGGTTTTTAATTATAAATTATATTTCATTCTTAATTGTTTTCATTGTATTTTAAATAGAATGATGATATTTTGATCCATTTTGAGCATGCTAACAATTTTGGGGGAACCTCCTTGGTTTTAGGATAAAAATAAATGTTAACATGAGCTACATGGTTAGATAAAATAGTATATAAAAATATGTTGTTCCTTTTTTCTTGGGTGTACCATCTTTACAGACCCATTTCATGGTTGGAATATGGTTTCCCAACCTGTGTGGCCAAACTATTCATATCCCCATTTCTTTCTCAATTTAGTTGTTTTGAATATTTTTAATTCAATGATTCTCCTGAAGTGGTTATAAATTGTTAGAGGTTAAATAAAGGGAGTCTTGATGACATTTGGATATTTTTTAATGGATATTTTTTGATGGACTATGTTTCTATTTGTTTTCATTTGTTTATAAATAGTTTGTTTTGTGGGAAAGGGAGAGTTTTGTAAGATGCTCAATTTAATTTTTTTTTCAAATGGGTGGTTTAAAAGAAATAATAAATTTTTACTATTTTTAAATAAATGTTTTGAAAAGTGGATGATTTCATTATGGTGTTTATAATGATTTTTATGAAAGGAAACTCAGTTTTTTATCCAAATACTAGGAAATGAATTTAATTAACTTAGAAATTATTTTAAATGATGATTTAAATTCAAAATGGTTTCATTGAGTTTTTAAATGAGGAGGCATGTTTGACCAAGGTTATTTTGTTTTCAAAGAGGGGTATATTTATTTTTAAAGTGCATGAATCAGTGGAGTGTTGTCTCATCATTCCATGTTAGATTTTGGTGATATTAAAGGGGAAGGGTTCCTTTCATAGTATGGAACAAGATTTTTTTTATTTATGTTTTTGTATTTATTCTATAGTTATGATGGAATTGTTTTATTTATATTCTAGGGAATGAAATAATGATGTTAATGTATTGTGTTAGTTATTGTATTACTTGAAGAATAGTTGTAAAATAAATTAAAAGGACCACTATCTAGGATGATCCTCTTGGTGGATCCTCTACTTGCTTCAAAGGCGTTCCTTTAGTTCTAGAATCTACATAGTCACTGAATAGATTGGTGGAATTAGAAACCTTTCTACCAACATAACCTATTTAAAACATCTTACATAGTCATCAAAACTCTTTCTATGGTAATAAAGGTTTGAATAAAGTGATGGCGTGGTTATAAAGGACTGAAGGAATCCTAAATTATCTCATAACACTTGATACTTTTTGTAACACCCCAGGTAAATAAAGAATATGACATTTTTATATTTATCCATATTAGTGAATAAAATATTAATATTACTTTAAAGGGGATGTTATGCTCTATGGCGTACCCAATACACAACAACGAGTTTCTTGGGAATCTTACGTTGCACTCTAATAATAAAATAATATTATTTTAAATGGTAGTTAATGCCTAGCCGTTTTAATGGCGAGAATGAACCGAACTAACTACAAAATGATTATATATGTTTGTAAAATATTTTTACTCTTTACAATAAATGATAGAGGATTAAAAATGTGAATGAATCCAATTTTAAGCATAGACAGTCTAATATTCTTTAAAAGGTCGATTAACCGCCTTTTGATGGAGAACCTCTTTTAAATCCACTTTTTGATAATTTAATGTGTTATATTTGACAAAATAAAATTCTTATTTAGAATCGGGACATCAAAATTTACTTTGTTTAAATTTTTGGTATCTTTCTAATAAAGGTCATTTTTTAATGAATAGTGAAAAATGTTGTATTTTAATTCAAAACCGCTTTTTAATCTAGTTTATTTATATGATAATATTAACTTTTGGATTGTTTTTTTAGTAAAATTAGAATATATTTTTACCATTTAATGCAATAGTGGCCATTGGAATTACTTTCACTTTGAAATTGGACTTAAACTAGTGTCAATCTTTTGATACTTATTGTTTCATAAAAACACGCTATTTGCTCTGACTGCGGGAATTAATTATAATATTAATTAATGCAACTTCTATGTTATTAATTTGGTAAAATAGACATCATTTTTGAATTCGGAATATCAAATATAGCTTAGGGTGAATTTTTGGTATTTTTCCGAAAATCTCCAATTTTTTATGAATAGTGAAACCACAAAGTGGTGGTTACAAAATTTGATTTTTTGTTTAAATGGGAATTTACCACTTCTGTGATTTGAATTTCAAAAATCCAATTTAAATGATTTTAATTGTTAAGTAAAATGTGGTTCAATGGGATGAAAATAATTTTTGATGAAAATTAACTTTTAAGTTTTATTAATCGCGATTAAAGGTAATTAGTGTGATTTAAGGTAAAAATGATATTATAATAAAATGAAAATATCTTGACACTTGTCCTAACCCTATTTTATGAGTTATGTCTGACCAAGAAAACCCATGTGTCTATTTTTCATACCCCATGGAGCCACTTGGGTTTGATAATGACATTTATGCCTTTTATTTAAAGTTAAAATAAAAATGTCACAAACATGATTTGTTTTACTAAAACAATTTTTACATGTGATTATACAAGTCATAATTTTGACTATAAAAATTCATTGTAAATATAAAAATATTTCCTACATCATAGTATTTTTTTTATAATTTTTAGACATTAAATAAATTAAATTCTTTATGACATCATGATGATGCAGCGATGGCCTCATTATTTAACGATTTAAATAAAATGGAAAGACAATGCAACATCTAGGACCTAAACCTGTCAAAAACCTATTGGATGGGTGGATTTCAAACCCTTATCACCTTATCCTTGAAACAAAACAATGTGGGACCATTTAAATCCGAATACCATTTGAAAATAAAGTAACATTTTATACTTTTCCAAGAGTGGCCCTCCTCTCCTCTTATAAAAGGCCCCCACCTCTACCACCTTACCCACACCTCTCAAACCTTTGGTTCGGCCAAGCTCTGATCATTTTTTCTCTACACATACCTATTCTCATCCTAGAAGCCTTAACTTAGGCAGGAAGCTCTTCAAGAAACCCTTTTGGTTCAAACCAAAGTGAGTTACCCAATTTTAAGGGAACGTCTTCACTTGTGCTCTTTTGTTTTATTTTGCTTCTCCAACCCCCTAAACACTTTTTATTCATTTATTTTGTAACGAAACCAATATATTAAATATACTAGGATGTTTTTATAATAAGTATTAGAGCTACACTTACACACACCTTCATCTAATGGTCAAATAACATACAGTTTCTATGGATGGAGAATTTCTGCCTCACGAAACTATGATTGTTCAACACTCATATAACACCTTCAAAGGTGTCCATTAATATGTAACTATGTTTATATATGATATATAATATTTTTATGTTTTACGTAATCTTATGTATTTTTCATTTTTGGAATACCTTTATGGCTTCCATTATGGGTATACGCGATATCTTCATTTTAGGAAGTGCGGACTACCGCCCCCCTCAAAGTGATTTGATTCGTTAATGCCATATGTGGGATGTATAAAGGATGGATTTAAAGTTATTATATATGATTTTATACTGGAATTATAATATACCTTTATATCATTATTGTTTTCTTTCCATTAAAGTATGAGATAGAAATGAAAACAGCGTTCATGCGTACGTACGGCTTACCGTCTCCATGAACGGTGCATTTCATTTCTTATCCTCAAATGTAATGTACTATTATAAGTACATATAATGGATATATATGATGTATGATACATATAAAGGAATAATATAATTCTGGAATTAAAAATATACATATCTCTCATTTAGTTTTAATTCCATTAATATGACATAGAAATGAAAGTAGCGTTCATGCGTACGTACGGCTTACCGTCTCCATGAACGGTGCATTTCATTTCTTACCTCTAAATGATTATGTAATATTATAAATACATTTATATGATGGATATATATGATATATATGATATCCAAATCATTAATATCATTATTGAGATAATGGATATTTGACTACGTGAACAACTTGTAAATATAAGAGGTTCACTTTTGACTTAAGTACCAAATAACGACAAAACAACTGTTATTAACTTAAATGATTACATAATGTTCATGAAATGGTAATAAGTGATATAAAATGTATAATTAACTTTAAAAAGGTTCTTATGGAAGTATAAATTGACTCAAGTTTATTATTCAGGAGATTAAAGAATGATCGAGTCAAGTCGGACCCGAGGTAAGGGATCCTACTCCTCTCTTTCTTTTTAAGTACGCTCTTTTATGTAATTCATTTTAATGATCATATTTCTTGTTATTGGGATGTTATTTTATATTACTATTACTGTAATTTTTATGTTCATATGATGAGAGACCCTATTCTCTCTCATTAATTCAGTTTGGAAGTTTTGAGTGGCGCCGTTAGGCTGCCGAATTTTCGTAAGAGATCTAACCCCTCTCTTTATTTTTAAGTACTATCCTTTATAATACTCCTTTTAAGATCCTATTTGTTATGATAGGGGATGTTATTTTATATTCCTCTTTCTGTATATTTTATTGTAATATTATGAGAGACCATATTTGATCTCATCAATCCATTTTTGGAAGTTTTAAGTGGCGCTGTTAGGCTGCCGAGTTTTCGTAAGGGATTTTTCATCTCAATTTTATTCCCATGAGATTTATGATACATTCTCCACAATTTCCTTTGAGTGGTGTATGTACTGCCCATTATTTTACTCATTGTGTAATATAATTTCATTTACGAGTATTTACATCAATTTTGTATTGTCCTTCTTTCACGGGGTGTATGTTTCGAAATATACCCATGTCGGTAAGGGAACCTTTCACCCCTCTCTTTTTAAAATACTTATTTTGTTATGTCTTTTAATTCACATACTATTATGTTGGGATATGTTCTTCTATATCCTTATTTATGTAAATTTTATTTCCAAGTGATGAGATCCCCTTTATCTCTCTCATCAACCCTTTTTGTAAAATTTTATGTGACGTCGTTAGGCTGTCAAATTTTACCAAGTGAACTTCTTAACCCAATTTCGATTTCTTTGGGTTCAACATGTAGTTATTGAATATGTCATCCTTTGAATATGTGTGAATAACCTTTGATTGTTTTAAACTTAATATCCACTTATATTGGGTGTATTTATATTTGTCACACATAATTATGAGATTGATTTATCCTTAATTTAAGGATACCTTCTTTATAATGGATTTCATCTCATTTTACATTTCTTTTAAGACTTCATTGTTGTTATGCACCAATTCACTCTTATATGGTGTGTATAATGTCCTTTGACATATTATATAATGAATCCCTTTATTCTCATGATATTATAAAGTTCGGATTAAATTTTATTCCGCTATTATTTGTATTCAAGAGTCTCTCATTTTGTTAAAAACTCTTTAACAAAAATATCGTTTTAAATGTTGTAAAGATTTATTATTCTAAATCATTATCTTTAATGTCCATGTTTTTGAAATGGTTTTCAGTATTTATTTATATGGATATTAATGTTTTAAAATTATAATTCCATTAAAAGCTTCAAAGTGGTATGGGACACTTTGATTCAAAAATCTCTTTTAAATGGTTTTTGAAAATAGATTGATTAATTCAATATATGGGAATTACTTATTGTGATTACAAATGAAATGTTGTTATTGAAATGTTTATATTTTCAATATTTTATGTGTAACTATGGTACTTGGACATTTTATGGGTGGTTACGTGATAAACCATATGACGGGTGGTGCCATGAATACCAGGACGGGTGGTTACGTTATAACCTCCAATGCATTGGGTATGGAAGTCGGCCGTATGGATATTCCATTTAGTATGTATGGAAGTTGGCCGAATGGCTATTCCATTAAGTGACATGTGTGGAAGTCGACCTTAATTTTATTCCAGTTAAGTATGTTTATTTCCCAAGTTACCTTTATATGTTATGTGATCTTTATAAGGGTTTTATGCTAATCTTTTGGTTACAGAAAGGTAATTAATGAAATTTTATTCAGTGAAGAGTTTTTACTACTTCGAAAAGGTGAAAAGTATTACTTTGATAAAGTATACATGGTTTACTTGTTGTTTTGAAAAACTAATAGTTTTCATTCTTTGTGTATCCCTTACTAAGCTTTTTATGCTCATCTAAAGTTTTTGAAATGTTTTTCACAAAACTTAACGTGGAATAGGGTCAAGGATGGGATCAAGGGAAAGTCATGCTACCTAAAACATGGAACTAGACATGTTTATTTTTAAGAGTTTTTTTATTTTATGGAAATTTAGTAGAAGTGACTACTTTGTAATCTTTTGAGATGTAATAGTTATGTCCTAATTCTCTAAAACTCTAAACCTAAAAAGATCCTCAATGTGAATTATTCATTTAATTCAATATTAAGTAAGTTTTAAGGCTGGGGCCTTATAGTTGGTATCAGAGGTCGGTTTAGATAACTTTAGAGGTTAGGGTATCCTCTAAGCATAAGTGACATTACAATAATGGTTAGGATTTCAGAAAGAGTCCTTCTTTTAGATAAAGTGAATGAGTAAGTATATATTAGTGTTTATCTTCCTCATTAGTACATGATGGTTTTGTTGATATAATCACACTGACATTTCTATTTTTAGTGAATGGATGGATCTAGCAGGCACCAAAGAGACAACAGGTTTGAAGGAAACTGTGGTGGTTCTCTAATTAAGATACTAGATAAAATGGGGGATTCAATGAGGAAACTCGTGGTTGTTCTAAACCAACTATCAAAGAGTCATGATCAACCACTTGAACCTTGGTATGTTCTATAATGCATCATGTATGAGATGACCAATCGATGTAGAAGTTCAGGTAATAATTATAAAGGTTTCCATTAGAGTTTATATGATCCTTACTTTGGAGGTAATTATGGGTTATTATATGATATGATGGAAAGTGAAAGTCATGAGATAAAATTGAGGTTGAATTACATTATGGTTATTTTTGAAGATTTTATCTCGTTTTGGGGAATGTTTTAATAATTATGTAGTTTTGGAAAAAGGACAACACGCAAACCATGTGACAACCCGTCGCGTCAGACAAGGCTGCGGGAATCAAACCCGCAACCAAAGTGCAATGGGTATTTATCGCCGACCACTGGACTACGTGAAGTTCCTGGTTAGTTTGACTAATTATTTTTAGTTAAATGATTTTATGAATTAAGAGTATGTTGATTTTGGGATATCTATGTAAATTTATTAACCTATCATGGAGGATATGTGATTAGGTTAATTACTTTCCAATACAAGACATTAAGAGAAAATGATGTTGTATGGAGATAAATGTTACGATTTAACTTGGAAGACTATGTGACTAAATCCTTCAAATATTTCGGTTTCAATATTAGTTTGGTTTACTTTGAAGAATTTTATGGACAAATTTTTTATCGAATGGTCCTCGTTGAACTTTGGGTTTTGTTGGACAAATTTTGGAGATTAAGAATATATTTTTCTTTTTATAAAGGGTTATCCTTTTCTGGATTATCTGATCTTGTACTAACCTTTTTGGTTTTGGTTTTGGTTAGAGTCTAAATACATGGGAAGTGTATTGTTATCTTTTTTGGATTAGGTGATTCTCTATAAATTGATTATAGTACTCTTAATGCGAACAAGTCTTCCTAAATACCCATCTTTTGGAGAAAATATGAGTTTGATGAAGGAATCTAGTAAAAGTTGGAAGTCTACGTGACAAGTAAGTATGTTTCATTATGATTTAGTTAAGATCAAAAATAAATTCCTCAATGAAGAGTAACTTAAAACAAAAAGGTTGTCTGTTAACTTTTCCCACTGGGGAATCGAATACCGTTTAACCCATCACATGTTTGTGATTTTCTTGTGGTTAACTTTCTCCTAAACATGTTTTCTATCACTCTCCATCAGAACATCACCCTATGTTTTCTCCTCCATGTCCATGTTTTCGTACATGGAATCCTAGAATGGGTTAACTCAGGTGACCACTGTACTTATCTTTCTTTATTTTAAAGTGATTGTTTTACCGACTCTTGTTCCGATGTGGGACTTTCAAGGATGTTTTCAAGCTCAATTTTAAAATTGTGAGGACGCAATTCCCAAAAGAGGGGAAGGATGTAACACCCCAGGTAAATAAAGAATATGACATTTTTATATTTATCCATATTTGTGAATAAAATATTAATATTACTTTAAAGGGGATGTTATGCTCGATGGCGTACCCAATACGCAATAACGAGTTTCTTGGGAATCTTATGTTGCACTCTAATAATAAAATAATATTATTTTAAATGGTAGTTAATGCCAAGCCGTTTTAATGGCGGGAATGAACATAACTAACTAAAAAATGATTATATATTTTTTTCAAATACTTTTACTCTTTACAATAAATGATAGAGGATTAAAAATGCGAATGAATCCAATTTTAAGCGTAGGCAGTCTAATATTCTTTAAAAGGTCGATTAACCGCCTTTTGATGGCGAACCTCTTTTAAATCCACTTTTTGACAATTTTATGTGTTATATTTGACAAAATATAATTCTTATTTAGAATAGGGACATCAAAATTTACTTTGTTTAAAATTTTGGTATCTTTCTGATAAAGTTCATTTTTAATGAATAATAAAAAATGTTGTATTTTAATTCAAAACCGCTTTTTAATCTAGTTTATTTATATGATTAGATTATCTTTTGGATTGTTTTTTAGTAAAATTAGAATATATTTTTACCATTTAATCCAATAGTGGTCATTGGAATTAATTTCACTTTGAAATTGGACTTAAACTAGTGTCAATCTTTTGATACTTATTGTTTCATAAAAACACACTATTTGCTCTGACTGCGGGAATTAATTATAAAAGTAATTAATTCAAATTCTATGTTATTAATTTGGTAAAATAGACATCATTTTTGAATTCGGAATATCAAATATATCTTAGGGTAAATTTTTGGTATTTTTCTGAAAATCTCCAATTTTTGATGAATAGTGAAACCACAAAGTGGTGGTTACAAAATTTGATTTTTCATTTAAATGGGACTTTAACACTTCTGTGATTTGAATTTCAAAAATCCAATTTAAATGATTTTAATTGTTAAGTAAAATGTGGTTCAATGGGATGAAAATAATTTTTGATGAAAAGTAACTTTTAAGTTTTATTAATCACGATTAAAGGTAATTAGTGTGATTTAAGGTACAAATGATATTATATTAAAATGAAAATATCTTGACACTTGTCCTAACCCTATTGGATGAGTTATGGACGACCAAGACAACCCATGGGTCGATTTTTGGTACCCCATGGTGCCACTTGGGTTTGATAATGACATTTATGCCTTTTATTTAAAGTTAAAATAAAAATGTCACAAACATGATTTGTTTTACTAAAACAATTTTTACATGTGGTTATACAAGTCAGAATTTTGACTATAAATAGTAATTGGAAATATAAAAAGATTTCCTACATCATAGTATCTTTTATATAATTTTTAGACATTAAATAAATTAAATTATTTATGACATCATGATGATGCAACGATGACCTCATTATTTAACGCTTTAAATAAAATGGAAAGATAATGCAAAATCTAGGACCTACAAATGTCAAAAACCTATGGGATGTGTGGATTTCAAACCCTTATCACCTTATCTTTGAAACACATCAACGTGGGACCATTTAAATCTGAATACCATTTGAAAATAAAGTAACATTTTATACTTTTCCAAGAGTGCCCCTCCTCTCCTCTTATAAAAGGCCCCCACCTCTACCACCTTACCCACACCTCTCAAACCTTTGGTTTGGCCAAGATCTGATCATTTTGTCTCTCCACATCCCTCTACTCATCCTAGAAGCCTTAACTTAGGCAGGAATCTCTTCAATAAACCTTTTTGGTTCAAACCAAAGGGAGTTACCCAATTTTAAGGTAACGTCTTTACTTGTGCTATTTGGTTTTATTTTGCTTCTCCAACCCACTAAACTCTTTTTATTCATTTATTTTGTATCAACTCCAGTATATTCAATATACTAGGATGTTTTTATAATAATTATTCGAGCTAAACTTTCACACACCTTCATCTAATGGTCAAAGAACATACAATTTTTGTGGATGGCGAATTTCTGCCTCACGAAACGATGATTGTTCAACACTCATATAACACCTTCAAAGGTGGAAATTAATATGTCACTATGTTTAT
Source organism: Viscum album (assembly GCA_963277665.1). NCBI lineage: Eukaryota > Viridiplantae > Streptophyta > Magnoliopsida > Santalales > Viscaceae > Viscum > Viscum album. The sequence continues at coordinate 1,096,712,768 of OY728139.1, forward strand.
ATATGATATATAATATTTTTATGTTTTACTTAAGCTTCTTTATTTTTCATTTGTGGCATTCCTTTATGGCTTCCATTATGGGTATACGCGATATCTTCATTTTAGGAAGTGCGGACTACCGCCCCCTCAAAGTTATTTGATTCGTTAATGCCATATGTGGGATGTATAAAGGATGGATTTAAAGTTATTATATATGATTTCATAATGGAATTATAATATACCTTTATATCATTATTTTTTTCTTTGCATTAAAGTATGAGATAGAAATGAAAACAGCATTCATGCGTACGTACGGCTTACCGTCTCCATGAACGGTGCATTTCATTTCTTATCCTCAAATGTAATGTACTATTATAAGTACATATAATGGATATATATGATGAATGATACATCTAAAAGATGAATATAATTCTGTAATTAAAAATATACACATCTCTCATTTAGTTTTAATTCCATTAATATGACATAGAAATGAAAGTAGCGTTCATGCGTACATACGGATTACCGTCTCCATGAACGGTGCATTTCATTTATTACCTCTAAATGATTATGTAATATTATAAATACATGTATATGCTGTATATATATGATATATATGATATCCAAATCATTAATATCATTATTGAGATAATGGATATTTGACTACGTGAACAACTTGTAAATATAAGAGGTTCACTTTTGACTTAAGTACCAAATAACGACAAAACAACCATTATTAACTTAAATGATTACATAATGTTCATGACATGGTAATAAGTGATATAAAAGGAATAATGAACTTTAAAAATGTTCTTATGGAATTAGAAATTAACTCATGTTTATTATTCAGGAGATTAAAGAACGATCGAGTCAAGTTGGACCCGAGGTAAGGGATCCTACTCCTCTCTTTCTTTTTAAGTACGCTCTTTTATGTAATTCCTTTTAAAGAACATATTTCTTGTTATTGGGATGTTATTTTATATTAATCTTACTATAATTTTTATGTTCATATGATGAGATACCCTATTCTCTCTCATCAATCTAGTTTGGAAGTTTTGAGTGGCGGTGTTAGGCTGCCGAATTTTCGTAAGAGATCTAACCTCTATCTTTCATTTTAAGTACTCTCCTTTATGTTACTCCTTTTAAGATCCTCTTTGTTATGATGGGGGATGTTCTTTTATATTCCTATTGATGTAAATTTTATTTTAATATGATGAGAGACCCTATTTGATCTCATCAATCCATTTTTGGAAGTTTTAAGTGGCGCCGTTAGGCTGCCGAGTTTTCGTAAGGGATTTTTAATCTCACTTTTATTCCCGTGATATTTATTCTACATTTTCCACAATTTCCTTTGAGTGGTGTATGTACTGCACATTATTTTACTCATTGTGTAATATACTTTCATTTATGATTATTTACATCAATGTTGTATTGTCCTTCTTTCACAGGGTTTATGTTTCGAAATATACCCATGTCGGTAAGGGAACCTTTCACCCGTCTCTTTTTAAAAGACTTATTTTGTTATGTCTTTTAATTCACATACTATTATGTTGGGATATGTTATTCTATATCCTTATTTATGTAAATTTTATTTCCAAGTGATGAGATCCCCTTTATCTCTCTCATCAACCCTTTTTGTAAAATTTTATGTGACGCCGTTAGGCTGTCGAATTTTACCAAGTGAACTTCTTAACCCAATTTCGATTTCTTTGGGTTCAACATGTAGTTATTGAATATGTCATCCTTTGAATATGTGTGAATAACCTTTTATTGTTTTAAAATTAATATCCACTTATATTTGGTGTATTTATATTTGTCACACATAATTATGAGATTGATTTATCCTTAATTTAAGGATACCTTCTTTATAATGGATTTCATCTCATTTTACATTTCTTTTGAGACTTCATTTATGTTATGCACCAAGTCACTCTTATATGCTTTGTATACCATCCTTTGAAATATTATATCATGAATCCCTTTATTCTCATGATATTATAATGTTCGGATTAAATTTTATTCCGCTATTATTTGTATTCAAGAGTCTCTCATTTTGTTAAAAACTCTTTAACAAAAATATCGTTTTAAATGTTTTAAAGATTTATTATTCTAAATCTTTATCTTTAATGTCCATGTTTTCAAAATGGTTTCAGTATTTATTTATATGGGAATTAATGTTTTAAAATTATAATTCCATTAAAAGCTTCAAAGTGGTATGGGACACTTTGATTCAAAAATCTCTTTTAAATGGTTTTTGAAAATAGATTGATTAATTCAATATCTGGGAATTACTTATTGTGATTACAAATGAAATGTTGTTATTGAAATGTTTATATTTTCAATATTTTATGTGTAATGATGGTACTTGGACATTTTACGGGTGGTTACGTGATAAACCATATGACGAGTGGTGCCGTGAATACCAAGACGGGTAGTTACGTTATAACCTCCAATGCATTGGGTATGGAAGTCAGCCGTATGGCTATTCCATTAAGTATGTATGGAAGTTGGCCGAATGGATATTCCATTAAGTGACATGTGTGGAAGTCGACCTTAAGGTTATTCCACTTAAGTATGTTTATGTCTCAAGTTACCTTTATATGTTATGTGATCTTTATAAGGGTTTTATGGTAATCTTTTGGTTATAGAAAGGTAATTAATGAACTTTTATTCAGTGAAGAGTTTTTACTACTTCGAAAAGGTGAAAAGTATTACTTTGATAAAGTATACATGGTTTACTTGTTGTTTTGAAAAACTAACAGTTTTCATTCTTTGTGTATCCATTACTGAGCTTTTTATGCTTATCCCAAGTTTTTGAAATGTTTTTCACAGGACTTAACGTGGAATAGGGTCAAGGATGGGATCAATGGAAAGTCATGCTACCTAAAACGTGGATCTAGACATATTTATTTTTAAGAGTTTTTTTATTTTATGGAAATTTAGTAGAAGTGACTACTTTGTAATCTTTTGAGATGTAATAGTTATGTCCTAATTCTCTAAAACTCTAAACCTGAAAAGATCCGCAATGTGAATTGTTCATTTAATTCAATTTTAAGTAAGGTTTAAGGCTGGGGCCTTATACCTTTTGGGTGAGGGTTTCCATAGGTTTTATTGTCAGATATAACCAAGTGTGTTGGGTGTCAATGGTACATTCTCAGTAGTGAGAAGGTATGTATTGGGATTTCCTTGTGATGATGTTTATATAGTGGTTCTATCTCAATTTTGTTAAATTGGAGAGAGTTGTTAGGTTCATGGTCTTTCATCGGGGTGAGTGGTTAGTGAAGGAATACATCGATATATTTTTAGTGTTGGTCTCCTTATCTTTGGATCAGGTCGTCCATGATTCTAAGAGATAACATTCAAATAGAGGTGGTTATTGTAAATATCTATGTTAATATATGATTAGGTATAGGATGACATCCTTCAAGGAAGTCATTGAGGAGGCCATTTAGTTGTAAGCTAACCATTCTAGGAAACTGGGGCTTAGGGATGCCTTGGTTCCATCAATTGAGAATCAAGATAGCCTGATAGACATGAGTAAGAAGTGAAATAAACCCTAATTTAAAGTGTTGGGTTCACCTTATAGGAAGAAGATATCTCTCATGAGCTTTCAATGCGGGGATCTAAATAAATATATGCCATCCTATTTTAAATCTCTAATAACTTTTCATTATTATGGACATTTAGGTCACCCACATGGAAGTAGTCTCAGGTATAATCTATTTGTGGGTGATGGCCTATTTTAGGAACTTTATTTTATGGATGTGAAACCAGTTGTTTAATAGTTTTATACTATTTAATATTTGGAATATAGATGATGGTTATTTCATGGATAGTAATGAATGTTGTTTTATTTGGTTAGATTAATTATTGGGGTGTGCCTCTTGTGAGACTTGTGGATTTTTGATGGTTGGTTCTATTTATTTTTTAGGTTATTAATAGATGAAGATGAGTAAGTTCCTTGGGTGTGTGTTTGGGTAAAGAGTATGCGTGATTCACCAGTTTATATTATGACCTATCTGGTATTTGGAAGGGGATTTCATCAATTCACCATGAAAAGGTGATTTAGTGTGTAATCCTGGATTACCTTTGTCTGTGTAAACTAAGGTTTAAACTAATGTCATTATTTAAGGTTTTATATATTTAGTTATTTATTATTTAATTTTGGAAGTGTTGTTATATTGATTATGGGTTTGGTTCTATGGTTTCTCAGATGATTTAAGAATATGTCTCTTGGTGGTTTCTTTTTTGTTATGCCATGTTAGAGAAATTGTGAATAGCGGGGAGACTATTATAGGTCTTCTTCCTTCATAGGAGTTCTAGAGTGAGTGTAGTGTTTCATTTTTGTTTTATTTGTTCCTAGAGACATTGGAAAATTTTTAGATGACATATTTGATGTTATTAAGTATTTTAGATAGATGGTTTCATGATTAGATCATATTGATTGGTTTTATTTAGTGTTTTATTGTTAGAATATTTAGTTTTTATTGCATCAAATTTTTAAACAATTAATTTCTAGGGAAAGAAAGTTTCATGGTAGGGAGAATTTTGAAATCCATATGACACTGTAGTGGTTATTTGATATTATTTTTATGTCTATTTGTGTTTTATTAAATTGTATACCTACAAATTATAGTTTTTTAGTTTTTTACAATATTTTAACAGTTAGACCACATAGTTATATGTAACCATAAAACAACTATGTGGGGGAAACTATCATATAAAAATAGAGTTTTCATGATATCCACATAGTTTCTCCAACCAAGATGATCTTTATAGGAGACAATGAAGCTCATTTTGAGATGTCAGAGTAGTCCACATAGATAGTGCATGGTTACTCTTTTCGGATTGGAAAAACCGTGTGTATTGACTTGATTTGTTTTTTGAGAAATTCCTAAAATGATGTCTTGATTTTAAAGGAATTTGACCCCTATGCCATTCTATCCCATTCATTTGTCTCATAAGAGATCAATGGAAATATATTTTCTTCCTCCCAATCCAATCTCAACATATTTTTACCATATTCCAAGGGTTTTCATGGTAAATATCTATTTTTATTCCTCTATTATCATAAACTACCATTTCTCATCCATTTATATAAGGTTTATCTTTCTCTCAGAACCTAGAATCACTATATAAGATATGTATTGGGTTAATGATGGTTATAAGCTATTATTTTTTGTCCCTTATAGATTGAAGATGAGGTTCATTTTATTATTCAGATGGTTATTCTTTATGGAGACATCTTTTGGCTTGGTTTCCACTTCTTTTTGGTAGTATTTTCTATAAAATTGATTCAATCGTGAATTAAAAGTATACATGAGTTTTATAAATCCCTTTTCTGAATGTATTCTTATATGTGATATACATATGGAGTTTGTATATATTTTTCTTGAATTCAGTTCTTAGTATAGATGTTTTATATTATATATATCATGTTTTTTTTGAAAAAAATGTTATCACATGCCAAGAATTTTGTAAAATAACTATGAGGCCTTTAAAGGCAATTTAGTGACATAGAGGGGTATTTGGCTATATATTAATGCATGTATTCAAATTTAAGTGTTGTATTTCATTTAATGTGTTTTTTAAAGAAGTTCATCAAATAAGGGACTTCCAATGGTATGTGTGACCCTATAGTCCCATTTGGAACTTTTTGAGTTAAATGGTTTATCTCATGAGGATCCCTAATTAACTTACCCTTTTTTTTCTTCACACATTGATGGGCTATTTATGTATCTGTTTTAGATTTATGATTTTGAAGATGGGAGTGTTCAATGTGAGTTTGATGAATGTGAGGGAGAGTTTTTTCTTATACCTTGTGTGTTAATATTGTTGTGCTCATTTACTCACCTCCATTAAGATTCAGTTGTAGGAACTTGAGTACTAAGTTAGAGATCTATATTTATTCTACACGAGTTGGTTTTAATGAAACTAGTGTCCCCTCTAGAAAAAAATAGGTATAGGTGGAGAGTACTATCATGATGAGGCTAGTGCTGGTTATTCAGCATCTTTGTGTTGTATTTTTCATTGGACTATAGCATATCTAACCTTAGTTCAGTAAAGTATACTTTTGGATCACATTTGGATCTAGGTTAAAGACCATGACAAACTTATTTTTTGATTAGTGTCTTATTTAAGGGATGAGTATATTTTTATTTATGATATTACCTTAGATATATTACTTGCGACACCTTATTCTTTTATATTTCCATTTCTTATCACCTAATGTGTGGTATAAAACATATAGTATAAATGGCCTTTAGGTTTTAGTTTTTTTCCTTTTCATTTGTTTTAAAATATATTTGGGAAAATAATTTTGAATTAAACGATCTCATTTTATATTTTTGAAGTGGTGTATAAAAAGGGTGATTAGTATAAAGAGGAATTAATACGAGGGAATGTTTTCAAGGGGATTGTTTTCAATTAAAATAAAAAAGGAATGCCTATAAAATGGTTGTTGACTTGATATTAGTTGTTAGGTTATTATGTTTGAATGAATTATTTTGCAATTATATTCCCAAACTATAATTCCAGAATTTAATTATGAAATAAATTGAATGGAATCAAAGGGCGGTGACCTGCTAGGTTTTTTAGCTCACTCATATATATATATTAAAGGTTCCAATTTAAAACTTTTTTCTTGATTATCTCTTTCTTGGTTGATGATGAGTGAGTGGGAGATTTGGTGAGAAGAATTTGGCTTCAAGGAAGAGACTAGGTGATGTGGGTTCCTTTATTTTATTTTTTCTAGGTTATTGTATCAGACACTTTTCCTAATGTATGTTTATTTCCACTTATATATTATTGTATTTATGTAATTTAGTTGTATTTATTTTTGTGCGGTTTCATGTTATGAAAATGGGTTAGAGCATAATAGTTGGTTATGACTCATTGAGATTGATTATTTATTTTAATTTTATTTATTGATGTTTCATATAATTCTATAGTATGGAAAGTCCATGGTGAACATTGGTCAAAAGATCTATTTGGTCAGCTAAGTATAATTTGATGGGGTAATCATTCCCATGGTGTTTCCATTAATGTATAGGAATGTGTTTCTAGCATGAGGGGAATGATAATTAAACTAGGGCTCAGTATATAGCTCATGTTGGAATTATTTTTCATGTCATACTTGGGTATTTCATTATAAATAATATGTAAATAATATCATTATACTTATAAGAGAGTGATATTTTTGGTAAAATCACTTCATAATTATTTGGGTCGGTTTAAAAAGTTGCATGGAAAATGGTATAAATTATAATAATGGTTGGTTATGAAAACATATTAATTCATATGATATGATATTAATATGAAACAATATTGTATTTATGTTTCCATAATTGTGATATTTACATTTAACCTTATTATTAATATAAAAAACTCATGTTTGTTAAACATTACCAAAATAAGTTTGTTATAGACTTCATCTTTACTAATCATACATGAAACTCCCCTAGAATGACTATAGAACTTAATAATTAATCATGTAAAAACTATTAAATTACCTTTACTACTTTAAATACATTGAACTCATTAAAATGGAATGATGATTGAGACTTCCATACTAAAATTAGCCTGAAACAATTGAAACTACTAACAACGGATGATTAATATAAACTATAATTAAGTAATAAATTTATTATAAATTATGATAAAAGAATAATATAAATGGTAATAAATATAAATAAGGTTATAAAATATTTAATTAATGAGTCTATTTTTATTATAAATAATTTTAGTGTACATGTGATTATGCATGCATCCAAGGTAATAGTTTCTGTTGACACAATCACATTTCATTGAGTCGTGCACCTTCTTATGTGAAAATATTTTTTCAAGATATTCTTATTATACCATATTATTATATTAAAATATATTTAAAATTTATTTTTGGATAATTTACATTTCTTTATCATGTAATCCTTTAGTAATGAATCTTACTATATAAATTATGATATATGTAAGGGTTTTGTGTCTCAATTTCCCTTAATTGAGGATTGATTCATAATATAATTTTGTTTCCATTTTATGGTATACACACAGAAACATTTTGTTCTTCTATCATAATTTAATTTTTATTCATCTCATATACAATTCAATTTCATGTTTTCTATTTTTTTAATTTTTTCCAGATATTACCAAATTCAAAAACAATTTATTGATTCAAAGTCTTTTCTTTGAGTCATAATATTTATTATTTGAATATATTCTTGTAAAATTGTTAAATTTTTCTACTTATCTATCCAATTTTTATCTTTCATTTATTTAAATGGAGACTATATACTAGAACATGATTTTTATTGATACTTAATTCAGAAAAATGCATCATTATAAAGGAAAATAATCTAATTTCAATGTTGGTTATTTTTATTCCATTATCAAGTTATTTTCTTACCAATAATTTTTGGTTTATTTATTTTTAATTTCTTATATATATTTTATACAATATTTTTCATATTTATTTTTATTATCTTTAAAATAATTTTTATATCATTATTTTTAATGTGGGTGACTTTAAAATATTAAAAATACCTTTAAAAGATATTCCTCCCACTACTATAAATTATGTATATTCTAATACATATTTATACTTTTTCACATTTATTTAATTAAATGATCAATTATTATGGAATTTGTTAGTATAATATTTATTAAAATTTCTTTTTAACCCATTATAAAAAGATTTTTAAAATTAATTTTATCTTTGTTTTTATATTTATTTACCAAAACATAGAGGAGTTACTTTTCTAGATTAATTTTATATTTTAAAATCATTATTATCAAGTTTAATTTCAATGAAATCATTTATATTACATGTTTAAAACACATTCTTAATTTTTTATGGAAATACTCTTATCATTATGTCATTTTTTGAAAATGATGTTTAAGCCAATAATTTCCTTAAATATAATAATTTCAATGTTGTGTACAATCTATTGTGTTTCTTTCCAAAAAACTCATACACTTTCTTTTATTACACTAAAATATTATTTATCTATGTTAGTTATACTTTATACTCAATCGTTTTAATTTTCATTGTGGTATATTTACTCCCATTATACATTTTTATCAAGTTTCTCCTATTCTAAAATAACCCTTTGATTCATTATCAAAACATCCATGGTGATAAGAAAATAAAATAATAATGAGAGATTTAATCTATCACTTCATTGGCCTTTATGTATTTGAAATATTTCATAAATAAAACCTTTTTCCAAATTCCTTTACATTGTGAATACCTTATTATTATTTCTTTTAAATTATGGGTATTCACTAAGATAATAATATCTTTCAATTTATTAGGGACGAATATTTTAAATATTGTATTCTTTTTATTATATATGATATAAATATCCTATAATTCATTATTTTAATTGAAGGGTATTTACATAGGTACCCTATATCATTATTTGTACAAGTTTTACCTTATGAATGTTTATCTGTATCCCATTATTTCACATGGGTTAATCATTATATTAATTTTTATTGATTCATGGGGAACAAATACATATGGTTTATCATTTTGTTACAAAATTTTCTAATATATTCTTCCAATGTAATTTTTAAATCATTATATGTCAAGATATAATGTTGTTGTGAATGAACATGACTACAATTAACTATGAGCACTACTTTTTTTAATAGAAATTTTTGTGGTTAGAAAATATCATAAACATATGTGTTGACATGGTTGCAGTTGGATATGTTCATAAAGTTATGATTTTAATTTGATTCATTACATATTATTTATTTATTATTATATGGATCATGATAGTTTTATTATGCTTCTATATTCCTATACCACAGTATATGTGATGCTCTCTAAATATTTTAGGGAACAACATAAGAATTTTATAGTTGCTTGATTTTTTTCATCATAATCAGTGGATAAAATCCAAATAACTTGACGAATACACCAATTAATCATCTAAAGAGTATTCTTCACATTAAATCTAAAATTTATTTAACAAATAATTAACTTTCTTATGGTTATCCTCTCAGTCAATATCAATTTATTCTCTTGGTATGTTGATCATTGTTTTGGAGAATTAAATTTGGGATTCCACTAGAAGTATCCACATGTACTCCATGAATCTCAGATCAATTTTCTTGGTATTCTGGATGCCAGCATGGAGGAACAATGTGATTTATTCCATTCATCATTGATCAAAACAACGTTTTTTTATTCTCACCTTTCTCATAAGTGGAAAAAGGGAGGATATTTACCTATAGGGTGTGGTATAATTTTATAGAGACTTTTTGTTGGAATAAAAATCATAACCCAAAAGTTACATAAGGTAGAATATATATTTATTGTTAATAATAATAATTGTATATATGAACCTATATATTATTTAATATACATAATTTACCATATAAAATATTAATAATAATAATATTATTATATTATATGACATGAAACACATATTATACCATTTTATAAAAAAAAATGTTTGATTTATTTAAATGATATAAAATGAAAAATGTTATTTATATATCTCCATTAACTAGATCTATTAATCCTTCCATGGAATTTATCAAGCCTTGAGAAATAAAATATTTATTTACTTGATAAATATTATTCGTTTTATGAATAAAAATTATATTCAATTATCACATGAGTAAATATTTTTTTCATTATTCACATACCATAAATAAATATTTATTATAATTTATTCACTAAACACATGAATAATTAAAAAAAGATAAAATTAAACTCATAAATTCTAAATTTGAATATCTCATGATTTAATTTCTATAGTTCATAATACCTGAATAATTATTTTTCCACATGGGAAGTATAATAATTATTAAAAATATTAAATTAAATTTTATTTAATTAGATTTTGGACACAATTTTTGTATGAACATGTAGCCCTATTTCTCTGTGCTAATGGGTGAAATTACCTAAAGTCTAAGATCAGTGTATAATAATACATCATGTGCCCATTGGGAAATTAGTTATTTTAGAAATTGTAAAAATAACCCTATGAATGTTGTTGTTTTATATTACCCCTTTATCTACTAATATCTCACCAAGAAGGAAGAATACTAGTGTCATAAACATATATGATAGATTTATTTTACCTTGACATTATAAAATGATATCATTTATTAATTATGATGGAAAATAACTTCTTGAGAGAGTTATATTCAAATCTATTATCTAGAGTTACATTATTCCATTAATGTAGAAGGGGAAAATAATTTGTTGAATTTTTTAATTAATTACGCATCACTTATGATTCAAAATGCATATGTTACCTGTCAAGGTGAATTTTTTGTTATAGTTTTTATATATAAATGAAATCAATTTATGATACACATTAATTATAATTTCATCCATAAGGAAAAATTCACATGTTCATAGATAGGAATATCTAAAACCACATAAAAAATATGGTATTCCTATTAGTCCGTTTGTCCTCATTACCTAATTTCTAGAAGATTAAAAAGTCAAAAACTCATGTAAATAATTATAAATGACTTATAATCCTCCAACACGTAATATCCAAATATCATCCATGAACCATTTATAGATATTTTTCTAGACCATAGGTCATGATTTTATGAATATTATCATAATATCTCTAGGATATCATTATAGTTTGAAACTGTAATAAAGTTTTAATGTGAAAAATTCTTTGATGAAATTTTAACATTAGTGTTTATATTATAGTAATTCAAAGTAAAATGTTATTTGAATCAAGGTCACCACCTCTAACAGGTTTACAACTTTTACTAGATTAAACTACTAACATTTTACAACTCATTATCTCTCACATAATAATCATACTTGTAATGATGTATGCTTATATCCATTGGGTTATCCACATTATTTTTTAGATACTCTACATACTACACTAACTCCTATTTGAGGAAAACTTTCAAGATGTAGTATCCTTGATTATATAACTTTTTCCATCTATCAGAAAAAGACATCCTAGATTGTACTATGGTTATGAAATTTTTATAATATTTATTATGTTAATTATATACTGTCATGGTTCAAATCCATGATCTTAAAAAAATGGTTACATATTTTATACTTCTTCTTTATCTATATCATAAACCAAAACTAAATAAGTATATATAGATATGGATATTAATGGATTCAAATAAGCTTCTATTACATTTATCCTTAGCATTAAAGTGACATAGGATTAAATTTATCTTATGAATTTATTGTTTTGTATCCCATTTATAACTAGATTTAAAACTTCTCTATGTGCTGGGAACTTATCCAGGATACTCTATCATGTACTTTTAGATAGGTTTGACTAAAAACATAAAAAACTATTTTTGTTCTTTATGATATTTACCATCATTATTTATGCATAATCAATATAAAATATAAATATATATCACACAATATGTGATAGATCCAATCGCTTAAGCGTATGGAGTTCTACTCATCATAGTAATATCTTCATGTGACTGAACAGATTACCATGGATAGATTTAATATGTAACATTGGAGAAAATATTCTCTAGAGGTATTCTTTATTTTATTTATTTAATACTTTGTCAATGTATATACTATGACTTGATATAAGAAACCCTATAGATCAAAATCCGTAAATTTTGATCCCTATAACTTGGGTCAGTACTTTTATTCATCCATGGAGAATAAATTTTTAAATTATTTTTAACTAATTAATAGAAATAATAATTTTCACATATATATATATATTATAAATAAAATTTAAATAAAAACTATGAAACTCCAACCAAAAAATTGTAGACACATGGATCACATTAATTCTTAATAAAAGAGTTTCTATTATGGATTTATAAACATATGTATTCTATTATATTAATGATTTATTAAACTGATAAATGGTTCTCTAAAGTATTCAAACAAAATTGGAATTAATTGTTATTATAAACCCATCTGGTTGTTTCATTTTGACACATTATATAAGGTATATATTAAAGAAATGTGTCTTAACCTCAATTTTCCAAATCTTATGATCATGGAAGGATAAGCTAGAAATTATAATTTTAATGTATTTTAACATATAAATGGGTGGTAATGGTTTTGTTATATACTTTTTATTTATTTTTATTGAAACTTGTAGTAACCAATCCTTCCTTATCTGAGAAAATTTAATATCCATATCTATTTTCTTCTTCAATACCAACTAATAAGATTTATCTAAATAAGAGAAATAAAACTATTTATTTTCAAACACGAGGCATTTTTCTTAATTAATATCAACATGAAAACCAAAGTTTATATAATTTTACTACTACATTTTTGGATAAGTATTTATTTTTATTACTAAATAATATATCACCCAACTTAGTGAGTATAAACAAATTTCTATTTTATTTTTTCATTATTATATATCATGTGTCTCGATAACAATAACCAAACTATGGTTTATGGATTTCTTGTTTCTATTCTTGTTTATTTTCAACTAGAGCCTTAACTTCATTTATTTCTATCTTTCTCCCAATATCTTAAAAAAGATGATCTTACCTCTTTTATAAATATAGTCATTTATATGAATAACACTTTTCTATCTTCGTGATAATTATACTAAGTATATTTTTGGATAATTAACTTTGATTTACTCAATGTTAACTTGATGAATTTTTATTTCTAAAACAATACATAAAAAATATGTTTCATCTAAAGACATGAATTTTCAAAATAATGGATTTCTTTAATATTATGACATAAATTATTCCCATTTTTCATTACAGTTGTCATTTAGTTAAGTGTTAATGCCATTATTTGTGAAGCGCATCTCAAATGGATTAATGGAAGACCTGTAAAACTTATAAGACTCCTTATCGGTCATCCTTTAACTAAAACCATCATTCAGATGTGTTTAATGTAATGTGAGATTAATAATTACTCTAATATTTAATTAAACTATCAATTAATACATGGTTAATATATTATTTGTATCATCAACCAAAATAATATCTTATATTTTTTTGAAAATATCCTCTACTTTTTTTTCTTTCCTAAAATATCTTAAAGGAATCTCATGAAGCTTATGAGTTTACCTATAGCTTATATATATAATAGTTCATATGTATCTTGATAAACAGATTCTATAAGCCTTTTCACTTCTTCACATTTAATTTCAAAATGAATCTTTTTATTATAACTTATAAGTAAACATGTGTAATACATAAGAGTGTAAACTCCAAAGAGTTTTGGAACCCTTTTGGGAATATGTTTGAAATTAATATTTAGTTTTACTTGATAAATAATTATATTTCAAAAATTTTGTATTATTTGAGTCATATATTTTATATTCATCAATAATTATGAATATTTTGACTTCTATGATTTTATTTTAATTAAATTTTTAGAAAAGTATGATATACCATAAGGATATGCATTTAAACCATGAAATAATATCCCATTGTGTCTAAAATCAAACAATGAGATAAATGTTTTGGTAGCACTCAATGAAAAAGTATGGATCTATGAGAATAAATACACTTAGAAGTCTTGAAGTTATAATCTTCTTTTTCTTATGTACAAGTCAAGTCCCATCAACAACATGGAAAATTTACCTTAATTCTAGCCATCATTATGATATTCCTTGGTTCTTGTATTTGGATACATATATATGAGTCTCATGATTTATTTAATATCTATGAAGAGAAATAAAACTATCACATTAAATGATGAATATTCCTAAATTAGAATCTGTAACTTTTTTAATATATTATTGTTTTTAATTCCTATTCCAGTTACTTTTCTTGACACATGTGATGTAGATAAACTCCTATTCATTTCTCCCCCTTTATATGTTTTTCTTTTTGAAGGATGTTGTAAATACTCTATAGAATATAAAAATTTCATATTTTTTTTTTCATTTTTTCTATCAGTTCATTCACCATAATGACTGAAAACCAGATTCCCACCAATCCTCATCATCTTAACAAAGTAATGTTAAAATAATCTTGAGAATATTTTCTATAAAATCTATCTTATAATTTTTAAATAACATGGGAAATATGGGTGTTAAAGATGATAATATGAGATTAATGGATAATTTATTACCCATATAGAAGACCAAATTTACTAACTAATCAATATGATTTAATATATTTAATATGTGATCACTAACTACTTATTAATTTTCTAGTTTACACTTGTATAGTGAAATTACAATATCATTTATCTTCGACCACTCTTTCTACTTTTCAAGTATTTAAGGTGATTTATTATAGTGTATTCATCCACATCCATATGATGTATTTTTATCCCCATGGAAATAGTTGATAACCTGATTCCATGAATATATGAATCATCTTACATGTACCTCTTATATGAAACATTCACACCCTCACTTGCACACTAAGGTGGATAATCAAGTGTAAGGGATACCAACACATAATGAATATTTTACTGTAATAGTACAATGAAAAAGAACCTATAAAACTCTTGGAAATATTTGCTGGTGAGGACATTATCTCTACCCAGAAAAGATCAAAGTTTTTTAATGGGGTTTCTTTTAATTTTCTATAGAAAATAAAAGAAAATTTTAGTAAAATATCATGATTACAAGTTATGAACTAATTAATAAAATAATTAAGTCTCCCACTATTTTACCAAATCCCAATAGCCCTCAGTAGTGTATTCAGAATATCTAATGAATCATATATTCTAAAAAAATGGATTCATATTCTCCTTCTCCTTATCTAGAATGTGTCCATAAAGATCACTCAATGGTTTTGAGGTAGAATTTATTTTCAAAATGAAATAACTTGTTGACTGTATCCCTCTTGCCATGGGTCACTACCTTCATGCCCTAGATGATGATAGGTTTGTAGGCTGCTTCCTCATGAGAGGGGGAGGGACTGCCATCATCTTTCATAGCGGCCTTCCCTCACTCCTTCTTTCCCTTTTTAAACTCATATTTTATACCTTTCTTCTCCCATATTTCTCTATGCCTTAAATTTACTTACCTCATTAACGGATTTCCACAGCTCTCCCTCTCAACTTCAGAGTTCACTGAGGATTATTATCTTCTCAAAATGATGTTGGCTACTCAATTTAGGAACCAAAGACCTTCCGTTGATTTTTTAAAGACTTATCTTTGAATATTGGGGTTTATATGAGCGAGTAATAGTTGGTCTTTTTGATAATTGAAATGTTATGATTCATTTTTCTTCCAAGGAGGACCTGAGTGTGGTGTGGTCCAGTGTGCCTCGTGTTTGAAATGATCTTCATTTATTCTTATTAATATAGTTTTATGACTTCCATTTTACCAGGATCCATCCACAAATGCTATTTGGGAAAGCTTTCCCGAACTCCCGTTTCCATTTCCAAACCCCCAAATTCTTCAAATGTTATGAAATTTAGTGGTTTGGTACTTTTTCATGGATAGATGAACCCATGCAGTTTTTCATCATATTTCTTAAAGAATATATGTTGAAGTTGATGTTGCAAGGAATCTAGTTGAGTTTTTGGGGTTAGAGGTTGGTGAGGAACACCGATATAAACAAACATTTTATTTTGAGCATTGGGTTGTATTGGTCGGAGTGGATACTCAAGAGGGGGGTGAATTGAGTTCCAATTAAAAATTTCTATTGTAAAATCCTTTACCAAATTCCCCCAATTTAAAAATACAAATTTAATTGTAGTGAATTTGAACAAAAGAAAACTTTCAGCTAGGTTCTCAAGGGATTGATTAATTCCCAGTTAATCTAATTAGAGGATCATATTAGCTTTTGAAACTAACTTACTGATTTACAAATAATGCAAACACTTGCTAATTCAATTATGAGAGTAACTTTGAAAAACTGTTTATGTTTTAAAGCACTTAGTAGAAGAATAAAAAGGTTTAAGATAAAACTAAATAAAGCACATCAGATATAACCAAGAGGTTCAGTCTCAAGCTGAGACTTAGTGCTCTCAACAATTTATATAAATTTGATCCACACCCTGGATCGGGGTTCACAACAGTTTACAACTGTCCAGGTCAAAGACCTCTACCACAGTTCTACATGGGAAACAAAACAACAACAAATATAGCTATCTAGGTCACACACGACCTCTACCACTATCCACAGTGGGAAATAAACAATGTAAGAAGTTTGAATGAGGATTTACAGATCCTCCAGTTAAAGTTCATGAGACAGTGTGTGTAAAAATTAAACTAGATGATACACACTGCTCGTAATGTAAAAAATAAATCACTGAGCAAGATAGAGAGTTTAGAATGGCTCTAGTGATTGTAGTGTAGCTCTGGACTCCTTCGGATTTTATCCGAAATGGTTCTGAGTCCTCTTCTGGTTTTTGTTAGAAAAACAGAGTGTCTTCTACTTGACATTCAGGTTCAGAGATAGTGAAATGCAGTCGATGAAGCTCTTCAAAATCCTTGTGAATGTGTATGAGCTTCTGTGTCTTCTTGATCGTGCATGTATATCTCTCTAAGCTCTTCTTGTATGTTCTTTTTTGTGTTTTCTTCTATCTTGTGTATATTCCTTGTGTATTCTGCATGTGTTTATAAAACGTCGTATATTTTCTCTTGTGCAGCAACAAGGACTTTTATAGTATTAGCTCCAGAAAAAGAAATGATTTCTTTTTGCAGGTACGAGGTACGGTTCCCTGACATCCAACAACCTTCATTAAATAAATGACAGAGCATTAAAATATACCTAATATGAATGTTGGTTAGATTAAATAAAGATAAAGAAATTAAGGCAGCGTCGGATTCTCTAGAATGGTAGCTTTGGATATCGGTAGCCTTGAGTAACGGTAGGCTTTGTATCGGTAGACTCTTGTGTAACGGTAGCCTTTCTATCGGTAGACTTTATGTCTATCGGTAGACTTAATGTATCAGTGACCTTTTTTGTAACGATAGAATTCCTTCGGTAACTTGTCTATAACGGTAGGCTTTATGTACCGGTAGGCTTGCATAATGGTGACCTTCACGTATCGGTAGCATTTTCGTATCGGTAGGCTTTTTGTAACGGTAGCCTTTTCGTATCGGTAGCCTTTTCATATCGGTAGGCTTTGTTGTACCGGTGACCTTCACATATCGGTAGGCTTTGTTGTACCGGTGACCTTCACGTAACGGTAGACTTGTTCGTATCGGTAGGCTTTCATGTAACTGTAACTTTCACATATTGGTAGGCTTGATGTAACAGTGACCACTTGTCTGTTTAAGAATTCTATTGGCAGAATGGATCAAGTTAGAATATACATCCATTTAGTAACTGAATTCTATGAAGATAATATAAATATTATAATATATGAATATGTGCATGGTGTACAAAAATAATGAAATAAGTAATTAATCATTAATTAATATAGGAACTTGAACATAATTGAGATTATCAAAATATAATTGAGCATAGTTAAAATATGATTGAGCATAGTTGAAATATGATTGAGCATAGTTGGGATTATCATAATATAATCGAGCATAGTTGGGATTATCAAAATATAAGTTCAACTAATTCTCCCAGAGGGCTCAAAAATCTCCCCCTTTTTGATAATCACAACATACCACAACTTATGCCAAAGTATTAAGAAAATTAATATAGTGTCAGAAGAAAAATTTCCAAAAAAAAAACTTTGAAACAAAGTTCTCTTTTTAAAAAACTGTAAAACATAGTTCTCATTTTTCTCCCCCTGTCAATTTTCACTTCCAGTTTTCATTTTCTCCCCTATTTTTCGCCTTTGGTGCACTTTATCCCCCTTTGTGATTAACAAAAAGAATTGAAAAATTGGAGAAAGATCAGAAGGCAAGGAAACATAAACATAGTATAGTGGAGAATGTAAGAGTAAATGTCCATTAAAGTAGAAAAGGTACAAACTAATAAAGTCAATATTACAAAAATAAATACAAGTGAATCCCATAAAAAACATCTAGAAACAATCAATCATCCTATTGAACAAGAGTCTTTCCCTTAGGATTAGAAGAGGGTGTAGGTTTAGAGTGAGTAGATGGCCTAAGAATAACTGAAAAAACAACTGGAGGTTCAGCCACTGAAACTGTACCGGATCTGAAATATGTGCTCTTCTGTGAGATCATAGGTGTCAAGCTTCGAATAGCCTGAACTGGAGTCAACTGAGGTGTACTCTCAGAGGCAGAGGCAGGAAGGCCAGAAGGGACAATCACAGGTCTGGCATCCACATACAAGAATGGTAGCAGTAGGTTCCTGAAATCCATAATAATATTGCCTCCTCTCTCCATTGCTGACATAAAATCATCTCGATTTTTAATGAATTTATCCAAGGCAAGAGTAAGATCCCTGAGCTTACTAACCTATTCTCTGAAAGATTTAGTCACTGGAGGAAACTTCATATTCTCCATCAAAAGCTTGAAATGATTGGTCCTTTGCTGTTTGGTATAGACCTTCTCAAAGTAAGCATCCACTTTATTCTTAATTGCCTCTTGAGAGGCTGTAGCTGCCCGTAGGTGATCACAAACAAAACTACTAACTTCCCAAGTGGTTGCAAGGATTTGAGTATCTAAGGTACCACTGGTACTGTCCTTTGCCAACTCTTCCTGAATAACAGATCTGATCTGGTCAAGGTTCACAGTGGAGCTAGATGAGGGAAGGGGTTTAACTGAGAAAGCTACTGTTTCCTTGAAATATTGTGTCAGATTACTAACCACCTTTTGAACAAGTTCATCTTGACTGTTCAAAGGTTCTTTGACTGATTTCTTGAAAGCCTCAAAAACTTCCACAAACTGTTTGACTACCTCTTTGATATATCTGATATCAGTATTCACCTGGGTTTGAGAGCTGTTCATGGAAGTCAACGAAGCAATGGATTGTTTGAGAGCAACTACAGCTCCTTTCCAACTCTCAATTTGAGTATGGCACACCTTAACTTCATCCATCATTTCCTTTACTGGGCTAGAAACAACACATCCTAGAGATAGCTCCAGGGATTTCTCTACACTTCTCATTTCATCAACTAGACTTTGCTTCAAATATTCCACTGATTCTCTTAGTGCTTATTTCAATTCAGCCTTTAAGGAATCAAGGTCCTCCTTAGTTACCACATTCTCAGCTACAGCTGGTAGTATAAATGACTCCTTTTGGGGATTTTCTTCCTCATCTGAATCTCCATAGGAAATTCCAAGAACCATATATACTGGATCTGATGACCAACCTTCAATGTCATACAAAATAGACACTGAACCAAGATGCTCCCCCTCACTTAGAACATTCTCCTGAGGAATCTCATCCAACTGTTCTACTCGATGTAATTCTACCACTTCTTCTACAACTGCAAAAAATTCAATAGCCATTTGTTCTGAGTCATCAATGACTCTCTCATCAATAGATGCAGCTTCTGCTTTCTGATCAGGCACTTTCCTGACTGTACTATCTATCAGAGGGCTCAAACTGAGCTCTTCTTCATCATTTTCGTCATCATCTGCTTCAACAGCAGCCTTCTTTTCTCCATTAATAACACGATCGGATTCAGTTGCCTCATCCTCTTCAGAGGTGTCCTTAACAACATACTAATATGCTTCTTCTTCTTCTTCCTCAATCTCAGTATCATTTTCCTTCAAAATAGTTTCTCTCCTTGGTAATTCTTTTGGAGGGCTAGCTGCTCCATAAGAAATATTTTGAGGCATAGGACTAGGTGGTAAATCAGGGTCTCCTCCTTCCTCAACTGATGTCTCTTCCT
Organism: Viscum album; assembly: GCA_963277665.1. NCBI lineage: Eukaryota > Viridiplantae > Streptophyta > Magnoliopsida > Santalales > Viscaceae > Viscum > Viscum album. The sequence continues at coordinate 1,096,733,388 of OY728139.1, forward strand.
CCTCAGCTTCATCATCAGTGTAGACCTGTTCTGGCTCATCTGGTCCAAGACTAGGATCCCTCACATCCTTTGGTCTAGAAGGATGATCCATAGGAGTGTACTTGTCATAGATTTTTCCATCATCATTAACCCATGATTTCTTCCAAGGGTTCCACCTTACTTTCATAAACTTACACACAGTCTTGGTGAGGAAAAAATTATCCTTAACCACAACAGTTCCATATTGAGGTTCGGCTACCTCTTTTTCTTTCAACATAATAGAAATTAACTTAGAAAAGAAAAGTGCATTGGACTTAGACTTCAGTCTAGTCATCTCTTCAATTTGAATCATTAAAAGTCTGCATAAATTCACCTTTACTCCATGCTTTAGTAGATATAAAAAATAAATGTCTTGAAATCTGAGGGTAGCAAAATCTCCTCTCCTTGGACTAATCACATGCTGAATGAACTTGAAGAAAAGTTTGTCCTCCCCTACCATCTCTACAGCAATGACCTTTCTAGGAGTTCCATCTCCTGTCAACTCTAACAAGGTATCCTCATAATTGAAAAAGTCACTAGTAGTCGGTATGGATTTTGAATAAAATCCATAATCACCTTCATGAGGAACTCTAAGGTTCTCAGCCCATTCAACAGATGAAAACAAAATATTTTGACCATTTATGTAGGAAATCATCCTGTTCTCTTCTTCTAATGTCTTAAAATAGAAAAACTCATAAAACTCTTTTACTAGAGCTGGATAGTACAGTCCATTATTGTTCATGAAGCATTTGAGCTATCCTTTTTCTTGTAAAACCTTCAGAATCAAGGTCTTGCTTACCAGCAGCCATTCCACACATAATTCCTTTTCTACTACAATTTCTCGCTTCTATAAATGTGGATTCATAGGATTCCTTTAAAAAACATCTCTACTACTTCCACTGGCACCAGCATTGGTTACTTTCTGGTTCTTAGCTTGCGGCGCATCACTCCATTCATCCACTGAGGGTCGCTTCACACGGGCCATTTCAGATTCTGAGGCTTAGGGTTTTGCGAGCATGAGAGGTTTAGGTAAAAGGGATTTGAACAGACAAGTTCGCGGTGATTGAGTGATATCTAGAGTTGGGTTTAATATCATTTAGGATTCACATATAAAATAAATCTTATATTAAAAGTAAATTTAAAGCCTCGGCCTCAATACGAAAATTTAAAACAGCGCGAGAGATGTACCGGTGAGGTGTCCTAACGGTGAGGTCTATTCTAACGGTGAGGTTTATCTAACGGTGAGGTTATTCTAATGGTGAGGTACATCCTAACGGTGAGGTTTATCTAACGGTGAGGTTTATCTAAGGGTGAGGTTTATCTAACGGTGAGGTTTATCTAACGGTGAGGTTTATCTAAGGGTGAGGTTTATCTAACGGTGAGGTTTATCTAACGGTGAGGTCTATATAACGGTGAGGTTTATCTAGGGGTGAGGTTTATCTAACGGCGAGGTTTATCTAACGGTGAGGTTTATCTAACGGTGAGGTTTATCTAACGGTGAGGTTTATCTAACGGTGAGGTTTATCTAATGGTTTAAGAGTAAATTTTCATTCCTAATTCACGTCTAATGAAACTTAATATTTCTGAACATAAAGGCTTAGTGAAAATATCAGCTAATTGGAGTTCAGTGCCTATAAATTCAAGAGCTATATCACCTCTTTGATAATGATCTCTTAGAAAGTGGTGTCTAACATCAATGTGTTTGGTTATAGAGTGAGACACAGGGTTCTTTGAGATGTTGATCGCACTAGTGTTATCACAGTTAATTAAACATGTTTAAAATCAAATCTATAGTCCAATAAAGTGTGTTTCATCCACAGAATCTACGCACAACAACTACCAGCAGCTATATACTCTGCTACAGCAGTAGATAATGCAAATGAATTCTGTTTCTTACTACACCATGATACTAGGGACTTTCTAAGTAAATGACATGTTCTAGATGTGCTCTTTCTATCTAACTTGAATCCAGCAAATTCATTATCTAAGTAACTTATTCAATCAAATGATTGTACTTTTGGGTAAAACAGTCCCAAATTGGTAGTATTTTTAAGATATTTGAAAATCCTTTTAACAGCAAGTAAGTGTGACTCTTTAGGGTTAGCTTGAAATCTAGCACACATACATACACTAAACATAATATCAGGTCGACTAGCAGTAAGATAAAGTAAACTCCCAATCATACCTCTACAATTAGTTTGATCTACTGGTTTACAAGTTTCATCAATATCTAATTTACAGGTGGTACTCATAGGTGTATCACTTCCCTTAATACTATCCAAACCAAAACGTTTTAGTAAATCCTTAATATATTTACTTTGATATAAAATAATACCATCTTTAGTTTGAAATATTTGAAATCCAAGAAAGTACTTAAGCTATCCCATTAAGCTCATTCCAAACTCATTTTGCATAACCTTCAAAAAGTCAGTACATAAAGAATTTTTAGAAGATCCAAAAATAATATCATCAACATATATTTGTACTATTAAAACATCTTTTGAAATTCTTTTTATAAAAAGAGTGGGATCAACAATTCCTTTTGTAAATCCTTTTGAAATAAGAAAATTTGTAAGTCTTTCATACAAATCTCTTGGAGCTTGTTTTAAACCATATAAAGCTTTAGAAAGTTTAAAAACATGATTTTGAAAGTGGGAATTTGAAAAACCAGGTGGTTGTTCTACAAAAACATCTTCAATAATAAAAACATTTAGAAAAGCACTTTTCACATCCATTTGATATAACTTGAAATTCAGATGTGATGCAAAAGCAAGTAAGATTCTAATTGCCTCTAATCTAGCTACATGTGTAAAGGTTTCCTCATATTCAATTCCTTATTCTTGATTATAACCTTGTGCAACTACTCTAGGTTTGTTTCTAATGATGTTTCCAGATTCATCAGCTTTGTTTCTAAACACCCACTTTGTGCCTATGGTTAAAGTGTTTTTAGGTATTTCTACTACTTCCCAGACTTTATTTCTTTCAAATTGATTTAGTTCTTCTTGCATATCCATTACCCAAAATTCCTCATTGATAGCATCATTGATATTTTTATGTTCTAACTGTGAAAGAAAATCTTGATGTTCAACCTGATTTCTTAGAGAAGCTCTAGTCTGTGTTCCTTTATCTAGATTACCTATAACATCATCTAAAGGATGGTTCTTTAGAATCCTAGTTGGACTCGAAAAGGTAGGGCTAGAGATTTCAGGTTCATCAACAAGTTGGGAGTCAACAGAAGCAGGTTCTGGAAAATTTCCAGAACTAGATGTTTTGACTATAGGTCCACTGTCTTTATCATTAAGGTTCAAAATAGAGAGATCATCTTCAAGATTTTCAAGAGAGGTCTTAGGTTCATGTGGATCAGTTTCATCAAATTTGATGTGAACAGATTCCTCCACACATTTGGTTCTCTTATTGAAAACTCTATAGGCTTTACTAGAAATAGAGTAACCTAGGAAAATTCTTTCATCACTCTTGGATGCAAACTTGTCAATATTATCTTTGGTAATATGAATAAAGACTTTGCAACCACAAACTCTGAAGTAGATAACCTTAGGTTTCCTAGGGTTCTACAAATCATAAGGGGTCCTCTTAAGAACAGGTCTAATCAATCTCTATTGATAATATAACAAGTTGTATTGACAGCTTCAGCCCAAAAGTAAATAGGCAGGTCATACTCATTTAGCATGGTTCTGGAAATTTCTTGCAGGGTTCTATTCCTCCTTTCTACTACACCATTTTTCTAAGGTGTCCTAGGGGCAGAGAAATTGTGAATATAGACATTGTGTGAGTAGTAGGATTCAAACTCATGATTTTTAAACTCACGAACATGATCACTTCTCAAGGTTTTAATCTTAAGTCCACTAAGGTTCTCTATAGACTTGGAATATTTAACAAAGTAAGAACAAGCTTCACTTTTGTGTGCTTGAAAATATACCCAAGTATACCGAGAATAGTCATCTACTCGAACATAGACAAAGTGCTTCCCATTTAAACAAGAAACTCTGGAAGGTCCAAACAAATCCATGTGAACCAACTTGAGAGGTTGAGAAGTTGACACTTCTTTCCTTGATTTGAAAGAAACTTTATGTTGCTTTCCCTTTTGACATGGATTACAAACTTTATCTGCTGGGAATTCAAGTTTTGGTAGGTCTCTAACTAAGTTCTTCCTAGTGAGTTTTCTAAGTGAATATACATTGTAGTGTCCTAATCTTCTGTGCCAAAGCCAAGACTCTTTATGAAAAGCATTTAAACAAGTAATATTTTTCATAACTAATGAATTTAAGTCAACATCATAGACATTTTTATTTTGCAAGGAAGAAAATACTAAATCATTTTTAGAGTTAAAAATGTTGCAAGAATCATTTCAAAATTTAACATTAAAACCATCATCACATAACTGAGAAATACTTAGTAAATTATATTTAAGTCCATCAACCAATAGAACTTTAGAAATTAATACTGAGTCAGTGTTACCAATATGGCCTAAGCTGATGATTTTCCCTTTAGAATTATCACCAAAAGTGACAAAGCCTCCATTAACCCTGACTAAGCTTTTAAAGCATGAGAAGTCTCCGGACATATGTATTGAACATCCACTGTCGAAGTACCAAGTCTTTCAACAGGAGATTTTTAAGCAGGTTCCCTACAAAAAAGATTTAGATAGGAAATGATTTTGGTACCCAGATTTTCTTGGGTCCAGACAGGTTATCCAATAAAACTTTAGGTACCCAAATTTGTCTTATGGGTCTTATAAAGTTTGCATAATCAACATATTTTGAATGATAAACATAATTAGATCCGTAACTATGAATATAACTGGTTGAAGCATATGAGCTTCCAGAACAATAACTAACCACATTCTATCCAGATTTAGGAATAAATCTATTTTTGGTAATTTTTCTTTGTTCAGGTTGGTATCCTATACCAGTAGTATATCTAGGTGCAATCTTCTTACTTAGCATTTGAGTAAGAGTGTCTTTTCCATTTGTAAACTTTTCTAAATAATTCCTTAGTTGCTCATTTGACAGTTTTAGTTCAGTGTTTTCTTTAAGTAACTAAACATTCTTTTCCATTTCTATGTCAAGATCAGATTTATGTTTAACAGTTAAAGCATACTGTTTCTTTAAACCTTTGTATTTGTCTTTCAGCTCATTACAGGTTTCTTCTAAAATATCACAGTATTCAAATAGTTCAGATTTTGATAAATTTTCATATTCAGAATCATCTCCAGAATAATATTTATTTAAATCAGGAGTTTCAGATGTTACCTCAGAAGTGTTTTTCATAAAACACATGTTTGCCTTATTTCTGTTTTCAATCTCTGAAGCTTCAGATTCACTTGAACTATCCTCAGAATCACTCCAAGTACCCTTCATGGATTTCTTATACTTATTGTCCTTATACTAATACTTCTTCTTGTATTTCAGCTTTGGACAGTCTTCTTTTATATGTCCTTTTCTTTTTTATTCATAGCAGACAACTTCATCAGATTTCTCAGATTTTTTCCAGTCCTTTTTCCAGTGTCCCTTGTTGTCATACTTACCTTTGTAAATTGATTTTCTGAAAAATCTCTTTTTCCTATAAAAATTCTTAAATATTCTGGCTATGTGAACCATTTCTGCATCACTATCAGATGCACCTTCACTTTCTTCATAGCTTGAGCTATCACTTATAGCTTGAAGTTTCTTCTTATCCTTATTCTTTGAAGTAGATGTCTTGAAGGAAACTGACTTCCTTTTTGGTTCATCATCTTCTTCTTTGTTTACCTTGAGTTCTTCTTCATACATCATCAGTTTACCAATAAGTTCCTTAACCGGTAGTTCACCAATATCACATGATTCTCTGATTGAAACAGAAGTGCCCCTCCATCTTTCAGGTAGGCATCTCAAAATTCTCATGATCTGCTCCTTTGATGAAATGTCCTTTCCCAGTGAAATCATTGTATTGACAATTTCGTTAAACCTGAGATACATATCAAAAATTGGTTCATCATGCCTCATCTTAAAATTATCATATTTAATATTATAGGTATTCAATCTCATTTCCTTAACATTTGTTGTTCCTTTATGAGATACACTTATGGTATCCCAAATTTCATATGCAGTCTTACAAGCAGATATTCTATTAAATTCTTCATCTCCTAAAGCACAATACAGAGCATTCATATCTTTGCAATTATTATTGTAATATGTCTTAGTAGCTTCATTCCAAGTAGATCTAACAGTAGTAGGAATATTATATTCTGATTCTATGGCAGTCCAAATATCAAAACCCATGCTCTCTAAATGAATTTTCATCTTAATCTTCCACTGAGTATAATTGTTTCCATTGAAAAATGGTGGTCTATTAGCAGCAACAACTTCAAGTCTGTTATCCATGATAACTAGGTTGAAACAAAAATTTTTAAAGAGATAAAAACTTAGAAATAACAGAAATTTTAAGAACTTTAAAATACAACTACAATCACAGTTGAAAAAAAGAGTACTTCAGAAAATATTTTAATCCTCTGATACCAAATATTGGTCAGAGTGGATACTCAAGAGGAGGGTGAATTGAGTTCCAATTAAAAATTTCTGTTGTAAAATCCTTTACCAAATTAACCCAATTTAAAAATACAAATTGAATTGTAGTGAATTTGAACCAAAGCAAACATTCAGCTAGGTTCTCAAGGGATTGATTAATTCCCAGTTAATCAAATCAGAGGATCAGATTAGCTAATGAAACTAACTTATTGATTTACAAATAATGCAAACACTTTCTAATTCAATTATTAGAGTAACTTTGAAAAACTGTTTAAGTTTTAAAGCACTTAGCAGCGGAATAAAAAGGTTTTAGATAAAACTAAATAAATAACAACAGATATAACCAAGAGGTTCAGTCTCAAGCCATGACGTAGTCCTCTCAAGAATTTATATAAATTTGATCCACACCCTGGATCGGGGTTCAGAACAGTTTACAACTATCCAGGTCAAAGACCTCTACCATAGTTCTACATGGGAAACAAAACAATAACAAATACAGCTGTCCAGGTCACACACGACCTCTACCACTATCCATAGTGGGAAATAAACGATGTATGAAGTTTGAATGAGGATTTACAGATCCTCCAGTTAAAATTCAGGAGACAGTGTGTGTAAAAATTAAACTAGATGATACACACTCCTCATAATGTAAACAATAAATCATAGAGCAAGATATAGAGTTTAGAATGGCTCTAGTGATTGCAGTGTAGCTCTGGACTACTTCGTATTTGACCAGAAATGGTTCTGAGTCCTCTTCTGGTTTCTGTCTGAAAAACAGAGTGTCGTCTGCTTGACATTCAGGTTCAGAGATAGTGAAATTTAGTCGATGAAGCTTTTCAAAATCCTCGTGAATGTGTATGAGCTTATGTGTCTTCTTGATCATGCATGTATATCTCTCTGAGCTCTTCTTGTATGTTCTTCTTCGTGTTTTCTTCTATCTTGTGTATATTCCTCATGTATTCTGCATGTGTGTATAGAACGTCGTATATTTTCTCTTGTGCAGCAACAAGGACTTTTATAGCACGAACTCCGGCAAAAGAAATGATTTCTTTTTGCAGGTACGAGGTACGGTTCCCTGACATCCAACAACCTTCATTAAATAAATGATAGAGCAATAAAATATACCTAATATGACAATTGGTTAGATTAAATAAAGATAATGAAATTAAGGCAGTGTCAGATTCTCTATAACGGTAGCTTTGGATATCAGTATCCTTGTGTAACGGTAGGCTTTGTATCGGTAGACTCTTGTGTAACGGTAGCCTTTCTATCGATAGAATTCATGTCTCTCGGTAGACTTAATGTACCGGTGACCTTTCATGTAACGGTATACTTCCTTTGGTAACTTGTATGTAACGTTAGGCTTGTCTGTATCGGTAGGCTTGTCGGTATCGGTAGGCTTGTCTGTATCGGTAGGCTTGATGTACCGGCAGGCTTGCATAACGGTGACCTTCATGTATCAGTAGCATTTTCGTATCGGTTTCCTTTCGGTATCGATAGTCTTTGTTGTACCGGTGACCTTCACATATCGGTAGGCTTGATGTACCGGCAGGCTTGCATAACGGTGACCTTCACGTATCGGTAGCCTTTTCGTATCGGTTTCCTTTTCGTATCGGTAGGCTTTGTTGTACCGGTGACCTTCACATATCGGTAGGCCTTGTTGTACCGGTGACCTTCACGTAACGGTAGACTTGTTCGTATCGGTAGACTTTCACGTAACGGTAACTTTCACATATCGGTAGGCTTGATGTAACGGTGACCACTTGTCTATTTAGGCATTCTATTGGCAGAATGGATCAAGTTAGAATATATATCCATTTAGTAACTGAATTGTCTGAAGATAATATAAATATTATAATATATGAATATGTGCATGGTGTACATAAATAATGAAATAAGTAATTAATCATTAATTAATATAGGAACTTGAACATAATTGAGATTATCAAAATATAATTCAGCATAGTTAAAATATGATTGAGCATAGTTGAAATATGATTGAGCATAGTTGGGATTATCATAATATAATCGAGCATAGTTGGGATTATCAAAATATAAGTTCAACTAATTCTCCCATAGGGCTCAATAGGTTGATTATTGCTCATTATTCTTGTGCCTTGGTTATCAGGTGGAAAAGTGTAGCCCCATGGTTTTTAACTAAAATAAAAAGGCAGTCAAGGAGGGGTCAGCTGCTAGTTAAATTTTTGTGCATGATGCATGTCAGTAGGACCTAAATGTCATCATCCATCTGGAATACCCTCCTACTTTGGAAGCTGGTCGTCATCAGGTCTTGGGCGAGGAAGTCTTTGTCCTGAAAGAGGTGCATCCGAGAGAGGTGTACCCCATGGTTGTAGATGTGTTCCACTGGTTGATGCATGATTTGTCCATTCAAGGTGTGTAGGACGCATCTAGGTAATGGGGATTAGAGGGTTTGGATGAATCTAGTGAGGCATTTGGTACTAGAAGTGGGCTCATTGTATCCAAGAGAAATGTTCATACTTTCATAGGTCCAGGGGAACCAATGTGGTGAATCTGGGTTCTTACGCAGTGGTTGTGTGGTCTGGTAGTAGAGCCTACTCTAAAGGGGTGAGGTAATTAGCAAACAAGGATGTTTCAATGGGATTTAAGGGTGGGGTGAACCACATATAGGACCTTGATGGTTGGAATATGGTCATAAAAGGGTCCACAATAAGGATTATTTTGTCTAATTTAAAACTATTTAATCATTTTTAAGGGTTGGATGCTAAAGAGTTGATCCTAGATTCAAGTGAGCCTACTGAATCTTTAAAAGAGGGAAAAACTCAAAATTGAGCTGAAGCATGCGATGAAGAGTATGGAGACATTTTTGATATTTTTTATGGGGGACAACTCTATAGAGGACTACATAGTACTAGGAGGAAGAAAGGGGGGAATGGAGGTAGGGGCTTAGGGAACTTCATACTTGACGAAGGGAAGAAATTTAAATGATAGAAAGACTATTATTTCTACCCTAAACCAGTGGAGAGAATATCTACATCTAAGTAGAGTGATAATGTAAAGGATAATGTCTTCATTTCCATTGTGAAGAAACCTAAAGGTGAGGTTTCTAAGGATAATGCACTCTCTAGTGGGGTGACAGGAGACCACACCCGGACACATGGTGACTCAGTGGAAAAGGATCTTAATATTAGTGAGACTCTTAATAGGTTGAATGATCTCCATGGAGCATCTAAGGTCCCACTAGAGGATCCTAATTCAAAGTAGGCAGGCACAGAGGGAACTATGGACTTATAACTCATTGTTCATTTAAAGGAAGTAATTTTGGAGTAATTCCTTGTGATTAACTCCTCGCCTGAAGAAGCTAACAAGATAATGGAGAGATAACATTTTGTGGATACCAATGATTAACAGAGCATAAGGATTGATAAGAAATTCCTAATACTGGTAAGAGGTTTCAATGAAGGGAAGTTGAGTAGGTAAGAGTACATAAAATCTTGGAAGAAGTTAGCATATCACTATGGAGTCCTTTTAAAGGATGATCCAGACATTTAGGTAACCAATCTTTCATGGAAAATTTTTAGAGAGAATAGTTCCAATAGAATCAACTAGTCCTTCAATAATTATTCATTTTCTTTTAATGCATTATCTATTTGAACCTTATGATTTCTCACTTTTCCTTAAAAGTGTTTTGATAATAAAAAAGTTAATTTTCAGTCAAATTCATTAACTTTTCACTCTAGAAACTATTGAGTTGTAACATCCTAACTTAAATCATGGTACAAAACAATTATTTTTTGTGAAAATCCTTAAAGCAACCTAGGGAATGCGCCTACTCACCCTATTGTGGGTCCCCAACAACTATTAAATTATTCAAATATTTTCATAGGTTTTACGTACAATAATACATCACTCCCAAGTATAGAGTTCATGTCAACTATAATTTAAAAGGGATTAAAAAATAATTAAAATAATTTTAAAGGAATAAAAAAATGGAAAATGGATAAAAGTAAATAATATAATAAAAGTGGTTGGAGAAGAGTGGAAATGATTAAAATGGGTTTAACCCATTTTATTATTTTTTTTCCTTTATCCATCCTTTTTTATTTGATTTATTTTATTTTATTTTATTTATTTTTTTCTTTATTTTTCTTTTTCATTTTTCTCTCCCATTTTCTTTCTTTCTTTTCTTTATATTCCCTTTCTCTTTTCCTCTCCTCCCTCTCCTCTTAGTGTTTCGTGCCCCCTACTAGGTGGTATACGTCCTCCACCTACTCCTTTATAAGCTCACTGCACCTCCAACCCTTCTCTATTTCAAACATTGTTTGATGCACTGTGAAGATCTTAGTAAAGCTAACCTCACAAACCAAGAATCATAGGATTTCATCAACTCTCCTTGATGTAATCTACCGCAAAAGGTTTTTACCTAAAATTGGGTTTTTTTACATCATCTAATTTTTTCAGTTTTAGGTCAAATCAATGGTCTCCACGAATTGTCGGACCCACTATGATTAAAAAGTAGGGTGAAAAGTCAATTTACCATCATTTCTTAGCATCTTTTACATTGCATGTTTGTGCTGATCATCGGTGCCTACCGGAGATACTCAATTTTACTCAATCTAATTTAATTAAACTACTTTTCTTGACTATTGCAGCCTTTTTTGAGGTGAACCAACTTGGTTAAATTGTTGTAACATCGTTGGGTACCCCTTTGGATGTGCTGATGTAATAGGTCTAAATTTCATTAGCCTTGAATAATTAATTAATTAATTGCATGTGTTTGTGCAACCCTCTTTGCTTGAGTCTTAAATCAAATAAATTATTTAAGATAAATTTGAACCATGAAATTTGGGTGTTTATTGGGTTTTTATGCTTTATGATTCCTTATTATAATTCTTATCGTGATATTCTATTATAATTGAAAAAATGCATTTTTATTTTTCCTTTGCTGATAATGTTTTTCCCTTAATAAAACTTAGACTATGATATTAAAATAATTTATTAATTTATTTGCTACAAGATTAATTTTTTGTTTTGAAATAAAACTCCTCAAATGGAATTGCGCTGCTCTCAACCCAAAATGTGATGAATTTATTTATTTAGACATGTTTGGGTGTTGATATACTGATTGGTCTACGTATATTTCATTGTGAGTATTGGGATTGAATAATCAGAAAGTGTGTGGATTTCAGTTTCATAAATTGATTTGTTTGAATTATAAATGTGTAATTTGTGATATATACTTCTTTGAAATCTAATTAAATTTAGGTTGGGGAGGGAGAACGTGGGTTCCGTATTAAGGACCCACACATGGATTCCCCAGTCCTGATTTTTTACCACATTACATGCTGTGGAGGTGATGTCTGAGGCTTTTACAGATGATGGTTTCCCTGGGTTTTCTATAAAATCATGAGTGATACCGGTTTCCTAAGGGACAATCAAGGATAGAACCATTGAAAAAGTGTTTATTCCAATCCTCAGGTGATACTTGACCCCTTTTGTGTGATACATGGGAAGATCTCATGATAAAACCATGCCTCGAGTGATACTTGGTATTTCAAAAGATTACCATGGACATGCTTGGTGGTATTGGATATATTGAAGGATGTACTATAGTAATAAATTCAGGATGGTATCAGACTCCAACTCTTAAATTTAATATAATAATAATGATAATGCATGGAAGGTTTTATTTGATGCAGCTTTGGGTTCCTTTTGAATTGTGAAACCTTTCTGGTGTCTTGAAGCTCACTTTTTGAGCATGTAAATTAGATCCAAGCTAATGCACAAACTTGGGGGTATGTTCCAATTTTGTTTGCCTTAAATTTTTCAAGCCTATATATAAATAAATCCTTCTAATTATAGGTACTTTATTCAGATTCTTGGCTTAGGGAGAAGCAGGTGGTATGGATGAGTGCCATTGAGAACCTAGAACAAGTTATACAAATTTTAGTTTTTTATTTAATTTTATTCATCTATCATATATAGGAACACTATATTTGGTTAGAGAAATAAATGTAAAGTTTTAGACATTGTGGGTGATGGATTACTAAGATTATATCTCACACCCTAAGTGGGAACCATTTGGTACCCAAGTAGAATTTATACTCATAGGTATGGATAAAGGGAAGTATACTGCTTCTAATGATTAAGTGTTGCTTGTTGCTTAGGATGGAGATTGGGGACAGTGGACTGAGCCTTTACTCAAGATACAACTATTTTACTATGTGTTGTTTTCTATACAGTTTTGATAGCATGCTTGTATTCCTACTTTCCATACTTTTATTTTATTACAGACATCATAACATGACATCATTGTGTATCAGGTTTGATTACTCAACTTTCACACTTTTCATTTATTTAGTTGGGATTATTTAATTTCTTATCCTATAGTTTTTTATTTATATGCTTCTACTAATTGCTATTAATTTATTTTCTTCTATTGTATATTAACTATTACATATGAGGGTATAGTCTCACCCAAAAACATGTTAAAAAGGCCCTCACTACTAGTCGTAAGCCTCTATCATTTAGGGTGATGCACTTGAGGTCATGTGGAAAACCCGGCTCGGAGAACCCTTCTTGTGGCTCCCGGGTTAGGGAAACTACAAAGTGGTATTAGAGGTGGTTAGTTTCTCCTTTTTTTCTTACTATTTAGGTTTTATAAGAGACTAGGAAATATGAATTTGGAATGTACCATATGCTTTGATGTAGCTGACCCATGTGCAGAGGAAACCCAAATTCCTGGGTTGCGATTGTAGTTATTGATTATGAAAATTATTGTTGATATTATTTCATCATTGGGTGACACACTAGTTTTGTATTGTAATTGATGTTGGTATTATTGAGATAATGGGTTTTACAATTACAATCCAATGATACAATGGAAATTCATTTGGATACATCATATTAGGCATCATAGGGATTAAACTGGCATGCATATTACCATGCCATTTCTACTTTATGCATCCATATTTCGATTTACATGTGAGTGTTGTTGTATCTAGTTGTTAATATTTGAACTACCTATTTTTTAAATACAAATTTGTGATAGTTTGTTAGATGTTAACTTGAATTTACTTGGGAAATAGACAATAGGCCTTGTTTTAGTGATCCTACTAAGTTTTCTCTTCCTTATCTAGACCTGGCTCTTAGAGTGGGATATCTATTGTGTAGTGCTCAAAGGCCATCCATGTACCTATTTTTTTATTTCACCTTTATCAATTTCCTAATATATTATGAAATTATTTCTAAATGTGTGTGTTTGGATATTATAGACCAATGCTTCCACGACGTCTTCATGCCATACCTCTAGAGAGTGGCGATGAAAATATTTCAGAGATGGTGGGTCCCGAGCCACTAGAAGTTCCTATTGTAGTGTTACATATAGTACCACCCATAGTGACTCCTATGGTACCATTTCCTTTCAATCTTCCAATGATACCTGACACTTAGTTTCAGGGATAGTATCCTCTTGTTTATATAGTTAGATCAAAATATTCCCAGACCTACCCCGTTTATAGAAGAGCTTACATGAGGCTTTCTATAGAATCACCCTCACACATTCCGAGTGAGTGGTGGTCCTCATGATATAGAGTTAGGGATATGATCTATGAAGTATATCTTCGACCATGTAGAAATGCTTCCAAAGAAGAGAGTCAAAATTTCATTATACATGCTTCGTGGCTCTACCAAGCGGTGGTGGGATGTTATTTCTCAGGCAGAGCAGACCAGAGACATTGTTTGGGTAGTCTTCAAAAAAACATTCTATGATCACTTCATTCCATTGACTCTGAGAGATAATCATGTTAGGGAATTCCTAAATCATAAGAAAGGGTCTATGATAGTGTTAGAGTATTATAATCATTTCACAGAGCTTCATAATTCTTCTCTATATTTGATCAGTGACACATATAAAACTGCGAGATTCTTGGTGGATGAACAAGGATATACAATATACTTGAATGTGAATTTCTTTCATTTGAATTTTTTTACAGAGATCGTGAATTATGACCTAATTTAAGAACAAATAGTCAGGGAAGCTAAACCTATGATCTAGGGCGGTTCAGCTCCAAGAAAGGGTGATGGTTCTTCAGGAAGTAGGGAGCGCCGCTTCGAGGGAGCATGTAGGGAAAATAGAAGTGAAATGGAACATACTGATAGCACTATTATATGCCATTAGTGTAGTAAAATCATCCATTAGAAGACCCAGTGCACAAAGAAACTAATGGAGTGCCGTGCTTGCAGCAAGATGGGGCACCTTCATCATTTTTTCCATTATTTCTCATCAGCATATAGTGGAAGAGGATCCATACCAGCACCTTTTTCTAGTATGGTATATATGACTTCATAATAGGCTGGAAGTTCATTTTCCACTATCTGATCATGATAAGGTGGTGGTGGAGGCCATGGTTGATGAAATCAAGTTCTAGACTATCAGTTTCAGTAGAGTGGACCTAATATGGCTAGTTAAGAAACATATTAGTGTCATGGTTCATGTCTCATATATGTAGTGAAACAAGAACTATAGGAGAAGAGTACAGGACCATATATAGTTTGAGGTACTATTATGGAATCCTCTACTTTATTTTCAACAATTTTTTATACCGATGGAGCACACTCCTTTTTATCTACTACTATTTTTTAAAGCCTTGGTTTTACAATCGAGTACCTTTGTGGTATCATGTCTCTAAACACTCTGCTAGGGGTGAGGAAAGAGGGAATACACCAGTGCCAAGATATCCCCATAGAGAAAGGTGGGTAATTTTTCTTTTGGAATTTTTACATCCTTGATATGTCTGGAATCGACGTCATTCTTAGTATAAACTTACTCACTCCTTGTCATGACCAAGTGGATTGCTATCACTATGGGGTGTCCTTAAAATCTCTTGAGGGAGACATATATCTACACAAAGGAGAACGGTATATGAAAGAAAATCAAGATGTACTTAAACGTTCATGACTGGGAAGAGTGAAAACTCAGTTATCAAGTCTCTTCATGAGCTATCAGGGAACATATCTAGTGTAATTCCCTCCCATTGTGGATTATTTTAGGGATGTATTCCGTAATTATTTCTCTAGCTTACCCTCCATGAGGGAGGTGGAGTTCACTATGGAGATAGTTCCAGATGCGGTACCAGTGTCTTTTCCTCCTTATAGGATGAAACCTACAGAGCTACATAAACTCAAAAAGTAGCTTGAAGACCTTGAGGCTAAGGGTTTTATCTTATATAGAAGTTCACCGTGAGGTTCACCAGTTCTTTTCGCTAAGAAGGGGGATGATACCCTCATATTGTGCTTAGTTTATCATCGACTAAACCAGATTATGGTAAAGAATCGATATCTGTTTAATTTTATAGAGAACCTAATTGACTAGATTTGAGGATAAACTATTTTATCCAAGATTGATATGAGGTTGGGATATCACCAGGTGCGTGTGGAACATCTGACATACCACGTATGTCATTCTAGAGTAGGTATGGATAAATGAGTATCTAGTTATACCACTCAGCCTCATTAATATGTTGACAGTCTATATAGATTTGATTAATTAGTGTTTTTACCCATACCTTGATTCCTTTGTGTTGATTTTTTTGACGACATCTTGGTGTATTTATGCTCTAAACATGACCATACAACCCATCATGAGATCATGCTGAGTACACTGAGAGATCACTAGATATATCCAAAGGTCAAAAAATTCCATTTATAGATCTATAAGGTTCACTTCATGGGTCACATAATATCTGAGGTAGGTTTATTAGTTGAACCAAAAAAGGTGAGCACCATAGTTTCATGGGAGTATTCCAATAATGTTTTTTAAATACACAGTTTCTTTGAGATTTCTAGCTATTACAGGAATTTCATATAGGATTTCTGCCACTTAGCAGCACCTCTTATGACCCTTAAAAAGAAGGTTTTTTAGTTCATCTGGTCAGAATCTTGTGAAAAATATTTTCAAGAGTTAAAAGTAATACAAACCTCAGCTCCGATCCTAATTCGGCCTGATCCAGGAAGATGTTATACTGTTTACAATGATGATTTAGGAATAGAACATGGTGTAGTTTTGATGTTGGGTGATCAAGTTGTGTCTTATAGATCCTGCCAACTAATACTGCATGATTGGAACTATCCTACCCCAAAACTTGAGTTAGTAGCTATGGTTCATGCTTTACACTATTAGAGACACTATTTTTTGGGTGAGAGGTTCATTGTTTACATGGATTATAAAAGATTGAAATATATCCCCAAAAAGTGAGACTAGAATTTAATGTAGTGTAGGTTGTTCGAATACCTACAATCAATATATTTTGATCATGATTATACCCTTGTTAAGGGAAATTATATGGCGGATGATTTGATTCGCAAAATGCATACACAAGACATCCAGTCAACCATTAGTGAGTGGCAGATGATGGTTTTGTTTTCTGAGATGCATCTAGAGGTTTAGGAATAGCGTGTAAAATCATTTTTAACAGCTCTTACAGTGATATAATCTCTTCTCAATCAAGTATGTATGAAATTGTTATCTGATGCAGAGGGTCTAGTTTTGAGGGAGAGCACCACATGAGAGAACCCCCCTCCTGGTCTGGTTATTGATGGAAGTGGAACTTTACTTTACCATGGTCGTGTATGGGTACCTTCAGATATATGGGATGAACTGATGAAGGAATATCATACCTATATTTGGGAAGTTCATTTAGTACTTACTAAGATGTATGGATACATGTGTCTTTTGTATTGTTGGTCAGGTATGAAGAAGAAGATAGTGGGTTTCATCACTCGGTGCTCCACCTGTCAGCAGGTGAAGGCAGAGCACCAATGAACTACTAAAATTCTACAACCTCTATCCATTCCTAAGTGGAAATAGAATGAAATCACCTTGGATTTTATTATAGGCTTTCCAAGATCTCCTTTAGGTAGTGATGTAGTGTGGGTGATTGTTGATATATTGACCAAAGTCACGCACTTCCTATGAAATTGGGAGACCTTCTCTATTGATGAGTTAGGAAGGCTATATATCTGGGAGATAGTGTGACTTCATGGCGTACCTAATTCTATTGTCTCATATAAAGATTCCAATTTTATTTCATGATTTTGGTAATGGTTACAAAAACCATTGGGTTTATAGGTACTCTTGAGTACTGTATATCACCCTCAGAATGATGGGAAGTCCGAGAAGACCATATGAGTGTTAGAGGATATGCTATGGGCCTGTATCCTATATTTTGGAGTTTTTTGGGATAAACACATTCCTCTTATTTAGTTTAACTATAATAACAGATTGTAGGAGACAATTCAAATGGCTTCATATGAGGCCCTCTATGGTAGACCATGCCGTTCACCTTTATACTGGCTCGATGCAGGTGAGGTAGCTCATTCAGGTCCTCATCTCATTCAAAAGACTTCTTAGAAAGTTAAGCTGATTCAGAAGCATATGACTACAACTTAGTCTAGACATAAATATTATACCGGTCGTCACCATAGACCTCTGGAGATCGAGGGGGGGGGGGCATTTAATTTTTCTATGTGTTTCTCGAAGGTTGGGTTACAGGTGGATCAAGAGACATGTGAAGTTATCACAGAGATACATTAAGCCATTCATGATAGTGGAGAGAGTTGGGACAATTGCCTATCAATTACTATTACCTTAGAGGTACAATTCCATGCATGATGTCTTCCATGCATCTCAA
Source organism: Viscum album (assembly GCA_963277665.1). Classification (NCBI taxonomy): domain Eukaryota; kingdom Viridiplantae; phylum Streptophyta; class Magnoliopsida; order Santalales; family Viscaceae; genus Viscum; species Viscum album. The sequence continues at coordinate 1,096,751,599 of OY728139.1, forward strand.
ATTCAACAATATCATCTAGACCCATCTCATTCGTTTCATCCTAATGACATCTAGCTTGATGCAGATGCATCCTTTGAGGAGTGTCTGATCCATATTGTATATCGTAACAAAAAGGTTCTCTAAGGGAGGTTAGTTCCTATAGTCTTGGTGCTATGGTAGCATAGACATATTTTGGATGATACCAAAAAGTGGGATACTAATATGTATGGTCAATGACTAGAGCTTTTCTTAGACAAAATTCCACTACCCTCATAGGGGAAACTCATGGATGATTTATCTTAAGCCGTGGATTTTGTAACGTTTTGATTTTAATCAAGGTATGGGCCATCTAATTTTTTTGTCCAAGTCCTTAAGGTGACCCAGGGCACATGCCTACACACCCTATTGAAGGTCACAGGTAGCTATTAAATTATTTAAATATTTTCTTGGGTTTTATATAAAATAATACATCACACCCTAGCGTAGTGTTCATGTTAAAAATAATTAAAAAATGATTAAAAAAGAAAAAAATAATTTTAATTAAATAAAAACAAATAAAAAAGAGGATAAAAATAAATAATATAATAAAATAAGTCAGAGAAGAGTGGAAATAATTAAAATGGGTATAACCCATTTAATTATGTATTTTCCTTTTCCCTTCCTTTTTAGTTTTTGATTTTATTTTATTTCATTTTATTTATAATTTTTTATTTATTTTTCATTTTAACATTTTTCTTTCTCCCGTTTTCTTATTTCTTTTCTTTTTTCCTCATTCTCTCTTCCTGTCATCCCTCTCACCTTGGTGCGTCATGCCCCTTGATAGGTGGTGCACCTCCTCCTCCACCTCATTTGGAAGCTCACTAAACCTATATCCCTTCTCTGTTTCCAACATAATTTGATGTGTTGCAAAGCTATCAGTAAGGCTAACCTCACCTAATAACTATTATAGGATTTAATCCAGTCTCCGTCATGAAATCTCCCGTAGAATATTTTTACCTGAATTTGGGGTTTTTCTAAAATTATCCGAATTATTTCATTTTAGGTCAAATCAAAGGTCACTATAGATCATATTGTCCACTATGATTATGAGTTTGTATGTCTCCTCTCATTCCCATTGTTTTCTTTCAACTTTTACACCACATGTTTTTCCCCCTCATCGGTGCCTACCAGTGATACTAAATATTACTCAATCAAATTTAATTAAATTTCTTTTCTTGACTATTATGACCTTATTTGAGATGGAACAGCTTGTTTAAATTGTTTCAACATCATTGGATACCCTTTGGGTGTGCCGACGTAATCGATCAAAATTCTATTATTCCTGAATAATTAATTTATTGATTACATGTATTTGTGGGACCCTCCTTAGTTGAGTTTTAAATCAAATAAATCATTTAGGATAAATATAAACCATGAAATTTAGGTTTTATTTTTTGTTTTTATTCATGATGATTCCTTGTTATAATTCTTACCGTGTTATTATATTATAATATAAAAAATTCATTTTTATTCTTCCTTAACTGATAAAGTGTTTTTCCTTGATAAAACTTGGACTATGATATTATATAAATTGGTTAATTTATATGCTATACGATTAATTTCATGTTTTTAAATAAAAATAATCTAATGAAGGTGCTCTAATTTCATCCCAAAATGTGATTATTTGGTTTCTTTAGGAATATTTGGGTGTTGATATATTTATTGTGTTACTTATATTTGGTTCTGATAGTTGGGCTTGAATAATCAGGAAGTGTGTGTCTTTTAGTTGCTTAAATAGATTTGTTTCAATTATAAATTCATACTTTTTGATATCTACTTCTCTGAAATATAATAAAATTTTGGGTAGGGAGAGAGAATGTGGGTTCCATATTAAGGACCCACACATAGACTCCCCGCTCTTGATTGGTTACCACACTATGCGTAGTGGAGGTGATGTTTGAGGCTTTTCCAGAAAAGGGCTTCCCTGGGTTTTCTGTATACTCAAAAGTGATAACGGTTCCCTAAGGGACAATCAAGGACAGCCACATTGGAAAAGTGGCTATTCCAATCCTCAGGTAATAATTGACCCCTTATGTGTAATACCCATGAAAAAATCATGATAAAACCATGCCTTGAGTTATACATCGCCATTTAGAAAATTTCCTTGGATGAGATCGGTGGTATTGCATAAATTGAAGGATGTACTGTAGAGATACCTTCTGGATGGTCTTGGATTCTAACTATAAAGTTTAATATAATAATAATGATAATTCATGGATGGTTTTATTTGATGCATCTTTTGATTCCTTCTAAATTTTGATAACTCTCTGGTGCCTTGAATCACACTTTGATGGCCCATAAATTAGACCCAAGCTAAAGAACAAGCTTGGGGGTATGTTCCTTTTTTGTCGTCCTTCAATTTTTCTAGCCTTTACATATATATACATCCTACTTATTATAGGTACTTTTTTAGATTCTTGTGTTTGGGCAAAGAAGGTGGTATGGACATGTTCCTTTAGAACCCAAACCAAGTTATAATTATTTTATTTTGTTTATTTAATTGCTTTTATTTATCACATATAGGCACACTAAATTTTTTTACATCACAAAATGGAATGCTCTAGACACCATGGATACCATCCAGTTGTGATTATATCTCACACCCTTATCAGGTGCTGTTAGGTACCCAAGTATACATTATTATCACATGTATAGATAAAGTGATGTGTGCTACTTCCGATTCGTTAGTGTTTCTTGCTCCTTAGAATGGATATTGGGGGCATAAGACCAAGCCTTTTATCAAGATACAGTTGTTTCACTTTGTGTCATTTACATTATAGTTTTGAAAGAATAATTTTATTACCTCTTTCTATAATATTATTTTAGTACATACGTCATTTCATGACATCATTGTGTATGTAGTTCGATTTATCAGCTTCCTCACTTTTCATTTATTTATGTGGGATTATTTAATTTCTTCTGATGTAGTTTTTTATTTATATGCTTCTTCTACTTATTATAAATTTCTTTTATTCCACTTTGTATTACCTATTACTAATGGGGGAATATTATCCCCCTTATACACATTAAAAAGGCACTCGCTACTAGTCGGTAGTCACTGGGGTTCCGAGAGATGTGCTTGAGGTCATGTTGCCAACCCGGCTCAGAACACCCTTCTAGTGGCTCCCAAGTTGGGGACACTACATGAGTTTAATTACAAATCCTAAAACCCTATACTTTAAATTCATTAATGTTTGAATCAAAATTATATTATTTAGGCTATGATTATTACTTAAATAATAATTTGGCTATATTTACCCATTATCTTCATTAAAGATCCTATATAATTTAAAGTTCCCATGACTGTGGTAAGAACAATACTATAAATATTTTTACATATTAAGTCAAATGATGGAAGGAGTTTTATGACATAATATTTTTATTGAAGTATTTTATTTATGTTATTCAAAAATATTAATTATTTTATCTATCTGATGTATGTTAGTTATATTGATCTTTCATAAATAATTATATGTATACGATAAAATATATTTAATACCTTTTATTTTATTTTATATTTTCATATTTCATATTTTATATACTTAGTATAACCATGTTTAAATAAATAAATAAACCAAAAATCATATATATAAATAAATAACCATGTACAGAAAAAATAAAATAAATATTTGATTTGACCATGAACTCTTCTCAATTCGTCAGTTTGCTGAGCAATGATAAATATAACCTAATCCTATGGGAAATAAATTACTGATCATATGATTGTCTTGAGTTATAATATTTATCTAATTTCTTATGTATCTACTTGGTTGGATTCACCTTGTTTTGGGTCTTAAACCATATCTATGAACTGCAGGTTTTGAGTGCAGTGGAATGTGCGTTGGGTCCTTACCAACTCTGATTTTTTTCATGATCGATAATTAATCTAAGATTTACACAATGATAAATGTATTGAACAATAGAACTGAATCAAAGAAAATAGAAAATGGATAAAATTCCATAACCATAGAGAGGATCATCACGTATTATTTATAATTAATTAAATCAATTAAATAATTAACTTGTTGGAATTATTTTCTCACATATGAGTCTAAAAACAGATCTGTGTTGTACTGTCATTTAATTGTAGTAATCAAGAGCATATTACCTCTAGTGGTGGTCCACACGTGTTATAAAAATAACAAAATGTCACCATAGGAATCTTCGGGTGTTATCATGATAGATTATATCTCTTACGTCATTCACCTTTGATCACTGTGAGAATCAATTTCAAATCATTCTCCTTGATCTCTCTTTACTTGAGGGAGAATGGTAGAGGAAGATCACTCTCTATTCTTGGGAGTGTTATTGGAGAAGGGAGCTCTCTAGGTCTTGAGAGGATTCTTCAAATCCATTGTGCCCAACCAAACAAAAGAATTGGACCTCCTAGAATATAATATAATTGGGTTTATATATCACTTGGTTTATAAATAAATAATTACACAAGTGACCCTTATTATTTATTCAATCACTTATGAAACCCCATGTCTACAATAATAATAATATTATTATTTCTTGACAAGCACTTAACTTGATAATTAAAATTAAATTTTTTGTTTTGAAATAATATTCAATATATAAATATTATCTCTCTGCACCATTATACTATATCCACCATTCCTCCACAATATTTGTTGATCTTTGAATAATAACTATTTATTTATTAAATAAATTTCACTACATTATTCACCTATAAATAAATAAATATTTTATCCACTAAATAGATAATTAATATTTATTTAATAATCTAATCAAATTATACACTCTCGAATAACTGGTGATGGAATACATGCGATCAATAAAACATTAATTATTATTTTAACATGTGTGAGAATAAAATTTATTCCACTTGTTAAATAATAAATAATAATATATTATTTAGCAGAGATTCAGGACACACTTAGTGTGGGACCCTCTTGGCCTATTTCATGGTGGCATTAGGTAAAATAGACTAAAGTATAAGGTTAGTATCAAGAAACATTCCAAGGAAAAAATGTAGAAACAAGTTAATTCCAGAATGAAATAATACCTCATATGGATGCTAACTAGGTAATATAACCCCTTTATCATGAAATCTTAAATTAAGTAGGTTGTATGCTGGTTCCATCAGCCTGTGTGCTCGATGTATCTTTATTTGTCATACCGGAAATTTAACATACCTCTAGAACACCGTAGACATGGATTTATTTATTCTATATAATTTCCATGAATGGGCCAGAGATATCAAGTTCCATTAATGAAAAAAGGACAAATCCTTTCTTGCATTATTCATTAACGCAATATTACCCATGAAACACCCAACATATGCTACCTCTTAGCGGTCATATTTCATCAAATTTTTCATCAATACATCAAATTATACAACTCATAAAACTCATTAATAATAACATTAATGTGTAATGATCAATACACACATCCACGTATATGAACATCCAATGACACATATAAATGTGGATTTCTGACTGGCGGGTCTTATCCTCATAATATCCTACACTCGATATTACTAAGGGCATACACCCTTAGAAGGTGACTCAAAGTTAAATGAGTCTCTACCCATGATATATTATATCATTTTTGTCCCTTAAATGATATCACTCGACTATAAAACATATATTTGAGAATAGTTTCGTAGCACTTCTAGGTTTTCATCATAGCGGGCCCCTACTATGATATTTTAGTGTGACTGCTACTCTTAAGAAATTATCACATATTATATCATAGATAAGAACCATACTAATGTGATAATAAGGTTATTAATATTAAAAAATATGAATACAAATTATCATAAAGTACACAAAATTTGGCTCTATGGCACCAAATCCAAAATAATCCCACTTGCACTAGATCCAACTTATAACAACCTTCAGTCCACTAAATATCACATGATACTCATGATTCATCTGAGATAGTACTTTAGACCAGGGTTCTACAACATTATCTTTAATGGGTACTCTTATTACTGTAAATTAATACCTTTAATAGAAATCTCTCAAGAGGTGATACTTCTAGAGTATATGATTTTTTCTGTTGGTGGGACCTTGGATCTTTTGCAAGAGCTACCATTAAAATATTATCAAAATACAATGTGATAGGGTATTTAATTCTAGGTACCACATTAATCTCATATAAAAAGTTTCATATCCAGAAACATTATTTGGTTGAATCATAATCCACTATATAATCAAACTATGTTGTATAATCATCGACAAATGGCTATTTTGAACTCTTTCGGTTCACATCTCCTACGTTGACACAAAAAAATATAATGACTGTGAATTCATATAATTTTTATCTATATAAAAACTATAATCAACCTAACATATGATGACCGACTTCTTGTCTCCTCCATACACTATGAACATATCCTTAGTTCTTCCCAGATACTTAAGGATAACCATAACAACAGAACAATGATGTTATCCTAGATTAGTTTGATATCTTCCTACCATGATCAATGAATATGTAACATAAAGATTAGTACATAACATGTTATACATGATTTATCCAATAACTGAATCATATGTGATCTTAATCATTATCTCTTTCCACTATTGTGTCTGAGGACACATTTTCTTAGAAAGATGTAAATCATGGGACACTATAACCAATCCCATCTTGGATTGTACCATACTAAATCTATTTTGTATCTAGTAAAAATATGTACATTTTCTTATACATAGAAGCCACTTGGGTCTATCATGAATGATATTGATCACAAGAATATAGGTTACTTCACCTAATTACTTCAGGGAGAAACACTTATTTAACTAGTCCTTTATAAACTGTAACATTGGTATGTCACTTCAAATAAGTAATATTTCATCAACATATACCACTAGGATAAAGACCACATTAGCACTAAAACTATTACAAACACATGGATCACAATATTTTTTAATTAAACAAAATTATTTTCTATATTCATTGAATTGAATGTTCCATGATCTTGATGCTTGCTTCAATCCATAAATAGACTTTTGTATCATGAAAATATTTTTGGCATCACCTGGAGTCACAATTTTTTATTGTATAAAATAGAAATATTTCTAAAGGTTCCCATTAAGGAATTCATTTATGAAATGCACATGGAATATCTCATAGTCGTGTTGCGTTTATATAACAAGAATAATTTTTAAGGATTTAAACATGGAAACTGGTGAAAAGTTTTAATCGTAGTCAATTCCTTGACGATTTTTAAACCCATTATCCACTAGAATTTCATTATAGGTATTCAATTTATCTTCCATGTCCATTTTTTCTTGAATACAAATTTATTGTCTACATGATTTATATCAAATGAGGCATCGACAATAACCCAAACTTGGATATGATATATAGAATCCATTTCAGAATTCATGGCTTCTTTCAATATTACATCTTCTCACACTCTAATACCTATTTGTAGGATATAGGTTTGTCATTTTCAACCAATAATTAATCACCATATTTAGTGGATTGAAAACCATATTTCTATTTTTCTCTTACCTATCATTTTCTTCTATATAGAACTTGTGTTTTGAGAAATACTTCTTCCACAGGGACCTATAGAGCTTGTTCTTGTACCAAATCTTGTACATATTGAGCATCAACTTCATTGATGTAAATATTTATCCCACTATCATTTTGAGGATGTGAACCCTCTCATGAAAGATGGATTGTATTTAGATAATGAATTTATTTTCCAAGGGGTTTTATAGGTAGTATCCCTTTTCCTTTGGAAACCCCATACATATACACTTTTTCCCCTAGGGTGCTAGTTTGTTTCCTAAGAAGGCATTACAAACACCTCACAACCCCATACACATGTATGCGATAAAAAATAATTCATTACACTTTATAACTCAAAGGGAATTCAATTCTACATTTTAGTTGGTACTCGATTTAATGCGTATTCCATAGTTTAAAATTTATATATCCAAATAGATAATGGATGATCTACTTGACTCGCCATAGACCTGGAAATATCTAATAAGATACAATTACTTATTTAACTAATACCATTCCCCTGTGGTTTTTAATGTGGAGTTAGTTGAGATAGAATCCAAAACTCCCACAGAAAGTCGATAATCTCTTGCTTAAGATATTCACTACCTAAATCCCATCAAAGTTTCTTTATCTTATTTTACAAGTTTATTCTATACTTAATTATTGAATCATTTGAATTTCTAAAAGGACATAGACTTATACCTCATCATGTATACATATAATTATCTACTCAATTCATTATTATAAGTTAAAAAGTAAGAATAACCACATCTAGCTTCTACTAGAAATGTTCCACACACATTAGGGTGTAACAATACTATAAGATCTATGATTTTTCCCCTGGTCCACTGAATGGAGGGTTGGTAATTTTTCGTTGTAAATAAGAAAGAAAAAATTCAATTGGTTTCAAATAATATGAGTCTAAAAAACCATCATGACAGATATTTGTCAAACACTTCTTGTTCACACGATTAAGATAGTCATTCTATATCCGGTGGTTTTAATAGTCAAGTGAACATGATTCATTAATAATTTTTAATACTTGGTTTTAGTAACTTAATACATAAATAACTTTATTTTAATGTTACATACCAAAACATATTTTGTCCTTATAAAATAAAAAACTTTTAATTCCAACCATGAAAATAAATGCATCTAAATATTTGAATGATACATAAATTATGTTCCTGGTAAAAATTTGTACATAAAAACAATATTATAAAACAAAAATCATTCCCATTAGATATAAGAGGTGGTAGTCACCAATTACTATAGTATCTAACATCACACTATTAGTATCTCTCAAATCAACCTCTCCTCCAAAAATATTTCATAATCTACTTGGTTCCTTCATTTGGATACAAGTGTGAGAACCAAAAGTTCTATATAATACCCAATATAGAAATATTGAATGATTAAACTTGATAAAAAACACAAATTTTTATTCCCCTTTCTTTTGGGTGAAGTTCCACTTCCATTATCCTAGCTTGCCACATGCGAAACATACTATCTCTTTTTCCTTTCCCTGCCTCTGCATCTTCTTCTTCTTAGAAGGATTGTGCTCGATATCTTTAGAATTGTTCTGAGTCTTGGGACCCTTTTCATTAATTTTTTTTCTTATTTACCACAAGGACTAAGAATTTATCACACCCCATGTCTTTATCCACTTAAAAAATAAAAGTAAGAAGTTTCGAATTAATCTTCTCAGTATTAAAAATATTGTAGTTAAAAACAAAACTGGAGAAGGTCTTGGGTAGTAATGAGAGTATGAGATCTGTATGAAACTAATCTAAAAATTCAATCCCTAAGATATCTAAGTATTCAATTTATCCAATAATATTTACTATATGAGGACCAACTGGCACATAATCTCCATGATTAGATGTAAATAAATCATTTTAGATCTCACACCTCTCTTATCTCTCCTTATTTTGATATAGAACCCAAAGGTGAGATATCATGCCATACACATCCATGTCGTCATATTGCTTTAAAATATAATTAGTTATGGATGATAGCATGAAACATAGAAAATATATGGAATCATATAAATGTTTCTCATAGATTGATATCTATTCATCACTTTCCTCATTACTTTGTGCATTAAATATAAGTTCTTTTAGTACATAAAATTTCCATTCACGGTGAAGTATAACACGTAAGAACCTTTTAAACTCTTAGAAATTTGTTCTAGTGTGACGGCTATCCTTCTCAAATTTGGGTTGAAGTGATATGTTTGATGTCATTTTAATTATTTTTTATCAAAATAAATTGATTAATAATTTAGTACTTTATATTATAAAATTTAGACTAATAAATTAATATAATATTTACAAATCTCCAAGTATTTTATCAAAAAACCTATAGCACTCACCATTTTCTTTGAAATATCATGTTGCTTGGACATTTTAGTGGAAAATATCCATATTCCCCTTTTAATTACCCAAAAATTGGTAATTCAAGAAACATGAATAGTTTTAGGTAGGCATTCTTAATGATAATTTAATTAGCTCACATTTCCTTGATTTATTTAGTGGACCCCCAAATACTAAAATCCTTAAAATGGATTTCTTCAACCCTTGCCTCTCAGTTACACAATGTCCTGCTTTGGTAGTCAACCCTTAATGTGAACTACGTTTATTAAACCAAAAACATCAATTTATAATTCTATGATAATTGAAAGCACCCCAAATTTGGATGGTCAATAACTTTGAACTATGGTTAGATTTTAACTGAAGTAGTGGAAGACTATACCTACTTAATATATATTATTGAGGGATTTTATCATTTTATATCTAAATACCCATTTTTATATTTATCACATGATTTTTAATATTAATTGGATTTAATTAATTGATTAACCATGTCTTATATAATATTTATGCATAACTAAAGTTATTTCAGTTATATCTATCATTATCAGTAATTTCATTAAGTCATGTGATCATGAAAAAACATACATAATGAAATAACTAAAAAACTTGAGGGAAATAAAATAATAAATTTGTATGATCATGAAATTTTACTAATGGTTAGTTTATGTATCAGTTGATAAACTAACTGTTCACCTTGGGGGAAAACACCTTGAACCAATTAAGGTTTGTGTTACAACTTTCCCCATGTCCACCTATGTATATTTATTGGATTGGTTTCTCCTATATTAAAAATTTGAATAGCCCCCATTATCTTGGTAGCTCTGTCCATAACATTTTCTTTTAGTCACACGTAGTTGAGGGAAACAACAGTTTCACATAAAATAAACCATATGCTTGCAGGATCTTATATAATAAGAGGAGAAAAGTCATCAAAACCAACAATTTAATTTAATAATAAATTAAATGAATGAAATCACATTCGGAGGTATGGTCTATGCTTATGATCATCCACATGCATGAAATGAATTATGAATTTAATAAAACAAGCATTTAATTCTTTATTATTCTTATTTAAGATAAATTGAGATCGAATCAATTAATTTCCATCATTAATTAATCAGTTTTTTATTTAAATTGTTATATGAATTTCCTTGAGATTCTCACCTATCATAATTTTAAACAAATTAAATATATTTATTTAAAATTTACTCTTTACATAAATGTACCTTGGAGGCATCATGGTGAATACCCATATGAATCTACCAATATGTATTATACTCATATATGGTTTACTCTTATGACATATGGAATACACCTCTTATCACAAACTTCATGGTGTGTACTATCAACATAATTATTTCATGAATTATATGATTTTTCTGTAATGTGTTATGCTTCAATGCACATAGAGTTATATCCATCATATGAATCACACATGATTTGAAGATATGAACATTATGTAGGAATTATATATACAAATATATTAAAACCCATCACATGGAATTCCCTATCAATTTAATTACCACACATAATCACATGTCGATAAGGTTTACATAGTTTAATATATTAATTTTAATTTTTTATAATTTTCTATATGTACACATAGTGTATATCAGAGTTACATGGTGTTTATGTCCCCCACCATATGTCCTAGGCACACTCCTAGGGACTCAGCATGTAAATCATGCATAAAAAAATGGAGTGCACAATGAATACCATGGGATATATGACGCATGGTCTCTAAATTACACAGTCACCTGTCAGGTAGGCCATGTATGGAAATATATGGCATGTCTTTGACTTAAAAGGGCTACACACCCTATAAGTTGGCTATATGGTGGGTACTATGACTAACCATGCACCAATAAGGCCTGATAAAGATATGGTGTAAGATATTAAATGCATCACAAGTAATTAATGCACATACTTTGGATTAATTTTGAATTAATTAAGGGTGTATTGAATAAAAGTACTGGGCGAGTAATTTATAGTTACATGGTTTGGATTCCTTTTTTATCCAGTTGGAATCTTCGAAACCCACAAATGACTTATTTCATTTTATTTCATTCATAAAATTAATTTTTTTGATTAGATCTACAATTAACAAGGTGAAAGAATCATATCTCACAATTCAGATAAAATTAATGATTAAACCTGAACTAAAAACTAAAATACAAATGTATAAATCAATTAAATATCATTAAAAAAATTAGAAATATATATGTGGCCTCTCTGATATAACTTATAAGTTTTAGGCAGTATAGAAGCTTATGATGGGTCCTGCCCAAATTTTATTTTTTTCACGATCGATGATCAATCCAAGATTAACATTACAAATAAAAGTATTGATCAATGAAATTGAATAAAAGAAAATAAACAATGGATAAAATACCAGAAGAAAAGTGACGATTATCACATATTATTTATAATTAATTTAATCAATTAAATAATTACCATGTTGGAAATTTTTCCTCATTAAAGTGTTTGAAAATAGATCTGTATTGTACTATCATTGAGATGTAGGAATCAAGAGCAGATTACCTCTAGTGATGATCCACATGTATTAAAAAAAGTCTCTGAACATCACTGTAGGAATCTATGGGTGGTAGCACAGAAGACCCTATCTCTTGAGTAGTTCAACTTTTATCTCCATTAGAACTGATTCCAAATAATTCTCCTCGATCTCTCTTGAATTGAGGGAGAATGGTGGAGGATGACTTCTCTCCATTCTTGGGAGCATTCTTAGAGAATGGAGCTCTTTTGGTCTTGAGGGGATTCTCTAAATCAATCGTGCGCAACCAAACAAATGAATTAGGTCTCCTAGAAAATAATATTATTTTGTTTATAGACCCCTAGTGTTAGATATAAATAATTTCAAAAGTTACCCTTATTATTTATTTAATCCATTTTGGAAACCAATGTCTATAATAATAATAATATTATTATTTCTTAATATATGCTAAACTCGGGAATTAAAATTTAATAATATATGTTCAAATAATATTCAATATATATTATATTTATTGATTATTAAACTCAGTCCACCATTCCCCCATAATATTAATCAATCCTTGAATAATGACTATTTATTTATTAAATAAATATCAATACATTATTCACCAATAACTAATTATATTTTATATTAACTAAATAGAAAACAAATATTTACTAAATATTCTGATCACATTATATTCTCTTGAATAATTAGTGAAGGAATACATGTGATCAAGAAAACATGAATAATTATTAAGCCTCATGTGGGAATAATATTTATTCAACTTGTTAAATAATTAATAATAATATATTATTTCATAGATATTATGGAAACACTTAGTGTGTGACCCTCTACGCCTATTTCTTTGTGGAATTAGGAAAAAAAGCATAAATTCCATAGTTATCATCTATTAACATTCCAAGAAACACATAGAGAAGGAAGTTAATACCGCAAGGACATAACACCTCATGCAGATGCTTACTACATTATATAATACCTTTATTATGTTCTATATAATCAAGCAAGTTTCATGTTGGTGCAATCAACCTATAGGCTCTATGTATCTTTCTTTTACTTTCAAGAAATTAAAATTTCCTATAGAACACCATAGAAATGTATTTATTTAGGTTATATAATTTCCATAAAATGGATAGAAATATAAAATTTCACAAAATAAAAGAAGGGACATATCCTTTCTCTCATGATTTATTAGCGCAATATTACTCGTGACACACCTAATGTATCCTACCAAGCAGCAAATATATATTGTCACTGTTTTCGTCAATAAATCAAAGTACATGACTCATAATAATTAGTAATGATAATATTAAATTCTAAGGATATATACACATTTACACATATAGGAACATCCAACAACACATATAATTATGGATTTCCTATTGGTGGGTCTTGTTGTCATAATATCCTATATAGGATACTACCAAAGACATACATCATGAGAAGGCGCCTCAAAGTCTTACAAATATCCACCCATGATATCTAGTATCATTTGTGTCTATAAAATGATATCATCAGGTTATAGAACATATATTTTAGAATAATTTCATAGAACATCTAGGTTCTCATCAAAGCAGGGAACTATAATGACCTTTTAGTGTGACAATTAATCTTAGGATATTATCACATACTATGTTATATAGAATAAAAATCATGATTTGATAAGAATTTTATTAATATAAAAAACTATGAATACATGTTATCATAAAGTACACATAATTTTGTTCTAGGGAACCAACTCCAATAGGAAATCCATATTTCACAAATCTTTACTTAGACACAAGTGAGGGGAACCATGGGTTTAGGGTTACATAATTGTTTCCTTAAAATACAAATTCCCATTCAGAATTAAGGTGAGAGGGATGATTCACAGTACATTGTTTTTAGTTTAGTAAATTTTTTCATTTAAAACAAGGTAATATATAATAAAAATAAATAAATAAATCAGACATATATAAGGGATGATAAATTCTCATGATCAATCAAATCATATAGAAATAATGAATTTATAATTTATAGTAGTAATTTCAATCAATTATTTATTACAAAAATTTATTTGAATAAATAAATAAATAAATAAAGTAATTCTCCATATTAATGATCTATCATAACATTCATTTAGACATAATAAGAAAACAAAGCCATATTATTTTAAATAAATTATGTAAATATAGTTTTAATTTTAATATAATAAAATACATTATTTATAATTTAGAGGATAACAAGTGTGTAACATTATTGTCTGATTAAATAAATTTCTAGAACATAATACATACATAATTTTACTATAAATCTACATGTAATGTGAAACACATTATGTATGGTCCCTTTCATGTACCACGTATATACCCAACACATATTCTTATATGGAATGTTGTGATATATATTGTGTCTAGTTTGATGGGTCAAGATGTATAGTATTCATGCCATGTATAACCACACATCATTCCATAACATAGGTGGTGTGTACTATTATAAATATGTGTGTTAGTACAAGGTTTGTATGATTACTGATAAATTTCATGTATTTACATATCTGAATGTGAGTAATTTTAGTGTGTAGAGCCACACGACACACTCAAAATCACTCGGTGTGTACTTGGTGTGGACAAACGATGATACACAACATGAAAAACTTTCTACTTGTCATGTGGTAATGTCAAAATTTAGTTACTCTACATATAAACCCGCACGACATTCCCAAAAAAATTTCATGTACATTTCATATAGTGACATGAGTTACATAATGTACACATCCATCAGTATTCTAGGTATCCATGTCTTTCCAGGTTTCTTTTCATGCAGTCATTATATAGTGTGAAATAGTGAAAAATATTTATCACATAGATGAGATAAAATTAAATAGTAAAAAACAATGGGAGGTTACATGGAATGTACACCAACTACACACCATGTAAAATCAATCATTTATATCGTTAAAAATGGCCACTTAAGACGATGTATCCTCTCCATGGTAAAGTATTGTCACCTAAAGACAGTACAAGCTAGAAGATGGGTTAGTACACCATCACATCTTTTTTATATTAATTATATCATTCTCTTTCTATATAGGAAAATTAAATATATTAATTTAATTTAGGATTTTATTGAGCACAATGGTGCTGTCTATAATCAACATGTTAGCTAGAACAAGTCATAGGTTCTTTTTGGTCATAACTATAATTTCCATAGGATGTTTTACATTAATGAGAAATTGGAACAAGTCATAATATATTTTTGATAGAATTATAAATTATCATACTTCTTGAAAGTTAAATTCTATTTCATTATCCGAAAGTATCTTAATTGTTAAGGGTATTTCCATGCCTAAACCATTATACCCTTTTATAGTATATAAATGGTCTTTTTTCCTTGATTAAAAATATGATCCAATGATTTATAAACTTCACCTATAGTGGATGCATATTTATGAGGAAATATGTTTCTATGAAATGGAGTTTGTGTTTAAAAACATTAATGGATGTAGGGATGGGTATAATGAATCTCTCTTTGTTCAATGTGGCTCTCCAAGCTTAGTTTTTATGGATACTTTTAACTAAATTTAGTAGTAACCATTTTCTGAAGGCCTAATTCGTTAAACAGATTTCCTCTAGTAAAACCCATTAACTATATTCCTCCATTTGTACCTATTTCAAGAGAAAATATGTTGAGAAAATAATGAATTATAGATAGATACCCTATTACAATTCTAAACTCTGTTTATGGTAGGACATATGGTTGGGCTCTCATTTAGTTGATGGGATTCTTGATCAGGTTTAAGAAATTGATATATAAATTTGGGATAAAATAGGTCTTCCTTTGGATTAGTTTCATGTATCTCTTAGGGACTATGTTCTTTATTTTTATTTTATGACTAACACAGACACTTTGTTCTGGGACCCATCTAGGCATGGAACCCTTACTTGTAATATCTATTTGGGATTATGTATGTGTAGGACTCCGGTCATTACTAACTATATGAAACCCTTTGAAAACCATGTATCACTATATCCTGATATATTCTTCTATAAATGGATTCCTTGAAAAAATTCCCCCTGGATTATTGAATTTTGAAAACTAGTCTAAATGATTTGCTCAAAATTTAGTGTGTGAAAGACTATAAAGGTCTTTATCACCCATATTTTTCTCCACATCTCATTTTCTATGACAATTTAGAACATTTGATCGATATTTTTGAGATTGATCACATCATAATCATAGATATATGATCCCTACTTCCTAACTTAAATATTTATGAGGGATATTCTTAGTACAATTTGTTTCTGTAGTTTCTGAAGCCTGGTACACCATATGGTGGAATCACAATATCAATAGGCCTGATGGGAATGCTGTATAAATAAATGTGGTCATGAAGAACATACTCTTGGATATTAAAACCTCAAACTCTATGAATACTAGTATGTTTATGATTAAAATCAGGGAGATAATTATTTAAGAATGATTAGGTGTCAAAGGTATCTTCAACTCTTATAATGGTTTTATCACTATTTACTTGAAAACTGTTAATTATAGGTAGGATTAAAATCAATGTGGATATAGCTTCTAAGGGAAATATAGTACCTAAAGGATGATGATGGATATTCAAGGATGAATATAGATGATCTATTTCATAGTTCCTCAAGGATTTTGGAATAATAATTACTTATGTGGCGGTGATGGAGGGAGTGATCATGGAAACTTAGATCTCATAATTCAATAATTGGAAATAATGTAGCTTAAATTGGATTATCTATTCATTGTCCATTAAATCAAGTCCGATAGTTCCTCTACCTTGTGGAATATTTCTTCAACATTAGAGGATTTCCTTTTATACTTTAAGTAAATTGATTTTATGGTGTCTCACATCTATATTGATGGTAAAGTCATTGCCAATCCTCTTTCCAATCTAGGTGTTGGGTTGGGAAAATGTACCTAGATATTGGAAATGATAGTGTTGATTAAGGATCTTTTGTTCCAGGAAAGTTTTAAAACTCCATCCCTTAAATTTTAATAATTTTTACCATTTATATTTTCTCATGTGGAGATCTTATTATTATTATTATTAAGCGGAAGGAAGTGAGATTATTTCCCTCTAATGCTTTAGAGAAATATAGAGTGTCTTTTGTTTAAAACAATCAGTTTAACCTATAAAATGATACAATACAGAATATATACTTAGTGTTAAAAAATAATTATGACAAATAATCCCTTATCTATTATTTAAGCTATTCTATTCCCCACACCAAAACATAATAATAATAATAATAATATTATTATTATTATTATTATTATCATAATATGCCATGGCATGTAATATATATTACATCGTATCATAATCAACTAAATTAATGCCTATTTAAATAATATTAAATGAAATATATCATTTACATCCTTCCATTAAATCAACGCATTAGTACTACTATATAATTAATTAAACATTGAATAGTAAAATATTTCTTTATTCAACATATATTATTATTTATATATAAATATTTTATTTGTTAAAATTATGAATAAATATTAATTTAAATATTCATGCTACATGAGTAAATACTTATTAAATTTTATTCACTAAAATTTCCAACAAATAAATATTTATTTACTAGATTACCAATTATTAAAAAAGTGATAAAATTAAATTCACATATTCTAAAGTTTATTATCTCAAGACTAAATTTCTTTGATCAATAATACTTGAATATTTATTATTGTATATAGTGAGAATAATATTTCTTATTAAAATAAATTCAATATAATTTAATGAGATTTTGGATACAAATAATGTGCGACCATATATGCCTTTTTCCCAGTTTCATTATGCGAAGTTACCTAAAGTCGAAGATCAAAATTTAAAAACACATCAAGGAAACCATTAAAAAAGGTTTTACTATTTCCACTACAAAAGCCTCCCTATAACTATACCATGTTATATAATCCCTTTTTCTATAAATATATTATCAAGTAGGATGTGTAATAGTGTCATCATACTATATGATCAATTAATATTTCTTTGACTTTATGAAATGAACTCTACTATTAAATACCATGGACATGGGTTTTTTAGATAGTTCCATACAATAAAGGGTCCAATGATATCTTTTCAATTTTAATATAAGGGAAAATAAATTTTAACTTATTTAATTAATGTTATATCATTTATGAGACATAGAACATATTCTACCTAGATGTGAGCATTTGTCATCACTATTTTCATCAATACATAAAAGTATGTAATTCAGGATACACATTAATAATAATATCAAGTATAAGGACAATTAAATTCATTAACAGATAGGAATATCATATGGAACATAAAATATTTAGTATTCCTATTGGAGAGTAAGTCCTCATAACCTATCTTCTCAGATATTACCATGTGTAAGCTTAATGAAAAGAAGTATCAATGTATTATGATCCTCCAACACCAAATAGTAAACCATAATCTACCTCACAACATAAATATGATTATCTAATCCCTAGGAAATATGTTTAAGAATATTTTCACAACATCATTAGTTTATAGTGGGGAATTGGTATAACATTTCATGTAAAAAACAGAATAAGAACAATATCACTATTATGTTATACATAAGAATCATAATTATGTGATAATATGTTAATTTATAATATGGTAATAGAAATTGAAATTTTAGTTAGTTTAATGGAACCAAATCCAACACTCTCAAAATAATTTCATTATGATTTTATGTTCTTATACAATGATTTATATATTTGATAAAAAACTTGTATAATTCCATAATATATTTAGTTATAAATTTATAAAATATTCATGTTTTCTCACCTATTTGTGATCTAATACTCTATAAATCATTTATATTTTCCCCACTTTCTGAGTTTATTTGATCACTCATTTCTTATGTTTTTCTATTTTCACATGTACTTGTTTGCATGAATATTACTTGAAGAAAATCATGTGTGGAGATTTTTTTAAAATATATTGAATTATTATTTTCTAATAATGGGGTTATATAGGAAATATACAATTATAATAAAAAAAATTTATTAATGGGTGTGTGTTTTAGTATTGAAATAATATATGGAATGGTGAATGGGTTCTTGGGTAATATTAGTTGGTATTAAAGAATATATGAATTTTTTTTATAGTACTGGATCTCAGAGAGCGAGTCCTCTGTCACTTTTGTTAGTATTAAAATTAGGCCTTAGTTATTTTTAGAGATTATAATATCTAAATTAGAGGATGTAACATAGTGTAACTAAGGTTGATCTAAAAGGGATATAAGTTAAATTAATAGTTTCATTGATGGTATCACGGTTTGAACTGATAATATTATAATATAATATAAGGTTTGAATCAAGGTCACATAGAACATGACATATCTGGATTGATTTTTTGATATTAATATACATATTAATATCAATTTTAATAGATATTATCATAAATATTTTGGCTTTAATACTTGTATGGAAACATGATCATGAAATAAATGTTTTGAATAGTATGTCATTAAAATTACCTATGTCTTATAACCATCTATGTAAGCATATTCAACAAAATTGATTGAGAAAATGAAATTCTCATCATATAACTATTATGAGGTAAATGATGAGTTTCTAAGACTTATCAAAGATAATGAATTTAACATATCATTAGAAATTATAGATAGAGTTATTTTATCTAATAAATACCCATAGCTACTTTCAATAGTAATTAAAAATTTAAATTGTGGGGATAAAATTTATTTGGGGGGGGGGTATAATATCCCAAATCTACATATTCATTTTCTATCCCAATGATTCTTTTTTTTCCTGAATAAAAACTAAACCAAATAAACCAAATTATGAATCAAAAATAAAAACACTTTATTCCTTTATAATAAAAAATTTAAAACGTATAGGGAACCATGTATTATTAAGTATGGATTATCATATACCTTGTTAAAAGTGTATAACATTAAATGGGATAATAAATATAAAAGTATAATATTTTTATAAATTGAAAATCCCCTGGATCATCTTCACCATATAGAATAACTATTTTAAGAACTAAACCTACATTGATAAAAAACATCATGAAAGGATAAATCTTGTTGTAATGTCCTAAAAGAAAAATCAAAGAATAGGAAGTGTTATCTGAGAAGATAGTGTGGAATTAATTTATATACTGTAATGGGTATACTACAGCTACTATATGACCATTATAAAATAGTTCATAACCATTAGGTATAACATTATAAAATATATTACTACTTCAAAATTACTGGTGTGTAGTTGATATAAATTAAGTTTATTTAGATGATATATAAATATATTCATTATAAATAATTTTTATTAAATAAAATAAATAATTTTGGAACATAAAAGAAAGATATTAATTCATATTTGGAAACATATTTTATTTTATTGAAATAGTTTTTAGTACTTGTAATGAAATTTAATTCATTTAAAGAATAATTTTAATAATCTAGAAAGGAAAAAATATAAAAAATTATTTTTAACATCAATTAAATAATAAAGTATTTATAATTAATAAAAATTTAATCATATATAGTCAATGAACTATGTTTTATTTAATAAAATAATTTTTAGCATACGTTATATGTTATTTTCTGAAAGTTAAATTTCACATATTAAAATTATTAAATTTAGAGAAATGTATTATGTATATATATATAAATAATAATTATTCACATATTGGTTATTATTTAGTTTTGTTTAAGTCCGTACCTGAGTGGTACAGGATACTAATTCACATCATGTGTGTTAGAGGATTGAGCCACAAATACCCCCATTATAATTGTATTTTTCAAAGGTACCAAACCATTGTAGAAAGGGTAACATAACAGATATTTATCCAATGGTTTTTAATATAAATGTATGGGTATTATTCTGGGTTCTATTTTAGAATGTGTACTATATAATTACTATTAAATGATGGAAAATTTAAACTAAAATATCCAGTGTTTAGGAAAAAATATCTTTCATGCCATAGGGAATTTGGGAATAAAAAATTTCTTTCTATGTTCTTTTTTTCATGACCCATCATACTATTCTCACTTAGCCACCACAAGTCAAATTTCAGTAGAAATGCGTCTCCATGTAGAAAGATGAAGAAGATTTGATTTCCCTATGCCATAAGACTTATCACATACTGAGGGATATATATTCCTCATAAACATTTCCCAATCTAGTTACATTGTGGTGAGAACCTCCCTATAGGAGTTTGTCATGGATTTCACATATTGCTGATAAAAATGTGTCGACACCTTAAAATACGTTTTTAGGATCTTTTAGGGACTCCTTGTAATTAGAAAAAATTTAGAGATGGTGTATACACCATATTAAGGGTCATAGTTTTCATGGAAGGATTCTATTTAACTGCTTATAGATCCCAAATGGACGTACCGATCCAACGATATAACTACTGAATTGTGATCATTTTTATAATGAAATTCATGTTATCACGCAATTGTATGGCCTAAATCCTGTAAAAATTTGGTGAAATCAACTCACCTAGATCCTTATCTGATCATGCGCAATCCTCTTACCCCACCCCGTATTCCAGATCTGATGATTAGTCTATAATAGAACCCCTCATATAATTTTTAGAAGAACGAAAAAACACTTAGAGGAAGAATTAGGTAAGATCTTTGATTTACCAACCTGTTCGCCCATGTAGTCCTCCAATACATTGGTGAACTACCATATCCCACCCTTAATAGGGAGAGACCACCTTTATTCACCCCTACATTGGAAACCATTTTCCCATCCTTCTATTGGGGTGAAAAACATATATGACCCACTACTTGGTTGAACCATTTGAGAAATCCACTACATGTGTGACCCACTTGGGTGATCCACTTGGTGACCAACTATATGGGAAACCCACCACATGGGTGACCCACTTGGGTAACCCACTACATAGGAGAACAAATAGGTCACCCCACCCAGTTGCCTCACTACATGGGAAACCAACTTGGGAGACCTACCATTTTGGAGACCCATTACTTGGGTGACCCACTAATTGTGTGCCTCACTACATTGGAAATGCACTTGACCTAAGGCCCCTACCAGGGATATGATCATTTTCTATCCCTCACAAGAGATATGAATCTTTATTATCCTTTAATATGTCTAAAAACTAATTCACTAAGGTCTCATACCCTGACATTGGTTTATTCCATATACACATAGAGTTGAGATACTCCTCCATATTTTACTTATGGGCCTCATACTAGGTGTAAGACCCAAACTTATAAATTTCCATAACTCATTTATGGTTATAAGATGCAGGGAGTGTTTCGCACGGAATCAGGGGATGACCTCCTGGACGGGAGATTCAAACGTTCCGATCGGTTTCTAACGGGTTTGTTCGTAGAACCGGAAACATCCAATGATTCCACATCCGTTTGGACCTACTTTCCAAAGGCAGGCACTCATTAGCTTGTGGACTAATGAGGCTTAGGAATTTGCATTGGTCGAGAGGATGGGAGGTCGGACTCATCACACCTTTTTTGAGGGGAATTATTGTCTACTCCGGGACTCTCTTTATAGATTTAAGTTATGTTCGTGAATCCTTATTACATTACCAAGTATAAAATGTGCTTTCCTTTAGTTTTAACAATCAATGATTAAATATGAAAGAAATTTAGAGAATCTTTTATAGGTATTCGAGGTTCTTCATCAATAGAGAATCATCTATATCTGTTTAGAGATTCTTGGTCAATGGTATCCTTCAAAACATTTATATAAAAGTCTCTTGGTCATTTATGATGACCAGGCTGGTTTTAAAGCCACTCAGTGGGGCACTTGAAGTTTATTGTCATTCAGAAGGACAGAGATTATTTCAAAGTTGGGATCGAACCCATAAATGGGCTACCTACGTATCCTTTCTTTTGGAAAAGGAATCAGAACCCACGTAGTTCGAGGAATGGGGTATGATGTTTATGATTGATGGCTCAAAGATGAATGTCATAATTACTTTTACACTCTAAGCTCACGTGAGTCATGCTCGGTGTGAGAAACAAGAGGTATTGGTAAAATTTAGACAATTGGGCCATAAAAGATGCAATCATAAGAATTTGTTTGGGGCTTAGGTATGTATGACTGCCCAGATAGATGAAGGTTTAGGATTCACTTTTAGGGAGAAAATCCAAGAACAGGGTCCATAAAGGTATATGTGCTTTATGGAGATTTGAATACTCTAATCTTGGGGCTTACTCCTAAGGAGGATGCCCAAGTTAGGAGGGGACTTATGATTGGGTTTTATTCCTGAAAAGGAAACCCAAATCAAAGGTAATTTATGACTGGTTAAGAGAAGTTTAAGGGGAATTGGGGCTTATTCCTGAAAAGGAAGCCCAAGGTTATGACTGAGTCTTATTCCTGAAAAGGAGACCCAGGTTAGGGATTAAGGTTTGGGGCTTACTCCTGAGGAGGATGCCCAGGTTAGGGAACTTGGTTTGGGGCTTACTCCTGAAGAGGATGCCCAAGTTGTGAGATTGGGATTGGGGCTTATTCCTAAGGAGGATGCCCAAGTTAAGAAATTAAGGTTTGAGGCTTAGTCCTGAGGAGGATGCCCAAGTTTGGGAATTAAGGTTTGGGGCTTAGTCCTGAGGAGGATGCCCAAGTTTGGGAATTAAGGTTTGGGGCTTAGTCCTGAGGAGGATGCCCAAGTTAAGAAATTAAGGTTTGGGGCTTAGTCCTGAGGAGGATGCCCAAGTTTGGGAATTAAGGTTTGGGGCTTAGTCCTGAGGAGGATGCCCAAGTTTGGGAATTAAGGTTTGGGGCTTAGTCCTGAGGAGGATGCCCAAGTTTGGGAACTTTAAGAATTTGGGGCTTACTCCTGAGGAAGATGCCCAGATTAAAGGACTTATAACTGGGGATTATTCCTAAAAAGGAGACCCAGGTTTAAGGATTCTCTCATCTTAAAGGATGAGGTTGAATGAATGAACTCTCCATATTTAGTGATATAAAGATATTTAAATCACTAGGTTTTGAGAGATATTCCACAGAATTCCTTTTAGATAAGAAAGTCAAGTCAAGAAATCATGCCATAAATGGCTTTGAAGAGTGTCTTTAAGACTGAATCTTGAAAAGGAAAGGTTTTATGGCTTAAGAGGGGTGACATGGGCAAGATGGGCACCCAAAAAAGTAGGGGCGCGCAAGTCTTGAAAGGCGCGCAAGTATTGCGGCGGCGCGCAAGTATTGGTCGCGCAAGTATACTTGCGCGATATGAGGGGTACTTGCGCGATTTTCAATCGGAATTGAAATACTTGAGCGACTTCTTTTTAATCACTTTAGAATCCTCTTGAGGTTCTTCCAGAAAAGGGACGTGCAAGTTATATTGAAGGAAATAAGTTGGCGCGCAAGTGTTTGATAAGTTTCAACACTTAGGCCTTCCTTCTTCTCTTTAGATCTTCCGTTATAGGTAATAAATTACCTTAGAAGTGTTCCGGAAGCTTTGAGAAGAGACTTGGGCGTCAGGAGCTTCAATCCGAGTTTCTGGAAAAAGATCCTCTCGAATGGGGGGCCCACAGGGTCTATTTATAGGCAAGAGAAGACCTCGGGCGGTTACCGGGCGGTTACCACTTAGGTCGCGCAAGTCACTTGCACGACCAAAGGCGTCGCGCAAGTGTACTTGCGCGACAGTGAGATAACTTGCGCGGTGCAGTTGTTGTTGATCCTTTCTTCCTGCCTTTGTTGATTTTTGATGTTTTCTTCAAAGGATGAATCATTTTGAGCTCAGATATTCCCTTTTCCGATCTTTAGATTCTGTGACGAAAGGAGCGTCAACAAAAGTCCCCCCTCAGAGTTGGATCTCGAAAGAAATGAGGATTTGACTCTGAGGAAATCGAATACATTCAAAGGAAAAGGGGGCGCGCAAGTCTTCAGGGCACAGAGGGCAGCGCACAAGTGTGCTGGAACTTGACTTTTATTCAGAGTTCCTTTGTCTTTTGTGGGCAGTTTAAAGTCATGCATGCCGGACATAAAGGGGCTAATGTTTAAGGTCGAAATAGCTTTGACCGAAATGGATTAGAATTGACACAATTCCTTGAAAGTTTACTTGAAAACATATTACCATACTCAAGTATGAGAGAAAAAAAATGTAAACTATGGCTTAAGAATATTTGAATCTGAGGAATGATATGAAAAAGAGCTAAAAGGCATTAGAAGAAGTAGTTTCCAAGAATGAAGTTACTATTATTTAACAAAACCCATTAGGGGGTTGAAATATGCAGGTCCACCTAAGGGCATTGGCTGCATGGTCAAATAAATAGCATCTTTTGGCTGACAAGTCTGTTATGTGGACTGTTTATGCAAGGCCACCTATGGGCATGTGCTGCATAGTCAGGCAAAAGAACTCCCATAAATTTACTTTCCTAGTGCTAAAAGCCTGTGAAAGTTTATGGAGATTCAAATTTTCTAAAGTATAGAGTTTGTTGTATGGAAAGAGGTACTTGAATATGGAGAAGATATTTACAAACAAGAATATCGAAGAACTGGATGAATATCACTCCTACGAAGGTCTGACCCAAACGTAGGGAAGAAGAATAAACCATAGACTTGAATACTTTCAGATCATGAAAAAGGATATGGGACAAATATGTTAAGGATGGCTATTTTTTGCGGATCCCTACATACTGTCGTTTTAAGACAAATAAGGACAAAAGAGGCATTCTTCCCAAGAATGAAGTTACTATTATTTAACAAAACCCGTTAGGGGGTTGAAATATGCAGGTCCACCTATGGGCATTGGCTGCATGGTCAAATGAATAGCATCTTTTGGCTGACAAGTCTATTATGTGGACTGTTTATGCAAGGCCACCTATGGGCACACGCTGCATAGTCAGGAAAAAGAATTCTCAGAAGTTTGACATTTTTGTGACTAGAAGTCATGAAAAGGGTTATGAAGATCTGAAAATATTTAAGGTTAGGATTATAATACATAAAGATGGGTATTGTCCAATGTATATAGAGATACATAGGTCAATGAAAACCAAAATCATGTTGTGGCTGGGTCCTAAATTGAAATTTTGGACTTCACTACGTATCTCATAAGAATGAGAATCAAGCCATACGTAGTTCTTGAAATGTAGTTTAACGTCGTGCAGGACAAAAGTATGAGTGATCTTAGTTTAGGGTCATAGAATTCGGACCATAATAATGAATACACAGTGCATGTTTTCATGAGGACTTTTCAGCCAAGGGACTGAAAGCGAAATTTGGGGTTTGGCCCAAAAGACTTGGGACTGGATTCGAGGGACACTCGAATGTTCCTACGTATCCCATAAGGATGGGAATCAAGTCCACGTAGTTCTAGAACTACCCTTTGTACAAATTTGGTTCGTACATGTGAAGGGTGAAAGGGGACTTTAGTGCAATGATGGTTTACCCTGAGATAAAAAGTTTAGGCATTACCATGTATGTACGTAGTCTTTTTGAAATGAAACATGATTGAAAAATCAATGTCAATAATAGTTCTCTCTCAAGTGAGGAGATCAAAGAATATTTTAGTTTATTGTCGTACCGGACAAAAGTGTTGTATAGTTTAAACGTCATATAACAAGGACGAAAGTGAATCAATGTAAAGATATTGATTCCAGGGGCGGTTTCACAAATCATCATCATATGAGATGGTGATGAACCGATGTGAAGAGATTGTTTTTGGGCTTGAACCCTGGGAGGTTGCCTACATACCCAGCCCGGAGGGCAAGGATCAAATTCCGTGTAGTTCAATTAAATAATGAATTAAAGATCAAGTTGTTCTTGTGGAAAATGATCTAATAAAGAAAAATATTGTTGGGACTTACATATGGTTAGTGGCCCAAAGGGAGTGTTATGGTTGATGTTCACTCTAAGCTCACGTGAGTCATACTCGGTGTGAGAAACAAGAGGTAATAACAACCTTAACGATGCACAGTTTAATGTCATGTATGACATAAAATAAAAGGGACTATGCAGTTTAAAGTCTTGCAGTTAGGACTATTGGTGCTGCACAGTTTAGTGTCATGTAGCAGGGACAAAATACAGTTTAATGTCATGTAGGACCTATCAAGGATTTTCTGTATAGTTTAGCGTCATGTAGTTAGGATGATGGGGACAATACAGTTTAACGTCATATTGGACGAAAGGGTGACTGTGCAGTTTAATGTCATGCCGTAAGGACAAAATAACACACCATTTATGTCATGTTGGACGAAAGTGTGAATAGTTTAAGGTCATATGCATGGACCGTGGATGGTGCAGTTTAATGTCATGCTGGACCTTTGATGATTATATAGTTTAACGTCTTTCCGGACGTGAGGGACTTTTATACAGTTTAGCGTCATGTAGTTTAGGACGTCATAGTTTAACGTCTTGCTAGACATAAGGGATTTTCAAATAGTTTATGGTCATATACATGGACCAGGGATGATGCAGTTTAAGGTCATGCTGGACGGTTCATGGAACTTTTTCACAGTTTAATGTCATGTGGGACGAAGTTGCAGTTTAAAGTCATACTGGACCATTACTGTATAGTTTAACGTCATATAGCAAGGACGAACTGGTGTTGTACAGTTTAAAGTCATGTAGCTAGGACTAAGGTGAACCAATATGAGGATATCAGTTCTGGGGACTTTTTACAGTTTATCGTCATGCTGGACGTTGGAAGTGACACACAGTTTAATGTCATGTTTCTAGGACAAAATATAGTTTAATGTCATCTCGGACAAAATATAGTTTAATGTCATCTCGGACAAAATATAGTTTAATGTCATCTCGGACAAAATATAGTAACCAATGTGACAGTTTAACGTCATGTTGGACGATAAGGGAACTGACACAGTTTATCATCATGCTGGACGATGAAAGTGCCACACAGTTTAATGTCATGTTGCTAGGACAAAAATATAGTTTAATGTCATCTCGGACATATCATGGAACTTCTATACAGTTTAATGTCATGTATATAGGACATAATACAGTTTAATTTCATGTGGGACATAGTTGCAGTTTAAGGTCATACCGGACCATGGTGCAGTTTAAGGTCATACTGGACCGTTACTGTATAGTTTAAGGTCATACCGGACCTTTGCTGTATGAACCAATTGTAAGTCTTGGTTCTGGGGACCATATTTTGTGTTTATACAAAATATTTCTTCAGAAATCTGGCATTGGTTGGAGTCGTGATGTGTTCTCCATCCATTGAGATTAGAGAATACGCTCCATTGGAGTAGGCCTTATGTATTGAATAAGGTCCTTCCCATTTTGGTTCCAGCTTGGGAGGCTTCTTTCCTGGTATCATTGGTGCTCTGAGAACCAATACCAATTCTCCCTGAATGAACGAACTAAGAAGAACTTTTTTGTTAAAAGCTCGTGCTATCCGATTCTGATAGATTTCCAAGTGGTGCAAAGTGCACAATCTTTTCTCATCTAACTGTTCCAATTCATTCAACCGCTTTTGGGATTGCTCATCTGTTGATAACTGATCACAAATGACTATTCTGAGTGAGGGCAATTGAACTTCAATTGGCAAGACTGCTTCTGTTCCATATACCAATGAATATGGAGTTGACCGCGTCGCATTGCGAGTGGTAGTCCGATAAGCCCATAAAGCATGAAAGAGTTTATCAGGCCATGACCTCTTATCTTTATCCACCATCTTTTGCAGTATATTTGAAAGAGTCTTGTTGAAGGCTTCTATCTGGCCATTAGCCGCTGCATGATATCGAGATGAATGGTTGGACTTAATGTTGTATTCTTGATACAATTTCTTTATCTCAGAAGAACAGAAGTTGGTGCCGTTGTCCGTCAATATGGTATGAGGGACACCAAATCTAGTAATGATGTTGGACTTGATGAAGCTAACAATGCATTTAGAACTGACTTCTTTGAGAGGTACTGCCTCTGCCCATTTGGAAAAGAAATCAGTAGCAGTAAGAATGTACTTAAACTGCTTGGCCGTAGCTGAAGGGTAAGGTCCCACCACATCCATTCCCCATGTGGAAAATGGCCATGAGTATTTAGCTGTATGAAGCAACTCTGGAGGTTGATGAATGAAGTTGGCATATACTTGGCATGAATGACACTTCTTTGTGAAATTAACACAATCTTGTATCATTGAAGGCCAGAAGTATCCAAGTCTTCGAATTTGATCAGACAATCTATGTCCACACTGGTGGGCACCACAGACTCCTGCATGTACTTCTTTTATGACAGCCATTGTCTCTTCACCATCAATACATCTGAAGAGAACTCCATCAAAACCACGTTTGTAGAGAATTTTCTCGAGGTGGTTTGGACCATCATAAAGAGTAAAATTGACCACACGTCGCCGAATTTGTTCTTTCTCGGCTCTATCAGGTGTAAGTGTTCCATTTTGAAGGTATTCCTTGATAGGTTACATCCATCCTGTAGTATGACCATACGGTTCAGGAATGGGACTAATTTCATTAATTTCCTCTGTTCTGAATTGAACATAAGGTGAAATTGCACGACGGTGGGCAATACTGATGGTTGTCTCGTCCCGATTTGGATCTGCTAAAGCTGTGGCTATATTAGCCAGTGCATCAGCTTGAGCATTTTGTGATCTTGGGACATAAGAAAATGTCGGTTCTGAAGGGAATTACGACATTAATTCTCTGACGTAATCATACAAAGGGATTAATTCTTCTTTTCTGATGGCATAATCCCCATTGACTTGTTTGATTACCAGGTCTGAATCACCTTTCACCTTTAAGTGATTCACTTGTGCTTGAAGCGCTAACTCCAAGCCTGCAATGAGAGCTTGGTATTCAGCTTCATTATTGGTACCACCTTCCCACAACAAAAAGGAATAAGGTAACACTGCCTTATCTGGAGAAATGAGCACAATTCCTAAACCAACTTTGTTGAATTTAGGATTTTCCATTTTCCTTCCTGTTGGACTTCTAGAAGCACCATCAAAATACATTTCCCATGTTTGAGGACTCTCTTGAATAGAAAAAACTTCCTCATCAGGGAGTTCGATATCTGAATACGTGTCTTCCACTGAAGGGTGTTCAGCCAGGAAATCAGCCAGAGCTTGGCCCTTAATTGCCTTTTGAGACACATACTGGATGTCGAACTGCTGTAGAATAACCGCCCACCTTGCCAGACGTCCTGTAAGCATTGGACGACTAAGGATGAATTTGAGTGGATTATTACGAGATACCAATTGGACCTCGTGATGTTGCAGGTAGTGTCTCAGTTTCTGAACTGCAAAGATTAATGCTAGGCAGCACTTTTCAATACTCGAATACCGGGTTTCTGCTTCAAGCATAGTTCTACTGAGATAGTAGAGACTATTTTCATTCCCAGCATCATTCTTTTGAGCGAGAAAGGCACCTAATGATCGCTCTAAAGCTGTCACATAGAGGATAAGAGGCCTACCTTCAACAGGTGGCATGAGTACTGGTGGACTCAAGAGGTATTTCTTGAGAACATCAAATGCTTCTTGACATTCTTCAGTCCACTGGTAAGTGACTCCTTTCTTCAATAATTTGGTAAAGGGTAAACTTTTGCCTGCCAAATTGGCGATGAAACGCTGAATATAGGCTAAGTGTCCTTGATGTCCTCTTAATTCTTTCAAATTCTGAGGAGGTGACATACCAAGGATTGATTTGGTCTTCTCAGGATCGACTTCAATACCACGATGGCATACAACAAAGCCGAGGAATTTTCCTGAGGTTACCCCAAAAGCACACTTTAAGGGGTTCATCTTCAAATTATGTTGTCGAAGCTTGTGGAATATGACTTCCAAATCAGCCAAATGATCAAAACGTTTTTTGGATTTAACCACCAGATCATCTACATAGCATTCAACAAATTTCCCTAGAAAAGGTTTGAAGATACGATGCATGGCGCGTTGATATGTTGCACCTGCATTCTTTAAACCAAAGGGCATCACCTGGTAACAAAACACACCTTGAGGAGCTCTGAAGGCTGTATATTCCTCATCTTCTAGGGCCATTCGGATCTGATTATATCCAGAATATCCATCCATGAAAGAAAGTACTTCATAGCCAGCCGTCGCATCAATTAAGAGTTCTGTAATCGGAACTGGAAAATCATCTTTGGGACAATACCGATTAAGATCTCTAAAATCTATGCAAACCCTAATTTGTCCGTTCTTCTTCTTTACAGGGACAATATTATCCAACCACTTGGGATATTGAACTTCTCTGACGAAATTAGCTTTGATAAGCTTATCCACTTCAGCCTCGATTTTGGAAGCATAGGTTGGGTGTGTTCTTCTCGCGGCTTGCTTGAATCCTCAATGTTCTTTTGGCAAACCCAAATGATGGGTTGCAACATTAGGATCAAGGCCAGGAATCTCTGTATAATTCCAAGAAAAAATATCTTTATTTTGCTTTAGAAAAGAAATATACATCTCTTGTTCTTCAAGGGTCATGGCCGCACTAATTAAAGTGGGGCGTGGATCTTTCTCTGTACCCAGATTTACTTCTCTGAGTTCATCCACAGTGGTAGAGATACCCTCTTCAAATGCTGGAGGAGCATCTCTAAGATCTTCCTCTTCCTCTTCATCATGTGTTATTTCTTCCGTTTCTACTTGCAAAGTAGATGAAACAACGAAATTCTCATGATCATAAGAGATGTCAAAATTTTCACATTTTGAAGAAGAAACTTCCATTTCCGACCCTATTGATGAAAAAGGGTCTTCTTTGGGAAATAAAGAGGAGATAATGGGTTGAGAATCGACATCAATATTCACCTCTGGTGTTGCTATAACTTCTTCTTTCCTGATTAGCGAAGTATAGACTTGTTGGATTTCAGCAGACGAAATGAAAACGTCACCACTTATGCTTTCATCACTGCTTGGTAAGTTACCAATTTCTCCCATGTTGTCTGGATCGATTGCTGTAATTGACATTATGGATCTTTCCATAAGAGTATTTTGATTTGGGCCTATTTTGTCAATTTTACTGATAGGTAACACATAATCTGTACTCACATGTGAAAATGGATTTATTGGAATTTTTTCCAAACCATATGGAGCATTAACTTTGGTAATTTCCTTCATTGTAGATTTTTCTCTTCCCTTCATGTGATAAAATTCCGCCTCAATGTATTGGGACTCACATGTCTTGAACGGGGCCTTATCACCATACAATGTTCCAACTTGACCATCGAAACAGTATTTGAGACATTGATGGTATGATGACGGAATAGCTGCATGCTGATGTAGCCAGGGTCTTCCAAGCAAGATATTGAAAGCTGAGTCTTGATCAACAATCATGAAATCCGAATTGGAAACAAGATCTCCAAACTGAGTTCTGAGCGTAACTTCTCCCAGTGGTTCTTGTTCATTTTTATCATATCCTTGCAACATCATGGTAGAAGGAGATAAATCAGATTCCGTGAGGCCCAATCGACGAAGTGTGCGAATGGGCATGAGGTTGACTCCTGAACCATTGTCAATAAAAGCTCTTCGAACATCTATACCATTGACTTTGCCAGATAAGTACAAAGGTTTTATGTGCCCATGCACGACATCATCTTCATCTTTATCAGTAAAAGATATCACTGCATGACATTCTGCAGGATTATTCTCTATGTGATAAATTTCAGCTGCAGCAATTTCAGCTTCAAACTCCTGAGGACTTGACAAAGCTTCGATGAGTGCTTCCCGAAGATCTCTTGATAGATTCAAAGCATCCAAAATTGATAATTTGTCTGGTACTTGGGCCAAGTGTTTCAATATATCATACTTTTGATCTAGAGGCCTGCGTTTCCCAATAGGAATATGCGGTTTAGCAGGTACCTTGGAAGCAGATGCTTTGGAAGCTGATGCATCTTGTATTGAAGTTGGCAACATCCTAGGTTTTGGAAGATTAGACTGATTAGATCCATTTACTTTCTGAGATAAATAAGATGGAACCTTTAATCGGTCTTCCAAAATAACTGTGCGAAAACTGAGTTGGCCATCGGCAGAAGAACTTGCTTGTTCTTTTTGAGCTTGCTGAAGGGCTCTACCACGAGTTTCTGCTGCATATACAGTGCTAGCAGGGGTAGAATTAGAGTAGTGGCTTCGGAAAGATCCACGTCTTCCCCTATATCCTGAACCTCTATAACCTCTTTGGATTCCCTTATTTGTTACAGGGAATTCAGGCTTATCAAGACTGGAATATGGATATGTTAATTGAATCATATTAACAGAACCAAAGATTAACTCTTCGTCTGATAAAGACTCTGCCTGGTTAGCCTGTTTAGGCTGTGCCGTTTGGTGGGACGGTGCCCGTGGCTTTGAAGTAGATGGCATGAAATCTGCCAGAGTCAAAGACAATTTAGGCTTTGATACATACTCATCTTCTTCTGATTCCTCTTTCTTCTTTGAATTGCTCTGCCCTTTTGAGGATTTGTCTTTTGATGGAGGCTTTACTGCAGCTTTTGTAGGAGACACAATTGGCTTCTTCAATTGTGTTCGCAAAAAGGAATGGGTCCGATTGATTGTCTTTCTAACCATCCAATCATCATATTTTTTCGCAGTTTTGCTTTTGACTTCCTGCCACTCACCTCCTTCCTCTGGATCTGTAGCGGTAATACACGCTACATGAGCTGAAGAACCCTTCAATTTGACTTTTCCCAAGTCGACCATCTTTTGTAGGAGGTCTTTAAAGACAAAACAATCCTGGATGGGATGCCCCAACATTTGATGAAAGGGACAATAATTGGGACGGTCTTCATCTCCTTCCTTGTTTGGCCTCTTCGGCACTGGTAATTGTACCAAATTATTTTCCAGAGCTGAAATGAAGTAACCAGGAACTTGCTCACTTCGGAAAGAGTATGTTTTACTCTTCATATCCTCAAATTGTTTTCGTCGTTGATCTTTTTGATCATTTGGACGAAACATCCTTTGTTGTTGGCGTTCAGGAGGTGGAGCCCTTCGAGAAGATGAAGGTTTTGAAGTAGAAATAGGTACAGGTGCCTGTTTAAGCATAATTGTAGCAGTTTCTGCTTTACCCATTCTTCTTCCTGGAGCTGATGGAATTACACGAGATTTAACCTTAGCCTGTATAAGGGAATCTTCAATCTGTTGAGCGATTGAAGTAAGGTCTCGAAACCCTCCTGTGTATTTCACAGGGATCAATGGCGTGCGTAATTCGTCACGCAAATTTGTCACACAGATTGGCAACAATTCCTCCTGAGGGAGTGATAAACTCAAGGAATACGTTAATCCCTTCCAACGAGCAATGAAATCAGAGACTCTTTCATTCTCCCTTTGCTTGCAGTTTGTAAGATCGAAAACTGTCGTTTTTGGCAAAGTTGAGCTAAACTGAAGAAGGAATTTTTGACGAAGATCCTCCCATCCGATGACTGACCGGGATTTAAAGCTTGTATACAAGACAAAAGCTGGTCCTTGCAAGGTTCGCACGAAGCATCTGAGTTTCACTGCTTCTTGCTGCTCTGGAGTTCCCATCATAGGATCACAACAAGATACGTAATGCGTCAAATGTTGTTCAGGGTCGCCTGATCCATTGAAAGTAGGGAAAATAGGGTTTCCAAAACTGGATGGAGGAGAAATTGAATCTACCCATTCAGGGTAAACTTTCTTTTCAGGTTGAAATTGCGCCCGTTTCCCTTCCATAGTTTCTAACCGAGCTATTAATGACTCAATAGTAGTTATTAACTTTTGAGAAACGTCAGGTTGAACTTGGTTTTGGGTAGGTGCAATGAATGGAGCTTGGACAGACGTGGTGGTTGGTGCTGCAACTGATGGTAGTGCTGCCAACCGTTGTTGCGTTTGACCCGTAGGATTAGACCTCTGTGGGTGTACTGATAAAGGAGGATATTCTTGACCCATCTCAGTAGTTACAACAAATTCCTTCGGCTGTCGGACTTCAACATTCTTAAGAAGAAGACTACTCTGAAGTAGTTCTGCATTCAACCTTCTTAATTCTTTCATTTCTTCCTCCTGTTGTGCAAACTTTTGCTCTAATGAGAGCGATTGACCTCCTTCAGAGGAAGGGTGAGAAGTAACCTGATTCTTACCTTTCCCCTTATTGGATCCTTTTCGGAGAGGGGGAAGTGGGTTACTTGAAGGAATACCCAGATTTTGGGTAAGCCTTTGATTACGTGTGCGCACACCTTCTTCATTTAGGTCTGTGTGCGCGACTTCTTGAGCAGGAACCTCTTCGTCTGATCCCTCTGATTGAGCCTCATCTGGTGAATCAGCAGCAACGGCATTGATGACATTAATGGATGCATATTTCATGGAATCCTTTCTATCAGC
Organism: Viscum album; assembly: GCA_963277665.1. NCBI lineage: Eukaryota > Viridiplantae > Streptophyta > Magnoliopsida > Santalales > Viscaceae > Viscum > Viscum album. The sequence goes on from OY728139.1 coordinate 1,096,787,219, forward strand.
ATTTCTGTGATATTGTCTTCTTCTATGTCCATGATGAGACATGGAATTCCGTTGACTTGATCCCTCATGAACTTCTTGGAAAACCGTCACTTGGAGAGAATCTCCTGATAGCTTGGCTCTTCGTTCCTCTTGAGGCTTATTCCCTAATCGAGAAAATACTGACTTTCTCTGAGGGAGGGATTGAGAATTTGAAAAAGTCCCCAATCCGGTGGACTGGGGGTGTTCCTGCTGCTTCCGTTCAACTCCTCGAATCCCATTCGTTGACTCTGAGGGTTGGGTTAGAGAAGTCCCCAGTCTGGCAAGCTGGGGTGTCTCTTGACATGCTATGTCTGAGATCTTCTTGAAATCTCTCTTGATCTTGCGAATCTTAGTTCGGAAATTAGCTGGATGCATTAACCTGTATCCACTTTTATCACCTAGTTCAACAGACCGTTGGATGATTTCCGAAACTTCCGTCATTTGATGACGTGTTTTCTCCAGACGAGAGGCTTGTGCAATATTCTCGCCTGCTCGATGTAGGAGCAATTCAACAACTTGTTCTCTATATACTTGATTTTGAGAGGAACTAGTTGAAGCTTGTTCTTGAGCAAGCTTTTGATTACGAACAAAGCCCATTGACTGTGGCCGGCCATGGGCAATAACATTGCATGAGACCATTTTCGGCGGGCTTTGCTGACCGGAAAGCACTGTGAAATGTAGTGCTCCGTGAACACCCCATCCTCTGATATGAACATTAGACGGAGCATTGGAAATTAACTGACGCAATTTTCTTAGTGCGCCAAGGCATGAACGTTGAAGGGTTCTCTGTTTCTTTTCAGCCTTCGGATACCGAGAGACTGATAGAGATGACAAATCAATCTGGCGTTGTAACCCTTCTATTATCTTAAGATGATTTTCATATTCATCGTAAGATAATATCTTCTTCTTTAATTGACAAAGAGTTTTCCATATGTTGAGACGAATATCATGGATTCCATCATCCGTCAACATCTTTGGAATGTCATATTGGGAATCAGCCAAAGGCCAAAACATGACTGGTACTTCACCTTTTGCCAGTTTTTTCCTCATGTTCAGCATTTCCTCTTTATCATTAAATAAAGATTCTTCTACCTGTTTGGACCAGAGTTGGTGTGTCCTTGTTGCTTCATCGGATTCAACAAGATTGGTAGAGATATCACTATTCATGCCGAAAGATGAATGACCCAGGGATGGTTCGGAGAATAACCTGAACCCCAAGCTATCTTCTGATGGAGAAAGAGTTTCACCTGCCGATAGTAAAGCTTCAGACATGACTGGTTTTACGTTTGCAAGTTCCTCGAGATAGGAGGGCTTTCTCGTCACTACATTGCCTTCTGAAGAATTTTCGAGACAATGTGAATCACTACTGCGGAGAGGACTTTCGCAGCGAAGTTCATCACCATGAGGAGGACCTTCATGATGGGTTACAACAAAAGATGAAATCTCTTGCTCCTTGGTCTTCTAACCACACAGAGGGTTCTTGTGGCTCTCATCTGAAGAAGAAACTTCGAGATTGACCGAACTTTCATGAAGCAAGTCTTCATGAGGAAGTGTCTGTTGAAGACCTTCATAATTAATGTTCCCGTTATTGGGAACTGAGGGAGTAGAATCTTGAATTCCGACAGATAAATGTCTGAGGGATTCAAGAACTCCAGCATCGAGCAAGGCTTGATTACAGATTGGCCTTTGATCTCCTGACTGTGCTGGGCGGATCTTTTTCTTAGATGCCTTCTTACTCTCTTTAGAAATCACTTGATGACGAAAGTGATTGCTCTGAGCAGGTGTATGTGCCTGATCAGGAAAGATGGTCAGGTTAGGCTGACAATCATCGCTCAAATCAAGTGTATGTGCCTGACTTGGTTGTCCGTATGATATGGGGGAGTATGCCCCATAACCCTCTTGGACTGGAACAGATGTGTGTGTCTGTTCCGGAGTGAATCGTTGATGTGTCACTCCATTGCTAGGGATAGATTTATGTGTCTGTCCCTGAGATGATGCTGAAGTTGTTATGATATCCTGGCAAGCATCCAGAATATGAGCAGGAATTTCCTTCTGCTCTTTCACCATTGACAAAATATGTTTGGTGACTTCAGCAGCCGGAACGAGGATATACGTCCATTCCGGGCTTGGAGTAGGTGTATGTGCCTGCTCCTGTCCTCCTTTTCCTGTCAGTGAATCCTGACAGTACTCAAGTGTGGAGGTATAGAGTTTAGTCTGCCTCCTGTTTGTCGTCGGGACTTTCCGACTGACTTCTCCGTGTGCTACCAAACGAGACTGTTGGTAGGCTTGATTAGTATTAGCAGGTGTATGTGCCTGCTGATTACACTTCACCAAACGCGGTTGACGAGATCCATCATATGTAGTCAGACGAGCCTGCTGACTAACTGGTGATGTATAAGCAGGTGTATGTTCCTGCCTACAGTACTCCGCCGGAATTTCCTGGCGGGATCGGCTTGATGCTGCCAGACGAGTCTGCTGGACAACGGAATTAAAACGGGCAGGTGTGTGTGCCTGCTCGTTGTTTGCCACCAATTTAGGTTGGTGGACTTCTACGGAGATGGCAGGGATGACAACCTGCCTATTGTTAACCGGATTCCATCTCTGGTGATTCATCTTGCCTGCTCGGGTTCGAGGAACCTGAGCTGAATGCCTGGAGACGGTACCCTCATCATGTTGAGGGCGCACTACCGCACGAGTCTGGCGGCGATTGTTGATGGGAGCCCTCGGGAAGGACTCCTGTCTTTTTGAATTAAGGCCCTGAGGGATCTGCTCATTCACTTCCTCAGAGTAAGGGAGTGAATAGAAATTGCATTCCAGGGATAACGACCCGAAACGGTTGGAGACGGTAGTCAGCACCGCCTGCTTCTTGATTGCTGGTCGCCGTTGTCCGGACGACCAGGTAGAATTGTTAACTTGGAGGGCTTGACGAGCGGCCTCCAGAGTTGGGATAGTACCGTTGCGACGGTACTCCTTAACCAGTGCATTAGAAACATAGCGTTGAAGACGCTGAGTTGGTGATGTCATCCTCAGAGCGGATGACGTTCCAGCAGGAGTAGCAGCATTGGTTTTCACAGCAGCAGACCTCACAGTAGAGGTGTTCACAGCAGCAGTATTCACAGGGGTGAATTTAAGGAAAGTCATTTTGCAGAAGATCTTGAGAAAAGAGTGCATGTTCCATATAACAGACATAATCAAGATGAATCTGGCCACTGCATCTTTTGGATGAGAACATGTCAATGATTGATTTTTTGGCCCAATGGGCCTAACAAATAAGAAGAACATCACTTTCACTTGGTTAAGGATTAACGTCGGGTTCACCATTTTTGTTTCACACGGAATCCGGGGATGACCTCCTGGACGGGAGATTCAAACGTTCCGATCGGTTTCTAACGGGTTTGTTCGTAGAACCGGAAACATCCAATGATTCCACATCCGTTTGGACCTACTTTCCAAAGGCAGGCGCTCATTAGCTTGTGGACTAATGAGGCTTAGGAATTTGCATTGGTCGAGAGGATGGGAGGTCGGACTCATCACACCTTTTTTGAGGGGAATTATTATCTACTCCGGGACTCTCTTTATAGATTTAAGTTATGTTCGTGAATCCTTATTACATTACCAAGTATAAAATGTGCTTTCCTTTAGTTTTAACAATCAATGATTAAATATGAAAGAAATTTAGAGAATCTTTTATAGGTATTCGAGGTTCTTCATCAATAGAGAATCATCTATATCTGTTTAGAGATTCTTGGTCAATGGTATCCTTCAAAACATTTATATAAAAGTCTCTTGGTCATTTATGATGACCAGGCTGGTTTTAAAGCCACTCAGTGGGGCACTTGAAGTTTATTGTCATTCAGAAGGACAGAGATTATTTCAAAGTTGGGATCGAACCCATAAATGGGCTACCTACGTATCCTTTCTTTTGGAAAAGGAATCAGAAACCACGTAGTTCGAGGAATGGGGTATGATGTTTATGATTGATGGCTCAAAGATGAATGTCATAATTACTTTTACACTCTAAGCTCACGTGAGTCATGCTCGGTGTGAGAAACAAGAGGTATTGGTAAAATTTAGACAATTGTGCCATAAAAGATGCAATCATAAGAATTTGTTTGGGGCTTAGGTATGTATGACTGCCCAGATAGATGAAGGTTTAGGATTCACTTTTAGGGAGAAAATCCAAGAACAGGGTCCATAAAGGTATATGTGCTTTATGGAGATTTGAATACTCTAATCTTGGGGCTTACTCCTAAGGAGGATGCCCAAGTTAGGAGGGGACTTATGATTGGGTTTTATTCCTGAAAAGGAAACCCAAATCAAAGGTAATTTATGACTGGTTAAGAGAAGTTTAAGGGGACTTGGGGCTTATTCCTGAAAAGGAAGTCCAAGGTTATGACTGAGTCTTATTCCTGAAAAGGAGACCCAGGTTAGGGATTAAGGTTTGGGGCTTACTTTTGAGGAGGATGCCCAGGTTAGGGAACTTGGTTTGGGGCTTACTCCTGAAGAGGATGCCCAAGTTGTGAGATTGGGATTGGGGCTTATTCCTAAGGAGGATGCCCAAGTTAAGAAATTAAGGTTTGGGGCTTAGTCCTGAGGAGGATGCCCAAGTTTGGGAACTAAGGTTTGGGGCTTAGTCCTGAGGAGGATGCCCATGTTTGGGAATTAAGGTTTGGGGCTTAGTCCTGAGGAGGATGCCCAAGTTAAGAAATTAAGGTTTGGGGCTTAGTCCTGAGGAGGATGCCCAAGTTTGGGAATTAAGGTTTGGGGCTTAGTCCTGAGGAGGATGCCCAAGTTTGGGAATTAAGGTTTGGGGCTTAGTCCTGAGAAGGATGCCCAAGTTTGGGAACTTTAAGAATTTGGGGCTTACTCCTGAGGAAGATGCCCAGATTAAAGGACTTATAACTGGGGATTATTCCTAAAAAGGAGACCCAGGTTTAAGGATTCTCTCATCTTAAAGGATGAGGTTGAATGAATGAACTCTCCATATTTAGTGATATAAAGATATTTAAATCACTAGGTTTTGAGAGATATTCCACAGAATTCCTTTCAGATAAGAAAGTCATGTTAAGAAATCATGCCATAAATGGCTTTGAAGAGTGTCTTGAAGACTGAATCTTGAAAAGGAAAGGTGTGATGGCTTAAGAGGGGTGACATGGGCAAGATGGGCATCCAAAAAAGTAGGGGCGCGCAAGTCTTGAAAGGCGCGCAAGTATTGCGGCGGCGCGCAAGTATTGGTCGCGCAAGTATACTTGCGCGATATGAGGGGTACTTGCGCGATTTTCAATCGGATTTGAAATACTTGAGCGACTTCTTTTTAATCACTTTAGAATCCTCTTGAGGTTCTTCCAGAAAAGGGACGCGCAAGTTATATTGAAGGAAATAAGTTGGCGCGCAAGTGTTTGATAAGTTTCAACACTTAGGCCTTCCTTCTTCTCTTTAGATCTTCCGTTCTAGGTAAAAAATTACCTTAGAAGTGTTCCGGAAGCTTTGAGAAGAGACTTGGGCGTCAGGAGCTTCAATTTGAGTTTCTGGAAAAAGATCCTCTCGAATGGGGGGCCCACAGGGTCTATTTATAGGCAAGAGAAGACCCTAGGCGGTTACCGGGCGGTTACCACTTAGGTCGCGCAAGTCACTTGCGCGACCAAAGGCGTCGCGCAAGTGTACTTGCGCGACAGTGAGATAACTTGCGCGGTGCAGTTGTTGTTGATCCTTTCTTCCTTCCTTTGTCGATTTTTGATGTTTTCTTCAAAGGATGAATCATTTTGAGCTCAGATATTCCCTTTTCTGATCTTTAGATTCTGTGACGAAAGGAGCGTCAACAGGGAGGCTATACAATATGGAAATTCTCTTAGGTTTAATCCCCAAAAAACCATCAAATTCCATTGTGTTATGATACTCCTTATGGTTATCATCATTAAACCTGAGTCAAGATACTCCTCTTGGATTCATAAAAGGTATCATTATAGGTGTAAATCTCAATCAAACCTTAAATTAACCTTGATTTGATATAATCCTCTTATTTTAAAACACACACATCCTCTTGGGTGTAATCCCCAATGAAACCCATAAGAAACCTCAAGTCGAGATACTCCTCTTGGTTTCAAACATGACAATACTCTTTGGTTTAAGAACCAAATAAACTTTAAAATAACCTTGAGTCGAGATAATCCTATTTGTTCAAAATTCATGGTAATCACCCTGGGTTTAATGCCCCAAAAAACATTCAATTAACTTTAAGTCAAGATACTCTATTAGTTTCAAATACGGGCATCCTCCATGGTGTAAGCTCCGACTAAACCTTCGAATAACATTGATTTGATATTCTCCTCTTGGTTTCAAATATACAAGAATCTTCTGATGTATAATTACCTATCAAAACATCCAAATCCATTATTTTGAGATACTCCTCATGGTTATCATCATAATAATCATGTTGATTAACCCATATTGGTTCTATACAAATACATAATCTTCCTACTAGGTGTAAGACATGAGTGTTCCTTAATATACCATGAGTTGATATATTTATCTTACTTCCCAGACGTGGGCCTCCTCCAAGGTGTAATCCCTAAAACACACCCCCACCAATCCCACAAATTATGTCTAGTATCTTAGAGAAACTCATGAATAAGACCCACCTTTTTTCTTATTTTCTCCACATTCATAACACATGAATCTTCTCAAGGAATCGTCAGCGTGTAAGCCCTTATTTCAAATCTAATGGTATTATCTTATGTAATGGGAAAGATATAATACTATATCTTGTTTCTCTCACCAATAATAATTAATATATTCTAATAGATCTATAATTATCAACCCATCAGTGTGATGAAAATGCCTCCATTATGGTCCTCCAATTGATAGTAGGCCCTGACTATTTAATTGAACTATGTGGATTTTTATTCCTATTTTCATAGGATATGTAGGACACCTTTTCGAGGTTCAATCCCCAATCCAAAACACTAACTACTTCCTTAGATAAAAATAAACTCAAGAGGGACCAACTAGTTAGATTTAAACCAAAGAATCATGAATTAATAAGGGAAATATGTGGAGCATTCAATATATAGTGAGGTTTTCATAAAACACATAGTCTCGATCAGATCATCGGAACAAAGATAAAAAGTTATTCACCAAGATTTGGGAAGGATTCACAAATACATATTAAATATACAAGAGAGTCCTAGAGTAGGAAATAACCCTACCCCCAATAGTTTTGTGAGCTCAACTTCCCATCCTCTTGACCAACATGTTATCTAATATGTCTCTAGAAAAGCACTACTAACTGCTTGTCTTTAGAAGGAAGATCCACATTGACTTGAAATGAGTGCAGACCTGAAATCCATCAGAGTTTCCGTGTGAAAAAAGGTGAAACTAATGTGAATCCTTTAATAGTGTCATGACTATCATATTTTAAATGGGACCAAGTTTTGATCTGTTAACTGTGAAGGAAATTGATCAACAATGCACTCTTATTTTTGTTGCTACCCCGATGGTTTTCTGGTTTATGTTTCCTTTTCAGGACCTATGAGACTTCTAGTAGTATAAATGGAAAAAAATACTCCAATAAATTCCAAGGTCATTGAAAGATCTAGTAGCACTTGCAGGAAACCTCAAGACACTACTCACAACTATTATAAATAATAAACATATGCCTTGGCTTCTATGGAGACCATATATTCATGGAATTATCATCCACTATCATCAATGTAATCCCTCTAATGATATATGGGGAATGACTTAGCATGGAAGTATTATTGAAATGAATCTATTTTGAAACTGGATGCAGCTCATAATTTTATATAGTGGTTGATTCTTTATAGGTCTTCCTATCAATTAAATTTTACAAGGAATAAAGTGGTGTCTATTTCCACATCTAATAGTTTCGGGGTCCTACCCCTAAAGTGTAGAAACTCATTCTTTCCCTGTGTTGGGAATGTGGAGGAAAACATCAACCACATGCTATAAATAAACTAGGTTCTACCCAAGATTGAAAATATCCACCCTGGTTATGATCACCAATGTGTGACACCAATTCTATAAGAAACTATAGATGTTATAGTGCCTATTATAGCCATCTTCATTCAAAAATCTTGAAGGATAGCCCACTGAGTGAAGCCAACTGTTGTACCTCAAGATCAGGTCTACGTCCCTAAAATTTCCAACATCTCTGGGGCCCATTGACACATTCCTATAGTGGATCAGGGCCATTTCCAGATTACTACTATCTAGAAGATTAAAACTTCGACACAACAAGACTCAGTGATAGAATAATCCCATAGAAAACCCCATTACATAGAATTAAAGAATTTTTTATCCTTTTTAACCCTATATTCATCACCAATATCATCTATTTGGAAGGAACATATCTGGATCATATATATTTATCCCTTTAGGGAATTTATGTTTCCAAAAATATGTCTCACATTAGTGAATTTCATCAATGATAGAATATATATTGATGAAAACCTTGATATTGTTAGAAGGAGATAGATGTGTCCAAAATTATTACTATCCTATCACCCAACCATGGTGATGATGTCTTAGAAGAAGAGAGGATTTAATAGATTAAATCTAGACAATTATAACTTTAGTATGTCAATGTTTAGTTTCTCAGGGGAAGTAAATCCTTTGAGTACACTGATTAGATTAATGATTTTATGAATCCTTTAACAGAACTACATCAATATGAGAAGGATTCTTGACCCATAATGGTATTATTTAACCTCTAGATGAACTGGGAATGCATTAGTTGAAATATTCTACTATAGCGCTGATTGATTAAAAAGTGTTCCCACCATTGAGAAGACACTAAATACCAGGTCAAAAAAATCACCAGAGATTAAATCAGATCTAGATTTCCTGGAATTACTTTATTCCCTTATTCACTAAATGGATTCTCTTGAAGGAAGAAAAGCTCCAATAAAACCAGAGAGGATGTCATATCATTAGTCGGTATATTCAAATCCTCCCCATCCCAACTTTGGGAACCCAAAAATCTTGACATTTGATATCATGGGTGATCCATAATAGCATATCACTCATTTCTATTCATAGTGTAACCCATTGTTGGTAACCCAAAAAAATAAACTGCTACCAAGTTCTGATAATTTGTGCGGACATTAAGAGGACCCACCTTTTCATGGTATAATAACTTTGCAGTTGGGTCTATATCAAATTGAGAATATCTCTATCATCAATTCCTTTTCTAATTCATCTATACATTTAGAAAAATTAAAATTTTTGACCTTTAAAAATGAAATAAGTAAGAAAATTACAGATTTCTAAATTTCATAACATTATATAATGGTATTAAATAGTCAATAGAAACACAAATTCTCTTGAAAAAATTACTAGAAATTTCTGTTGAAAACATACAGTATTATTTCTTAGCAGTTATTATTCATGTGAAGTAACCTAGCGGGTTTTGTGAGTTTGAGACTATAGAACAATTTACAAAGGAACAAATTCTCTAAACCAAGGAAATATTTTATTAATATACAATTTCAAAGATATGGAATCCTTATAATGATGAAGCTATAACTTTCTACTTCAATTCAAGATGCATGAGGCTATTTGAACCTAAAAAATAAAAGGATAAATATTCCTTCAATATTGATTATTCTTCAGGGTACATAAACTTTTCTATAGAATAAAACCTGATCATACTTGAAGAAATCAATAACCCAGATGAGGTAAGGTAGGATGAACCTTTAAATTACTTCCCTAAAAATTTTATGATGGGTCAAATAATCTAGTAATTATTTTTCATCAAATAGAGACTAAAATTGATGATCTATATGGGTCAAATTCCAATGAAAAATTCCATTGGACATGTGGCATATGTTTTAACCACCCCAAACAATAAAGAATAAATTTCATGGGTGATAATCCACTAATCATCCAATGCGTACCGACCCACCAAATAGTCTGATAGGATCCATCCACTAAATGACAAAATGGGAACCATCCTACTAAAAAGGATATTCCATTAAAGAGGAGCACCAATTCACCCATATATGTATCAATATGGTGTTAACTAGATCTAAATACTTTCCTCCTATTTTTAATGAGTATACTTCTAATGAGGATGATTTTACTTTCCTTTAATCCTCCAATCCCTAGTATGTTATATTATCCACAACACAAAGCATTGGTGAATAAAATATTAGGGATACCTTGTCTACCTTTACAAAATGAATTATAGACCTTTTTAGGATTCAAATCACATGATTAATGGATCATATTTCCTATCTAAATAGTAGATCCAATCTCTATGGTCTAAATCGAGACTCACATCATCATCCACCTATCCTATAAATGAAAAAGGTATGAATGTTGACAATTATTTTTCCTATCATCCCCTTGAGGATAATAAAGATTTATTTTTTGTTGAATAGATTCCTCATACGTTGTACAAAAATGAGGATCTAAATTAAGTAATTATAATGTTAATTTAAGGATATTTCCCTATGATATAATACAAACACACTCTTATGTAATTCTTCAAAGAGGTGAAGTATCCTATCTCATAGGGATTTTTGTATTTTTATAATTTCCATCCCTTCAGAAGGTGAATTCCATACCTTGTTCCACCTCACACCAGTCCACAGGGTTAGGGGAATTTTCATATTTTAATGTTACCCAACTGACTATGATGGGGTAATTTCCATATTTACACTTTGGAATCAAATAAATTATTGATGTTGTTCAACATTAGTAATTACCGCTGATCTTCTATAAGATTCAGAGTTCCCAAATCTAATAGAGACATCATCAACATCTAGGGAATTCATTGATTCTAATTTTACCCATAAATTGATCAAGATCGGGGAACTATATCAGAGATACCAAATTCATCTTGGTGCCCATAAAAATAAAAGAATATTTAATATAATAGTGTATAAAAGTTTTCATCTATCCCATAATGATTGAAAATTTTATTTAAATTCCTTATAACTGAAGTAATTCCCCAATTATTTTTCCTATTATTTAGTAAATGACTTGATCACAATCCCATAGGTTAAGATACCTAAAGTGGAATATTTGAGAGAAAATTCAAAATACTTCACTCATCATCAATAGTTAGGGAATACAATCAACAATTGATTTTTTTTATCAAGGATTATCATAAGAAGCAGAAAGATTAATGGAGGATCCAACGAAACCAATGTTTTCACTTCAACAATGTAGACATCATATGAAGATAAAATAATGTGCATGAAAGCCCTTAGGCCTCTTATATCTTAGAGAAAGTTGAATTATAGTGTATTACCTTACATCTAAGGATGTGGGTGGAAACTAATCATGTTCATTGGAGAAAAAACCTCTCAATATTTTAAATATTTGGAGATATCATGAGGTGTTCATGAAATAAACTTCCAATTATTTTCTCTACCACTACATTTCAAGACATATAAATTGACAATGATTCATCGTCAAAGATTATATCCAAAAGAAAGTAGACATGAACACAATTGAGTTAGAGAATCCTAAGAATCATCCTATATAGATGTAAATTATTCTCACTCCACCAAAAGATTACAATTCCCAATGAAATATTTCATATATGGTCCTAGTCATAAGACCCTAAAACGAATGACACCAAGTTCCAAGTCATATGAACCAAAACTATAATAAAACATAGTCCAAGCTGCATGACATTAAACTACCCAACACTCAACCTGGTTTCATGATGTTAAACTCTAGGAAGGAATCATCCTTAAAGGATGTTAAATTGTGTGGGGCCAAAAATTTACCTTAATACATTAAAGTATGTATCCAACATTCTTCCCTCATGACATTAAATCGAACAGTTTATGTCACTATAAAATTATGTAAAGATGAATGATTACTTTCCCCTCCCCAAAAAAACATCCTTATGTTGTTGGTCTCAAACCATACCCCGTTTTAGAACTATGTACGACATGATTCCTAATTTCATGGGATACATAGTAATTCCTTGAACAATTATCTAGGACCCAAATATAAATTCTTCTTTTCATGTGAGGGTGTTTTTACTAAAATTCTCCCCAATCCCTTTCATTTATATTGGGATCATTGTTATTGGCTCGAGAATCTATCTCAACTTCACCATTGGTCTTAAATACAAGACCATAAAAGGTTTATAATTGGTGAAATATATGAGACCCTAAACTGTGTAAACCATTCGTCCTCACTGTTATAATATAAAATGAGTGACCAACATCTATAACATATGATGTTAATCTATATGGTGAACCATTATCTCTTATCACATTACATTAAACTGTATGTCATTTGGTCCTATCCACATGAACATTAAACTTTGAGACACATGATCTAGTCCAAATAACCAAAAAATTCTCAAATAGGTTACTAAAAAATGATCTTAATCAATAAATAATTTCCCCACATTATATCTTTAGTTCATATCTATTCTATGTGGGGCTTAAATGAACCTTCCATTCAGTTAGGGTTCATTTATCATACCCAAATAAACTTTTTAGCAAGTGATAGTATAATAATGTTATTTTTCAAAACCTTTTGAAAATTACTTTATCAAATAAAAAAATTCATACATTATTCAACTTGAATAAACAAATTAATTGTGTCGATTAATCTTATTGGTTATAACTCATACAACAAAATTGGTAACAAGGATTGACTGATATGGAGGGAACCTTCTAGGCATTGATGGTGAATATCAAAGTTTCCCCTTGATCCTATAAAGTAATCCATATGGTATGTTTTGGTCCTGAAGGAGATGTATGCATAAACCCCATGTACTGTCTCTTGACTGAGTGTTGTAATGATTAGCCTACACCCACCAGTCTCTATTGGATGAGCATGGAATTAGTATTCCACCATTACTAATGTCCATTGAACTTCCATTGGTCTCTATTCTCCTATTTGGATATGAGAAGACATTATATACTCTATCCATTTTCCTACGTTAAAATATATCCAGATTCTTTCTATATTTAATTACATTATACTCTACATCTTCCCTTAAGGATCCTTTAATTCATAAAAGCATAAACTATGTAATGATTCACTCCACCATGCATGACCATAATATATATATATATATATAATGATCTAATCTATGAGACCCACTTTCCTTATGGATGATTAATATATTTGTAAGATCCCCAAATATGTGATCATTTATCCATAATATTATGTAGGGATGAGAATGTACCCAATATGAAACACCCACAATTAATGCATTTTTTTATGAATATTCATTGTATAATCTCCACAATGGTTCACCTTGTCCTTGTCACATAATGTCAAACTATAAAACCATTCATCCTTACTATATGACATTAAATTGTGTGTTCAATGTCCTTACCACAAGATTGTAAACTACATGGTGAAGATCCTTATAATATGATATAAAATTTCATTTTTATTTAAAAATTTCCTGAGAGAAACTCAACTCCCAGTTTCAGTATCTTACCATATAACTTATAATAACTATTTGTAGCTTTATTCACATACTATGGGATACATAGTGATGCCTGAATACTCTATTTCAAGACCACTTGTGGATTTTCCCCACATTAAGAAATTTCCTTCCATGAGATACAAATCCTTATATAGATTCTTACATGCATTAAAATGAAAATTATCCCACATGTTCCCTATAATGCACTTTAATGTGGTTAAATTTTTTTTTTCAAGTTGTTTCTTATTTCTCACACCGTGCATCTCTCATGTGAGATTCGAGGACCCCGAGAGCTAAACTAACTAGCATGATTGAGAATCATTTTAATCAAAGACAAGGATATAAGTCCTAATTGAATGACTTTAGGATTCCTATAACAATCTATAGTGGTAATAATTTAAACTACACAACACCAAATTCCTAGTCATATGACGTAAAACTACAAGAAAATATATCTACTATAAGATATTAAATCACATGGTTCACATCAAAAAAGTAGTTGGATGGAATCATTATATAATTTGGCTAATCCTCTAATAACCTCTTATTTATCACACTGAATGTAAATCATTTAATCTTAGAGAGTTTATATGAATATTACAATTTAGATGATTAAGTTGCACTATAACCAAAGTTAGGGAAAATTTATTCCATCCTGCAAGACCTTAAACTTCTCAGGGTGTCCCATTACTTGTGGAATATTTGTCCCATATATGTGAGCTCAATCAATGTACTAGTATTTAGAACATGGTTGTCCTTTGATTTAGAACATTAATTCCCTATTTTTTCACATATAATAGATCTATTTGAGGAATATTCCATCAAAATAACTACATTATATCATGATTAATATCACTATAGGATACAAAGAAATGTATAGGTACTCTACCATGGACTCAAACACCCCCCTCTTAGTCAAAATATGATCATTCCTCCCCTACATACGATTCAGATCTACATATGAGATTATGATGTGGGTTTTCTTTTTTATATACCTATTCTTCGAATAAAATGTCCCTTCATTGGCATACGAGTCATATCTGTATATGGGGCCTTTTTAATGCAAGGAATATATGTGGATTGAGTCACATTTCAAAAAGATACATAGTAGATCCATGGTCTTATATTCAAGACCCAACCCAAATCTTATGGTTCAAGATGTGTGAATATAAACATCGACAACATTTGTTAGAATTTGTGTGACCTTAAACCTCATTAACAGTCATTCAATTATTAATGACCTTAAATACTATCCCTACATAGTCTTAAATGAAAGACCTCAAGAGTCAAGTAAAAAAGGCATGTCAGATAGAGAAATCATAAAGGGTTTCCTAATTAGAAGTCAAGTCTTTGCTCACTAAACCATTCCCATTTATAGTTTAGAATGAAATTTAGAGCATAAAAAATCCACAACGATCATGAGGTTCACTACATGATCCAAGAAAAAGCCAAGCTATTATTTCTAAACAATTGGTATAGGAAATATTTAATGTAGATTTACCATACTCTTCCCAAGTGAACTGAATATATTCTATAGTCACCTTGTGATTCATGACAAAATTACCCCATCATATTGAGTAAATAACCCATATAAGTGATTGTGTACTCAATAATATGAGGTTTCATCCCATATCTATTTGAATGTGTTCAATATATGGTGGCTTAAATTTTTATGGTTCTTGAACCCTTTTGAATATTACTATTCTCCAAAAATCCAATTCATATCTCCAATTTCTGATTCCACACCAACAAATTCCTTGAGTAGATATAGTCCTCTTAGAATAACTCAAATTTGAGTGGATAAATCCTATTTATACATGTTACATGATTCAAGAAATGATGTGAATGTCAAATCAAATCCAAAATAACATTCAACAACCAATGGACCAGAAGAACATGTCATTGGATGAGGTACCAAAACATGATCCAAAATCATACCCAATTGCAGAAGAGATTTACCCACTCATATTTCAAATGGAGGATCCCAACTACCTACCTATATATAGTGAGATTCAACACTAAGAGATACTTTCCAATAAATAAGAAATTGAATATGAACAAAATTAGGATTTATCCAACACTTTTTTTTCCTTGGAGGAGGACAAATAAAAATAATATGCACATGATGAGAAACATATGGAGCCCCCAAACAAACTGAATATTTATTAGGATTACATGAAGAGATCCCATATTATTTTCTAGTTGAATCCAAGAAACACACTACTTACTTCAACAAGGAAGATTTTGATATTGAATCTCCATGATTTAAATTTATTCAAATAAAACTCACACTTAGAATTTGCATTTTATTACTCTACTGATTTCACATACCTAAAGAAAGTACTAGATAACGAATAAGAGGTTGTTGTAGTTAGAAATAGGAAAGATGAGGACCAATTATTTGTCCTACCCCAACTAAAAAAATTGTAAATTATCTTTAAGGGGATAGATTCTATGTATTTTCCTCATAGAGTCCTCAACAAAAAGAATAATTGTAAGCTAGTAATAAGATGTTTTTGTGGTCCATTAGCAAAGAACACCACCGACCATTTGATTGTGGATAACATATTGGAACTGCCCATCTGAAGGATTTAAAAACCCAGGGATCAATTGGGAGAGGGGGGTCAAACCAAGATACATTATTCTTTTATTTTCCTTCCCATTATATTTCTATTTTTTCTCTTCCAAAAAATTTATTATATTTTATTTTCTTCTTTACCTTATTGGTTTTCAATGAGCAGCACTTAAGAGACTAACTCAATGTTTCACTTCCAAAAAATTAGGTTGTACCTATCCTTAACACCTACTTACATCCATTGTATGATTTAATTTAAAAAGTTTTTATATGTAGAATATTATATAATTTATTGAGTACACTGTATCATTTATGTTTGGGGGAAATAACCTATGTATTTTAGGATTTTTAAAATTTGTATATTTTTAATTTTTTACCATTTCAAAATAATTTGTTTCTTTTTATATTTTTTAGAATCTTTTGAGCTAAAATTATTATATATTCCATTTTGAAAACCCATTTTAATGAGTAGAAAATTTGTTCCCATGAAACTAAGATAAAATGAATAATGAAAATGACACTGTTTCAAGATTCATTAAGATCCCTATGATTTTTCAGTCCCTTGACACATATCACATTCATTATCTTTAAAATCCCATTCCTATGAGGATTATGTACCTTTTTATGAATTATTTACATTCACATCACTTAATTAGTGAAAATACCATGCTTCATTAACCAGAATTTTTTCTTATTTCAATATTTGATGGGTTGAGGTACTAATGTTTTAAATGATTAAGGCAATTTTCTTCGTTTTAAAAGTCCCCTTTGAAAGGGAATATATTTATTTTTTCTTTATCTATGCATTTAATCCATATATCTATTATTACCATTGAATTTCTTATTAGGTAAACCACATTACAAGATAGTTTTCTATATACAACCTAGCCTTTAAATGAAATCTCATTATCTAGTAGTGGGAGGAAGCTATCTTACGGTGTGCTATATCATTTGGTTCTAATTTTGGTTGAAAATAAAATTTTGAAGGGAGTTGAGTGGGTAGAATTATTTATACGAAAATTATTGACGGTGTGAAATCCTCTTAAATATTTTATGGTGAATAAATATTATTTTCTACTACAGGGAGTGAGGAGTAGTTCATATCGGAGTAAAAATTTGAATCATGTGATATTTCTTCAAAATATCCAAAACCTCCATATTTAGCCTCTTAATTTCTAACATAAAAAACATACCAATCAAAATAAACTAAACAAACCTAATAATTCATCATGATAAATTCATATCCTTAACTCACATCAGCTGGGGAAGTTGTAATTCTTCAAGAATATGGTGACTCTTCTTTGAGTTTGGATGAGAAAATATTTGTTGAAAGACTATATTTGTGTGATGAGAGAAACATCATCTGAGATATGTTTTTCGTGTGCATGGGTGAAAAAAGTATGTGTATATGAATTGAATGAGTTAAATAGATAACTTGAAATAATTTTTTTGGAGTCATGATATCTGTTGTTTCATGGTATTAAATTGGTGGATATCATGGGCACATGATTAGAATTTGATTTGATTTGATTTTGATGCTTACTTGTCCAGGAGTCTAGGTGATAAGTTTGAGGGAATTGATAAAGCTAATATTTTACTTATTTTTTAAGTGTATTTAAATGATTTAATCCCTACCAATTGAAATATTTTGATTAGATTTGCAACAATTTTGTATTCTTTCTGATTTTTTTCTAAACTATGAAGACTACTTAATTATTGAATTTTAATAGTTTTATATCACTTATATATTTCAATAATAATTTTATAATATTAATCATAAATTGAGGAATTATTTTTTAGGATTTCTATGTTATTGTGTTTCAACTTATCAAACTTGACCTATAGATGAGTTGAACTCTAATAGGCTCAAAAAAGTAATTCAAATTTAAAAATATTTTCCCAAAAAGAATGGATGACTCCTTAATGAATGAAGCATATCTCAAGATACATGAAAAATAATTAGGTTATTCATGTTGGTTTTGAAATATTTTTTCATATAAGATGATTAAATCAAATTTCATGGAGAAATTTTCTTATAAAGGTAGTTTTTACATGTGTCAAATTTGAGAGAGATGAGGGGTCCATTCAGACCAAAGAAGGTAGATTTATAACATAGGGTATAAAGTTTTATAAATATGTCAAAATTATTTGAAAATTTTTCAGTCAATAAAAAAAATTCAATTAAAAAGATCTTATGAAGTATTCCTGGTGAGTTTCATCCTTATGTTGTGAATAATTACTGAAAGCATTCTGAATACGGGTTTCAGATAAAAAATTTTATTCTCTTCCTTTTCTGTATTTTGATTTCTTAGTTTTGTAATAGATATATTCCTCTCATCATTCTTCTTGGATACACTACACATGGAGAGGTAAATTATTTAGGGATTATGGAAGAGGAGTTTTATTTTTTAATGCTTGAGTTTTTGTGCTTTATTGAATAAAATCCATTCTCTCTTCTGTGATGTGGGTTTCAATATTCTAATAGTAGTTATTATTATAAAGTATGATAGTATTTTCTTTTATATTATGATATTGTTATTGATTTTGTCAATGATCATTATCTACCTCTACTATGTTCAAGTTAATATATTATGAAATAGTCTAGGGATTAGTGGTGAAATACTCATAAATCATCAGTACGTGTGGGAGGGGTAGTGGATATTCTTGATTATTTGGGATAAACAAGACCCTATCTAGTATTTAACTAGTCAATTGAGGGTATTAAATACAACCCTCTCACACATAGGAAGAAGGATATACTAATATGAAATTTTGGAGGGGTTTATTCTCACTCAACCATTCGACCAAGGGAGTGAGGGGAAGTGATTGTGGAATCTCACATTAATTGATATAATAAAAGAAGACTGGATATATTGGATATATGATAAAATTTCACTTGGATGACCAAACTTGACTTGAACCCCTTCTCATATAATTTTTTTTTATTTTTTTCATAATTACTTTCTTTTAATTTTATTTCCTTCTTCTGTTTTAAAAATTAATCAATTTCAAAAAGACCAAATATTTTACTCTAATTTAAAGTAAATAATTGGATTGTTTTTAACTCATCTCAAGAGATATACTAGGTTAACCTCTATACATAATTTTAACTATGGAAATAATTTATTTTTCCAAAACCAAGGATAGAAATGTGTCACCTATAATTTAGAGACCTATAATCCTTAAGTTTATAATCTCCTTTAGGAATATTTTATCCTCCGTTTGTTCTAAATTTCATGAATATTAAATGAATGAACCCTAATTTAAATGGTAGTTTATGATAGCATATCCCCACATTCACATTGAGATATTTATTTTCATCTATATACAGACGTTCCCACTCATTGGTTGAAATATTGTAGGCATAAAATTTGAACAACCATCAATCCATGCACTATGAAATTAAACTAAGTGTAATTATAATTGAGATCACCTAGAATATCATTGAACTATCCATTAATGTTGATTTTCTCCTTGAAAATTCTATATAGACCTCTTCACTATAATATTGTGTCAAAGCTATATGAATTTAAACAGTAGAAGTATATGTTCAATGTTGTTCAACCTAAAATATCATAAATATATAATCCATGACTTATGACTTTAAACTACATGAACTAATTTTATAGGTTATTTTTAATCAAAATATTATTCACTCAATTCATTTCAGGTTTGTTCTTCCCATGCCACTATATTGACCTCCTCAATTTTGGTCAAAGGAGTATGACATTAAACACCAACTACCTTGTCCCAACTTGCAAGACCTTAAACAACCCACTAAAGGATAAATTTTATTTGATATGTTGAAAACTAGAAATGGGAACTTAGTATAAAATTTGAGTTCTTTTATTTGGGAATGAACCTCATATATTCTATGAAAAACATGAGTATTTAAAAGAAAAAGAAAGGGAAAAATAATTTTATGTTAAAAATACACACAGGGAAGATTGAGTAAAAGTTATGTTCTAACCTACTAGGACTTCCCATTAATATCTTGGGAAACTTTTAGGGTGAAAATAAAAATATATAAATCTTATAGGGACCTCTATTCATCCCTTAAAAAATTTAATCAATGATATCTACAAATATTTATCTAGGAAAAAAACTAGAGCATATCATTTATCCTCATTACTAGATTGAGGGTGGAAAATATTCATTTCATAACATATAATTGCATGATATATGGTCTATCATGCATGAACATAATATTATTAGAGTGGCCTACCCCATCTGGCATGAAATTTTATCATGAGAGTTATATCCATGAAACATTACCGTAGAAACATGTGTCCCTACCCATGAATACATTGTAAAATTATAATACCCCCTCTATTACATATGAGAAAAAACTATATAAGATATTTCTTTATAGAGTAATTTATCAATGAACCTATGTTTAAAATTTTATCCCTCTATGTATGAAATTGATCTATAAAGGAGTCACCTTATCAGAACTACATGTGACTTGATTATTTCTCTCATAGGATATGTATTGACATCTAGATCTCATATAATTGATACACATGCAAATTTACTTTCATTTTACTCTATTTTACTATCCTAGAATCTGGTCTATACCCTATTTAGGATATCTCTATACTAAGTTGATATTAATCGTATTTTAAATTAAAACACTGAATGTAAATTATTCCTCTTAGAAACCAAAATTCCATAAGTCAATATTCTCCTTTTGGTTATATCCAAAATCACTGAGTTGAGATCCTTCTTTTAACAAGAATCCTCCAACTGATATTAAATATCTAAATCCCACCTATTGATTTAAAAATGTATGAAGGTACTCTAAATTTACTATAGAATCAAATTATTTTTTTTATAATGAACCTAACTATAAGAGGGGTTGGCCTAAAAAATTCATCAAATTCACTTTTATGCATGACTGATGATACTATCCTCACTTAGAAAATACAAGTCAAATTTGAGTAGAGTTATGTCTCCATGATGAAATATGAAGTAAATTATATTTTTATGTGGTGTAAAGATAGCCACACACTAATGGATTTAGATTCCCTAGAATCATTACCCAATATAGTGGTGTGGTGGTGGGAACCTTCTTATGGGAGTAGGCAATGGATTTCTCATATTGCTGACACAAAAAGATTCTACTCCTTAAAACACATTTTTAGAGTCTCTAGGAACTTTTTAGAAATAAAAAAACCTCAGGGAAGGTATATACAAAATATATAGGGTTTTATTTCACTTCATCGGATTTGATTTTACTACTCATAGAGACCAAATGGATTTACAAATCAAAAGGTTTGGTTTTTGGAAGGTATTCATTTTTTATAAAGTAATTTGAGTTCTCACACAAGAATCTTTCAAAATATGTTTTCCAACTCATGAAATTCACTAACCCAAATTAATCTCGAACCTCATTAAAGTCTCTCACCCATATCCTTTACCCAAGTCGGATGGGAAATCTATAAATATACCACCACCTCTAATTTTCAGAAGTATGGAAAAACACATAGAGGGTGAACATGGTAAGAGCTTTTATCTCCCAAATTTTCTAGCAATGTTGTCTACCATTACTTATTCAAACCACCACGGACCACCCTTTCTAGGGATAGGCCACCTTTGTTCACCCCTACTTGGGTGACCCTTAAACCAACCCTCCATTAGGGATAAATACTTGGGAAACCCTCTTAGATGACTCACTACTTGGGTGGAACACTTTGGAGACCCATTACATGGGTGACCCACTACTTGGGTGAACCACTAGGGAACCCCATATGGGAACCTCACTACTTCAGAGACCCACTTGGTCAACCTACCACTTCAGAGGCCCACTAATTATGAGACACACTACTTGGGTACCACACTACTTAAGCGAACCACTTGACATAAGGCCCTCAGTAGGGATATGAACCTTAAATATCCCTCCCCAGGGAAATGAATATTTTTTATACTTATCATGGGATAAAAATAGTAACCTATGTCTCATAAATAGGCACTAATTCATTCCATATAAAACTATATTTGAGTTACTACTCTGGTTTTATTTTATGGGCCTCTTACAAGGTGTATTCCCCAAACATAACAATCCACCTTACTCATATTTTAATAGTTACATGTGGGGAGGTATCCTACGTGGGAATCCTCCTAGGTGTAGTTCCTAACCAAATCTTTAACTTCCATTGAGTTGAGATACAACTAATTGTTATCATCATTCACCTTGGATTGATATACTCTACTTGGTTTAAAAAAATGATCATCCTCCTTAGTGTAAATCCTAGACA
This sequence comes from Viscum album, assembly GCA_963277665.1. Taxonomy (NCBI): domain Eukaryota; kingdom Viridiplantae; phylum Streptophyta; class Magnoliopsida; order Santalales; family Viscaceae; genus Viscum; species Viscum album. The sequence goes on from OY728139.1 coordinate 1,096,809,501, forward strand.
AACCTTAAATTACCCTTGAGTCGAGCTAATATACTTGGTTTCAAATATAGGAATCCTTCTAGTTGTAAGGTCCAACCAAACCATCACTAACCCTTGTGTCTAGAAACTTCTCTTATTTTCAAATAAGAGGATCCTCCTAGGTGTAATACCTAACCAAACCTTCCATTAACCTTGAATAAAGATACTACTATTGGTTTTAGATGCATGGGAATACTCTTATGTGTAATACCCATCCATGAATTCAATTATAACTTAATTTATATAACCCTATTAGTTTCATATATGATCATCTTCCAAAGTTTAATAACTTATGAAAAATTTAATTAAAATCAAGTGATGACACCCCTATTGGTTCAATATGCATGAGATCCCTCCCTATTACAATCCACAACCAATACTTCAATTATAATTTATTCAAGATACTCCTCATTGTTATTATCATTGACAAAGAGTTGAAATACTCACCTTGGTTACAATTAAATATTGGGAATCCTTCTAGGTTTATGCCTTGATTATTCCTTAATATACCTTGAGTTGATATATTCCTCTTGGTTCATATATATGGGACTCCTCCTAGGTGCAGTATCCAAAAAACATCCTAACATAACCCACATATTAGGTTCTGTATCATAGGGAATCTTATGTGTAAGAGCCACATTATTTATTAGTGTCACCACTTTCATGACACATGAATATTCTTAGAGAAGACACATTGTGTAAGACCTACATTAAAATCCAGTGGTATTCTCTCATGCAATATGAATTATCTTCTATGGTCTCTTGTTTTTGACACCAATCATGATTCTTGTGGGCTTATGGATCTACAATAATCATCCCATTAGCATGATGAAAATTCCTCCATTGCAGTCCTACTATTGGGATGTAATACCTGACAGTTTAATCTACTTATGTTGGTTTTTATTATTGTTTTCATATGTTACTCATGATAACTCTTCTAGTTTCAATCCCAACTCCATAACACCAACTACCTCCCTGGATGAAAATAAACATTATAGAGACCTACTAGTTGGCTTTTAACCAAAGCATCATGAATTAATCAGAGAAATATAGTGAACCACCAATATATATTGTGGTTTGAAACAAACACATGATCTTGATCATATCATTGGATCATGGGTAACTAGTCCCTAACAACCATTTCGGATGGATTTATGAATACATATTATATCTATATGAGAGTCCCGAAGTATGTAATAATCACTCAAAAAAGGGCATGGTGGGATTGACCTACCATGATATTTACCAATGAGTTTTCTAATATGTCATTGTAAAAGTCCTAATAACCACTTGACTTTGGAAATAAGGTCCACATTGACTCTAAATGAGTGTTCAAGTGAAATCTGTTGAAGTTTATATATGAAATATGGCCTTTGGTCTCTCAAATTATAATGTGATAGCTTTGGTGTATACCAATCCTTGGGGGGGGGATGAAGCTTGATCAAAGATATCCAAACTAGTCTATTGGTATTTATTTTTTCTTTATACACCACTATTTACTTGTGATTATTAATTTTCTAAAAATAAAGATACATTCATTTAGTGGTAAAAAAATATATTTTTAAATGACAAATATTCAATGGGTTGTGTATTTTTTTGTAGTAAACCAAATTTATCACTATTAATTATTGATTTTAATGTAATATATTATTAATATATACAAAAATAAATAAATTAACACCCAAATAATATTCATTATATTTTAAAGAATATGAATAAATTCATTTCTATCCATAAAAATATATTTTATAAAATAATATTTTTCTTCATTATAAAATTCATTTTAATGTCAATTTTAATAAAAATTTGAGATTGAATTTTAAAAAATCAATATCAAATTTTTATTTAGCATGTTTAAATTCGATAATAAGTTCATGTTTATTTTTTTAAAAAAGTTATTGTGGTAAAAGTGAGTCACAATACTAAAGTATAAAAAGAGAAAAAAAAAGGGTTAAATTGATAGTTAAGGTAATAAAATAATGATAAAAATTATATTTAAATGCATGATTGAGGGAATGATCTTCCAACCATCCTTCCTTGATAATTTATGAGTGACTTTCAAGGAACAATTATTCGGCCTACACAACAAGGAATGGTCATTTGTGAAGATTCCAACCCTCCAAACTTATAAAAGGGATGCTCTTCCACCCTATATAACCCACAAATAAAATTATAATATCTCCTTATAATATTCCATATTTTTCCCTGAATAATCTTATCTCAAAAGTTTTATCTCTTTTTCCAAATATCATGCGTCAAATATTTAAAAATAAAGAATGTTTACAAAAGAAGACACAATTTCTTCTTAGTAAGTAACAAATTATTATCCTTATTTTGATTTTATATTCTTTCTCTACCTCTTACAAAATCTAATTTATCACATTAATAACATCTAAATAATCCCATTATACTTTTGTAATAATGTTATTTTTATAAAAATAATTTCATAATCAAACTCATCCATTGATTATAAAATGTTATTGTTTGGGTCAGTTCAGCCACCAACATGGAAAATGTTATAAATTGTTATCATGAATGGTTATAAAAACATCATTACATGTAATATAAGTTTTTAATAAGTAAATAATTTTTATTTATGGTTTTATAATGGTTATATTATCATATAAGTATTTTTAATATAATAACTCTTGTTTCTTAAAAATTACTGAAACAAGCTCGCCGTGGATTTAATATTTTTTAATCTTACTTGAAACTCCCATAGAATGAACTAGTAAATTTATAACTAAATATAGAAGTAATATTATTGTAATTTAACCATTTTTGAGATGTTACACTATTTAACATAAAATTATGGGTGAGAACGATATATCAAAACTAGTATGGAAAATTAAAAAGTACTAACAACCAATAATTAATATAAACATAAAAAAGTAATAAGAATATAATAAATATATATAAAATAGTAATATAAATGTGAATAAATATTAATATGGTTATTAAAATATATTATTAAAGAATTCATGTTTATTATACATGAATTTATGTTATGTTCGAGAAAGAAGAAATCCAAGGTAAGGGGGTTCCTTAACTCATTCCCCTTTCACTGACCCATACACCATCTTTATTGACTAGATTATTATAAGTTTGGTTCATTATACAATAATGTTATATTATATTATATTTAATATTTATTTTTTGGGTATTTTAATTTCTTATACATAAATTACTTTATAAATAAATCATACTTCAAAAAATATAAGGTTTATAATGGTTTGGTGTCTAAATTTCCCTTTTGGGGCTTTTTTCATAGTATGAACCTATTTACCATTATACTGTGTGTATAATACCCCCATTATAATATTTTATAATAATAAAATTTGGTTCATGGGATATAAAATTCAACTTTCTAATCTCTCTTTCATTGTATTTTGATTCGAACATTAAAAAATCATCTAGTTTTTTCTTAACTCAATATCCTTTCATTGAGTCATATTCATTTTAATTTTCCTATATTATATTAAGTGTGTTATATTATTACAATTATCTATAATATTTTTTTATTTACTTTTACTTCTCTAGATAACATATTTAGTTACCAAAATAATTTTTTTGATTGACCCAACCATTATAAATATTTTTTATTATGAAGAAAATATTTTCACTTTTTTATTTATTCCATTTTTGTTCTATCTCCATGTTAATTTTTTTAAAAAATGTTTGTTTAAATTATTTTTAATGTCTAATATATAATATATAATATAATATAATATAATTTTATTCTTTTTATAATGAAATTTTATATCATTATAATCAATGTGGGATTCCTTAAATAATAAATAATACTTTACAAATAATTTCTTTCACTTTTTTAAATATTGTATCTTATATTACATATTTATATTTATTAAAATTTATTTCTTTCAAGGTTCCATATAGAGAATTTAAAAAAAATATTATTTCAAATCTTTTTTTTCTTTAGAAAAATATTTTTAATCTAACTTTTATCTTTTTTTGATGATAACTTTATGAAAACATGGTGGTATTACTTTTCAAGATTTCATTTCCATTTTATACTATTTATTATGAATTTTAAATTAAATTAAATTATTTCTATTAAATGTTTAGAACATATTTATTTTTTTGGAAATACTCTTATATTCACATCATTTCTTAAAAAATAATTTCTAATAAAGTTATTTTATTATTTGTGATTATTTTGATGTTGAAAAAGACATAAGGTATTGATTTCTAAAACCATATACAATTTTTTATCTTACTCTTGAGTAATATTCATCTAGGTCAACAACATTTTATATTCCATCCATTGAATGTTCCTTATGGTTTATTTCTACTCGTTATACTTTATATTCTAAAATAATCCTTATACTCATTGTCAGGGTTTCCATGGTTATAAGAAATGAAAAATATATGAGATTATAGAACCCTCACAACCTTTACCTTACCTTAATGGAATCATTATATAAAGTTAACCTTTTTACCAAAACTTTTCCCTTAGGAGTTATCTCCTCTTATTTTATTTCATATAAGGGTATTCACCAAGATAATCATACCATTTAATTGACTAAGGAAATGTGTTATCATGAATGTGTATTTCTCATTATTTATAATGTAAATATGATATACCTAAATGTTTTTATAGTTTCTAGATATGTTTGGTACCATTAGGTGTGGGGGTGAATCAATAGTATAAATTTTCTAAGTATATCTTTATATTTAACCTCTTTAACTAATTAAAAATGAGATCTACACATTATTTATCAGCCAACCTCTTATGAATGCTGTAAAAAATAAATAATACATGATCACTATATTTTTACAAGGTTTATTCCCTATGTGAGAACGTAATCATTACCATGATTATTTAGTGGCCCCAATCCCAAATTATTACATTGTAAACTGAAGTTGTTAAACCAGGGTTATTCCTAATCATATCAGTATAGAGTCTCACTATACTCTTATTCTAGAGCCCCATTGAAAAAATACTACTTCTTACTACCCACTATAAAATTTTGATCGAAATAAGGATACCCTTCTTTTGATTTTGGTTATACGAACACCATCGTAAATAGATCTTCCTTCTTAAGCCTCCTTGATCAACTATTCAGTGTATAATGAATTCATTAATAACATTGATATCCATTGATCATGTTTATGTCATACTATATTTATTTTATTATCAAGATATACAATGATCTAGATCTTCCTAAACCTCTTAAATTATTAGGAATAACAACTCTCCTACTTTCTGAAAATTTTATGGCTTCAATTTCTCAACTCTTCTCTATTCAATACTATAGAGTATTGAATTCTCAGTTTTATCTCATGAACACAAAATTCTCTTTATTCTCAAGAACATCTCACATAAATATAATTTTATATGAATATTAGAAATATTATTTCAATATATGAAATATTTAAACCACTCATGATTCTCAATAGTGAAAAATCCATTTATATTAAATCTTATAGAAGAATTCCGAATTTTAATTTATCATTAAAACTAATTACAATTTACATAATAATAATGATTTTTAATTCAATTAAATGTACATGAAATATATAGATTTAATTTTTTTGGAATTCCCCATCCATGTGTTCATGTATCCATATTTTTGTGATGTCAGACAATTTTTTGCAGTGAAGAACTTTTCACAACACTTATTAACATTAACAATGATCCACCTGAATGATCATGATATATAAATCTATGAAGAACATGTGTTTCATAACTTTATTAAGTATCCATTAATTATAATATTTAATTTTATATTTTCAACTTTGTAAAGTTATTTGAAATTTACTCTATGAAGTTGATACAATCATTTCTTTGTGAATGAGGGAACTCTATGACGTTTTCCAACAGTTATACCAGTCTTTGTAAGTTTTAGTCACCTTTATATTTTCTTAGATGGTTGTTCAAACTATATAAACTTCATGAACTCTAAAAATTCAATAATCAACTCTAAAAAGTCTCAAATCTATGAATTCTATAAATAACTGAATAAAGACCGCAAAAAACTTGTGAATTTCCAATATAACCTTTTGAATTATTCAAATCGATGAAGATGTGTCTTAAAACGTATTGTGCTCTACTCTATGATGTATATCGAACCTTATAATAATCAACATGTACTATAAAAAGTTCTAATATAACTTAAAATTTTTAGTATTTTTTCATGAAATTACTAAATTTTCAGACATACGGTTAATATTGAGATCTATGTAGACTAGAAACCTCATGATGTAAATATGTGTCAATGCTAAAAAAATTTATAGATTAAAAATTGGAATCATTCACTTCATCCAACTCATCTCAATCTATATCAAAGACTTCTATGGTACCTTAAATAAGTATATAACCTCTTCAAATAATTAGAGGGAATTTCAAACTATTATAAACCATTCAAATAGCTTAAATTCAGGAATCTATACTCTTTATTCTCCCCTTTAACTGATTAATCTAACTAAAAATGAAAATTTTTATTGATATTTCCACTTCCTAGTCATCAGTACCTATCATTGGACTCGATAAATATCAAATCATAAATAATCACATTAGATGCATGATACTTGAAAATAAATATCCAATTTCTCTATCTATATTATTCATCTTCCAATTCCATTTATAATGGTATTAGATCACACATTATACATTGACTTCACAAAAAACATACTAAAAAAAATAAACTTTATCTACTCAAATCCATTTAGGAACTTTAATCACCCCTATATATTTGTTGTCAACATGAAATTTAATTACAAATTAAATGATATCATCTGAACCTTATTAACAATAAATGTAATGTAATATAAGGGAAGATATTATCCTCTCATCTTGATGCTTCTAACACGATTCTATAAAATAATTTCATCTTTTCCATTATATTTAAGATTACAACCTGATATAAAAAATTAAAACTAGGATGGATCCATATTGATCTTAGGAAAGAGACTTTAGTAATTCAACTCTTGGTGTACAAGAAAACATTTGGTGTATGAAACAAGAGATATCTAACCAAGAAATCAAGTCCATACATTAATATGTTCAACTTGTGATACCTAATTGGTTTTCTCACTCTAGAGGATATACACACAGAATTAAGAATAAATATTATCATGAAATCATTTTAAAACAATTACAGAGAAACATTCAATTGTAATAAATAAAAATCCCACTCGACCTTTTCATACACATCAACCATCAACCCCATTAATGAATTGATTCATCCTTATCAAGGAAATAATAAAAGTTTTATAAAAAAACCTCCCAATATGATTTGTTTCCATCACAAATACTCCTGGATAGACACCTCCATATTATTGTTACATCAGGTAGATACTCATCCATCTCCCTCTTAAGACATCTACTTCAATCATTTACATGTTAATACATAAAAATGTAGATAAGGAAATATAGTTTGAACAATTAGTTATTTATTTCAAATAGAAAGGCTAAGTGTTTTACCATAACCAATAACTTTTATTTCTTCTGATATTTTCAATGGTAGAATTCTTTCTACTGTTTTTTCTATCAACATATTTTAATGGTTTCATGATCAATTTCATCCTTTAAATTATTTCCTTCTATGAATCTATCTTCTCCTGCTTAGCCATCATGGAATACAAATTACTTGGTGTTTTTGTCAAATTTTCCATCAATTTATTTTGAGATTATAATAATTTCATATAATCTTTCATAACATGCCTAACCTAATCAAATATTTTGCAAATAATTTATTAAATCATTAGGTTTTCATGCTTAAAAATTCTCTCATAAAATAGAATCTATTCATGAGAAATATCCTATTTTCCTTAATTTTTATCACATATTTTTCAATACTCTATATTTTTATCCAATTCCAATTGGGTTGGAAAAACTGTTAGGCCCTCCTTCTTAACATGTCTAGATTTTTAAGGTTTTACATATTTTATTAGTAGTTTGTATAGATAATGACTTTTCTATTTCTACCTTTTTTAAAATAATTCCCTTTAAAACTGTAAAGAACATATCCATGTGTGATACTTATACACTCCTTAGCTATATGACCTCTTTTTGTGTCTATCAATTTTTTTTTCAGAAAACACTAACATATTTTATGTTGGATGATATGATGATTTATTAGTCACAAGTTGATTTTTTATACTATGTTACCATGAAATTAGTGTGTCTCTCCCATGGATGATGCATATTAACTGTGAAGGAATTATTAAACTAGTATGAGTCAACTTCATACAAAAATACTACTTTGCACTGGAATAATCCTCGAAAGTTTGATCCTCCATATTGAAGGAAAATATATCCAAATAACTTTTGATGTCATATTTATGTAGTTTATCCCAACTTTAACTTGGGGGAATTTAAATTCTTAGAAAATTTTTTCCTTCCTTTTATGTGTGTGAGTGTCTCTCACTTAACTCAGGGTCGAAACTGGTTCATGTTTTTTGAGACCTACATTGTTAGTGATAAAATATTTTCCTTGAATCAAATTTGAAATAGATTTAACATTCCTATTGAGACCCTTATTTTCACTAAGACCTAGATTTATCCTCAACAAATTTGTTAAGATATTATCTAACCATCTTCATTGCGTTTTTATCTCCAAGATATATTGATTGTGTCTCAGACAAATTTTCTTCTTTTATTTAAATTGTTCCCCCAAATCTCTCAAAATTTTATCTTTCTCAAATAATATCAGTTATTATTTATTTATCTTATCAATATAAAACACTTGTTTCTCAACATAATAATTTTTTACCCCAGCTATCTTATCATATTGTTTCATCATTTTCTTAATAGACTTATAAAGTTATTCAATCCACTCGAGACAAGAGTCTAATTATTTATTTAGAAAGTATTCATACTCTATTAATTCACCTTTATAATCTTCACATCTTGAAGTTTCCAAATACATTTCTACATGAGCTCTAAAATTAATTTCATCTTAACATTGGATACTAGATGTGGAGCCCTCTTACACCTTCTTACAGATAAAACCCTTTCTCTTACTATTAGAGTTCCACTTCCTTCTTTTACCCCATTTATGTTTATGATGTTCTTATCCCCTTCATAAAATTTAGATTCTACATCATTATTATTTGGGAAATTTATGGAAAAGTGTCAAGTTACAATAAAATTAAAGAAGCTTTGTGGTTGTTTTATATTTTTATCCTCTTTGTATCTTTGATACTTTTTATACAATATAATTTTTTTATTAAATTATTCAACATATTTTTCATATTGGAGTCACTTGACTCTAAAACATCATCATATTTGACATTATGTTTTCTCAAAACATCAAAATCCATCTCACATTTTATTTTCATCTCGAAAACTACAATTTTCATCATTTTATATGAAATGATAATATTATTTACTTTATCTAATAATATATCATCTCTATATTCCAAATATAAAATATATAGATTAAACCTATTTTTAAATATTCTGATCAATTTTTAGATGTTAACAAAATCATACATATTTTCTCCAAATACATAAATATTACTAAAATTTTCCTTGACTCTAGTGAATTGGTTATCTAATTTTCTTTATCAATCTTCTTTAAATTGTCAAACCTGTACATCCAGACCGATAAATTATTTTTTTTTTGACCTTTTAATATCTTTAATTAACAGTCTAAAATTTATTACAGATTTCACTAAAAGTTTTAGTTCAATTGAATCTTGTATATACATTTTCTAAAAGATAAATTCATATATAATTATGAGCCTTTACAACCACTTCCATATAACTATTTTCTATAAAAGTAAAAGGAGAACCCTCAAAAATGGGTGGAAGTCCAACTATTAGTAATTATATCACTTATAGTACAAGTTATTATAGATGGGGATATATCATATTCTTCCAGATATGGTTTTTCATTCAATCGATTTTATGGAAACATCTTTTTGTTTAAAAATTTTAAATTCAATATACTCAACAACATCTTTGATCTTCCAAAATAATCCTGGATTTTATCTGATAACACTTGTAGTGGCTTGATATGTTTATAAACACTAAGAAGGGGTGATGGATGAATCTATTGTACACCTTTTTAAATTATTTATTTATAATTAACTTATTTGACTGACTAAAATTTATATCCACAGTTTATTTATTACTTATCCTCTCCTAGATGTAGTAAGAAAATAAAGAAGAGTGGAAAACTCGATTTTTATAAGGTTGGGTCTCCATGTGATAACCTACCCCTATCTGTGATTTGTTAGTATCCACAATAATATATATATACACTTTAAACACATGTGGTCAAACCATGGATCTTCCCAATACCATCAGTATAGAGTCTCAATATGTTTCATTTACAGAGTCCCATAAGAAAACTTCAACTTCTTTATATAAACTAAAAATGTTTAATCTAAACAAGAAATTATTATTTTTTCTCATAGTATCTTTTTCATTAATTGAAAAAGACCACCCTCGTCAAGCCTCCAGGATAAACTGTTCATCACATGCTTAGTTCATCGTGAACCGAGATATTTGATAATCATGATAAGTCTTATTTATCATAATTTCCTTCACAAAATCATTAATGATATGGATCTTTCATAACATCCCAAATGATTAGGCCTAAATAGTCTATTTCATTTAGAATCATTCTTAGATTTGTCTTTCTACTATTATATTTTAAATACTAAAGAGTATTGAATTATCTTGTTTATCTCATAAACCAAAATTATCTTTTCTTCTCCTTCCCTTTCCAATCTGAAAAAATATTTCTATTATTATTTCCATTTAGGAAATATGTATAACCTCCAATATTCTCGACAATACAATATTCATTTTTAATTGGTCAATAAATTTATTGATTGTATTCTATCATTAAAATTAATTCAAATATCCAAAATACATAGGATATTTTTTCCATTAATTACCCTTGAATTCTATATCTATAATGTGATACCCCAGACCCAAACTCCAAGATCCTCTGCATATAAATACTTTATTTACATACTACCTTTTAAATTATCCGTTGTGACCAAATTTTAAGCATCAACAATTAAAATATCACAAACCAATATTGATTGAAATTTTTTTAAGGAACATTTTGATTTAGTGTTTCAGAGAGATAAAACAATTTATTAAAAAATATCATGTCTTTCTCATCAAATGAATGTTTTCCAAAATATAAGAAACTACATAATCCATAATATGTCTTTAACATCTCCAATAAAATTTTCCCTACATACTACATTTCCAGACATATAATTTGTAACAGTTTTGTTCTTAACCTAGTGAAATAGAATCCTAATAAGGGTAAGATGAAATGATGATTAAGTGTAAGCATAATTGATAGATATTAAAGATCTTAACTGTGCATAAGATAAGAATAAATAATATTTTCAGATTAGATAACCAATAATATAATTAAATTAGAAGAATTAAATATCAATGGATAATGATGGAAATGAAAATATCACATGGAGAACAATAATAGATTCCTTAGTGATGAAGTTAAAAGTATTGTAAAACTAATTAAATTTAATAATAAAATACATCATGATCTTAGAAATCATGATCTTACCATCAAGGCCATAGGTCTAGGAAATATTTTTGTCAAATGTAGGAATACCACAAAATACCCGTGCTAGTTTGTCTCATAATACATATCGATACATCGAGATATATTGTTGGCCCCAATAGTCTCCAATTAAGTATAAAATATTCTTTATATAAAATAATGAATAATTTATACAATAAATAACTAATATTCCTTAATAATATATAAAAATCCATATTATAATTAAAATTATTCAAAATTTTAATATTTCTGCAATCAATAAATGAAATAGCTTTCGATATATGCATCCTCAAAATAACAGCATATAGAGTAAGGGTTACATGGTAAAGTTATTAATTTCCCAAATTAGTAAATGTATGTCATCCAGGTGAGCACACTTCATTTAAGGTAAGGAAATATAGAGTGTTCAAAGAGGGAAGGTAATGAAAGAAAAATTATTCCTATAATAGTTTATGATTTGGGAAGAAAAAGGATGTTAAGGATTCCATGCCTTTAATCCATAAATATAAAATTGTATAAAATTATTTAAAATCTAATAAATGATCAATAAATACACTGAAAAAGGGGAAAAAGCAGTAAATATGAATCATATCTAAAGGAGGAAAAATTGAGATACCAAAACCATTACTATAATGGTAATGTGAGTATAAAAAGAACACGAGAGGGATACCATGAAATTAAAATATTATTTAAGGAAATATATTAATTATACCTGATGGAAGTTGGGAAGTTAATACACTATATAAAGGAAATTATGGTGCAAAATATTAAGCATTTCTCTCTATAGTGAAAATAGATAAAAATAATACTCATGACTTCATAAAATATTGAATCAAAACACCTTGAACTATAAAATTAAAAATGGAACATTGAATAATAATAATAATTAGAGACCCATAATAAAAAATATTAAAGTGGTTGTGAATACAACATTAAAATGGATACATGGTTTATAATAAGAAATATGTCTCAATATATGGAAATTTTATACAAGAAACCCATTTCAAGTAAAATAATATTAGAGTTAAGAATAATTTTATAATGAATTTATAATTAAGAATTGTATAATACTGTAAGTGAAGGAGGAAATACCATTAAAACTATTAATTTGGTAGAAAAATTAAAACATGTAACAAAATATTTCAATAATAAAGTTTGTAACTCAATGGAATAAAATTTAGTTAGCCCAAACCCTTACAACAAGAACAACTTCCGAATCAAAACCCCATGAATGATATGATTTAAAAAGAAATTATATACCATAAATAATGATAGGACCATGATTCAAAATACTAATGGGGTAGTAAAAATAAAATTCTAAGAAAACATGGTTTATAAGAAGGAATATGTCTTAAGGGGGAATATTTTGAGAGAAGAATCGATCACATTAATTATTTACATCCACTAAAGTAATTGAATCTCCAGTATAAAGAAACACCTGCCATAATACACTATTTTAGAAAAATTTTAATTTATATAACCTTTTATAAACATTATTTATAATTATTATTTACATATATATTAGTTTGTTTTTTTCTATATTGAATATTGGGTGTGAGTAATCTTAATCATTTTGAACTAGATTCATAATAACATTGATGTTTTTAAATATTTTATCAAAGATCACCATTCATATATCAAACAAGCTACAACAAATTATTATTAAAAAATATTTTTAATTTTATAATTTCATTCTATATTAGTTTTGGTTACTCTTATAGAATATGAAATTAGCGACAAGCATGTTTCAGGGATTTTTACCAAATGAATAGTGGTATCTAAATAAATGATTTTAGTATTAATGTTACCATCATTGAAAAAATAAAATTTTATTGACTTATTTATATTATATATTATAATTAGGTATTTTTTTGTATTCAACCATGATATTATTTTATATAATTGATCAAAAAGGTGGTCGGATCGACCTAAATATGAACATTGCATAATAAATAGATGATTATGTTTATAAATGTTGCTTACTTTGGGAATAATATCATTATTAAAGAATAATAAGGATATTATTTAGATAATTTTATGGTGGTGGATTATATTTTATGATATTATAATTAATAATCGAGAAACTAGATGAAAAATGAGATATGCTACTTCATGGAGATGCTAGTTCACACTTTGCATTGTTAAAGTTTTCATTTTTTGAATAATGATTGCGAAATATGTTGGCATATAATTTTTTTCTTCAGAATAATACTAATATTAAATTCATCACATTAATTATTATATTTCACTGATGTAATCATTAAAAATAAGTGATGGTAAAAAAATTAAATTCATCACTTTATGGTGGTGGTAGTTTACACAACATAAGAATTGTGATTTTTTTATTAATAGAAGTCAGGAAAGACGACTAATGATAATTAAATTATCATAATAAAATTTATTATACAATAAATACTTATAAAAAAATATAATAATAAGAAAATTATAAATGAAAAATTAATATATAAAGGAAAATAATTTAGGAAAAATAAACACTCATTTCGAACCCTTTCGGTTTTTCTTAGAGGATTACTCAGAAATAGAGGTATTTACCAATATTGTTATGAGCATAAGATCAAGTAAAAGTAAAAAAATAATTAAGGGAGGATAGTGGAAATATTTTTAGTTGGATAAATAATTAATTGATTAGTCTTTAAGGGGTGGCGAGAGTCCCTTTTTATAGGTGGGGAGAATGATTTTTTTAAATATACCAACATAATATAAAGTGGCACACATTTCACATGTAAATAAGACTAAAAAATATAAAACCAGGGAGTGGGGAATATAGTAAGTTTTAAAATCCATCATTTTTTATCAATTTATTTAACTATTTTTTTATTTCCTTTACTTATTTAATTTTATCTTTTTCCATTTTTTTACTATGGTAACTAATATTTACCTAAGTAATTTAATTTTAATGCCTAAAAATAAAATCACACATATTTAATAATTTTTTCCAATGATTAATAATCTGAAATCCATTTTATCACATAAAATTGATATATTTAATAAAAATTAATTCTATTATTAGCACATGTAACACGTAAAAATCCATTTTTAGAAAAAGTGTATTTTCAAGATTAAAATTTATGTGCTGGATAAAATTATCAATGTCATTGATTTTTATGAAAAATTTATTTATTTTAAAAAATAAAAGTTATGTCTCTTCCAATGAAATCAAAAATTTAATTTTTTCCAAATATTATTTAATTGAAGGAAAATACAAGAATTATTTTTATTGGAAAATATTACTTATGTTTTAAAAATATTTATTATAAATTCATAATATTATTTTATAATGTATATATGTACTCCTTAATTAAATATTTTATCATGAAATATTTGTAATGATTTCAAATGTCACAAATACTTATGGATGTGGTGAAAAAGGGTAGGATTTTAATAAAAATTTTATTTTTAACTATTCAACTTAAAATCAATTATTCCATAAAAATCTAAAAAATTATCCCTGAGACAAATTTAAAGTTTTTAATTAAAAGACGAATCCCTTTTTACCAAATTAAATGTATTATATATATATATATATTTAAATAAAATAAAAAATATAATGATAAACTATTCTTATTTAAAAATAACTTTTTGAACAATAAGTGTCCTTAATATTTTATCACATTAATTCCTATATAATTGAATTTTAACATAATATTTTATAAATATTAATATTAATTATTATACTAATATTTTAACTATGAAAATTTTATTTTATTAGGGTAAAAGAAAATAAATGTTTCATTGAAAGGCTTCTTTTTTAAAATGTTAACCAAGGTAAAATAATAATATATAATTATTTTTATTGATTATTATATATTTATTTATTAAAAATTATATTTCTCATGTAATTTAAATATTTTTTGGTTTTGTTTAGTCTGGTTTTGTGTTAGTTTGGTGTTTCATGTGACCAAAGATTGCAAATATAGTGTCAATTTAAAGAATCCAAAATCCCAAGTTGTTACATTATACCCCTCATATAAATCACATCATCAGAATTTTAACTTTTAATCACTGATTATTGTAGGAAAGGGTATTATTAACATATTTTTGAATCAGTGTATAACTTCTAATATGAAATATTCCTCACTCTCTTAGGCTATATCATGTTACAAATATTTTCTCAAAAACATTAATCATTCATAAAATCATATACCCATGTATGTATAAACCTTAATCATATATTCTCCATAACATAACTTTCCCCAAATTATTTGAATATATGATACATTAAACTATAGATAAATCATATATCCCTCCATAAATTAGTTGTATCATTAACCATTAAATTTATTAAAAACTAGTCTAAAGAGTCACACACTTTTAAATATATATCATTATCTAAAAAATGAGATACAATTCACCAAAAATATCATGGATCACCTTTTAATGAAATAAATAATCACTTACAAGGCTATAAATAATATCCAACTCACTTTTTTAAAAATATATCATCACTTTATTACCTCAATGTCAATAAGATATTAAATCTAAGAGTTATTCAAACCAGAATATTTATTCTCTAATAACTATCTACAAAAATATAACCTTTCCATAAAATATTGTTTAAAGGTTATTAATAAAATTTAAAATATTTTCCTAAACATTTAAAGAAAAAAGATCCTTAAATGTTTAATATAATCCACATAAATTTCTGAATATACTAGAATATAATTAATGAATACCACTCACTAATGAAGATATATTTGAGTTATGGATTTAATTTCTATTAAGATATCAACCCCACTACCTTAGGTATGACTATAAAATCCAAATTTTCCATCATAATAGGTTTATAATATTTTCTGAACCATTTATATATACTCCCTTATTTGGTTAAACAAAAGTGTGGGTTTTAGATATGTACCTTTCCCAACATCTTTTTAATGATACTATTTCAACCAAATATAAAAACATTTTTATGAAAATATCCAAAATATAAATATGAAAACATAAATCCATAGATTTATTCCTCTATAACACCTTTTTCTTAACATATGGAACTTTTAGTTTAACATACAACTCTATTTTTTTTAATTGATGGTTCTTCATGGACATTTTTCTTTTAGGTTATTTTAACAAATTTGTTAAAATCATAATCAAATCATTTATAATTATTCATTAGAGAGAATGTGAATTAGCTATACCATATCCATAGAGAACATATATCCAGGTATGAAATCTTAGGCCACTCATTATACACCTGGGTGAATATATTGTTGATATGTAACCATCATTTTCAAGGATATTATACCTAGATTCATTTTCACTACAATTTCATCAACTAAACTATATCCAGATAGGGATGATTTTTTTTGGAAAACTATACAATCATTAATTTAACATAAAATTGGGATGTTATCCAATACATATACTTAACCCTAAGACTTTCCCCTAGGGTTTTCACTAAATTTGTCTTCCATAATCCCTAAAATATTCAATACTACCTCTACAGACCAAAAGGGCTATATATACTTTTTAAATAATGATCAAACATTAACTTTTCACCAAATAACATCCCAAACATCTATGGTTATCTAGAAGATAATTTGATAAAAATTATAATTCCCATAACCTACACTCAGAGATCTAGTGCTCGTAAATACCTTCTTTAAAGTGACCCAATTTTAACCCTCAATAATTCAATTATCACTTTTTAGGTTTAAAGTTTTAGATTATTAAAAAAAATTTTACAAGAAAATCCTTACCATTTATCATTAAATGGGAATTTTTACACTATATAGGAAACTACTTAGTCCATAATAATTCTTTAATATCTCTCACAAAATTCTCCCTAATGATACACTTCTAGATATATTATGTGTAATATTTTTTAATATATCCTTGAGAAATGGAAACATAACAGGGTGAGCTCGAATTCTGAGTAATGTTTAATTTAATGGACAGAAATAAATGATTATAACTATGTATAATATGAGTATAAATAAAATGTATGGAATAAATAACCAATAATATAATTAATCTGAACTCATAATAAATTATTGGATAATAATGGAAATAAAAATATCACATGGTGAAATAAAACCAGTTTCCATGAAATGGAATTAGTATTTTCATATAGCTAATTACATGATCTAATCCAAGAAATTCAGATCTTATACATCATGATCTTATGTTCAAGGCTATATCTCTAGGGAATATTTTATTCGTTGTAGATATAAACTAAAATTCCCATGTTAGTTTCTCTTATGAGACCCATTAGTGAATTAAGGATTTAATTCGGGACCCACCAATCACTAATTAGGTAAAATTAGTTTATAATATTATTTAATTAATAAGCTAAAAAATACATAACCGATATTCCATAACAATCAACAAACATTTTTATTGGAATAACAAGTATAAAATTTTTTCATATTTACCCAATCAATAGATAGAAATATTTCTATATAAGAATCGTAAAAATAACACTGTATAGAGTAAGGGGAATAATATTAAGTCAATAATTTTTCCATTTAATAGATTTAGAGTATCTATGTGAATTCCCTTCAATAAAAGTAAGAAAATATGTAGTGTTTATAAAGTAAAGTAAATCGATGAAAAATTATGACTATAATATAGGATGATTTGGCAAGATAAATAAAGTGGTAGACTTAATAGTATATAATTCAAAAAAATAAAATAGCATTATAGGACTTAAAAGGTAATACATGACCAATATATACATCAAGAAGCTAAAACTGGTGCTGAAAACTAATCACATCTCAATGAAGAAAATTTTAGATGCGAAAAACCTTATGATAATGGTAATGTAAGAATCAAAATAACATTATAGGGGTCCCATGATGTTTAAATATACTAAAATGAATGATATTAATTATCATTAATGGATATAGGGTGTTTAATACACTATATAAATTAAATTATGGAGTTTAATATTAAAGATGCCTCGTGAGATTGAAAATAGAGAAAACTAACACATATGACTTTAGAAATTTTTGAATCAAAACCACTTGGAATGATAAATCATAAAATGGAACATTAAATACCGTTAATAATGAAAGGATAATGATAAAAAAATATTTAATGTGGTAGTATATAATCCATTCCTAAGAGAAAATGGAATATAATAAGTAAAATATCTCAATGGGTGAAAAGTTTTAGATAGGAAACCCCTTTCAAGTAACATAACCTTTGAGATAAAAATAATTTTATAATTTTTTTTAATAAATAATTATAATAAATTAAAATAAAAGAGTAAATAAAATATAAAATTTTCATTTTTTATAATAAATAAAACATTGAAAAACAGAGTTTATTGAGAAATTTAATAACTCAATGCATGGAAATTGAGTTATCCCGAACCCTTAAAAAGATAGAAACTTTCTAATCATAATACCCTTGAAGGATATTATTTAAAATGAAATATTAAATATAATTAATAATGAAAGTATCAAGATAAAAAATGTATAATGGGTAGTAGATACAAAATTACAAAGAAAACATGGTGTATAATAAGGAATACCTCTCAATGAATTAAAATTTCAGATAACAAATGATTACCTTAATTGATGAATTCCACTAAAGCACTTGAATATATTTTACAAAAAATCACTATCATAATCACCTATTTTAAAAAAATATTCACATCTATAAACATTTTAAAACATCATTTATAAATATTATCTATATTTATATTAGTTAATTATTATCTATTTTCAATATCGGGTTTGAGGAATGTTAATTTTTTTGAACTATTTTCATAATAGTGGAAGTGTTCATAATTATTCACCCAAATTTAAACAATAAAACATCATAAAATGTATTGGAAATTATTTATTATAATTGTTTGTAATTCAATAATTACATTCTAGTAAAGTTCATGTTACATTTCTTGTAGTTTAAAAATGGAAACATGTTTGTTTATACGATGTTTAATAGATGAATGATGATATCTTAATTAATGAGTTTAATATTAATTTTAACATTCAAGAACCCAAAAAAATCTTTTATTACTTATTTATATCATATATTATTGTTAATTATTTCCTCATAGTTATCTATGATATTATTTTACAATATTTTTCAAGTATGTGGACGGACCAATACAAACATGAATATACCATAATTATTGGATGAATATGATTATAAAACTGGTAGAAATAATAAACCAAATTTTATCAAAGGTATAGATATTTTTTTTCAGATTATTTTCTTATTTCATCCTCTGTGATGTCACCTAATGGAGTCATGGTGGATAAAAGGGTGTCTAGGGCTTGTTTAGAGCTTAGATCCCTAGAAATTTGGGAAATAGATGGGGTTTCATGGTATGATGAAACTGTGTTGCATGACCTGCATAGTCTTCCCTAACCATGTGAGATGTTTCAGTGGGTAGTAGGGGAAAACATAGTTTTCTACAACCATGTGGTCTAGGTCTCATTCTCGTGCATTTTTTTACACATCCTTTAAATTTGATCCTGTAAAACTTGTGCATAATTAGCCAAACTTTGACCCTATCCCCTGTGGGGTCCTTCCTTAAGAAGCATCATGACACACAGTTAATGCACAGTTTGGCCAGCCATGTGGCCAAACCATGTGACCCTATTTGAAAGGGTGAAATATTTTTTTTCCATTAAGGATTTTATATAACCCACCCTAAATCTTCCCATCTCATTTCCAATAGACCACTCCTCCTCTCTCTCCCGGGAGCTCTTTCTCCTCCCAATGTAGGGATTTCCATTGCACCCCAATCCAAAATACAAATGGATTGATTTCAGATGAGTAGGAAATATTAATATTATATATTTAATCCTCTTCCTTATATTTCTAATTTCTCTTCTGATCTACTACACTACTTAGGTGTGACATCATTTTCCCCATTTTCTAGGCATTTAAAAATTCTTCTAATATCTCTCATTATAGATTGATTTAAGGGTATAACCTAAGGTTGGTGGTATATATTTTTTCCATCATGTTTCGTTTCTTTTATGACATACACCATCTTTCAATGTTCCCAAATTTTACAGTGACACCTATACATTTTTTAATAAATTTAATTAAATGATTTAACATGGTGTTACTACCCCATGGAGTGGAGAATCAAACCGTTGGTTAATCCCTTTGACTTATGCCACCCCATGGGTGATTTTTTCTTTATAAGTCATTTTTACCTTTATCTTTATTTTTATAAATCCCCTTGAGGGGAGTTTACTTGTTTTAAATACTGAGAATTAATTAATTAATCTAAGAGAAATTGTAGGATATGAGTTAGGCCTTACACCAAATTCCATAAATTGAATTTATTGATTTTGTGATTTGTACAACTTTTTTATTATGTTTTAAGTGTTTCATTACTAAATTAAATGACCTTGATAGATAAATCACATTCTTACCTTATTCTAAGGGTGATACAAGGGTATTAACTTAAGTAAACCTTGTAGGGGCTCATCGTGCTCTATAGTTAGTTTTGTTAGTGAATTGTTAAAAGAACATGGGTGATACTAGATAGGTATAGGATGGGATCATCATATGTCATCCTTTACCTTTAAATGAGATATATAGGTTCCCTAAGGGAGACCCCATGGAAGGGATCAGTGGCGAGATGGTTGTACCATGCCACGAGAGAGACTTAGAACCGTACGTGAGATACCAAGGATAGACTCGGAGGTTTGTTCTTATCATCTTCACACCATGTTGAGAGTGATACTTGAGATCTCATTCATGGATATCCTTTCATAGAATTCAATGTAATTGGATATATATATATATATACATAGTTCCCATGGAGTGATACCTAAGATCCCTTAAAAACTACCTTGTATGGCCTCAGGGCACACCTACTTAAAATTATAAATATGACATTTTAATTAAATAAAAATAATGTGTAACTAGACTTTCCTGGGACGCATCTGCAAAAAAAATCACATTCATGGGGACAGTATGTTGTTGTTCCTTAATTTACTAAAATCCATTCTCCATATTCAATACATGTGTAGGTTAAATAATTCAGATATATCCATCTTTGGTCTATGTTGGTAGAGTTGGTCGAGTTTCCCATGAGGAACTCAATTTGATGTATTTAGTTATTTATTCATTGACTTGGATTTATTATTATTAGAAAACTTTTATTTTATATGCATGTACTGGATTAATATAGACACCATTGGTAGTGGACCACTAAGTGTTTCTCTCACCCTTCGTAGGCCACCCGTGGTACCTAAGAAGACTTCACGATTGAATCTATAAATAAAGGGAAATTGTTTGATTTTAAGGCTTCATTCTGATTTCTAGGATGGAGTATAGGAGAAAGGGACTGAGCCTATGCTCGATATGCTAGTAGTATCTTATTTTGGACTTATTTCATTTTGATCTCTTATGGTATATTCATGTATCCCTTATTACCCAGTGAACTCATTTTTTATATCAACATGATCATGATCATCACCATTTTGTATCTATTTATTATAAATTTTCCACCTTCTTATTACTCTGGATTTTTATTATTCTTTATTCTACTACCATTACATGTCTATAAAGATTTATTCAATGTTCTACTCTAAATTACGACGGAATAGAATCCCCTTAATCACACACTAGTCCCTCCCTAATTCTCAATAGCCTTTAGCATATGGGGAGGGATTCTTGAGATTATGTGTCTAACCATCTCAGGGAACTGTTATGTAGCTTCTAGGGTGAGATGCTACAAAGTGATAGAAAATGATATTTTTTATTTTTTATTACTTTTTCTATATTAGACATAATACTATGAATAATTAAATTTGGTAATGATGATATTCCTAGGAGTATCTATCCCATGTATTGGAGATTTTTTTTCCTATGATGGGTTAATACCATTATTGGTCATGGTTTTAAAATTTTATAGATTTAACCATTGGGTGATGCACTTTTTTTGTGCCATAATTTTTTTGTTATTATTTTGTAGGGATTTATTCTACCCTGGATGAGTGAAATGAGGGAATATAAAATTCATGTATTATACTATACACCATAGGACTTAAATTTCATACATTATTCCATGCCATATCAATTTTTTTGCCCGTATTGTTTATATTTCATGTGCTTATTATGGTTCATTGTATGTTATTTCTTGAAATGTGATAGTGATTCCATAGGAATGATAGAACTAGATTAATTAAAGTTCCTACATCAATATACATTTTTGTTTTCCATATATATTGATGATGACATCTTAATTAACCAATTGTGACTAGTTACTTGATTTGATGGGTGAATACTAATCGAAATTTAAGAGGAGAGTTCTTATATAAATTTGGAATGGTAGTCAAACAATAAAATCACTATGAATGACTTGTTACATCATGATACTGAATTTAAAAGACAATATTTTGTTACATGATGTGATAATTTTAGTTTAAAAATATAATGGGCCTTTATAAATTTTGAATTGGTGATGTAATTATCTGAACTGAGATATCAATATATAAATAAATAATAATGAACTTAAATAAGTTAATGTTTTAAAATGCAATGTTTACTGCTATATGAGGATGAAAAATGAAAGGTAAAGGGCGTTTTACACTATACCTTGCATTTGAAACTCCATACACTCGAACCTCTACTGCAGCATATGAGAACTTGACCCTGAACTGACCTTAGTTGTGGGTAGTTGGATGTGTCTCTTATGATCCTTATATGACCCTTTCTTGTCATATAGACCTAGCTTTATTAGTATGAAAAGATGGGTGGATTTTATATAAGAAGGATCTGTACCTATCCTTTCTTTTTATCACTTTTCTTATCTGATTTTAAATCATATATATGGAGTTCACTTGGAAATTGAAGAGTTATAGAACCATGAAGTCCCTGCATCATATGAAAAGAAAGTGAAAACTAGCATTCTATGGAGGTGGTGGATCTGATCCACCTGTGATACCTACTATACTGCCCCCAAAGGAAATTACTATTTTACTTCCATTGGGATCCAATGCTCAGTTCCATGATAGTTACTTTTGGTTCATGGAGCCCATATAAAGTGCTCCCCATCCTTCCCCTACTAAGGCAGAGTTAACTTAGGAGTTATAGAAACAACATCCTTCCACCATCTGGATAGATGGTGGATCTCAGGCTACTGATTCATGAGTAGAGGTCATGTTTTCTATCTTTGAGAGTATAGAGACACCCCCATAACATTGGGTAATTCTCGCTACATATATGCTATGTGACTCCTCCAAGCATTGGTGGGAAATCATCACTTAGTTTGGTCAACATTAGGGTTTGGTATAGGAATAGTTGCAAATAGCCTTTTTAGACTACTTCTTTTCGTAGACATTGAGAATAGACCTCACCTAAGATTTTATAAAACTATAGTAATGTAACATATTGAAGATGAAATATTCATCTCACTTCACCGAATTACAATGTTTTTCACCAACATTGACTGGTGAAGAGTAGAATTCTTCAATATAGTTTGAGGATGGGATTGTATACACCATCCAATTGTAGGTAAACATTTTATACCAGCCATCATTTCAAAGTTAGTAAACTGGGGCCTCATCGCTGAGAAGAACCTAAGGCAGTCAGACAATGTGATCTAGAGCAGTTTAGCTTCCAAAAGGGAAGTGGTATATCCAATGGTAAGAAATTCCATTTAGAGGGTGAAATCAGGGTAAATACTAGTAAGGTGGAACACATCGAAATCTATGTGGTGTTCCACCAGTATGGAAGGCCATTTTGATAGAATCCCCTATATATGAGGAACCAAATTGTGTGTTGAGATTTCATAAGGATGGGTCACATTCATTTTATTGTTATTTTTCTCTAGTGCCAAGTGAGAAGGGATTTTTACTAATGCTTATTTTTGGTAAATTATTAAAAACTACAAATCTATATGGTATTTTTTTTCTAATAGATAATCGTGACAAGGGGTTGGTCTTAGCTAAGGTATTCAGGCTTCAAAAGATCATCACCAATAGATAGGACCTACCAATGTTTGTTAGGTTGCATCTCAGGGTTGCGGTTCAGGCCATATATATTCATTGAGACCTACCCCAAAGAATTAGAGTCCTTGGACTTATAATTTATAAAGAACTATTCTATTAGCCTCAACTATACATTCTTCCCTATTTGGTATTGGTGCATCACACTCTTCTATATATGCTGTAATTATGGAAAGTCTGGGTTTACTGATAGAGCACTTTTGTGGAGTTTTGACTCTCAACACACCATAAGGGGTTCGAGAAGAGGGTATATTATAGTTTAGGGAGTGTCCCCTTAATATAGGGTGTGCTGTTTCTTTTGAAAATTATTTATCCTCTAGATGAATGGCTTCGACATCATTCTTGATATGGAATAGCTAGTGCCTTATCACGCCTATGAGGATTTATACCCCCGAATGGTGTTGTTTACATAACCTGAGGGTGGAAAAGATATTCATAGGGAGAATGGGATATCGAGGCTATATGACCTGAACCCAACCATACTGAGCTGGGTAAGGTAACTACACAGATAGTGAGTCTCTTTTGGATTGATTAATGAAGACAACTTGTGGAATCCCATCATATTGTTGTTAATTTTAGGGATTTCATCCCTAAATAATTATCTACCTTACCTCCACATTTAGGGAGGTGTAGTTCACCATCGAGATTGTTACAGGTGTTATACTAGTGTACATTATGACCTATAGGATAGAACCTAAAAAGATCTAGGAACTTAAGAAGTAGTTGGATGATCATGAGACAAATGGTTTTATCTGATCCAATACTTCACCTTGTTGTTCACCCATCATTTCCACCAAGAATATGGATGATAACTTTAGTTTTTTCATTGATTATTATAGATTGAACCATCTTTTGGTGAATAACAGGTATGAACTTCCTTATATAGATGACCTCTTCAACCATCTCCAAGGAGTCATAGTTTTCTCTCAGATCTATTTGAGGATGGGATATCATCAGGATCATGTTAGATAGTCATACATACCACATACAATGTTCTGGATTAGGTAGATCTTTTATAGGCATATAGTGAATGCACCATCAGTATTTATAGATATGATAAATTTGGTTTCCACCCATACATTTCTTATTTTCTAGTGGTCCTCAAAGATAAAAAATTAGTGTATTGTTTCTCCAAAAATTACTATGCCAACCATATTGAGATCATACTGAATATACCGAGAGAGCACCAGATATATGTGAATCTTAGAAAAATTACACTATTGGATCACTAAGGTTTACATCTTGGGTCATATCATTTCAATGCAAGGTGCATCTGTTGACGTAGAGAAGGTTAACAACCTGGTTTACTGGGAACATCCCTTGAATGAGTTTGATATATGTAGATTCATGGGGTTATTATGGCTATTATAGGTGATTCATCCAAGATTTATCACTCCTATAAAATCTTATTATAGGATTGAAAAATATGGGTGTGTAATTTCTATGGTTTGAAGCTTGTAAGACAATATTTTAGGAGTTGAAATGGAGACTAAATTCATCACCGATCCTAATTCTTCCATAGACGGGAAGATGGTATACTATCTACTATGATTATTCATGGATTGGAAGAGGAGAAATTATGATTTCGGTTGATTGCGTTATAGAATATGGGTATTATCATATGAGACCTCATGAGAAGAATTACTATATGCATGACCTCAATCTAGTAGCTGTGGTTCACACTCTCTACTGTTGGAGGAATTTTCCTTTGGGTGAGCAGTTTTTTGTTCACATGGATCATAAAAAGTCTAAAATACATATGCACAAAGTAATATTTGAATCTTTGGAAGTTAAGGGTTGTAGAATACCTATAGTAATTTGACTTTATTCTTGCATATACACCCATAAAGGGTATTCTACGGTTGATGCCCTAAGACTGATGACTCAGATTTAGGTTATCCAGGAGGCCAATGAAGAGTGATAATTGATAGAAATGTTTTAGGAGATGAACTTGGAGGTTCAGAAAAAACATAGTAAGAATATTTTATTATATTTGGTAGTTACGTCCTATCTTATGGACTAGGTGTGGATGAGGCATTTTTTGGATCCATAGGGCCTTTTCATAAGAAAATGTGTCTTTGGTAAAAACCCCCACCATATTGGGTTGTTGATGAGAATGGGATCCTGATCTTCAATGGATGTGTTTGGGTGCCTTATTAAATACATGAAGAGATGATGTAATAGTCTCATCCCACTATTTAGGAAGTTCACCAAGGGATAACTGAGATGTATCAAGATATGCATCGTTGGAATCGGTGACCAGGTATGAAGAGGCTGATCACATGTTCATCATTAGATGTTCCACTTGTCAATAGGTGAAGGTGGAGAATTACTGACCTATTGAGATTTTACAACCATGTTCAATTCCCAAGTAAAAATTGAATGAAATCACCATGGATTTCATGATGGGATCGCCAAGATCTACTTGAGAAAGTAATGTAGTTTGGGTGATCATTGGTAGGATAACCAATGTCGCTCAGTTCCTACCTATTTGAGATACCTTCTCTATTGATGAGATTAGTATGATTTATATTTGGGAGATTTTGTGCCTTCATGGTGTTCCCCATTCTATCATTTTGAACTGAGATTCCCTCTTTACATCACAGTTCTAGAAAGGGAATCATAATGCACTTGGTTCACAAGTTCTATTCAATACAACATATTATGCACATTCTAATGAGCACTCTAAGCAGATTATAGTGTTGTTGGAGGAAATTTTTTAGGCATGTATCCATGATTTTGGAAGTTAATGGGAGAAAAATATACATATTTTTGAGTTTTCCTATAATAAAAACTTCCAAGAAACAATTCAGATGGATCTAAATGAGGACTTTTAAGGTTGTACTAACTATTCACCACTATTCTGGTTTGAGGTAGGTGAGGAAGCACTACTTGGTCCTCACCTCATTTAGAAGAATTCATAGAATTTATAGCAGATTGAGATACATATGGATATAGATCCATCTTTGAATAAGTCTTACAATAATCATTGTTGTTGAACTATGATGATTGTAGTGGGACATCAGTTATTTATGCAAGTTTCACCCATATTGGGTCACAGACGAATTTAGAGATAGGGAAAGCTATCACATCGATATATTGGGAATTTCTATATATTGGAGAGTGTCAGTACTATAGACTATCAGTTTGAACTACCTTAGAGGTATCATGCCATGAACGATGAATTCCATGTATCATAACTTCATTTGTATCATGAAGATCTATCTCATTCATTTGACCTTGAGCACATCATGTTGGAAGTCTATGCATCCATTGAGGAGCATCCAATATGTATTGTTGATTGAAGCACAAAGTGTCTCCAAGGTAGGTCCATTCCACTAATCTAGGTGTTATGGAATCACATATTTGTATAGAAAAAGACATAGGAGTTTGATGTTTGTGTATGTGAACAATGGTTGGAACTCTTCTTAGATGATATTTTTCTACACGAAGAAAGAAAATTCAGTTATGAGTTGTCTTATGTAGGCAAGGTTTTAGAGACCATCTTTTATCAAATTCACTGGTTGTTGTTTTTAGGCTTGTAATTATTAATTTTGGCCATTTTAATGTCACATAATGGAGTCATAGTGGATACGAGGGGTGTATAGGGCCTGTCCGAAGCCTGGAGCCCAATAAATTTGGGAACTAGACTGGGCCGCCTGGTTAGAGGAAATCATGATGCCCAGCTCACATGTTTTCCCAGTACCATGATGGGTGTTTTAGTATGGAACAGGGGGATTCACATTTTTTCTACAACCGTGTGAGCTAGGTCACAGAACCATGTGAGTTTTACTGACATCTTTGAGGGTAGATCTTATATGTCTTGTACAAGATTATCCAAACCAAGTGCCAAGCCCATGTAGGGTCCCTACTTAGGTAGTGGTGTGGAGGATGGTTGGCACGTAGTTTGGTCTACCATGTAGCCAAACTGAGTAACCATATCTTGAAGGGTGAAATTATTTTTTTCCTTCAGTGAATTAAAATTCCTCACCATGTCTTTTCCACTCTCTTTTCCAGTAGACCACTATTCATCCCTTAACGGTGAGCACTTCCCCCTCCTAATCATGGGGTTTCCATTCCTCCCTCATCCAAACTCCAAACAAATTACTGTCAGATGTATTGGAATTATCATAGAGATCTATAAAATTAATTTTTTTATAGTTTCTCTTCCCATCTTTAGTTTTTTAGGTGATACCTCATTTTATCAATTTTTACAGGATATGATGATTACTCTAATATCTATTATACTATCTTAATTAATGGGATAAAACTAGATGATGAGAGATATACAAACACTAGGTTGGTGGGGTGGGTTACTTCCCTCAAGATTAATTTCTTTTATAACATGTACCATTGTTCTACAAGCCGTACTTTTCTGGTGATTCCACTAAGTTGTTTAATAAATTGAATTAAATTATTTTCCATGCTGACATGAACCCCACATGTGGATAATCCACCATTTCATTGATCTCTTTGACTTAAGCCACCCCCTGAGTGTGTTTTACCATAAATTTCCTTTTTTCCCTTTATCTATAATTTTCTAAACTCCCCTTGATGAGGGTTTTCTTGTAAGAAATTCCTAGAATTATTGAATTGAATTAAGAGTAATGGTAGGATATGGGTTAGGCCCTATACTTCAAGATATAAATTTAATTGCCGGATTAAGTGATTTTGAGTTTTTTTAATTATTTTGTAAATGTTTCCTTGCTAAATGATATAAACATGATATTAAAATCACATCCTTACCTTATGTTGAGGGATACCCAAGGGTCCCGACGTAAGGACACCATGGATGGAATCATCATTCCTTATTTCTAGTTTTATTAATGAATTGTAAATATGTGAGGGGTGATACTGGCTAGGCCTATGATGGGATCACCATGCATTATTATTTACATGAATATGTTTGATACTGTTTCCATAGGGGAGACCCCATGGATAGGCTCGATGGTGATATGTTTGTACCATGGAACAAGAGAGACTCATACTACTACGTGAGATACCTGGGATGAACTCATAGGTTTATTATTATATTCATACCATTATGAGAGTGATACTTAGGATCTCATTCATGGTTCACCTTGGACAGACTTCCACATCATTGAATATATATATACGGTGTTCCAAGAGTGATACTTGTCATCCCTTTCAGACAACCTTGGATAGAATTAGGGAGTACATAAAGGTGACATTGTAATTAAAGGATAATAATGTGTAATTGGACATTCTTGAGGCATGTCTTGTAAGAAAAATTGCATGCTTGTTGATAGTCCATTGTAGATGCTTCATTTGTTATATGTCATGCACCATATTCCAAACATGTGTAGGTTAACCTGATTAAGGGACATTTATCTAACACTAATTATGGTAGAATTGGTCAGGTATCCGATGAGGAACCTGGTCTGATCTATTATGTTATTTATTGATTTCCTTGATTTTATTATTATTTCCACATTTCCCAGTTTATATGTATGAACTAGTTTGATCTATACACTAATAGTGATCGTTCACTAAGTATATCTAACACCTTACTTGGTCATCACTTGATACCTAAACAAATTTCACGATTATAGGTATAAATAAAGGAAAGTGGATAGCTTCCAATGATTGATTAGGATTTCTAGGATGGATTACGAGAGAAAGGGACTAAGCCTTTTCTCAACAGTATAGTTGTAGAAAAATTTTAGAATTTTTTAATTTTTATAGCATATGATATATGGATATATCCCCTATTTTCTTGTGAACTCCTTTTTTATAGCTACATAATCATCAACTTCATTTTGTATCTATTTAGTATTCATATATTCCTACTTATTACTATGGATGTTTATTATTATTTACTCTGTTTCTATTTCTTGTCTATATTTATTTCCAATGTGTTCCTATCTGATATACGGGGGAATGGTCTTACCAATAATACACCTCATTCCCATTATTCCAGTCAGCTACCTCTGGTGTGTGTATAAGCATGATTGAGGTTATGTGAATGACCATCACGGGGCCTCGCTAAGTGGATTCAAGGGAAAGTTTATTATAGGAATAATAATATTATTAAAAGATAATAATTCTATTATTTAGATAATTATATTTTGTTAAGTCATATTTTATTATAATTTAATAAATAATAAAAAAACTAGATAAAAAATGAGACACATTATTTGGTGGAGGTAGTGGCCTGCACAACACACAAAAAACTTATTAATTTCTAAAAGAATGAAAGGGAATGATGGTGTATTATAAATTTTATATTAATAATCATAATAAGATCATATATTTTACATTTATTCTTTAATTTCACCCTTATAATAAGTGAAGAGAGGTAGTGGTTCAAAACAGTTGTTATTTTGTGGAGGCGAAAGTCCACAAAAAACAAGCATGATGATTATATTTTTCTTAATTGAAAATGGGAATTATGGTAAATGATTAGTTAAATATCATAATAAATATAACACCATGTGATTTTATAATAATAATATTTTTTGATAGCATATAAGATAAGAAACACAGATCTTTAATGAACAAGAAAATATTAATATTTTAAAACGACTGTTACAACCTTACTACTAAATTGATGATGTGAATAGGAATAACAACATCATGAAATATATATAAATTTCTAACGTAATAAAAATGAATTTATATATTATTAGGAAACAATAATTCAATTTTTTAGTCAATTCATTTTATGTTTCAAAAATATTTTTCTTCAAAAATGATTTTTTACTAATTTTTGTGAGTAAATATTATAATTATTTTATAAATATTTTAAAAATTTTATTTTATAAAAAGGGCATAAATTTTAAAATAATAATGTAAAAATTATATTATGGGGAAATTTTATATTTTTCTAAAAAGATATATTTTTAATGAAATGTTGAAAGTACAGTTTTTTTTGAAAACTGCCCTTTATTTTCATGAACTTAAACAATTACATTATATTTTGGATTATATTTAAAAATATATTAATTCCATTTTATTTAAAAAAAATTTATAAATTTTATTTTAATCAATATGATACTTGGATTTTGAATTTAAAATTTTTATACATAAGAAGACATTCTTATGAAAAACAGTTATTTGTCATGTTTTACGTGTTAAATTTTAAATTTTACTTTGATAATTCAATGAATTGAATCTGATAAAATTTATTCTATATTTAAATTCAATTTTATTAAAATAATTTTATGTGGCCAAATTGTTTTTTTTCATTTTGAATAGGAACCATAGTAAACATTTTTCACCTTAGTAAAGTTGTATAACTGGGTGAAAATTATAGGGGAAATCTGTAAAATATCAAAAAAACTTCCCATTATCCTATTATATGATTTATTTTGAAAATAATATAAATTTAAAATGTCAAATAATTTATTATAAAAAATTATTTTGAATTTGGGAAACCTAAATTTACTTTTGATAATATAAGT
Organism: Viscum album; assembly: GCA_963277665.1. Lineage (NCBI taxonomy): Eukaryota > Viridiplantae > Streptophyta > Magnoliopsida > Santalales > Viscaceae > Viscum > Viscum album. The sequence continues at coordinate 1,096,841,412 of OY728139.1, forward strand.
TATATTTTTTACATATTAAAAACTATTTTTGGGACTTTTCATTTGATTGTATGTTTGGAATATTCAATTTAATTTTGGCTTGATAAAAAAGTATAAAATATTCCATTTTTTATTATTTAACAATAAAAATTTTCTAAATACAATTTATAAAATGATTTCAAGTTAATTATTTTACTCTTAAATCTGGCATTTTCCTAAAAAATTATTTTCATGAATTTTGTGTTTTTATATTAAATATAATTTATTAAAAATATAGAAATTTAGAATGATAAACTTGAATCCAAATTTAGAATAATATTTTAAAAATTTGTTTCAGAGTCCCATTTTATTTTCGGCCTTATAATTATGTTATCATTGTAAAAAATGAAGTTATCATGTTTATAGTTAAAATGAGTTTAGAGTGGTTCAATAAGGAGACATGGATTAAAATATACCCAACACTTTTATAAATGTGTTTGGTTTATTCTATTTTAAATATGTCAGATATTATATTTTAATTTAGTGTCTGTTTATTCTACTTGACATGATTATGACATATAAATATTTTATTTAATCATTTTGAAAATTCCATGTCTGTCTTATCCCCTAGTTATAAAAGGGTATATCCTCTTATCTATTACATAAAAAATATTTTGCACTATATATAATCCAATAAATTCAAAAATAACTTCCTAACATCTATACCCATGTTTCAAGGGTGTTAATTTTGCCTAAATACCAACATTATAGGTGTTAAAGTGTAAAACAATGAAGGGTTTTCAAAGAAGTGGTATAGTTCTTAACCATGAATTTTAATTTTATTTCTTATTTGAACTACTTAAAGTATTTTTCAACAATTATGAAATTACAAAATCCATATATTATATATAATTTGATGTTATTATTTTAATTCTATAATCTATATCTATCTCATTCTTTCATCCTATGGTATATGAAACCATCGCTCATATGTTTTGTGGACTACAACCTCACAAATTGATGCAATTAATTTTACATCAAAACCTCTTATGGAAGGTTATAATTATTTAAATAATGTATATATCTTTTAATCATTAAATAATTATAATTTGTAGATATTATATATCATCAATTTTATTACCTTTTGATCCATTGAATAATGATAACATCGTTTCGGCGTATGTATAGATTACTATTTCTATGAAGTGATGTGATTAATTTTTTATCACATCATCACATGGATGGTATATATAAATATATTTTATGATGGAATATGATTTTTATTATATAATTATTTTTATGAAAATATAAAATATTTCATTCCTTTTTTGTTCTTATTCATTAAAAAATGCAAATGTTACTCATGTGTACATATGACCTACCATCTCTATGATAGAAACATAATTTATTTTTTATAACCATATTTAATTGTTGGTTTTAATATAATAATTATTGTATAATTATGAAAAAAAATTCATTATTTTTATTTTGGATATTCTTTTTCAAATATTCCTCTGATGATGATCAACATACAATTTTTTTTGAACTTATGCACCGAACAACCTCAAAACACATGATACAAGCTTAAATGATTATGAAATTCATTATTAATTTGAAATAAAATGAAATAAATTGTTTGTGTATAAATTATTAATCACCTAAAAGGTTCATTAATAGGAAAATAATTGATATAAATATATTATACAAGAGTTAAAATACTTACATAGAATTTATGGACTTAATGTAATATATTTCATCTCAATTTCCCTCCATTGTGGAATATATTAATATTATGAACCTAATTTAATTTATATAGTATATATACTACCCTTTTACATGTTATGTCATTAATACTTCATTTTTCATTTTAATTTATATTAAAATTCATGTTTTTTCATTCAATGGGATTCATTCACAAGTTTTAAGGGGCTTCAAAACTCAATTTTAATTCATTGTTTTATATTTAAACTTAATTTATATATTAAATTAATATTTTTAGTGAAAAAACGTTTTTTAACTTATTTTGTATTTAAAGTTTTTTTTGGATTTAAAATTTTAATACATAATCTCTCCATTGATTAATTATCAATTCAATGATATGATCATTGTTAGGGTTATTAGTTCCAAAAATTCATTCTTTGGGATATATTTTTAGTTTAATCACCTATATTATATTATGAGGAGTATATAGTACCCATTTGACATGATATATTATTAATATACTCATGTTAATAATATTTAATTTTTTATATGATGTGATTCTTTCACGGGTATTACAATTCATAATTATAAAAAGTGGTGGGTGGTTTATGTTTCCATCCCATTTTTATTTAAAATTGTTTATGTTTTAATTTATATTAGAAAATTATATGATACTTATTTGATAAGCTCGTTGAGTTTTTCTTATACAACATATATTTCTATAACATTGATATTATGTACCATTTATCCATATTTGGTAGTCAAAATGGATCTAAAAAAGTTTTGAGGAAAAACTCATGATATTTCTCCTCTTCATCTAGAAATCCTTTTTTTTCTATATCCATGTTTTCTAAAATGTTTTCAAGAATTTTTTTGACTATTATTATGTTATTTTTTAAATTAATTTGCACCCATGTTTTACTTCTTAAAAAATGTATAAAAATAATCTTCTTCTCATTTTCTAAATAAAGTAATTTTTATTAAAGGTGTTAACATAATATTTTTTTTAAAAAATTATAACATGAATTTTTCTTTAACAATTTAATTATTTCTCAATTATTGGAAGCTTCATTTACGATTTCACACATTTTTTGTAAATGAAAAAAAATTTCCTAATATTTTTGAAATTTTTAGTTTTTAAAAGTTATTTTTAAAAGTGGAAGGGGTATTTTTTCAAGAGTATTTATAATGATATTTTATGGCATTTATATTCATTAATGTAAAAAACCCCTTATTTTACTTATGATTCACTTGGGACAAATTGTAATGATTCCATCCTTATTCTATATCTATATGGATTATGATGGCTTTAAATAGATTTTCATGGAACCCGCTTTAATTTCAAAGGTAAATCTAGTTATGAAAGAATAATGGTTATTATTATGTTGAAAAATTGAATCTTTCTATTCTTATGATTATGTTTTTGTTATTTGACATTGTTTATGATGATAGGTGATGTTGATATATTTAATGATGTTGTTTAGGATAGATATAACACTGTGATTGAATAGGAAAAGGGATAGAGTTAATTAGTAATAATTTTATAGTAAGATATTATTTGGATTTACCAGGTAGGTTATTCTATTTTAAAGAGTAATATAATAATGTTGGTCATAGATACCAATATGTTTTATTTATGCTTTAATGAAGTTATAATGTATCCTTTTTCATGGAATGTTTTCAAAGGAATCAGAATTATTGACTTATATAAATCTTATCTTATGCTAAATATTTATTCCATGTTTCATGATTTAGGATCTATGACTTGATAGGTAAGAAGTTTATTATGTTTTACTCATAAAATTTTATTATGTCATAAAAAATTATTCTATACATATTCTAATTAATGAAATTTAATTGGTAATTATTATGTTTACCCTCACTGAGTATTTGATATTACCATTCTTAGGTATCCTTTTTCCACAGGTTTTGAAGAATGGTCTTAAATGATTTGTTTCTTAAAAGGTTACATGTGTGAAGAACTTCATACTAGATGATGCAAATTTTTATGAACCGGTTGGTTATGTATCCAAGTTTTTATGTAAGAGTTTTTCCAAATTCTCATATTCTCTAATCATAAATAGTCATTGGGTACGTAAGTGATCCAATATTTTTATTATATGTTTTAATTTTTAGATGAAAAAATATTGACAACATTTATTGTTATCAAAGATAGATATGTAATGATTATGTTTTAGGAAAAAATCTGGGAGTGTAGGTTCAATGATTTTATAGTTGGTATCAAACAAATTGTTTAGATAAATTTGGATATTTTAATGTTTTCATGCATGGTTAACTAAATATTTATGGATACCATAATTATTTTTTATGTTTTAGGTTGATCGTTAGTTCAAAGGCATAAAAACCCTTTTTAGGGTATATCTAATGGGATTGTAATATAATTATGGTCAATTGGATTGTGGGATATATATAATTGTGACTATTGGAAATGATTCATTAACCTGGATATATATTTATATATATTTATAGTATAGATAAGGATTAATGTTTGGGTTAATATATATTTTTTATTCTTGATATTTTTCATAAGTTCACTATATTATAAGAATATATATTGATTTATCATGTTGATTAATCATATTTTGGGAGATTTTTTACTAGGTAGAGGTATATATCACCCTTAGGTTTAAGGTGAAGGATTATTTTAAAAGAGTGAAATTAAATTTTTGGGAATGTATACTCTTTGATATCAGAAAAATTTTAAGGTTAAAATATTATTTAATGTTGAGATTATTGAGGTTAATAAGGATATGAGGATAATTATTTGTGGAGTGATTTAATTTTAACTTTGGGAGTTATTATTTTATTTATGATATCAATGTATTATTTCATTATATGAAGGTTTATTATTTTTGGGTATTATAATATCAGATGCTAAACATTTTGGTTTTAGTAAACATAGGAAAATAGTTTTTATCCTTTTATATAACTCATTAAGATGATTATAGTGATTCATAAATTAAATTTACAAACTCATAATTTTGTGTAAATTATGAGAAAAAAGTGGAAAATATTTAAAAAACTCAACCAAAGGATGAAATTGTGTTTATTAATTTAAATAAAAATAATGTAAGTATACTTCATTATTCTCTTAGGCTAGATGAAAAGGGAATTAATAAACATTATGAAAAGTATCTTGAAATAGAAATATTGTTTGATTACCATCTTTTCTGATGAATTGATGGTATATTTCACACTATATTGATTTATGGTATTGTGGTCATTGAATTTCTCATGATATTTTAATTTTTTGTGATTAATTTTCTATGTCACTCTCCATAATTATTTAGGCATTTAATTTTTTTTCTATTCCCATATTTTCACTTCACACTAATGTTCTCCAATTTGGAAACATTGTTCAGTGTTTTTATAGAAGTCCTTTGTATTTACCTTTCCATATTTACAAAAGTATGTTTTATTGACACTTTTTATGATATTTATTTTCTATAAAAGTACATTAAAATGTTAAACCATTGATTATTGAGATCATGATAAAATTATTAGGACACAATTTATTTGGGGGTGGGGGTATAACACCTTGAGATTTTGAAATAAAAAAATTATGTCTGATAGAGTATACGACATGCAATAGAGAGATTAAATGAAAAAAATATTATTATTTAAATATGAATATTATGAACTACCTGATGAATTTGAGGTCATGAATAAGATGAAAAATATAATTAAATATATATAAAGTTCCAACTCAATACATATATAATGATTAATTTTTTGGAATAAATCATTAATGTTGTTAGTAAATCCATCTTTTGCTACAAAAATAAATTTTCATTAAAAAAATAATTTTTAATACTATTTTTGAGTGAATATTATATTTATTTAATTCAAATTATTGAAATTATATTTGATAAAAATTAAATCATTTCTGAATCCATAATATCAAAACTATCATAGTGTAATTTTTTTGGATTTTGTCTAAAAAGTTTAATTTTTAATGAGTACGAAAAAATATTGATTTTTATAAAAACTTATTTTTATTTTCAATTATTTACAATTTAAAATTATATTAATATTTGGTAAAAAATAAATTATTTAATATTAATTAAAACATTCAATTTTTTTTATTAGAAAAATTTTTATATTGAAATTTTGTATGATTTTTTTTATAATGAAATATGAATTTTTATGAAAATTTTTTTTCATTATCTTTAATGAGTTTAATTTTAAATAAAATAAAATTAATTCTATGATTTTAATTTAATATATTATATTCTATAATTATATTCATATTCATTAATATAATTTAATAGTTTCATCTTAATTTTTGGTCATTTTGAATAGAATCAATAGTAAATAGTTGTCACCTTGGTAAAGAAGGTAAAACTAGGTGAAAACTATGGGTTAAGGCTTTATATTATCAATAAAAGTTTCCTTTATCATATTTTATGCATATTTCTTGAACAAATATCTATCTAAAAATTAAAAGTATGTATTTTAAAAAATTATTTTTAATTTTGGATCCCAAGATTGACTTTTGGGAGGATAAGTTATATTTTATTTATACCAAAAACTATTTTTGGGTCCTTGAATTTGATGAGATGGATGAGATTTTACAATTAGTTTTTTATTACTCAAAAGGTGTATAAAATTAATTTTTTATTATTTTACCAAAAAAATTCATTTCAACCATTTTATTACTTGATTTTAGGTTAAAAGGATTTTACACTTAAATCGTAAATTTTATTAAAACAATTTTTTCAATTCATTTTGGATTTTTAAAACAAATATTATTTATTATACATATATAATTTGAACAATATAGAATGGTTTCCAAAATTTTTGAATCATCATGTATAAATTGTTTTATTACTTTTTTATTTTTGGACTTATAATTAAGTTACCATGTTAAAACATTGTTATCATGGTTAAGTTTAGAATATTTTTAACATTAATTACCTTTGAGAGAAGGATTAAAATATATCCAAAACCTATATAAATTTTATTAGTTGAGTTTATTTAGAAACTATCTTATTTTATAAACAAATTTGGGTTTCTATTGTTCCAATTGGAATGATTATGATAAATATATTATTTAATCTTTTTAAATGTTCTAAGTTTTTCATTTCCCTCACTTATAAAAGGGAACCTCATATTATCTTATACTAACAGCTTATGAGAAATATATATGATAAAATAAACAGAAAAATACATTCCAAAAATATCTTCCAACATTATGGTGGAATTAGTTTGGTAATAATCTCAATGGTGTAAAAAACCATGGTTTTCTGAAGAAGAGGTATAGTTCTCAACCAAGTGTTTTCATTTTATTTTTATTATAACCCGTTAAAATATTATTCTACCATGTTTAACTTATATCATCATAATATAAAATATACTTATTTCTTTATTATGTTAATTTCATAACCAATATCCACATCCTTGGTCCATAAAATTGAAATTGAAACCCTCATTCGTGTGTTAGACGAACAACCGCCTTGCAAACCGATGTAATTCATTTTCCATAAAAACCTCTTTAAAATAGTTATATGAATGGAGTTAATGTTCATATATGATATTAGTAACATTATTATAATTATTCAGAGATAATATTTCATCTATTTTCATACCTTTCCATCTATTGAAAAATGACAACGTCATTCGTGCGTATGTTGGTATTACCACCTCCACACATCAATGCGATTATTTTTTTATCACCATATAAAATGGATTGTATATATAAGTGTATTAAAAGAGATAATATTATATTTATGATATAATCACCATTATATAAAATAATATAATACATTTATTATTTACCTCATGTTTATTGAAAAATGGAAACATTACTCCTGTGTACGTACGTCCGTCTGTCTCCATGATTATAATATAATTCATTTTCATAACCATATTTCATGGATGATTTTAGAAGTATAATTAATATATGAAAATGATAAATATTTAATTTTTATTATTATATATGTTATGGAAAAAATATCCCTTTCAATGTGGTTGACATACCAAAGCCGATTTGAAATTATTAACCGAAGGCCCTAAAAACACACGACATGTACTTAACTAATGAAGTAATTATAGATGTCATTGAAATGAATAAAATAAATTGTTTAAAGGTAATAAAAAATTTCTTTAAAATATTATAAATAAAGGAAATAATTTATATATGATTATTATACTGGTTTTAAAGGAAATAAATAGCTTATTTGAACTTGAGGTTAGTGATTTTGTCTCTCAATTTCCCTTTATTGGAGCATATTTTAATGTTATGAACCTAATTTATTTTATACGGTGTATATACTAAACTTTTACATGTTTTAAAATTAACATTAATGTCACCTCTTTGATTTAGAAGCATTAAGGGGTTTCTTAACTCAATTTTATTTCATTACATCATATCTCCACTTCATTGATTATATTATGTCAATATTATTTAGTAAAATAAATGTGTTTAAATTGTATTTTATTAAAACATGTTTTTTATGGATTAATTTTTTTATACATAATCTCACAATATATTAATTATCAACTATAAGATATAATATTGTAAGTGTTATTCGTCTAAAATTTCCTAATTCAAAACATATGATTACAGTATGCACCTATCATCTTTTATGTGGTGTATATAATAAACATTTGACATTTTATATCATTAATATCTTCATGTTTATGATATTTATGGTTTCATTTTATGTTATCCTTTCATGGGGCTAAAGTTTACAATTATTTTTGGGTTTTATGTTTCAATCAATTTTTTGATCAAGAGTGTTTATATTTTAATTCTTGTTGAGAAATTATATGATCATTATTTGATCAAATTATTTCATGTTCATTCTAATTTTTATATCTCTCTTATTTTTATGTTATGTAATATTTGTATCACTTTTTTAATCAAAATGGTTTAGAAAGTGTTTTTAAGGAAACCCGACCATATTTCTATTCTTTTATCCAGAAAACATTTTTATTCGATATCCATGTTTTCTAAAATGTGTTCAACAGTTTTTTGACTATTATTCAATAGTTTATTAATTTTATTTTTAACATTGACTGTATTTTTATTTTTTAAAAAATAATGTTCTATAAATTTTTCCAATAAGGAAATTTTTAATAAATGTTTTGAAAAATCTATTTTTTAACAATTATTACTCGAACTGAATTTCTGACCATCAAGAACACTCAGTTATTTGAAGCTTCCATTATAGTTTTTTTATGGATCCTTTAAAATAAAACTTTTTTCCCCAATATTATAATATTATTGAGTTTTTTAAAGTGATTTTTCAATATGGAATGGGTATTTTCCCTATTATTTTTTAATAATCCTTTTATTATATCACTATTCATCAATGACAAAAAAACATTATTTTATTTATTCTATAGTTGAGATATATTGTAAGTATACCATATTGATTATATATCTAGATGGTTTATGATCTTTTAAAATATAATTTCATGGATACTATTTATTTTCGACAGATAATGAAGGTATTAATGAAAAATGGTTGTTGTTATGTTGAAAAATGAATGTTTTCATGTGTTATGATGATGTCATGGGTATTGGGAATTGTTTATGATAATGGGTGAGAGTTATATATCTCATTATAATGGGTTATCTAAATATATCTCTAAAATTAATTAGGTACATTGGTAGATTTAACTATTCATATGTTTCTCCAAAGATATTATTGGAACATAACAGGTAGTTTATTCCAATTCTATGAGTTATTGTAAGAGTAATATAAAAATAATGTTCCAAATTACCAACACAATTTATTTATGCATCAATCAAGTTATAATATACCCCTTTCTCAAGTTTTTCTTTCACATAGCTCATGCTTGTTGACTTATATGATTCCTATATTATATTAAATCTTTATACCATGTTTCATGATTTATGATCCATGTCTTAAAATGTATGATTTATCTTTTGTTATGATCATTTACTTTAATTATACTATCACACCATTATAATTTTATTTTTATCATTTATTAATTTCAGTTGTTAATTTTTATGTGTACCCTTACATAGTAATTTATCTCACGCTTATTATGTTTTATTTTCCCAAAGTTTTGAAGAATGAGGTTAAATAATATTTGTTTATAAAGGTTTCATGTGTGATGAAATTTATGGGAAATGATATTTTCATTTATAAACCATTTGTTTATCTATAAATGTTATTAGGTAATATACATTGCTATTATCTAAAATTAAATTCTTAATTATTACATGGGTATATAATTGATCCAATATTTTCATTATATATTGTATGTTTTGAATGGAAAAATTTTGGGTCATATTTATCGGTATCAAAGCATGAAATGTAATGATTATTTTTAGCACGAGATCTTGAAGTGCATGTTTTAGGATGTTATATTAAACATTTTCATACAAGTAATACTAATTTCACAATATATTAATGAAAATATTAAAATTTAAAGGTAATATAAAATGGAAAATATGTTAAGAAAAAACGAGTACTCCCTTTGAAATCATTACATTTTCCCGAGATGATTCCTTAGAAATAGTGGTCTTAACATAAGTTCTTATGACTAGAGGCTCAAGGATAAATGAATATTATTATAAATTATGAATAATTTTTATAGTTTATTGAGTAAACCTAATTCAATGATTGGTATTGAAGTAGTTGGGAGAGACCCCATATATAAGTTGTTAGAATGGAAATTTTGTAAATATATCAAATTAATATTAAGAGAGAATATATTCCACATGCTATAAAGGCTGAAAATGGACCATAATAAATTTGGGTATGAGATAAGGTCAATATTAAATCAATATTTTTTTTAAATAGTTTTTATATATTTTTCATTTCTTTTAATATTATAATTATCCCTTTTACAATTTTGGTTTCACTATATTAGCTAATGTTTACTTGATTTATTTATTTTTAATGCCTAAAAGTAAAATAAAACATATTAAATAATATAGGCCTAAAAATTAAAAAAATATGACATCTAAAACCTTTGATAAAATTTATATGTTTAAGAGAAATGAAGTTTAACATTAGCATGCGTAATGTCTAAAAACCCTCTATTAGAAAAATATCATTTTATTCTAAATTTTTTATATAAAATAAAATTACCACTTTATTTTATTTTAATGACACAAATTATTTTATTATAAAAAATAGTTATGTGGCTTCTAAAGCAATCCAAAACCTAATTTTACCTAAATAATATTTAATTAAAAAAGGATCAAAAACATTTTTATTGGAAAATATTACTTAATTTGTTAGACATAGGTTTTCTAAATTTATAATAATATTTTATAATTTTTATTTTTAGTCCATAGATATATATTTTATCATAAAATTTTTTTATATGTTTTCTGTTATACTTATATATCAATATATCAATAAAAACTATGATTTTAGTTAAAACTGTATTTTTAACTATTCACCAAAAAATCTATTATTTCATTAAAATCACAAAAAAACACTAAAATACTATTAGAATTTAAAATTTAAAAAATAAGTTTTTTTATCAAATTAAAATTATAAAAAATATTTATTTTGTTATTTAAATAAAATAAAAAATATAGAATACTATTTTTAATGAAAAACGCCTTTTTAAACATCATGTTTTTTTAATACTATTTCATTAAAATTTAAAAATAATATAATGTTGATATATTAGTTTATAAATATCAATATTATCTATTATAATAATTTTTCAATTGTGATAAATTCAATTTATTACATTAAAATAAAATATTCCATTTTATTTTTTTCTAAAGATTTTATTTTTAAAATATTAATTAAAGAAATATAATAACATTAAATTATTTTATTTGATTATTAGATTTTTTTAACAATGATTATATTATTCAATTAATTTCAATATGACATATTTTATTTCAATTAGTTTTCGTTAGTTCCAATTTGTGTGTTACATACGCTTTCAAAGACAATGTCAATTTAAAGGATCTAAAATCCTCGGTTATTACATATAATTCATTTTTTATTTCCTATCAATAATGTTATGGATGCCCATAGTTGTTACATTTCATGATTTATTATGGAGAAAAACCTGTCTAGAAACTTCTTATCTGGAATTAAAATCTAATTGAATGATCTTATATGTCAATCCATAAATATAAAGTCTTGATTTATCGCATTTAAACCCCATTTATCAAAATATTTATTTTGATATTTCTCCATGTCAAATAGTAATTATAAATTTACTCAATTAATTAAATACACTATATTTTTCATAGAGGAGGCATCTCTATGATGTTCCCAACTAATTCTTCCTATATTCATTTGGATTAGTGAACCGTAATGTTTTTTGTTTGGTTTTTTGAACTCTAGACAGTTCATGAACTCCAAACAATCAATGATCAATTCTAAAAATTCTCAAATCTATGAATTACATCAAAAAATTCACTCATTAACAATTAAAATTACAATATTTCAAGATTAGCTTTAAGAGTGTTTACCTTAATGATGTTGTACCTTATGATGTAGTATGCTCAACTATATGATTTTTTTGAAACATATGATGATAAAAATATACCTAATGAATTCTGAATAAACATTAATATGTTTATCCTAGTGTTGAAGATATTACTATAATTTCATACTTAAGATTAGTATTGAAATATATGATGAATTTAGACCCAATAATGTATATAGGGTTTATGACTGAATAAAAAATTCTTATTTTGACACTAAAATTCCAAACTCCATATATCTTATTTCAAGATTTATCATGGACTTATCTAGAACCTTGAAAAAACTCATAACCTCTTCAAATATTTTGTTGGAATTCTAAAACACTATAAATCATTATAGTATCATAGAATTCATGAATCTTAACTCTTTAATATCCCATTCTCTTGAATGCTCAAACCGCACTTAAAATCTATTGTAAATAGTTTCTATTCTCAATCAACAGTACTTTCATTAATCTTAAAGAATATTATATACTCAATCATCACATTAGAGAGATTATAACAAAATTTTAGTATCCATGTTCTATAAAAATATTCTTCATGTTAGTTTTCCATTTACAATGAATGAATCTCATGCATTATACATTAACTTCACATAAAGAATGTATATAATAAATATAACATTATCTACACAAATAAATTTGTGTACTTCAATCACCTCATTTTTTCCCAATCCTAATTTCTTCTAAAAATAATCTTATCTTCTGTTCATTTTTGAAAATAAATTAAGAATAATATAAAGGACAAGATTCTCAACTCATCATTATACGTCTTCTGTGATTCTAAAAATCAATATCATCTTTCCTTTTTTTTAGGAATATTTCATCCAAACTACTGAGAGAGGAAGGAACCACATTGATATTTGAAATGATACATTAGTTATTCAACTATAGCTCTACGTGGGAATAACCTTTATAGAAATAAGATATCTTTATCTATGAAATCCAGTTTTTCTATTAATATGTTTTGAATATGATACCACATTAGTCTTTTCACTTTAGGGGTTATACAACCAGATGTAAAAAATATTATCCTTCATTAATCTTTAATAAATACATATAAAACATTCAAGTGTAATATAAGTAGCTCCCACTTTAACTTATCTTCCACTTAAACCATCACTCCCCCTTTACTAGAATATTCATTATTATTATTTATGAAATGATAAAAATGTGGTGGAAAATACTCTCATCATGGTTGAATTCATTCAGTAGTACTCTATGATGGACACTTCTTTCTTACTATTCAATTAGTTATAGCCTCATCCAACTCCCATCAAGAAATATCTTTCAATTCCATGTAGTTTAGTATAAATAAAAAAAATGATAAGGTAATATAGAGGAACATCTTAGATATTTTATTGACATAACAAGGATGAGTGTCACAAACTGGCCCAAATACCCTATTATCCTAAAAACTGAGTTGGTCGTGACATAGCCTGAAAGGAATTATTAATCCCCACGGGTTGGTGACTAGCATCTGGCATCATAAAAGATATAGAGGGAATGTTTTTTTTCATATAAACAAAGGAATAATAGGAAATAAGTCAATATTATCAAAAGAAAACACCATAGGTCGAAAAATACCAGAATAAAAACCAGCATATAAACCAAAATTGAAAAAATAAATTTCCATAAAAAAGATAAAAAACACATGTCCCAACAGATGAATAATCTCAAAGCCAAAATATAAATAGATAATTCCACCCCCAATTGGTGCTTACCCATTTATCAAAACCAGAAAGAGGAAATCTAAAAAAACCGAAAGGTATAAGTATGGTATGAGTTAAAATCCTAGTAGGGTTTCATTAAGGATTCCATAATAATATGCCACATTAATTAAACAAATAACGCTTTCAATTTTTAATAAAGAGGCTAGGTAGTGTGATAATTTATTTAAATAAAATTATTATTTACATTTTAATTTTTGGAAATATTTAGAACAATGGATTAATAAAAATTATATATATATATATATATATTTTATAAATTCACAAGGTAAATGTAAAATATCAAAAAAATGAAATATATCAAAATAATCACATATGAGCATCATGGTCATCTGTCAAGAGGTATGATATTTCCAGGTTATGGGATCCTCACACACTTGAATAAGTGATCACTAGAATATGTGTACATACGTGCTTCATACACTGGTCAAGGAGTACTCATCACTATCCCATCAGGGATGTGACTTACAACACTATGTTCTGTTAGAGTTGTAAAGCATCAATATAGAGTTGTCCAAAATAACTCACTAACTACATAGGGTTTCATATAATCAAACAAGAATAAACAAATAGAAAATTATTTCAAAACTTTTTAAAATAAAATTACCCTATTTTCCATTTTAATATTTCAATTTAGCTTAAAAAGTCAATACATGGGTTTTAATCAATTCATGCCTTTTTCTAGGATAAAACTAATGGGTTCTTATCAAGACAAGTTAATCCATTTTTCTAATATACTAAAATTAAATTAATTTCTCAATTAATTTTCATAACATAATTACACAATTTAGTTTCATAGTTTCCATAAAATTCTATAATCACACCCCACTACATTGGAATTGGGGTTTTACCCAATTTTCAGGCCAAACCCAATTAAAATTAAAAGTCACAACAATTTGGGTTTTATGAATTTAATTGAAAGAAATTTAATTACTATCAAGCAATTTTGTGTTAAATCAGTTGGCCAATCTTAAATAGAACCACATACCAAAACAAAGAGATCACATATCACAATGCTCGAAATGGGAAACTCCAATGAATAAAATAGACAATGTAGCTCCTAGAATCAAACATAGATCCAAGATCTAAAACAATTGAGAAAAGATCCTAAAACAAGATAGAGATCTATAAAAATCTAAGCAATATAGATGAAGATAGTAGGAGATGTAAAACAGGAGAATAACTCTTACTGAGGAGAGATCGAACATTATTCACTTATCTTTGATCTTCTTAATAAAGGGTAAGTAGTTTCAAAAATGATTCCTTGAGAGATATGATTACCTTATAGGATTTTCAATCCTTACTTAGGGTATAACGAGGGAAGAAATTGGGTTTCAATATTTGTTTTAAAATTTTTGAAATAATTAAATCCAGCACGCACCGTTTGCTAGAGGGGCCAACTGAGTTTGTCGAACTGTACACCATAACCATGTGACCCTCCAAAGGGGTGCATGGATTCTACTAGGTGGGAAAATGGTTTATCAAATACCATGTTAACCATGAAAACCCTCACTACTTTGGGTTTCATTTTTTTAACTAAAAGAGTGCTATATTTGGAAAAAAACGTACACCAACCGTGCAAAACCCAATAAACTTTAATTCTTTTCAAAGTTCCTCCCAAAAAAACCCAAAATGAACCCCAACTAAATAATGATCAAAATAAAGGGTTAAGGTGTACCTCAAAACAATTACAATATATTACAACCCCCCATAAGAACTTTCTATCCCCATAAAGCATGTTATGAAGATTTCATGTCAAAAAGTTGAGGCTACTACTCTATCATCTATTCCTCTATGTCCAGCATATCATGAGTATCAGAAACGTGATGCCAAAACACTCAAACCAATGGTATATTCCCCTATGAATTTCCATGGTTTTAGAATCAACTATCCTGATTAGATTCGTAGTCACAGATAAATCCAGATCAATATCAAGATCACACCATCATTGAACCTGAGATGGACCAGAAAGATAATTTTAGACCTAAGAGACTTAGAACAAGTTATGTATTGATATAGACTTAGGAATAAGTGATAAATGGTAAGACAGTTTCCCCACCTTATCAACAGCCTCAAATGTCCCAAAAAAATTAGGAGAAAGCTTCCCCTTCCTCCAAGCCATCGATAATCAAAATGAGGTGAATCATTCAAGAAGACCTGATCACAACTGATTATTCCAATGGTCTATGAAGATAATCAACAAAAGTGTTATACCAGCTCTTTGCTATCAACATTATCTAATGAATTAACTAAATCCTTTCTATTGTTTCTTGAACCAATCTTAGTCCAACCAATGAGCATTCACAGATCTCTAGCTTATACAATAGAGGTTTGTAAGGCCATCCATAAAAGGCTTCAAAATTATAACTTCTAATAAAAAACCAGTAACTATTGTTATTGGAAAACATAAATATCCCGAAATGGTCATCCCAAGAATCACCAAAGTCAATAATTCATGTGAGAATCACATCAATAAGAATTATTATACCATTTCCTATCTATCCATCCAATTGTGAATGGTATGCCGTACTCAAAAGAAACTAATATCCTAGTTCATCATGAAGGACTATAAAATTTTTGAAGAAAAATAAGGTTATATATTAGATACTATAATGTATGGAACTCCACGCAAACAAAAAATTTCATTCACATTGAGGTTTCCCAAATCATCAACTTTGGTTGTATCATGAATGCGCATGAAGTGATCCAATTTTTTCAGTTGACTGACCATAGACCATATCATATTATTCTTTCTCTAGGTACATGGAAACCCCACAAAATTTTCAATAAAAATTTAATCCCACATTCATGTTGCCACTATAAGTGGCTAAAGAAAACATAAAGGTCTTTGGTGCTTGACCTCGACCCATTGGCATGTATGGCAGTGGGAGACAAAATAAAAAATTCCCCATCTCATACCTAGCCAACATAATCATCACCACATGTCATAGAACATATTCATGGTTCATGGGTTCACATCCCATTGGGAACCATAGATATCTCTGAAAAAAATTTCTCATAGGTAAAGGTACAATGTACCAGCTTTGGAAACATAAGATACCTGCAATGGAGAAGTACCCCTGTGAAATGATATCCCCATGATTAAGACAGTTTCTAATTCCATAGAATTCCTCCTCAAGTAGTTTTTCATAAAGGATAATATTGAGAAGAGTTGAGGTAAACTAAATATTAGAAAACGAATACTCATCCCCTAATTCTCGAACTCCGATATGCAACCATGTAAAAATATCCATCAATTTAAACTCTTATAATTATTATTTCTTAACATGGTTCAAAAGTTTCCTACTCAAAGAATATATGGTGACATTCCCTTTCCCTGAGGTATAGGCAATGTAAAAGTCAATCCACCCAACACAATTGGGGGAGATTCAAATATTGTGGGGGAATATATAACTTAATCTCTTATAAAAAAAATAAATCATAAACCATTGTATGAAAAGGTAATGTTTCCAATTATTATGTGCTTGCATCACAACTCCAAATTGATGGTTATGGGATAGATAATTCTTCTCAGGTGGCCTAAGTTTCAAAAATCATAGCAATGACATGACCCCCCTGAATAAGAACCCATACCTAACATGAACCTCATGCATCCCAAAATACCACATAGACCTGTCCGACCTATGGAAGAGTCAACACCGACACAAATGTCAAAAGATACAAATGTTCAACAAAAGAACTCTGAAATTTTTCATCCCATGAAAAATTTACTCCATTTATATTTAGATAAGTAATCAGATAAGACAACATTGAGAAGACCTTAACAAACTGATAATAATATCCAGATAAACCCAAGAAATCCTGAATCTAAAAAAGATTCAGTATTTGATCCCATATCACAATAGCTTTCAACTTCTCAGGATCAATTGAGATACCATGTCATGACACCATGTGTCCCAAGAACATAACTTCTTGAATAGAGAAATCACATTTTGATAGCTTGAAAAAAATTTGGTGATTTTACACTAGTTCCATAACTTCTATTAGATGGCACACATGATCCTCCTTGAACATTGAGTAAACCTGGATGTCATCCACAAAGACTACCATGAATGTCTCAAGATACTTATGGAAAATTTGGTTCATTAAATCCATAATGAATTCAAGAGAATTGGTTCAACCAAATGAAATGAAAAGTTACTCATAATTGTCATACCTAGACTAGAAGGTTGTTTTCTAACTCTCATATGATTTTATTCTCAACTGGTCAAAACCAAATAAAAGATCAATCTTTGAAAAACACTTAGACCTCTTCAAATAGTTAAATAGATCTTCAATCAATAGAAACATGCATTTTTTATATACCGTAACTCGATTGGGATCTCTATAATCAACACAAAGGTGATGTTACCCACCAACATTCTCAGAAAATGGAACAGATTCCACCCAAGGTGACACACTTGGGTGTGTGAAGCCCTAATCTAAAAGTTCATCCAGTTGAGCCTTCAACACTTTCATTTTAGCTATTATATTCATTAAGATAGAATAAACATTTGTTGAGTACTAGGTACTAAATCAATTGAAAATCATACTTATCTTACTAGTGGAAAACCAAAAAAGTCAAAAGGAAACACATTGAGAAACTTGATGAAAATTGGTGGGAGATCACCACACAATGATTCTCACTCAAGATCAAAAGGAAACAAAAATATCACTTTTCCCAACTCTTGATAAAAAGGTCTGACTATGCTTTACATCAATACCCATTCTACCTAAAATATATGACACACCCCATTGGGAGAAGTAAAGGATACTAGCCAAAGATAACAATAAATTCAGTATTTATTATGAATGAGAAAATATATCATGAATATGATGTGAAGCAGTGTCATGTTGAGAACTAGAAAATCCAAATAAAGATCAATATCTGATAAAGACAAAAACAAGCAGGAAACCGAAGACCCTTATCTCTCTTTTTCCAAAGGGGTGTAGTAATATCCATAACATATGGAAAAAACTCTGTATTAATATTTATAATTCTCACAATATGGTTTGAAATGAATTAATGTGATTCACCATTATAAAATAATGTATTAACTAAAGATGAAGCAATAGTGATGATACCTCTCACAGTCGCTGGACCTGTATCTGCTTCTTTTGGAGAATATGAAACTGCATGAAGAATCTTCATTCTAGATTCCAATGGATGGAACCCCTTAGTACTTGAATAATATGATTGCAACATTTTAATTATTTACGCAGTTGTTCCCATTCTACTACATGGAGTAGAATAGATAAGAAAAAACATATGAAAGTTTCCTGAACATCTGTAGGAACCACATACCTTTAGTGCCTTAGTACAAACCCATTTGGGGTACCTTTCCATGAAACTCTAGTAGTAAATAAAATGGAATTTCCTAGGTTCTACATGAGGTCTAAAAGAACCCTTTTATCAAGGACCACTACGAGACTCATCATGATTCTTCTTTCCATTGAAGGAACTCACAGAACTGAGGTTATTCAGATAAAAACTCAAACAAGAAAAATGGGGACATTTAATCCCATCAGATAGATAAAATATATTTATATTTCCACTAACCAATGAAAATCATGGAAAATACTATAACTAATCCTCTAGAACCATGTGGCCCCTCCAAGAAGCCATGAATTCATATTTCTCTCATCCATAAAATTGATTTTAAAATCTTGAAACCCCTAGTTTAAGTGCTCGACAATCCCATTCAACCCTAACTCAATATCTTCTTCTGTAGTGGCTCCTAGAGGTGATTTTGGCTCATCATAACCTATAAAAATTTGAATAAAATCTTGGATAATGTTGCTCGATATATCCCTGGTAAGTGTTCTTATTCTCTTACTTATTTCCCAGCATCTTCCTCGAGGGTTTGATAAATCTACATGTTATTGTAGAATATAATCTCCATTGTTTTGGATTTTAAGTCTAGGTTTTATTCTCATATCTCTATTTCCAATGTTCTTTGTTGGAGTTTCCTACTTCTACCATTGTAAGTCGTGATCTCTCTATTTTGGAAGGTAGTTCCATTTAAGATTAGACAATTTATTTAACCCTAAATAACTTTATTTAAATTAAATTCATTAAATTAAATTTTGAAAAAATAAATTCTGTGGGAATTGGGTTTTTAATTTGTATTAACATAAAATTTGGGAGAAATCCCCAATTATAATGAAGTGAGGTTTGATTATGGAATTTTATGGAAATTGTGAAATTAAATTGTGGAATTAAATTTTGAAATTGATTGGTGATATTGATTTCAAATTTTTATTAGAGAAATATGTCTTAAATTATTTCGATAAGAACCAATTTGTTTTTTGTCCTGGAAAAAGGATTGAATTGATTAAAATCCAATTTATTGGATTATAAAGATAATTTTTTATATTGAATTGAAAAAATGGGGAAATTGTATTTTGAATAGTTTTGAAATAATTTTTCCATTGCTGATTATTGTTTGAGAACATGAAATCCTAGGTAGTTAGTGAGTAATTTGGTATAACACTCTAGTTATTCTTTACAACTCTAACAAAACATAGAGTAGTAGGTAACATTTACAATGGGATGCTGATGAGTCTTCTTTTACCTGTGTTTTAGGGACATGTGTGCACATGTTTCCATAATCACCTATTCGAGTGGGTGAGGATCCCATAACATAGAAATATTACACCTTATTACAGATGACCATGTTTCTCTTAGTGATTATTTTGATATATACAATTTTCTGTAAATAGTGTTACCTATTCCATTTGAATTTATATAAACTAATTAATTTGAAATGTTTATTAATCCATTTTTTGAATTTTTTACATCAATTGAAATGTAATGAATTTTTTGTTTTAAATATTATTTTAATATTCCATTACTATTTATTAAAAATTGAATTCTTTATTTGGTTAATAAATGTGGTATCTTATTATATAAACCTTGTTTAAAACCTACTCACCTTTTATCTCACTCCCTATATGTGCCTTCAGGTGCTTGTAGAATTCATCTAACTATGTTTAAGCAAGGTGAAATAACCCCTTGGTGGTGATATTTTCTCTTGATATTTGGGATTTGAGTTGCTATTTCTGTTGGGACTTTGGTTGTTTATCATTTTTTCCTGAACATCGTTATTTGAATTTGGGTTTATATACCTATTTTTATTCTCGTACTATTTTCCCTATGCTGTTTTCTCTCGATAATACCGAGCCTTTTCTATTATTCCATTATTTATGTGGAAAACCATTCCCTCTTTATCTTTAGTGATGACAGATGATAGTCACCAACCCATGGGGATTGAGATATCCCTTCAGGAGATATGAGGATCGACTCCATTATCATGGTTACAGGGTATCATGTATGATTCATGAACCCAACTCAAACCTGAACCTGAGGTATCATTGAATACTACATAGCCATTCATGATCTCTAGAAGAGTAAAAACATGTGAAATAGTCAAATGATGTTTCATATCAACACAAGAACTCTAGAATTTACCATCCCAATAAAACCTTACTCGCTTCTATGTTAAATCAGTCATCAGATACACCAACCTTGAGAAATCTTTTACAAACGAACAATAATATCCTGTATAACCCAAGTAGATCAGAATCTTGGAAAACTTTTTGTAGTTGTTCCCATGCCATAAAATCTTTCACCTTCTTAGGATAAAATGGGATACCATGTTTTAACACCATGTTTCCTATAAAATTTACTTCTTTAATCCTGAAATATCATTTTCATTGCTTGTAATAAATTTGAAGATTTATCAATAATTCTAAAACTACTATTAGATGATGAACATGATCCTTCTTAGATATAGATTAACCAAGGATTTCATCCATAAATACTACCCTAAAAGTATCAAGATACTCATATAAAATCTTATTCATTAAATCCATAAATATTATAAAAGAATTGGTTAAACGAGATGGAACGACAAGGCACTCATAATGACCATGCCTACTTTGGAAGGCAATTTTCTAAATGATAGATTATTTTATTCTCAATTGGTCAGACCATATCAAAGATCAATATTTGAAAAATAAATTCTCCTCTTTAAATTGATCAAATAGATAATCATTCCATTGGAAAATATATATTTTTTACCATAACTAGATTGAGCTTTTGATAATCAACACATAGGAAAGTAACCCATTAAATTTATTAGTGAAAAAAATAGGTTATTTCCAATGTGAAAACATGGATGTATGAATCCTTTATCTAAAAGATCATCTAGATGAGCCTTTAACTCTTTCATCCATACTAGTGCCATTTGATAAGATGGAATATAAAATGGTTGAGTATTGGGAACTAAATCAATAGAAAAATCCAACTCTCTTAGAAAATGGAAAACTAAAGAAGTAGAATTGAAAAAATTAGGAAACTCTAT
The DNA here is from genome assembly GCA_963277665.1 of Viscum album. NCBI lineage: Eukaryota > Viridiplantae > Streptophyta > Magnoliopsida > Santalales > Viscaceae > Viscum > Viscum album. The sequence goes on from OY728139.1 coordinate 1,096,863,628, forward strand.
GATAAATGGAGGGAGATCATCGCTAAAAGATTCTCACTGCATTTCAAAAGAAAAAACAAATATCACTTTCCCCAATTCTAGATTAGAAGGTTCATCTTTTCATGACCTTGGGTCCCATTCTCCCAGAAATATACAACACACCCCATAGAGTGCATTAAAGGGGACCCATTGAAGATAACAATCAATTTGGTATTTATTAGTAATAAGAAAATTCATCCAAAATATGAAATCAATCATTTTCATTTTGAGAAAAAGAAAATCCCATGAAAGATACATCACTATTAAAGAGAAAACAAAAGTAGGACAACAACCACTCTGCTCTCTTTTCGTCTCGAGGGATATAGTAATATCCATAAAATAAGAAAAAATACATAGGAATATTTAGAAAAATCAGAATACCATTTTAAATAAATGAATGAGAGACACCGATATCAAATAAAGTTGTCACTAAATATGAATCAACAGTGATGGTACCTCTCACAGTCACTGGACCCGTATCTGCTTCTTCTGGAGACTCTTCCACTTCACGAAGAAGCTTCATTCCAGATGCCTATGGATATAAGCAATAATTCCTTGAAGCATATGATTTCACCATAATATATTTTTTTGCATATGATCTCGTTCCACTACATGGATCAGAATAGATAAGACATAACTTTTGTAAGTAGATTGAGCATCCGTAGGAACCACATACCCTGAGTGCCTCAGTGAAAACCCATTTAGAGTGGCAAGGATTTGTACACTGATAGAAAATAAAAGGACCTCTTCAAGGCATAGAAGTTGGTCTATAAGAATGTTTTTTCCTGATCCACCAGAAGACTCATCACCATTACTCTTTCTTTTGAAGGAACACACATAACTGAGGTTATTTAGATCAACACTCAAATAATAACAATGTCAAAATTTAGTCCCATCATATAGATAAACAATATTTGGATTTCAAGAACCCAAATAAGACTACTTTCTCAAACCACCACTGGTGTATTAAGGCTCAATACAGTGATAATTGGTTAGACACTCAGTCATAAATACCTCTTATGTCCGGAAAATATTACTCAAATATTATATTTAAATCATCTAAATATGATTAACCTGCATGTCTAATACCACTTTTTTATGAATCGGCCCATATACCCTAGTACCCTAATAAGTGAGCCAATCCTTACATAGCCCAAAGGGCATTATCGATCCCCATGGATTGCTGACTAGAACCTAGAATCATACAAGATATGGATGTAAAACGTTTTCCACATAAAACAAAAAATAATAGAAAACAAGGCAAGTATTTTAAAAAGAAAACTCCACAGAGAGATTTGTACTAAAGGAGAAATAGGTATATAAACACAAAGTGAAACAAAAAAGTACCACAAAACATGATAAAAGCACAAGTACCAATGGACATAGCATATCAAAACCTAAATGTCCACACAACAACCACCACCACATGGTTCTTTCCCCTTACTAAAACCTGGAATGAGGAAATCAGAAACACCCAAAGGCACATGTGGTGTGTGAGATAAAATTCCCATAGGGTGTCACTAAGGATTCCATAACAATGTGACACATTAACTGAAAAAATATTGATTTCAATTTTTAATGAACATGGATGGACATGAAGAATAATATTTATAACAAATAATGATTTACATTTGAATTGATAGAAATATTTTAAATCTAGGATTTATAAAAATTTCATTTAAAATAGTTTAAATAAATTCACAATGAATATATAATTTTTTACAAATAATGGTATATATTAATATAATCACAAACAAGAAACATGGTTATCTTCCAATAGGTATGATAGTTATCGGTTATGGTATACTCACACACTCGAAAAGGTGATCACAAAAATAAGTGTACACATATCCCTTAGACACTAGTCAAATATGATTTATCACCATCCCATTGGGAATGTGACCTACTGCACTATATTATATTAGTGTTTTAAAGACTCAATAGATTGTTGTCCCAAATAACTCACTAACTACCTAGGATTTCATATTCTAAAAAAAATTACTAATAGGGAAATAATATCAAAACTATTTATAATAAAAGTTTCCCAATTTTCTATTTCAATATGCCAATTTCTCTTTAAAAACCAATACATGGGTTTTTAGTCAATTCAATTCTATTTTAATGATAATACCATTTGGTTCTTATGAAAACAAATTATGACATTTTCCTCAAATAAAAATTTGAAATCAATTTCAAAAATCAAATTCACAATTTAATTTCACAATTTCCATCAAATTCTACAATCACACCCCATTTCATTGGAATTGGGGGTTTTCACCAATTTTCATGCCAAAGAAAATTAAAATCCCAATTCACAAAGAATTTAATTTTATAAATTTAATTAAAGAAAATTTAATTTAAATTAATCAATTTATGGTTTAATAAATGGGAAAATCATAAATAAAACAACCAACAAAAACAAATATATCACATCTCATAATGTTTGTAATAGTTAAATCCAACGAATAATGACGAAAATTGGGATAATAGAATCAATCCTTGATTAGATATTTAAAAAAAAGATTAGATCATTAAATAACATATACATTTATAAAACCTTGAGAAGGAGAGTGTAAGAGAGAGGGATATAGAGAATGATAGGGGAACTCTTACCTGGGAGAGATCGAATGAAATTTTCATATCTTTGATCCTCATGAGAAATGTTATTGAGGAGAAAAAAATAGGTTAATGAGAGATCAAATGACCTAGGAGGATGTCAAATACTGGGCTAGGGTTGATTGGGGGAAGAAATAGGTGTTTGATATTTTTTTAAAAGATTTTAGAATAATTAAACCCTATCAATATGGTTTACTCGAGGGGCCCTCCCTGTTTTTCAAACGGTGTTCCCTAACCATGCACCACTATAATTGGATGAATGGTTTATACTAGGTGGCTACATGGAGTTTTAAATTGTTCCCCAACCATGAAAACTGTCACCGCCCAAGTTTTCACTATTTTCACTAGTAGGACACCCAATTTGGAAACACTATGCACCAACTATTCACAATCAACGGGCCTTCCAAAATTTTTAATGTTCTTCATGAAGCAACCCAAAGATAAACCAAACCAAAGAATAATCAAGAGGGGTAAATAAAGAGTAGATATAAATAGTAACTAAATGTAACATTGATAGTTTATTAATAACCCTGATATATCATTTCATCTAATCTTTTCATGGTATGAATTATTTAATCCATTTTTTTCATAATGTTTCGCAAAGTTCATGATCAATTCCATCCATTTAACTTTTTCTTTATTAATAGTTTCCTTCTCCGCTTAAACCATCAAGGGTGACACATTACATGGTGTTCTCAACATATTTTCCATTAATTATTTTTGTGATGGTTGGAATTTTATACCATTTTTCATACCATGTATAACCTGTTCACATCATCATAATAAATTTTCAAGAATCTTTAGGTTTTCAATTATTAGTAACCCCTCATAAAAATTAATATATTCTTGTGAAATAAATTGTTTCCATTTATCACCCAAACTTATTTGTGATTTATCCATATTTCTATCCATTCATAATTATTACAGAAAAACTATTAGGCGCTAATTCTTAACATTCTCAATTAACATAGATTTTCACATGGTTTCTTTTTATTTTTATCATAATATGACTGTTTTTTACCCTTATAAATTACTTCCCTTTAATAACACAGGTAACCTATCCTAGTAACATATCCACAAAATATTTATATCCTTGAAACTGCTATTTATATATACCACAAATATCTTATAAACTTTAAAATTTATTTTTTTGAAGATAAGATGAATTCCTAGACATAGGTTTATTCCATGGATAATATATTCTTATCCTCATGATTTTACCTGATAAATTATTATTTAACTAGAAATTTTTTATTTATATCCCAATACCCTCCATCACCAATAAATAACATGAATCACAAATTTTTATATTGATAGTAAAATTTTCAAGGATTTTGTTCTGTTATACTTTTATAAATTTGGCCTAATTTTTCCCATAGATAAGTGGTATTAATAGAATATTAGTATAATTCTATAATGTGGAAGAGTGTATCTAACTTGTCTTCTTGACATAAAATGGTTCTGGTTTTTTTTAAAACCTAAATTATTAGATATTACGAGTGTTACTTGAAACAAATTTAGAATAGATTTAAATTTCATGTTTAGACCCTTCAGCTCACTAGCTCATGAAAAATATAATTTCACATCAACTGAATTGTTATAATATTCTCTAATTTTATAACTCATTGTAAGATCCATGAAATATTGATTGTGTCTTAGATAACGCTTCCTCTTTCAGAACCAATTTTTCCCTATGATCTCTCACCACATTATCTTTCTCAGCTACTCTTAATTTTTATTTATTTCTATAATCAATATAATCCAGTTATGTTGATATACACCGCATTTCCCTCAACTATATTATCCTTTAATTTTAACAACTTAATATTAGGGTATGGAGAATTTATTATATATAAATACATGTTTTAAGTTATTATTCAACATATTTCCATTCTTGTTCATTCACGTTAATCATTATTATTTATTGAAGAATCAAAACCCTTTTAAAATTGAGCCATAAAATTAGTTTTATATTATAATTACCTTCTTGTTGATAATCAAAGATGGTTATTATTAATCATTAAACTATTTCACATTATTCTATAGTGATTATTATTTCTTCAACCCAATTTTTAGAAGGTTTCTAAACTTCTTCTTTTTATTTGGATGCTTTTCCTTTATATTTTGGTAATTTATGGAAAATTTTCCAATGCAATTAATATTATAGAACCTTAGTCATTATTTTACTCTTCCTCTCCTCTTTCCATATTTTAACTTAATGGATATGTGTGAAAAAATTCTATTGAAGTATTCTTAATCTTACTCATTAGCATAATCAAATGATTCTAAATATTTATCATCAATAATGTTTGGTTTTCTTATAGACTTAGAGGCCATATCATCTATGATTTTATTCTAGAAAATTATAATTTTCTTTATTTCATAAGAATTGATAATATTACATAGTTTATCTAATAATATATTCTCCCAATCACAGAAATTTTAAATCTATAGATTAATCTGTTCTGGAAATTTTCTAAATAATTATTTAATAAAAATAAAATGATCCAGTTCATCTCCAAATCACCAAATATTACTAATAATTCCATTGGATATGTTGAAGATGTTATCAATGTTTTCTTCATCATCCATAATTATATCCTCAAAACTGATCCTAAAGATTTAAAACATATCTTTTTTGAATTTAATATTTCATTTATAACTTCAATTGTATTTATCCCAATATTCAATGGTATTTTGAATCCCTTTAAAGTTTTTAAAGGCCTTTTTTGAATTAGACATAAAAATATAATTTTTAGTCTTTCCACAAATATATTTATTTATCTAATTATAAAAATTCATTGAGGAACCCATGACAATGGGTAGATATCCAACTATTGTTTAATCTCTCACTTCATGGTCAAGTGATAAGAGGCAGACCAATATTATCTTCTACATACTATGGTAATTCTTTCCATTGAATGTTGGGACACCTATATTATTTAAAAAATTTAAATTCAACAAACCAAACAACTTTAGAAGTCTTTTATAAGGAACCATGATTTTCAATAATAGCACCTGTAGTTCCCAAGTATGTATGGTACCACAAGTGGAGAATTAGTGGTACACTTCTAATTATTTCATTATAATTATTCTCTATAAATCATTATAGTAGAGACCCGCTATTTACTTATTATTTATCTTTAAATGAATAAAAATTTAAAATAAAGAACATAAGAACACTATATTTTTACAAGGTTCCATCTTTATGTGAGAATTTACTCATATCGTGATTCGTTAGTCCCACCAATCAAAGTCTCTTCAGCTATAATTCCACATGGTTACCCTAGGTATCTTCTCAGTCTTATCATCCTAGTTTTTCACTATTTTTTGGTTCTATAGAACTAATGGAAAAAATAATCTTCTTAGTACCCACTATAAAGTTTTTAGCCAAACATGAAAGACCTCCTTTTAGTACAAGATTTTTCAGTGCCACATGAAATCAATATTCCTCATTAAGTATCCTTAATCAAATATTCAACACTTACTCACTTATTCAAGATAACTAATAATTAATAATCATGATAAAGTATACCATCATATATATCCTTCACCATATCTTCTATGATCTATATCCTTCTGAAAATACTCAAATTCATGGGCACTACATGTCTCTTATATTATTAATTTTTTTATATTTTAGTACTTGATTCTTCTTTCTTAAATACCAAAGAGTATCGATATCTTAGTTTTATCTTATAATCCATTTTTTTTAATTTTTTATCTTTTAATTTTCATACTCATAGAATATTATATAAATATTTTTAATAATATTTCAATATTTGAAGTATGTAAATCCTCCATGATTCTTTGTAGTGAAATATTCATTAATTGAAATCATTCAATATAATTACCTATTTTAGTTTCTCATTAAAACTCATTTAAATATCCAATTTAATCTTGATATTTCCTTACTTTAAATATCCATGAAATTAATAGCTTAAATTCATTTTTAATTCACCAAAAATGTGTGCATGGCTCTGTCCTATTTTTTTTGGTATAGCTTCTTACAAGTGATATATTTTCATTACACTTATACACATGAATTATGATCTAATTGAGTTATTATGATGTTTGAATCCATAAATAAGAGTTATTTCATCATATGATTTAATATCTATTTATGTTAATATTTATTATGATTTTATTTTGAAATTTATTATTTCTTAGAGTTCTATGAAGCGTAACCTATGAAGTGGACTAGTGGATTTCTTCCTAGGGGAGTGAACTATATAATATTCCCGGGTAATTATTCTAATATTAGTAAATTTTAGTGAAGATTAATATTTTATATATGATTTTTTGAACTCTATGAAGATATTTATCTCTTTGAAGTCAATGATAAAATCTATGAGTCGCAACTATATGAAGTCTCTCAACAACACAAAATTGTCCTACTGAACCTTAGAAAGTTGTAATAAAACCTTATATAGCCTTAGGATTAAGGAAGACATACCTTACAGAGTACCAATATCAATTATATAATATTTTAAACCATAAAATGATAAAAATATACCATAAAAATTACAAATAAACATTACAATGTTATGTATATTGTTTATGAATTTGCTAATTATTTAGATATATGAATATTTTAAATCCCTATATAGACTAGAAAACATATAATGTTCTTAGGGTTAAATAATTAGACCAAATTCTATCACGATTAATGAAATTACAAAATTCATCCATCTCATTTCAAGACATCATAGGAAATTATAAAAAACCTCATATTTACACATAAACTCTTTAAATTTTAAAGGTAATTCTTAGAAATAGTAAATATCTCTAGTAATATTGAATTCATTAATATACAATATTTAATATCCAATTTTTTTGATAGATCAAAATTCAATTGAAAACATTTCTAGAAAGTAACACTTATTTATCACCAGTACTATCGATTAGTCACAATTAATATAATAACCTAAATAATCATATAAGAGGAATGATCATTGAATACACATATAAATATTCCCAAAAAAATTCTTCATCTCTTCTTTCGATTTATAATTCCAGTACCCACAAATTATATATTGGATTCACAAAAAAATATAGAAAATATACTATTTTATCTACCAATACCCATTAGGTAAATATAGTTTTAACAATGGTGTATTTATTTAGGTATCCTCTATCACACTTTGGGAAAGTTTTACCTCGTGAAATTTTTTATATAGTCTACTTTTGTTATGGGGGATAGTCATGCTAGGACTTTTTTATTGATTCTTGTGGTGTACATATGTATGGGTTTTCATTATATGAAATATGGGTTTGATATAGTCCTCTAATTCATCTTTTAAAAAATTATATCCCTAAAGATAATGATATTGTGAAAAAACATGATTACAACTAGCTACGCTCACAAATTTTTGTATATACATTATTATAATTAGATTTGTTTACATCAATGTGCATGGATATGATTATGGTTATCTATCTTTACAATGTATGCATTTCAATTCAATTTTATTTATTAAGCATTATTATTTTATTATTACAAGAATAATGATGGTTATATAATGTCACCAGATTCCCGTGTCATGGTATTTGTTACACTCTCTGAAGGTTTTAGTGCACAATAAATGTATTGGGAGGGTGCATGATTTTTTTTCTTACTAAAATAAATGGATAAAATCTAATTACCTTTATGAACACAAAACATAATATATTAGAGAGTATATTACACCTTTAAACTATAATTAATTGAAACAAGTATTACATCATCCATGGAAATCCTATAGATCAATTTCAATTTTTTCTATTGTAGCATTGATCATTAGGGTGAAGAATCCAAATTAGGATTCCTCTAGAAGTATTCACACCCGCTTCTTGAATATCAAATTGATATTTATGGTATTCATGGTTCTATAATGGAGGAACCAAGTTTTTCAAGTCATTTTCTATTAACCACAACAATGTATTCTTACTATCTTTTTGTTAATAAGAGAGAGGAAAGGAATATATTTCTCCCATGGGAAAGAATGAATTCTAGAGAGACATTCTTCATGTAAAACAATTCTATCATAGGTAATGATATAGTATAGAATATATACTTGTGTTTACATAATGATAATATCATATAAGACCTTATTTATTATTTAATATATATTATTCACGACCTATAATAATAATATAATAATATCATTATTATATCTGATAAAATAAACATATATAATACTATTTGCTAAATAAATAATGTTAAATTTATTTGAAATATTTTAAATGAAAGATATCATTTCTATCCGGCCATTAACATGACCTGTAAATCCTCTTAGGGAATTTATCAAACCTTGAATAATAAAATATTTATTTATTCAATTAATATTATTCATTAAATAAATAAATATTATATTCAGTAAACTCATGAATAAATATTTATTTTAATATTGATATAACTTAAATAAATATTTTTTATACATTATCCATGAAAATATTGAATAATTTAATATTTAATTATTGGATGGTGAATTACTACACAGGAGTTGAATTTTAACTCTCATATTCTATACATTAATATATTGTGATTGAATTTATCTATTCAATATTACTTGAATAATTGTTATGCTATAAGATGAGAAAAATATTTATTCTTAATATTAAAATAAATAGAATTAAATGAGATTTCGGATACAATTAACATGTGATGTTCTGTGCCCATTTATTGGTGGAAATCAGTGAACTTACCTAAAGTACAAGAACAACATGAAGAAACACATTAAGAACTACATAGTAAAAATAATTTAATATAACAACTAGAAAAACCTTCATATGCCTTTCATTATGTCATATAACCCATATTTATTCCAATATCTCATCAAGAAGGATTTATACTTGTTCCATAACTCTATATGATTGATTTACCTATCATCGAATTTACTAATTGAGCTCTTCTAAAAATTACATGTCCATGGATTTCATTAGAGTGTTCCATTATAATTAATTGTATAAAGATATCTACATGAAATAATTCTAAAGGGGTAAATCCTTTATCAACACACTCAATAAATGTCATATCACTTATGATGCATAGAACTATGTTACCTTACTATGGTCCTATTCCATTAGAGTATTCCTCTATAAATAAAAGTATGTTATTCATGATAGAAAACAATTATTATCTCAGGTTTAAGGAAAAATACACACATTCATAGATAATAATGTATAGTGACTCATAAAACATGTTGCGTTCCTACTCAATGATCTATCTTCATAACCATCCTTACTAGATATTACCATATGTGAACTTCATGAGGAGAATTCACAATTCTTATTAGCCTCCAGAACATAAAAGTAAAAACTTATCTATGTCTCATCAGATATATGATTATCTATAAAATAGGATATATATTTAAGAATATTTTCATAGCATATCATAATTATCATTATATCAAGGAATTTCTATAACCTTTTATTGTGAAAAATAAAATACGGAATTTATATAATTAATCTCAAAAAAATTAATAATCAATATGTGAAACATAATATAGCAATTAATCCAGCCATATTCTTCTATGGATACTCTTATTACATTTACTTCACCCCTCTAAGTAAAACATTAAAAAAGAAATATCCTTGTGCATATACATCTTTTCTCTTTTCATAAATTCAACAGCCTTTCTAGAACCATGAAAATAATATTATCAGAATATATATTATGTTATTGCTTTAATATTGTGGTACAAATCAGTAATCTAGAATAAATAATTTATTATTTTATACTTCTTATTTATACATATAAAAAACCATATCATACACATTATATATAGATATGGCTTCAGTTATACACAAATAAGATTCTATTAGTTTTATATACATTTTTAATGTAATAAAATATCAAAATGATATGAAGGAATAATGTTTTTATCCCCTTGATAATTCAAATTAACTCTTCTAAATATACTAGGAATATATCATTTATACCATATCATATACTTTACAATATTTCTAACAACTAATTTAAATAGTTATCTTGGTTCTTTATGATATTTTCCCATTATTATTTATGCATAAAAAATATAATATTAGTACATGTCATTAAAAAATTGATATATCCAATCACATAATCCTAAAGAGTTCTAATTTTCATAATAATATCCTCTCAGGGATTAAGAAATGATATTTACGAGATTTATGTCATGTGAAATTGTTAAAAATCTACACTTTCATTGTCCCCTCTTGTAGTTTTTCCATAATTTGTTAATTTATTTAGAATGAAATTATCTAAGAAAACATATATATCAAAAGAGATTTATTTTTATCCCCAGAACATGTCTATATTTTATGTCACTATTGGAGAATAATTTTAAAACTTAGTCTAAACAAACTAAAAGAAATAATATCTATTTTAGATATGGTATCAGTATATTTTAAATGCAAACTATGGGACAAACACTAACCTATTATAGACATATTGATCAAATTCACTCTTAATAAATCCAAAATATCTTATATATTTATTGAAATGAATATTACATGACCTTGATGCTTTCTTCAACCCATAAATGTATCTTTACTACTTTCATACCAAATTAGCATCCTTTTTTGTACGAACCCTTGTATTTGTGTAAATATTACACTTTATAGAATGAATCCATTAATAAAAGATGTCATGAACTAAATTTACAAAATCTCATAATAATATATGGTTTTTATATAAATTAAAACTCTAAAATATTCTTCATAAATATTGTTGAAATATTATTTTTCAAAGAGTATTCCATAGTGTTTCTAAACCTTTAGTATCAAAACATTACTCATATTAACCATCATCACTCTCCATGTTTAGTTTTTTCTTGAATAACATCCAAAGAACTCTATATCAATTGGAGAAAACATTATATTAAAAAGCATGGATTTGGTTTATGAGATCTATTTTATATTTAATATCAACATACCAACTTTAGCTTATCTTCATTTACTAATTTCTGATCGGATAACAATTCCTTATTATTAAATTATAATATATCACCTAAGTCATTCCTATAAATATATATTCCATTTTTATTTTTTCCCTATATAATTTTTATCTTAATAAAATCTCCTCCCACCATGTCTTGTAGATTTTTTGTTCATATTATAGTCATCAAAATATGGAGCCATGAATTCATAATATTATAGCTTACACCTACTATCTCATGAAGTAAATTCTTAACTATTATATAAATATATCCATTCACATGTATAATAAATTTCTATCTTAATAATAGTAATATTATATGTAGTATTTAGAATAACTAAATGAGTTACAATTAGTGTTAAATAGATCTATGATTAATGATAAAGTATCCTTATCAAATACTTTTCATCTAAATTTATAAATTTATAAAATAATATCTTTCATTCACATTATAACTTATATGATATTAATTTTTCATTATAGATGGAATAATGTTAAAATCCAATGATATTATTTTCAAATAATGTCTTTAAATGAGCAATGAAATACATAAAAATACTTATAAGACTCATAAATGATGATTTATTAATAATATAATCACCTTGATGTGTTTAATGTGATATGAGATTATAAATAATTCTAATAAATATTAAAATGATCAAATAATTCATAGTTAAGATAATATTTATCTCACTCACCCAAAATATCTCTTATTTTACCACAAATATCATCAAATTAATTTTATATTCCTAAAATATCTTTATGAAATCTCATAAAGTTAATGAGTTTACCTCTAGAAATTTTTTATAATAGTTCACATATATCTTTATAAATTGATTCTAGATGCGAAAATAATCTAGAAGATTTCTCATTTTATCATATTTAATTTTTAAATCATTTTTTGTTGTAGCCAAGTGGTTAAAATGCCACATAATCCTATATGAAACCCATGATCAAATCCCAATGGAGGGATATGTCTAGGTTATTGAAGTAGTACAATAGTAGGAATGATGTGGTACTTTATCATCCATAACTATTCATATAATTTGGGCATTTCGGCCACCGGTTTAGGCTTACATGCCACAAATCCTTTTTGACACCATTTTCCTTAAGGCCACAGGGCCTCCATTCCACCTAATGACACTGGGTAGTTGGGTTTTAGGCCAAATGTCCCTGAAATAGTCCCGGAAGAAGACATAGAAGTATGCCCTAGAAGAGGTTTCAGAGACTGTAGTAGCCTCCAGAGTTGAGCTAGAGTAGATTAGAAGAATGAGATTGCATGTAAATCCATATTGGTACTAGGAATAGTGTAGCTCTCCATGAGGTATTGCTAGCCAATAATACATGCATGATGGGGATCTAGTTAAATTCAATGATGTAGATATTGGGGTGGGGTAGTTCTAGTGTAGTTAGGTCTTTCGGCCTTTAGGTCTTGTATTATGACATGTGCCTCTTGGAATTTGGGTCATGTGTTGGTTCTTATTTCTTTGGGCTAATGAGTCATGCAAGGGTTCCCTCTCAACCTAGCTAGAAGGGATATTATTGAAAATAAATAAAAAACCTGAAGACCTTCTATTTGGGTTAACCACTAACATTAGTTTTTAATGGTTTCCATGTCTAAAATATTTATAGTAAAACTTTAATAATACCTAATTGTGTTAGTTTCAAAGAATCTAAACACCCTTATGGGATTATTTTGACATATAATTTTAGTTTTACTTGAAAAATATATTATACTCCCAAAACAAGGTTTTACTTGAGTCCTATATTTTATATTCTTCATTAATTAATGATATTGGATATCTGTGATTAAATTATAATTAAACTATTAATCAAGTATGATATAAAATATCAAAATTCATTTCAAAATTGCAATAATGCCTCATTGTGTTTAAAACTAGGCATTGAGATATTTTTTTGTGACACCCAAAAAAATTGTTTTTTGAGAATCCATTTTATTGGAAAGATTTATGGTATGATCTTTTTTAGATGATAAATGTGTCAAGTCTCATCAACAACTTGATGAGTCACCTTACATACTTTAATATTTACAATCATATAGGGTTCTTATATTTGGGTACAAATATGGATTGTATATATTGTATTCAATACCCAATAAGATAAAAAGATATATTATATGAAATTATTAATATACCTAAAGTAGAATCTTTTTCTTTCATTTTCTTTAATTCATTTCAATTACTATTCATATGAATTTTCTTACCACATATGAAGCAGTTAACCTCATATTAATTTATCTCCATCCTTTTTCTCTTGATTCTTTTAAGGAGGATGTTATGTCTCCGTAGAAACTAAAATTTTCATAGGATTTTCAGAAAATTACGTCACTTCATTAACTATAAGGATTGAAAAACGAAATTCTCACCAATCTTTATCATATTAGAAAGTAAAAGTCAAAAGTTTCTTTAATGTCTTATCTAAAACATTCATTTTATAATTTTTTACAAAAACAATTCCCACTGATCCTCATCATTTTGAGAAAATTTATTTAACTTATGTGTAAATATTTTTTATTTTATCTTTTACATGCCTGTTAATATTATGGGGATGATACATAATTGTTTAAAAATGGATAATTAAATAATTTATACATATAATCATATAGTATAACTTACTTTATCATTGTATAATGGTTATTTACATTACGTTAGATTATGTATAGTTAATTAAATATACATGATAAATGTTATATATTATCTTACCATTCTTTCAAATTTATTTAATTTACATGACTATGTTTAAATAACTAAATGAATGAAACAAAAAATGTTATAGATATATAAAAAACCATTCATTGAAAAAACAAAACAAATATGGGATGTGATCGTGAAGTATTATCTACTAGTTGGTTTATCATGTGTTGATAAACTGACCTTCGACAAAGGGGAAACAACACCTTTATCTAATGATTGGATCTTGTTTCCAAATTTTCCCACTGTCTTGTATATCTCATCAATTAGATTCACCTTTATTGGGGTTCTGAAATATCCCTCATTTCTTTGAACTCCATCATTTAAAAATGTTTGCAAGAATGAAAGTGAGGGTAACTAGGGGTTTAGACAAACATAAAATAATACTGGGACATGTAGACCCATATATAATAAATGAGGGGAGGTTTATTTGTAGATCATTATATTTAATTAAACAATATATATAACTTAAAACCATGAAATGAATAACTAAATCTAATAAATAAATACAACACATACATAGGTTGTAAAAGATTATGATCAATTATAATATTCCATGACTATGAATTTATAATTACTATAATTAATTTCAAGTCAATCTAATTAAGATTAATTTAATGGAATTAAAAAATTTATCAAATAAATAAATTATTATTTCATTTTATTAATATTTATTCCTAGTATTCCTTGAGTTAAAATAAAAATCTCATCCATTATTTTTCTAAATAAACTAAAAAATAATTATAATTTTAAAATAATAAGGTATATAGTGTGTACGTAGGAGGCCATCAATAATATAACTTCTATGTTAGATGAAATCCATTTTTGGAAGTTAATAATTACACAACATGCACTATCACTTAACATGTCTGGTGAAACAGCCTTTTTATAGTCCTTATGATGTACCATGTATATACGAGACATGTATTATTACATGAAATGTCTCCATATAAATGATGTGTAGTTTTAGGGTTCAAATAGTATAACACCAAGAGATTTTAAAATATATCCCTCTTTAAATAAATTGTATGTGTTTGGTAGCATTCTTGGCATGAAACAACATGATTAAAATGAATAAAAATATATTATAATATAGCCATTAAATTGATGGGTATGGATTGGAATAACCACAGTACAAAAATTTATAATAATTTTTACTTAATTAAAACTTATTTATTAATTCAATATATATATATATATTAGGTGATGTGGGGTACAATTATAACTAAACAAATATACACCACACATGTATAGTCTAGAAAGGTATTCTATATCCCCACAAGGGATATCTTACCCATTAATCCATTTATTTATATTATATATATATGTGTGTGTGTGTGTGTCTATATATATATATATATATATATATATATATATTCTTGCAGACCATTAGTACATTACATGTAGGACCATGAAAATATAACCCTGTAGGACGAATTTAAATCATCCCAAACGACCATTTGCATCATACCTTCCTTGGACTACTCCACAATCTGGTCTACACCACCTCATTGCCATGAGGCCCCAATGTGTTTCCAACATACTACCTAGATCCCACTAACTGATAAATTGGTTATCCACCCCCACAAAACTAGCTGTTAGTCCCCATGAATTTCTACCTGCTGACCTACCATTACTACACACATGCCTACTTTTTTACACTTTCTTGTATTACCACCAATCTATAGCATCTAAAAACATCTTCCAGCACCCTATTTGTGGGGATGCCAAACTACAAACATACCCACATGAATTTCACATGGGGAAAGAAAACTGACCCCCTTAATCTAGAGCGAAGCAAACCACATCTAGGATTCGATCCCACACCACCTGGATATAGAGGAAGAAGTTGAACCACTAAACTAACACATTGTATAAATTAATTCATAATATATATGTACTCAATTTTTTATATATACATTTAATTCATTAACAATAGATTGTTTTGAAAAATAGTTTTATTACATTTTATACGCTAATATTAAAATTAACATATACCACATTTAATTTTTTTTGGAAATATGGGTAAAAATTTTAAAGCCATAATATCAAATTGATCTAGGAGTAATGTTGTGGGATTCTTCTAAAATTGTTGATTTTTGGGTGAATAATGAAAAATATCAGTTTTTAAAAAAGTCTTATTTATTTTCATTAAATTAAGTAATTGTAAAGTTTCATTTTTATATAATATCATTTTAATGTAACATAGGAATCATTACATTCTATATAATCTAATTAATTAAAAATGAATTATAAATATACTTGATTTGGTATAAGTTAATTTTTTAGCATACAAATGACTTTTTATAAAGAATATTTTCATGAGAACAATGTGTATTTATCTAAATTAATTTAAAAAATAACTATTGATTAATGATTTAAATGAAATTTAAATATTATATATTGAATAAAAATATCTCACATTAATTTGATGGTTTTTACTAGGAATAGAATAATAATTAATCCAATTTTATGCTTAAAAACACATTTGTATAAAAATGGTTTTCATTGTATTTTTCACACATATTTTGAAATGTACTTATTCCACTTATATAAATTAAATATAAAAAATATGTTCCATATTTGGAATCAAGAGGATGTAATTTAGTAATTAAGTATTTTTTGGTCATTATGAATAGTAATCTTGGTACATTTATGTCACCTTTGTAAGGGTAAAATCGGTAAAACAAGGTTAAAACATCAGGATAAGGCCTTAAATTTTCTCCCAAACATGAATTTACCCTATTTTATGAGTTTTTGTTTTCTATTCCCATATTATTAAAAAAATAAGGAAAATTGGTTTCATTTTTCTTTCATTATGACCATTATATTATTTTATCAAAAGGATAAATAAAAAATGGAAATATCTTGATTTTAATATCTCTAATGTTTTTTCATAAGGTTAAAAACAATTTAAGATCAATTATAATTGTGTATTTAAATTATTAATTAATTTTTTTATCATGATATTTTTTTTTAATTTTTAGTGTTGGAATAATTTCCATATATTCTTACACAACACTAACATGATAATTGTTTAATTTATTAATACAAATAGAATAAATGTTTTAAAATATTCAATGTCCTAAATTTCTGAATAATTACTATGTTCCATGAATTTTTAGATAAATTTAATATAATATTTATCTTTTAAAATTTTATATTAAAATTCCATTTAAAACATGTTGTCTTGAATGTAAAACTTTTTGAATATTACTAAAAATGATTTTAATGGTATCTTATATTAAATAATATTTCAGTAAATGAAATAAAATTTATAAAAACATGAACATCATGCAAGTGAATTTGATATGGTCAATAATATGAACAATTTATCACTCATGGGCCACTTTTTATTTTTTTACTAAAATTCTTGACCCTTAAAGAGTAAAAAAAATTAATATCATGATAATTGTCAAACAGGTTTATGAGTGGGTGGGTGGGGGGGTTAAAATCAATAGATAATGGTTAAAAAATCACCTAAAATTTATGAAAAATTATTGTATTTTATGATTTCAACATTTCTGTATCCCATATTATATTTTAATCCACCACTTCAACATGAACATGATTTTATAATCATTAAATGATTTCAGAAATTAGAAGTGCACCCTCAGTTAAATTTTCAAATAACACATCTTATCCTCCCCTATTTTCAAATTTTGAGCCTTATATATCAATAAATACCTTCCATAATAACTTCCTATATTTTGTACCCACATCATAGTTCCTTTTTTCTTTCCAAAGACCACCCATTCAAGGCTTATTGAGTAAGGAAAAAGAGGGTTCTTAACGAAAAGATATAACTCTTCACTGAGTACTTTAATATTTTATATCATCATTTACCTCCTCTAAATGTATTTTATCCTAATAAAATAATAAATTAATTTTCTTAAATTTAATAAATTTTTATTATGATTATGGAACATGCATTATCCACCACATTTACATACTATGGGAAAAGAAAACATATCTCACGTGTGTGTGTAGACAGTTACATCTACAAAGCGATACATTCCATTTATCCTCCCAATTGCACATTGGTAGTTAAAATAATGGATATAATAAATATATGTGATATTTGTTATATCATTATATTTAAAGAGTGGTTAATGTTTTTTTAAATTTTCTTTCATTGAGTCTATAAAATAGTGGAAACATGCTCGTGCATATATACAGGCACGATCTCCATGATGTGATATAATTCATTTTTCCTAAACTATTTATATGGAAAGTTACGAAAGTGTATTTAAATAATAAATTAAATACATAAGAAATTATTATGACTTTGTATATGATTTATCAATGATCAAACTATAAGGAATTAGACTTCCGAACCAAAACCTGTATGAAAAATAAAGCAGTTTTCACTCAAAATAGTGAATTTAATAATGAATTGTTAATAAATGGATGATAAGTAATTATAATTATATAATATATGGCATGGAATATGTTATTATATTTCCTTAATTATGTATAATAAATATATATTTATAGTACATGAGTTTCCAATATGTTGGAAGAAATACAAGGCTTATATTAAGGGTTTATCATCTCACATTCATTTAAATGATACATATTCCACATTCACCACTTCTTTAATTTATATATAAAATATGTTATCCATGAATGTATTTTATGATTATTTTCATGAAAATTATGATGGTTTACACTTCTATATAGGGTTCTCTCTTTCATAATGGTTTGCTTTAGATACTACCAAAGTTGCACGTGTTTATCATATAAAATTTTCTTCTTTGGGACATATATTTTATTATACACCATTCTTATTTTATGATGATTATCTAATAAAAATTTGATATGTTATATATTGAATCTATTTAAATTCATGGTATTTCATTTTTCACTTTTTTTATTTATTTCTTGGGGGCTATGATTCAAATGTTACAAAATAGGTAAGGATTAATTCTACAATCAAATTTCTTTTTAAGACTATCTATACTAAATATTTATTGAAGGATATTATATTAAAAGTATCAGTTAAACCGAATATATTTTACTCCATTTAAGTTATTCATAAAAGTTTCATGTTTTATTACCTTTTTTCTCTCATTTCTAGTAAAAATGATCTTGATAAATTTTTAAATAAAAGTTGACCATATATCCTCTTAGGTTGATGCAATTTTTCTTCTATTTACTTACGATTTAAAATGTTTTTATGAAATACCTTACATATATATTAAATATTAAAAAAAATTCATTTCAGCTAACTTTTCATTTATTTATTGTGTTTATAAAAAGAATATTTTTAAATGTTTTCCCAACAATTCTATCTTGATTTTTTATTTTTTTTGAAAAAAAATACTTTCTGTTATCATTAATTGGATAAAAATATATTTCTATCAACATCACCATTTTATGATTTTATAAAAAATTTAAAAGTTTCTATAGTTATTTCCAAACAAACATATTTTCAGATTTATTTGGAAAATTTTAGTATAATTTTTTTCAAATGAAACGGATATTTTTATCATGTTTTCAATGAATGGTTCAAATATTATTTTAAAGGTATTTTTCATCTTTTTAAATACTCTTTAGGATTTTTCTATTAAATTAGATATAAGGTCTTAAAATTCCATACAGTTTTCTAGATTACTTGAGATGATAATGATTCTATAAAAACTATTTCTTTTTCATGAGTTAAATATTTTTTGATGATATATTTATGAAACTCATTTATTGTCCATGGGTAACAATATATTGAAATGATGGTGGGGTTATAATATTATGGAACACATATGATTATTTTTCATTATGTGATGGGTGGTTTGTTATATACCACCAATGCATTGGGTAAAGCCTTATACCTCATGAAATAATTATGGGAAATGAGTTAATGTGATCGATCCACTATAGGAAACTGTTAGGGTTTCATTATTGACTATGATATGGGAAACATGTGGAGATTATTTATCCAATATGACATGGGAAATAGGTGATGTTTCATGATGCACTCTAATATGGAAAATATGTGTTTATACCTTATAAACTTTGATGTGATGGTCTCAGTAGTTAACCATGATATATGATATGGTTTTTTTTGCCTATTATAGGGCCACATTTTTTTGAAATGTTTTTATTCATATTTTTTGAACTAATGGATCGAGATTGATGATTCACCAGTCCTATGATTCATATTTTTTAATTGATATTTTTTTCTTCAATGAATCATCTTTATAATCTATGATAGATTTGATATGAACATTGTAAGTCATTATTATGATCTCATACCATTATTCATATCTTATCCTTGCCTATGATCATCTACTAATATCTCCCATGTTTACCATTATTGAGCATATGTTATCACCCTTTAGTAGGATTCCTTTCCCCCAGTTATGAAGAATGGTTGTAATTAGGTTATATCAAAAAATGTTATAATATGAGAAGAACATTATGGAAGATATTGAATATCTTTCATGAAATAAGATGATTTAATATCTAGTCTCTAGACACACTAATCCATTATGATTATAAAATTTATTGTAATGTTATTTAATGAATATTCATCTAATAAGTTTTAATATCTATATACAAAATTTATGGGTTTCAATAAATAGTGTAGTATTCATGGAATTCATGGCCACCCAACACACCATAGTATTTGTGACACGTAGCACTGGAAATCTTTATGTTAGTACATGTAATGTATGGTGACTAATATATGTCATGTGATGGTATATTTTATATGAAATATATTTTTAAGCTTTTACACCCACATGAAATACTAAAACTCACATCGCGTGTACCGGGTGTGGAAATATCATGATGCACAACATGTACATCCATTTAAACACCATATAGTAGAGTCCCACTTTAATTACTCTACTTGTTTAAATATACGAAATTCTATAAATTCTAGCATGTACCGTATGTGAGATGAAATTAGTAATATGAGATGTACATCCAACTACACAACATGTATATGTGCCTCACCAAATTTCTTTCCCTATAGTTAACACACAATGTGTGATGACATCGTCTATTGACCACATGGATTGTTAAAAATTTCACAAAATCAAAAATGTGTGAGGTCACAAGGTGTGTACACTAGATACACTCTATGTCACCTCTATCAAACAATGTTTGATATTGGAAGATAATGTACAGTTTGTATTTAACCCATTTACTAATCAGTAAGGCATGAAGAAATTTATGTGGCACACAAATGTTATAGTTGAAAAAAGTTATACAATATGTAATTTGGTGACACAAACTATGTAATTGTATCATAAAAAAGCATCCTTGGAACCTATAAATGTATTTTTTCACATTCATCATGAATTATTTCCAATTCATGGCCATATGAACTTTGATTAATCTGTTGTCTCAATAATTTTCCTAGAAATGAAATTATGAACATGAAAACTAAAAAACCAATCAATGAAATTGGTCAAATAAATTTTAAGTAATTATAAATTTAAATGTGATTGATAAAATACCACTTGAAGGTTCTAGGGTGTTTTGAAATCATTTAGAGGGTGAATAATTTTTTAATTGATATCAATAGGTAAAATACATATAATTTTATAAACACAACATAGAATATTCTAGATAAAATATTTAAATTTTAATTTATAATTAATTTAAATAATAATTACATCATCCATAGTAATACTATAAATAAATTTTTATTTCTACCATTTTTTATTGATCACTATGATGGAGAATTAAAATGAGTAATCCTCTAAAAATTTCCACACATGCTCCATGAATATCTAGTTATTGTGCTTAGTATTACCAGTTTTAGCATGGAAGAACCAAGTCCTTCATTCAATTCACTATTTTGGAAATAATGTTCGCTTATCACACCATGACCATGAGAGAGAGAGAGGGGAAGTGAGTTTATTTCTCTCATCATTATGAGTGAATTTTAGAAAGTATTTTATTGTGAACAAGAAGTCTAAACTAGAAAATTATATAATAAAAAATAAAAATATTTGATTAAATACTGACAATTACACCTATGAACTTATCTATTATAGAATATAATTTATCCCCATGTTAAATAATAATTATAATATAATTTTTATTATATACCTTGATATGGAACATATCTAATATGATGTTGGGAGATTACCTGAGTTGTAAAGTCACACTATAATTTCATATTAGGCTAGGGTTGAAATCCTAAAATCCTATTTTTAGAGGGTATCTATCAGTACATTTATATATCAAAATTTGGTCCCACACTTGGGTAAGGTAAAAAATTATATATAATACAACTTTATATTATTAGATAGATGGTGTTGTGCCATTTATAAGAGGTTTCACATTGAAACATGTATACATCGCTATATAGGAATCCTGAAAGTGATTTTGGCACCAATAAATCAGCCCACTACACACTAAAAATTATGATGTTGGATAGAAGGTTTACCTACCACATTATGTTCAATATATTGGAACCTATTGGATTACTTGATGAAATTTGGAAGGTGTTATGGTGGGGTGCTATACAGGCATCACTAGATGGGAGGAATAAAAGAGAAATGGATGCATTAGAACATATAAACCAACCCTACTCCCATACATATTTCCTATGTGGGATGGAGGTGTGAACATGATACTAGGTAAGGGATAAGAACAACCTTCAAATGGTTGATTCAGTATGATTAATGTCGACGGGGGCACGGGGAATCATGATAAAATATTGCTGATTGAGAAAGATGTAGGGTACTATTTCAAGCCCTTAGTTTATCTCAATTAAAAGGAATTTAGGCCACATTCATCTTGGACTTCAGGTAATATTTAACTTAAGCCTTCATACCAATCTATATAATAAAATATGTATAGTTGGTGCTTTCATATCCAAATGAGAATGGATGATTCATGACTCACTAAGGTACTCTAGTGTGTGTTGTTTGATGTTTTTAATCCCCTCTACATAATATAAAAATATATAATATCATTCTTAAATAAATATGTTAACATTTATTTAAATTATATTAAATGAAGTATATCATTTACATTTTTCCATTAACTTGAAAAATTAATCAATCTAAAAATTATATTGAATGTTGAATATTAAAACATTTATCGATTAAATAAATAATATTCATTTGATAATTAAATATCGTAATCAATAAATTCAGGGAAAATATATTAATATTAATATTCATGTAACATAAATTAATATTTATTATAATTTATTAACTAAACTCTAAAATGGAAAAATATTTATTTATTAACTTCTGAATAATTAAATAGCAGGTAAAATTCAACTCACATATTCTAAAATTGAATATATCATGACTAAATTTTAGTGATAAATAATAATTGCATTTTTATTATTCCAAAATTTAATAATAATATTTAATCCTAATTATAAATTAAATATATTTTATATTCTAGATATATTTAGTGTGTGACCCTCTTCGAGACTTTCTTAGTGGCATTATGTGGACTTACCTAAAGTCCAAGATTAGTATCTAGAAATAAATCAAGGTACCCATAAAGAAATAAATTAATATTGAAACTACATCAAATTATTTATTAACATTACTATGTTATATAATCCCAATGTCATCAAATATCTCATTAAAAATGATTAATACTAGTTTCATCAACCTATATTCATGAATTATATTTATTTTACTTTTTGGAATGATATTATATATTAAATTACATTGCCATGGATTTCATTTTATAGTTCCATTTTTATCAATTATCCAAAGATATATTGTCCCATTAATATATAAGATACAAATAATTTATAGACTTATTCAATTAATTTAATATTTATAATGACCCCAAAAAACATATAATACCTCCGAACTATCAGATTTCCTCATAATATCTATGGGTTTTTATTATTGCAGGGAAAATCTATAACTATTTTATGTGATAAATACTATATGGAAATTATAAAAATATTGTCATCCATACGAAAAATTATATTTTGAAATGATTTTAATTTATTTTCTGGTAATTGAAAGTACAATGTAAGTATATAAGAGATAACCAACTCAAAATCACTCACAATAATTGTATTCTGGTTTATATTCTTATTATATGATCTATATTATTCCATAATTAAATATTTTGATTCCATTATCTTTTAAATTATGTATTTCTCCCATGTTCAATTTTTCTCACATGTTTATGATATGATACTCTATTAATTTTTAATATAATTTCCCATTCATAGTATTTAAGGGAACTGCTTTGTTACGTTTCCTCATTTCCCCTAGAACAAATATGTAGAAATATGACTAGGTTGAAATCATGTTAACAGAATTTTATAGAATATGTTCACATATCATTGTGTAACAAAGTTCTTTTATATATAATATGTAACGATACTAACCATTGATTCATGGGTGTGTGTATTAATACTGAGATGATATGTGAAGTGATGTATGTGTTTTTAGGTCAACTTAGTTTTTATCATAATATGTATGTAATGTTTTTGTTTTTATAATAGGATCTACAGGTGTAGGTCTGGGGTTTATTTAGTTGGTATTAGAGAGAGGTCTAGTTATTTTTAGAGACAATGTTATAGAAACTTATCTGATAAAACTTAATGTAACCAATGTTAAACTAAAAGAGATATAGGTTGAACTAATAGTGTCATCAATGGTATCATATTTTGAAAAAATACTATTACAGTTGAATAGAAATTATCTTGAGATAATATTATTGTATGCGATAATAATAAATCTTAGGAATAATTTATTATATCCCTATAATTGTTTATTATAATTTTATAGGATATTACCAAAAATATTTGGTTTTTAGTATTTGGTTAGAACATGATTATGAAAAAAAGGTTGTGAAAATAATGTCACTAGAAACTCTTATGTATTATATCCAACTAAGGAAGAAAACTTTTCACAAATGGTTGAGGAAAAAGAAAATCATAACATATTCTTATTATTAAGGGAAAATGAATTTTTCTATATTTCCCATGATATTATGGTTGATATCACTTGAAAGTTATATCATGAGTCTTTTATATCTTATAGATATCCTAGACTATTTTCATTAGTGATAGAAAATTAAAAATGTGAGGACATAATTTAATTAGTTTAGGGGATGTAACATCTTGAATTTAAGTATGAAATTTATTTCCAAATTCTAATTGTTTTATATTTATAATGAATAGATACTTTAACATGATATTAGAAACTTCCAAGGATCATTGTAGATAGAGCATGAGTAAACCCTAATTGCACTTTAATTAGCATGACTAAACCATCATTTCACATGGTGTATCCTGATATTATTCTTTACCCAATGCATTGGAGCAATATTATGGTGAACCCTTCTAAATAATTTCATTTAATGCATAAGTGTTCCACATAGATCATACAACAAGGATTCATTAAACATCATAATTTATTCCATTAGTAAGAGATGTGGAATAAAAAACATAATCCCTTAATCTATAATTACATGTGCATAAAGGTGAATACCCTTGATAGATAAATGGGTATGGTGTTCACTTAAACGATGATTTTGGTGTGGGATATTTTGGTGTAACATCGGCAGCATAACGATGTCAAATAGAAATCATAAAAAAGGGTTGAAGAGAGATAAATGGGTCTCTCATAATTTATACATGAAATTTATAGTAATTTGATCATGGAACATAATATCCCAACATATTTAATGGAATTTAGATGCATACTATAAAAGAATTGCTTGAATATAAATGAGGAGAGAGAAATATCTTATGGAATTTAGACATGGTAACAGGTGTACATGGGAGTCATTAATGATAGAGAAAGGGGTATATCATCATTCAAACATAAAGAGGGTAGTATAGGGGAGGTGTGAAATCATGCCCCAACATTTGTAATTGAGAATAAAATGGCATAACAATATAATAAAACTTGGACATAAATATGAATGGAAGGAATGTGAGGATCCCTTACCTGGCAGTGTGATCCCAAAGGCTTGAGAGAGGCTCGAGAGAGGCTTCTTGGGAGATTGGGGCTCCTTGGGAGGTTTCTAGAGAGAGGCGTGTAGAGTTTTGTTGAGATACAAGGGTTTTGAGTGAAGAGGAATGGGAGATTGAGTGGGTTTATATAGGAAAAAAGAGGGAATTCTTTATTATTTTGGTTTTGGGAACTACATATTAAATAATCAAAAACACAAACCATCTAATGGTTTTGGAACATGGTTTTTGAAAAATTGGAGTGGAAAAAATAATTTTATATGTTAGATGGCTGAACATATTAAAATATTACATTTAGTTATGTGGAGATGAGTCCCACTCCTAAAGAAATCATTTTAAAAAGTTAAAAAATTTTATAAGTCTTGGAGGGTCCACTAAGGCACCATAAAATTTATAAAAGAAATCTAAAATCACATTATTTTAAAGGTAAAACATATATTGGCTGAAAAAACATTTTATAGTATTTTATTACTTCACTATGGTTCATTATTATATCATAAAACACATTATATATTTAAATAGTATCTAATTTTTACCCAAAAATTCAATTTTTTCAGGAAATTATGAAAAATTCACCTTTACATAATTTTGACGTCTTGATTTCGAATATAATATTCATTTTATGTAAATAATTTTTTAATTATGTTAATTTTCAATTTTAATATAAAAACCGATATTTATTGAAAATTCCTGGGTTTTGACAAATATAATTTTTAGACCATATTAAAATTTTCAATTGTATTCATAAAAAGTTATACAATGATTTATATTTAATAAAATTTAATTTAGTAATAATATTTTTTTAAAATATTAGTTAATTTATAAAACCACTAATTCATCAAAATAGTTTTCTTAATTGAATATTAACTGAAAATTCTATTTATGCTTTAAAAACCATTAACAAAGTAACAATAATAAAATGAATGGATATTATCTATAAAAAAATAAAGCACATAATCATAGTGCTAGGGTCTTGTTACAAAACCCCTTATAACACCTGCATAGGTCCTAAGGGTAAGGAATTCAATGGTTCCATTCTCTTAGGGCGTCTCACATAACATCGATCGGGTGGTAATCCCTATTAACTTCCACTTCTCTCGTAGGTGACTCTGTTCAAGATTAATGTGTTGAAGCTCATTTTGGGATTGGTCTAAAGTGAATACCAATGGAACTACCTCCTTTCTGAGGTCCGAAAAATGGGATTCTTATGGAGAAATTCTGCTGCATGAGGCCATTACTTCCTTGGTGCGAGTAAATTGGATTTCTAAAGCCCTGCATTTATAGTAATCATGTGATCTCTGTTCAATGACTATATTAGCAACAGTAACAATTCTTAATTGTATTTTAAAATCCAAAAACATAAAACCAATGAAGTAAATATGTCTTATATAACCATTTTACATAATAAGACATTTAATCAGATTAAGAGGAATTTTATTAATAAAATTTTGGGTCCTTACAATCTTCCCCCCTTATGAAATTTCTCCCTCAAAATTTCCTTTTACCACACTAAAACATATGAGGGTAACTCTACTTTATCACTTCCTCTGATTCCTATGTTTCTTCTTCAAATATGTGGTTTCACCAAATAATCTTTATGGGGGGGGGGAATTATCTTATTTCATAGAACATTTTCCCTACGATCTAAGATCTTCATCAGATTCTCTTCATAGGAGAGGTATTTCTCCAATGGAACCACTTCTAGATTGAGTAGATGCGATGGGTCAGGTATGTACTTCCTCAAGTCTGGTACATTGAATACATCATGTACCTAAGATATTTTTGTTGGGAGTGAGAGTCGATAGGCCACCGTTCCAATGCAATCAAGGATCTGAAAAGGGATGATGTACCACAGACTAAGCTTTACCTTCTTCCCAAATCTCATTAATCTCTTCCATGGTGATATGTGGAGGAATACCATGTCTCCAAAATCAAAATCTAGGCCTCATCGATGATTCTTTGTATATCTATTTTAACGACTTTGAGAAGATTTATTGTGTTATGGGATGGTATTAACCTTCTCCACCATTTCATCAACCATTTGTGGACCTAAGAGTTTTCACTCCCTAACTTTATCCCAACATGTCGATGTTCTTCACCTCTTCCCATAAAGGTATTCATAAGGATCCATTTGGAAGCTTCAATGGAAACTGTTATTGTAAGATAAATCACCCAGGGGAAGATGTTGATCCCATCCTCCTTTCAAGTCCATTGAGCATGCTCTCAAAAAGTCCTCATGTGTTTGAATAGTTTAATAAGATTATCCATCAGTTTGAGGATGATAAGTTATACTGATATTCAGATTAGTATTCAGAGTGTGTTGGAGACTCTTCCAGAACATAGAGGTGAATCTGGGATCCTGATCAGATAAAATTGATAGTTTTACTCTATGTGGCATTACCACTTCTCTAATGTATATCCATTCCAAGTGATCCAATGTGAGATCCTCTCTAATTTTATATATGTGTCCAGTCTTTATAAGATGATCCACAACAACCCAGATAACATTGTTTCCTTTGGATGTCTCTGGATGTCTAATTAAAAATTCCACAGTGATGTTTTCCCATTTCCATGTTGGTATGGGTAAGTTTTTCATCATCCCCATAGAATTATCCCTCTCAGCCTTCACTTGCAGACATACTAGACACTTTTATGTATACACTTCAATATTTTTCTTCATGTTATCCCACCATTAATGCTCTCTAAGATCTCGATACATCTTTGTGTTTCCTGGGTGAATGGAGAAATTTGAACTATGTGCATCATACAAAAGTTCATTATTTAACTTTGGATTTGATAGAACACATAGTCTTGACACAATTCTCATAGTTCCTTCTTCATTAACATTGAACATAGATGATTTCCCTTTTCTAATAGTTTCCACCTTCTTCTGAATTACCACATCATCCTTTTGAGAATCCTTTAGCCTTTCCAAAAGAGATAGTTGAGCCATCATTTGTGAAAGTCTTGATGACATTCCCTTATTTATGATTCCTATGTCCATCTTCATCAAATCATAGAATATTGGATCCTTTTAAATATTCTTCAATGAAATAATTTATGGGTCCTTTCTTCTTAGAGTATCCACCACCTTGTTTGGTTTCCTATGGTGGTAATGGATCGAGCAGACATAGTCTTTGATTAGCTCTAACCATCTTCATTAGAGCATGTTCAACTCTTTATATCTGAATATATACATGGGGATTTTGGGATACATATATATTTCAAACATCTTCCCAATGAGGTAATGCCACCATATATTCAAAGACAAGATTACTACAGCCAGATCCAAATCAGGTGTTGGATATTGTTTCTATTGAACATTCAATTTCCTTGAAGCATAGGCTATGAATTTTTCATTTTTCATCAACACACAACTCGTGACCTTATTTGAAGCATCACTAAATACCCCAAAAAGTTTTCCACTTGTGGGTAATGTGAGAACGGGTGTAGTGATAAGACTCCATTTCAACTCCTTGAAGTTATCATCGCATTCATCACTCTGATAAAACTTGAATCCCTTCTGAGTTAGCTTGGTTAGAGGGTTGAATATTGCTTATGATGATATGAACCAGTAATTAGACTTCCTTCAACCAGAACTCATAGTTTCTATACTTTGCAAAGAGATTCTCCTTTCTCAAGGACACTAGTACAGTTCTTAGATGCTCTTCATGCTCCTCTATGGTTTTTGGGTATATTAGAATATCATATATAAATACTACCATAAATTTTTCAAGGTAATATCTAAAGACTCTATTCATCATGTACATGATTATTTCTAGAGAATTAGTGAGCCAGAAAGGCATTACTATAAATTCATAGTGCTCATACTTTATATGAAATTTAGTCTTGGGGATATCATATTTCTTCACCCTTATGTGGTAATATCCCAATCGCAGATCCACCTTGGAGAAGTATTGTGATCCACATAGCTGATCTAACTAGTTTAAATTCAGGGTAGAGGATACCTTTTCTTTATCACGATTTTTTTGAGCTCACGATAATCAATGCAAAGGCCCATTGACCCATCCTTCTTCATGATGAAGAGGACTGGTGCACCCCATGTTGAAACACATGGGCATATAAGCCCTTTATCCAGATTCTCCAATAGTTGTTTATTTAGCTCCTTAATCTCCACAACAACTATTCTATATAGAGTCCTAGATATTTTCAATGCGCCAGGTATAAGATCAATCTAGAATTCTACATCCCTTCTAGGAGGAAGACCATAAAATTCCTCGAGAAACACTTTAGAAAATTCCCTCACAATAGACATGTCTTTAAAGATTGTCGCATCCTTAGACTCAATAATCTGAGCAAGATATGTATGCTCATAGGTAAGTAATATCCACACTTGAGATTATGGTGCTACAAAAGATTCATCCTCATCCTAGAACTTTTATAGAATGGAGGGTTGATTCACCATATGGAGAGTGATTTCCCTCTCTTGGAAATTTATGTTGGATCTATATAGAGAAATCCAATCCATGCAAAGAATTGCATAAAATTCTACCAAAAGGAGTACGATGTGGTTCTCCAGGAAGTTAAATCCAATAATTGTGAGAGGGGTGGAGTTATATTCATGGGATGCAATGATTTCCAATTTTCCGTTCTCACCGACATCTCTACTTCCATGATTTGTGGTGGTGTTGGGATTGTTCTACTAAACTTTTAGGATATAAATGAATGTGTTGAACCGTAATCTAAAAGTATGTTCACTATTCTTGAATGAATAATTAGAGTACCTATCAAAACTTCATTTTTGGGATTTTCTTTAGTGGTAGTGATGGGAAAATCTCTCCCTTGCTTCCTTAGAGGTTGTTGGTTGCCTCCGAAAACCCTTTGCTTAGGGAACTAGTTTACAAAGTTCCCTAGCTCTTTATAGTTGAAGTAATGAACAATACATTGAGGTTCTATGGTGGCGGAACACCTTCATGAGATTTGGTACGTTAGAAATGATCTTATTCACAATAAACACTATATTAGTCTCAATGCAGAAAAATCTCAGATTCTTATTGCAATTCATGAAGCAGCTTCAATTCAAAAAGACTGTTGCAAAAACTCGGTTGGTGACTTTGAGATCCTTAGTCATCTCTATGTTCCAAGCATATACCCAAAGCCCAAACGTTCCATTGAAGTATTCTGGAAATAACCGATGCTGGGATGGATCAAATTGAACGTTGATGGTGATTCTAAAGGAAATCCAAGACCTGCCAGTTGTGGTGCCGTCTTCAGAGACTCAGCTGGCCAGTGTCAGGGTTGCTTCTATGTTGGATGTGGACATTCTTCATCTCTGGAGGCTGAAATGCTTGGGGTTATCCATGTAGTTTATTTTGCGCTCAAAGAGTTTGGAGAAAGATTTGGATTGAAAGTGATTCTACCACTATCATTCATGCCATCTGGAATGTCAACATTCATCTTTCCTAGCCGCTTACCACACTTTGGATGAATTGTTTGAACTCGATCCATGGGATTGATTACATAGCTACTCATGCCGACCATGAAGTGAATTCTGTTGCAGATGCTCTTGCTAACAGAGGAGTACATCAGAGCATGACTTGGCAGGACACTCTGCCAGCTGACTTATTATATCTCTTTGATAGAGATTGTAAACAAATCCCATCCTTCCGACTTTTGTAATCATTTTTCTTATCAATAAATTTTTCTTTGGTCTTTGACCAAAGCATTAACTTTAAAAAAATCATTGAGGTTCGAACAGTGCATTCCTCTCCTCGGTCACAATAGTGGTTTTTTCTTATCAGCAATTAATGGACAGATTTCCTTCTCATTCACACCTAAATCATTTCCTCATCCAATTCAGGTAATTTTGAGGGTGCTTCTTTCCACACCTTTAGTAAGTGGGGTGCTAGAATTTCATAGCACCATTGAACATATGTATCGGACAACCAAAAATAAATTCCACCTTATGCTTTTATCCCAATGATACCCCTAAGATTTGTTGATCATAATTTCATATTTGAGGTAACATCCGACAATTTCATCATTGCTATCGAAGTCATGGAACACCATGTCTTTCCATAGGCTAGGTTTTATCCTACCAAAGAAGTGGTCAACCTTGAATTCAAGGGTAATGAAAAATTTAGAGGAGCATTTAGAAATAGTTGTGAAGTTTTCTTTTTATGCTTTGATGGATTCATTTCCTTTTTTCTTGAGGGAAAGAAAGTCCCTTTCCATCTTAAGTTGGAGGTTGCACAGAAAAAATTTATCGAAAAACATTTTCTAGAAATCTTTTAATTCTAACACCTCTATCTCTTCCTCATGATTTGTATTTTCGATCAGTTTCACTATTGATCAGCTTCACCCTCTATATGATAATCATCCATAAGAACCTTCTCTTATTTGTAACATTAATGGATGGAGAATGTATTTTCAATGGAGTTGAACCATTGTTCGGTTATTGAGAGATCAGATGATCCATTAAACGTATGAGGCCTTTACCTCATGAAGCTCTTGATTGTGGCTTGTTCTTTATTAGGGGGTTTGGACGTTCCTATTAATCCACGTTTCTATTCAAAACTTGAGTTAACTGAGAGAGTATCATGAAAAAGTTTGCAATTCCCTCTCCCATCAGATTGGGCATCTCATGAGAATAGTCATCACATTGATCTTCACATCGTTTTTTAGCCCCAATCCTCCCATTAAGAGCTATTGGCTTGAATTAATGAAATGTTAGGGGTAAAACATAAAGTGGAATCCAAATAAAAAATTTATAACTTATAAATTACATTTATTTCCTTAAATAATGAATTTATAGTCTCAAATATATATTAATCATGATCTACTTCCCAACATATATTCTTAGGGGAATTTATTTATTCCCTTAATAATGTTTTATACTAAGCTCATGAATTTACCCAAATAATACCCCCTAGTAGTGTCATAACCAAGAGTGTAGCAAGGCCCATTATCATTCACGAGTTCCCATTCAAGTCTAGATCAAAGCAGTGTTTTCAAGTTTTACCCCTTGATATATCTGTGCCAGAGCCACCTCTACTTTTTTTGTATCTAGAAATGGATGAATTTTTTTGATAAACCACTTACTCTATATAAACACGAAAATTTAGGGATGTTTTTATTATACTTAGTCCCATACCTATGAATTTCACTAGGGTTTTCTAATCCTAATCCCAAATTAACTAAACCTACCATTTGATATGAATTATAACAACCCTTCTCTTTATTACACACTAAAACATTATTTATTACATAAACATTTACTTAAGACAACTCAGAGGATCTATAGGTCTAGTTCCTTTTGAAATTAGCAACATTACATAACAACTTAGAACATAAAACACAACATATTGAAAACTTCTTTTACATGACCACAACATTCTTTCGTACTTAGCATTGCATGGGATAACCTGTGGAAATGCATAAGAAAAGGGTGAGCTACAAAGCCCAATAAGAGAGTAAACAAGGCATAACATGAATAATATAGTAAATGTAATGAAATAGGCATATCAATAAATCACAAGAAAAATATGAACATAAGTTCTTGATATATCATGGTTATCACAACATGGAAATGTGTCAAACACATTTAACATGATATTGGCCTAAGTTAAGGCTCATTGCATAGAGTATGATTAAACCCTCATTGAACCTAAATTAGAAATATTATACCCAAATGTTACTTGAATTATAACCATTAATACCTCATTTCACATGGCATATCATGAAACTATTCTTTACCCAATGAATTTGAGCACTATCAGGGCACACCCTTCTTAGTCATTTCATTTCATGCATAAGTGTGCCACATAGATCATACAACATAGATTCATTAAATTTCATAACATATTACCTGAATAAGATATGTGAAATACAAAAATTTAATCCCTCAATCAACAATTACAAGTGCATAAAGGTGAATACCCTTGATAGAGAAATGGGTATGGTATTCACTTACATGATGATTTTGGCATTGGAAATTTTGGTGTAACTTCGACCGTATAACGACGTCAAATAGAAATCATAAAAATTGGTTGATAAAATAGAAAGGCGTATCTAATCATTTATACATGAAATGTACAGTAACGGGGTCATGGAACATAATATCCAAA
This sequence comes from Viscum album, assembly GCA_963277665.1. Lineage (NCBI taxonomy): Eukaryota > Viridiplantae > Streptophyta > Magnoliopsida > Santalales > Viscaceae > Viscum > Viscum album. Next base: position 1,096,897,882 of record OY728139.1, read on the forward strand.
CATATTTAATGGAATTTAGATGCATACTATAAAAGAATTTCTTGAATGTAAATGAGGGGAGAGAAATCACTTATTGAATTTTGGCATGGTAATAGCTATCCATGGGTGGCATTAATGAGAGATAAATGGCTCTATCACCATTAAAAAAATAAGGAGGTTAGTATAGGGGAGGTGAAAAATTATACCTCAACATTTGTAATTGAAAATAGAAGGGAATAACAATATAAGGAAACTTTGACATAAATAGGGAAGGACGGAAAGTGATGATCCCTTACTTGGAAGTGTGATCCCAATGGCTTGGGATAGGATTGAGAGAGGATTATTGGGAGACTGGGGCACCTTGGGAGGATTATAGAGATAGGAGGGTAGAGGTTGGGAGAGATCCGTGGGTTTTTAGTGAAGAGGAATGGGATATTGAGTGGGTTTATATAGGAAATGTGAGGGAATTCTTTAATATTTAGGTTTTGGACAGTACACATTAAACTAATCAAAACCACAAACCATACCATGGTTTTTGCCCATTGTTTTTTTTAAAATTGGTGTGGAAAAAATTATTTTATAAGTTCAATGGACGAACTTATTAAAATATTAGGCTTTCTTATGTGGAGGTGAGTCACATTCTCAAGTATATCATTTTAAATAGTTAAAATATTTTATAAGTCTTGCAGGGTCCACTAAGGAACCATAAAAATAATCAAGCAAGTATAAAATCACATTATTTTAAAGTTAAAAAACATATTTGATAAAAACCATTTTATAGTATTTTATTACATTACTATTGGGTCATTATGATGTCATAAAACACATTATATATTTAAGCGATATTTAATTTTTACCAAAAAATTCGACAGTCCTAAAAAATTATGAAAAATTCACCCATTAGATAATTCTGATGTCTTGATTCCAAAAAAAATATTCATTTTATCTAAATAAATTTATAAATATGTGAATTTTCAATTTTAAAATAAAAAACAACATTTATTGAAAATTCATGGGTTTTGACAAAAACAGTTTTCAGACCTTAATAAAAATTTCAATTGTATTCACAAAAACTTATACAATAATTTATATTTAATAAAATATAATTAAGTCATAATATTTAATTAAAATATTATTTAATTAAATAACCCATTATTTCATCAAAATAAATTTCTTAATTGAATATTTACAAAAAATAATATTTGTGCATTAAAAACCATTTACAAAGTAACAATAATAAAATGAACATATATTATTTATACAAAAAATAAAGCAAGTAATCATAGTGCTAAGGTCTTGTTACATAACCCCTTAGAACACCTGAATAATACCTAAGGGTAAGGTGTGAGATGGTGACAAACTCTTGGGGTGGCTTAGATAACATCACACTGGTGGTAATCTCTATTAACTTCCACTTCTCCCATAGGCGATTACGTTCAAGATTAACATGTTGAAGCTCAGATTGGGCTTGGTCTGGAGAAAATCCCAGTGATGCTACCTCCTTTATGAGCTCTGAAAAATGGGATTCGTGTGGAGAAATTATACTGGGTGAGGCCATCGCTTTCTTTTCTGAGAAAATTGGATTTATTTAAGCCTTATATTTATACTAATCATGTGATCACTATTCAATGGATATATTAGCAATGGTAACAATTCTTAATAGTATTTTAAAATCCAAAAAACATAAAACCAAGGAATTATATATGTTTTATATAACCATTTTACAAAATAATACATTTAATCAGATCAAGAAGAATTTTCATTAATAAAAGTTTGTGTTGTCATAGTGAGGCTACAAATCCATATAAATTGGAAAAAAACCTCTAATTATAGCCTAAAATACCAGGAAAAATAAGAACTTATTCAATGTTCATGGGTGATACCCAAGAAACAACTGCTTGAAACATCAGTAGGTCAACCACCACATCCTACCCGGACTCCACATGCCTGATGAAATACATGTATCGTGTCCAAAACATTCACTTGAAAAACCATACATAGAGTTGGTGACATATGAAAACATTTAAGACAAATATGAGATTCTTATCATGTTCCTCCTCCGATTGAGAGTATATTAAGATATCATCAAATAATATGATGAAGAACTAATCTAGGATCATTCAGATCTAGAATTTCTTATTCCCCAAGAACATGGTTGGTGCAGTCGTTACACCAAATTACATTATTACAAACTTGATGAACCCATACCTATTTCTAAAGGATGTCTTTAGGATATCTCCCTCTTTTCCTATCAAATGGTAATATAATGACCACATATTGAACAAATAAAAACAACTCACCCCTCTCATATTGTAAAAATTATTATCTATCATTGGAAAAGGATAACATTTTTTGAACATCACCTGATTTTTCATTTGGTATTCTATACACAACCTCAGACTACCATCCACCTTCTTTGAGAACAAAACTATAGAACCCCACAATGACACAATAGGTTGGATAAAACCCTTATTCATCATATCATCTATATGCATCCTCAAATCATATAGATTAGAAGGAACCATCAAATAATGATCCATCAAAATTAGAGAAGCATTGGGATACAAATCTATCCCTAACTCTACATCATGTTGAGGGGGTGGTGTAACAACCTACTCGAGAAAAAATATAGGAATCCCCTAAAAAAATGAGAACATATAATATACTACATCTATTGATACCACTGACACCTCAAACAACAAGGAAAGAAGGGGCACAACACACCAACTGCTCACCTAAAAACCCTGATTTCCAATGAAAACCACAAACTGGCCATCCACATCCGAAAACACTACTCTCCAATAGTAGTAGTCGATAAATTCATGTACATAATATAACTAGTAGATATAAAGGATGACATAATATTACTAAATCTATTGCCATAAATGATCCCCATGAGATTGATTCGTCCCCATCATCAGTATAAACCCATGATACACATCCATAAAGCTTTTCTGGCCTCCGAATGGAATACTAATAACCATAGGAACATGAAGTATCTTTATGTCTAGTTCTAGAGATTCAAATATATCAACTGAAACAAAAGAGTGCAATGATCTTGAATCCAACAAGGTACAAAAAGGATTACTAAAACAATTTATTGTACCTATGATTATTTATTTCCCCTATGGAAGTGATACATCTACTTTGTACAACTAACCATACCTATCTCATATTCTTCCCAACTGATGAACACTATTATTACCACACATAGGTTGTGGTCCCTGAACATGAGGAGTATCCTAATATCATCTTATATCATCCCCTCCTTCCCAAAGTGGAAAATAATCCTACTTCCACTACTTCTGAAGCAGTCTCACTAGAAATTGTTGCTAAGGATGGAACTAAACCAATCCACCTACACTAATGTATGCTCGAGGAACCATTATGGACTAGTTCTAGATATGGACATGAACCCACAAAAAAAACACAATGGGGCTAAGCTCCTATGAAAATCTTGGATAACACTGGTCCTAGAAGGACGAAAAGGAAGTTATTGAGGATGAATCCCTACTAGTCGAATCCTTGATGGTCCTGGTACCTGAGACTTGCCACTAATAGATATGACCCTTAAGGAACCCTTCTAACTCCCCTAATGTGGTAAAACTCCTCCTGAGTGCATCCACTCAATAACCTCTTCCTTCTAATGAACCTCTAGATATGTCATAAATATAAAATGAATAACTTCATATGAGATAAAAGGATATTGTGCCTCCTCACTTTTACACACATGAGACTGGTCCTATTGAAAATGATTTAGAGAAAACACATATGGTCTTTAATCTTGATTCCCATATCCCATAATAACATTCTCCCCTACTGAAGATAAAGAAGAAATTTCCACTACACTACATTCATGGTCGATGAAAGGAAATATTCATGGAACTCCTTCTAATAGTCAACCCAAAAAACATTTTCCTCCTTCTGCTATCCCAAATACAATGTCCACCACTGACGTGAAACTAACTACATCTTACTGATTGAAAAAGGGACCCAGTACTATATATAGGACTAGATATAATCGATAGAGATCTCTAGCTCCTCCAACAATCTCTTTATCTCCACATATAAAACACTACCCTGGTAATTTCCAAAATCATGCTTCTAGAAATTGTGTGACGTCCTCTTCCACTCATCTTCCTCCTCTACCAAATAAACTCAAAATTGATGAATCAAATCAGCCTACTAAACCACAACTACCTGACCCACTTGTGGATGATTATTGGTATCCATAGATAAAAGGAAACAAGGATTTACTTATCCCCAATAATAAGTAATTTTATAATTATTTATTTTAACCCCTTTAATTAATTTTTTTATTCATTTCATCATCCCAAAAAAGTAAAATTCAAATAAGAACACAAGTAAATATTATTCATGTACCTTTCCTAGTGATCTAACCTTTATGAAGGACAATATCACTTGGTCGTTCAATAAGTTCAGAGTTTGTGCACTTGATCACGAGGTTCCCTAAAATCTATTGTCCTAGTCCGTATCTATGGGATATTTCACACACCAAGGTTAAATATAACATTTTTCCCTTCCAACCCATTAAATAATTACTGTTTCTAACTCCAAACATCATCATATCTCTCAACCATCCATTTGATTCCACTTTTTCATAACCCCCCTCCAAATATACAACAATGAGGGGAGAGAGATAATTACCCATGAGTCCCACCTCCATTAGGTTATGGGTTGGCGATGAGTACCAAGGGTGTACAAATCTCACAATATGGGATGAATTACCCTTTATAAGAAAACAAGATCAAGATATATTGAATCATCCACAAAAACACCATGGGATAATATAAAAAGGAAGAAAAAAACCATTCCACATTCATGTATAAATAGAACTGATACAAGAGAAAGTCTCCAAAGTAAATACCCAAAAGTAATGCTAAATAAGAGACACAAAAACTATCAAGGATCCAATATAGTAATGTCTCAAACAGTCCTCATAATCATCCAGGAAACCTAAAAAATGTATTACATACCTAGGGTGAGAAAATATGTATACTCAGTAAGAAGATCAATTCTTTTCATGTACTTGTGTAATAAGAATACTAATTCACAAGTAAGAAAACAGCCAAACTAAACAGCACCTTACTAGGTACAATAAGAAAACCCAACCTCACAAAGGAATTCTCACCAAATAATTCAAGTCAAGTAATATAATATAATTTGATCACATAGATATGTGTACCTTACACCTCTTTCACACTGGTATTCCACTCTCACACCCAATGTCATATGTTCTGTATCTCCCATATCTTCCATACACCAGATCGCCCATAAGAATGGTCACAACACACCTTTCTTGAAGAAATATTGTCTCACCACCCCAAAATAATGGACACACACATCTCACCCAAAAATACATGGGATACCACCCCACAAAAATGTTCACTTCCCAACCAAAAACACCTAGGATGTCACAGCTCATCCAGAAGACAACTAAGACACATGTCACCTTGTAATAAATCACATGGGATATAACATGTTTCCTAAAGTCACATGGTCCATAAAAACTACCATATAATGTACTAACTGACCTCTAACCATAATAGCCTATTCTATGCCTACCTCACCTGGTAGAGAGAGCAGGAAAGAGTAGATAACCATCCATCTATACTCCCCACCGTATGTCGGGAAAACAACCCCTGCATGACTATGTAGGTGTTCAACTCATAGTGCTCAACTTGGGTGTGGTGTGTATAGAAATCACAAGAATATATAAGTATATATATAATACCAAACACTTATTCCCAACCTATGTTTTCAAAAGCGATCAAACCAAATAAAAATACTATCACATTTCTGCCACCTATAAATGAATTTATTAACAACTAAAATAGTCATTTCATTCGGTGAAGAGCCATGATAAATTAAAGTGGCTTTCGATATCCTCTAAATTTAACACCCATTCATATCATTATTCAGTATTAACCATAATTAATCTCACAACAGATTATTAAATATTTCATGAAGCATTTCTATTCCATTAACCAAACCTACCCATTCCATTCTAAAAATTTTAAAACAATTAATCAATTTATTCCATCACTACTTATACTTATTAAACAACATAGTCACATTTTACAAACAACTAATCATTCTGTCACATTGCCACCCAAAAGCATAACCTACAAACAATAACCACACTGACCCAAAAACACAGACCACAAAATATCACCTCACCACCCCAAAATCATGGCAAAAAAACCAACCATCACCATGGAAATGATTGAAACAACCCATCACCATCTCACAAGAACAACCAAACATCATAACATATCATGATCATTTTCACATATTTTAAATATAGGATTTTACACATTCCACTCTGCTTTAGTGGAATTACCATAAAACCAACATCATGGGGAAACCATTTCATTATCTAAGTATAAGTGATTAAAAAATTTACATTTATGTCGATGTAAAAAAAATAAAAAAAATCCACAATACAAATATCCAGTTCAAATAATTCCCCCAATGGCCACAATTTTTAGAGGGGCATGGAGACTGTAAAATTCACATTATCATCATAACATTAAAGCTTAAAAAACATGGTAACAAACCTCGTTACCCTTAAATTTAATCTTAGAACATTTATTTATCTTATATTACGAATGAAAAAAAAATCAATTGATAAAAAAAAGTAAAATTTCCCCCGTATGTTACACAAAAGGATAAGTGAGAAAAATCCTACCTCAACAAAGCTTTCAAACTTGTTGTGCATCACAGGGTAAAGAAGAATGCCTGAAAACTACAATCGCAACATGAGAACCATATATCTACCTATTCTACATACCAATTACTTTAAAAATGACTCAAATTACACCCAAAAACAAGAAAACACCACCAAATCAGATCGATGTGAGAATAATGGAAGAAAATGGGTGAGAAGGAGAAGAGAAATCACCATTGATCATCCACAGATGGCCAATGAACATACACAAGGATAAAGCGGTCAAGGAGGGATGAAGAGGTATTGAGGAAAAACAAGGGGATTATAGGGATCACCCAAAATGATAAGAATAAGAGATGGTGGAAAAATGAATGAATGTTCAGCCGATTTTTTTTAAAAATGTAATCGATCAATGGATTACCTGGCCAGTAATCCCATTTCACATCGTGAAATCCCTAGGTATCAGATTCCATTAAAATTAGGTCAACTATTCATTTTATTTTATTTTTATGTCCATAATATATTTCATGTAATGAAACACCTCTTTACTTAGTGTAAAATATTTACACATCATGAAACCTCATAGACAAGCCATGAAACTGAATTTCACACCATGTAATCTAGTTACACGACATGTACTTTCCCTAATTCCATCCTTTAGTAATGAAAATTATCTATAATTCTCCAAGACTCTTATGAACACCTTCAATAACTGAAAATATCATTGTAATAGATCTGAAATGTATGGACTGTTGCATAAAATAATATATATATATATATTGATATAGGAAGACCCCTCATGTTTGAGATGTCATCTCATATAAAGGTAGGGGGATTTTCCTTTGAAAAAACACTCATTTAGGAAGTGATAGAGGAGAATAATTCTAAACTACCTCATCTAGTAGTATTATATAATAAAAAATGTTATAGTATTTTTTCTTCTAAAATCGTGTTTCTATGAAAAGAAGAAATATTATCCGAACTAATTTTTATTCCTGTTTAGTTTTATCATGAAGAACACCCCATTATTAATCCATCATATTCATATAATCATAAATATTTTTTTTAAAACCTACCTCTATATCATCTATTAGTTTATGTTGATTCGATCTAATAGTTATTGAGTAAAACTCCTTGGATGATATGTGGACCCCTTCTAATGAGTCCATACCTTTGGTGGAAAACATGTCATGTGAAAGGACCCCACCCACTCCTCTTATATTTGTAAGAGGAAATAGTATATGAATAATTCTAATTCATAAAAGAATTTCATGCAGTGTCTTCTGACTTCACTTCTCATAATATTTAAATCACTATTGAAAAAATATTTGCTTACGTTGTAGAATCCTACAAAATATAATACTACCACCACCTGTACAATTATGTCAAAAGGAATATATGAGGGGAATGAGATTTATAATGTGGTTAATGAACCTACCACCGACAGTTCATCCCATTTGTAAATCCACATCCATCATATAGGGGTTTTGTCACCACAATAGTCCCCCGAGACTCGGTGGGTGGGAAAATAGTGGTGGGGAATGAAGGTGATCCTGATTAAATGAAGCATCTAGAGGTAATAACTTACATACATTCATGAAACATTTCATACACCAATTATGTTTTTGAAATGGATGGTCAATCAAGGATTTCTATAATTGGTTGGAGGTAAAATTATTAAAAAATAATTGATCTATGGACCTTATGACATCATCACCAAAGGGTTTCATGGATAGAATACCTTATAAAGGGGTTATATATGAGACAATAATGTGAGATGATTACAAAAGGATGTATTTTTTCAGATCTAGGTGTCACATTTGTTTTTTCCAATAATAGATATGTGACATGGCCTAAGGCCTCGTCAAATAGATCCCTGAAATAGAAATAAATTGTCATTGATATCGATATCCCATGAACTTTAGTGAAGTTATCGGATTTTGGAAAAGAGTTCATTGGATGTAATACTATGAAAATAGGGACCAATAATATCCCTATACCTTACATGTTGATAAAAATTATTAAATTGGACAATGTTTTCTGTAGAGGACATTGAAAAGGCAGTCAATCAATAAGGAATTAGGGATTTTAATGATATTAAAATGGAGGGATAAATAAATCAAAATACAAAAAAGGTAGACACACCTGGGTTAATTTATATTGTCCCCAAGAACACCCATGAATGAATTACCCTTTAGCTTCAATAATCAATACAAAAAAATTGGTTTCTACTAAAAATAAACCATCAGAGTAAGTTGGGGATGAGTCTAGAACAAGGTATTCCATATTAGTGGGTATGAGGCAATGAGTTTACCTAATGTAATTTGTTTTATTATATTCATCTCCAAATTAGTTTTTTTCTTGAGGTTAACCTGGTGGCCTAAAACACTTACGTGAATCTAACCAATTTATTTTGGAAGACATATGGAGTCTGATATCTAAGACACCCCATGAATACCTATCATTAATTTTTTTGATTGAAATATATTTTAACTATGATAGGATATAATGGGTTTCATTGTTGTGACATTCCTTTTTTACATGAAGTAGGTCATTCAATGATGTGACCATGACCAAACAACTTAATAACATGTTATCAAGTTAGTAATGATAAAAAAATCCGATTTTCTCTAAGATGCACTATCTCAGTCAGAATAAAATCATGCCAAAGAACTAGAGGAATTACCATTACATGTTAGTGATGAATATATCAAGGTGATCCTTCTCCCATAAGAGTTGGATAATGATGAGGTAGATATATTATAACTACACTAGTATCCAGAGGGAATTCATACACAGTGGAAGGATGTGATTTCTACTTAACTGAAAAATATGAGGAAGATGAATCTATATAGTTGAATCATAGTCAGTAAATTATTAATAAGGCTCGAGTATTAATGCACTTGATCAATCAATATAGTGATTCAATTTTTCGGTATATCAATAAAATGATAAATGATTTTCTAATCTATGGATTCCTAAATAACTATTCATCCATGAATAATTATTTCCTTTATTATTAGTCTTTTCATCTCCTATATTATTTTTATGAATAGTTATTTTTTCCAATAATTATATTTAATTGATTTCTTTAGGGGTGTGGACCTATGATGAGTATATATAAAATTACCATCCCATTAATAGTATAGGTGATACACTAAGATAAAAAATTTAAATCACTATGTTAACAATCATGATAGGAAACATGAGACATGGTCTCCATTATTGAAAATGGTGTGGGAACCCTGATGTTTTTATGTGGATAAATCTAGGATAATAGAAACAATGAATGCTCATGAGTTTGACTAGGCCATGGGGTCTTATGATAATATCTTGATTTTACAAGGAATAATGGTGGAACTAATATGAAGTATTTATTTTCATCTATTCATAAACCTAACTTTTTTTAATGATTCATATAGGGAATGATTACCAAGAAAGATGTAGATCTTATATAAGTCCCCCTTTATAGGGTCTTGACATAACATGTTTTCTTCATTTTTTATGATTAATTTTTTCGGAATAATGAATGGTTCTTGGTTTGGGAAAATAGGTTCATCATTTTTCCATGGTATTATTAATGGGATTTCATGATACAAAATTCTAAATATATTTACTCAGGATAATTAAGGTCATGTAAATTAGAAAAATATAATAGTTTTTTAATGTTGAACAAATTTGATGAATTTTGATCATATTTTAGGTCATTAAACATTAACCTAAGGTTACAATAGTTTTAGGTTTAATAGAATTGAAAAATACATGGGGAAATTCCACAAGAATGAGAATGAAAAAAGATACATAAATATTGTGAATAATGGTGATGTTGACTATAGAAAATTATTGGGTATTCATCTTACGATCATGATCCATGTACCACCATGTCATATAGTTTAAGGTTACATGATAAATAAAGTAAATGTGAAACATTACATCTCTTCCATTGGAATTATTATGATACACAAGGGTGTTACATCAAGGGTTATAAATATAATAAAATAGATGGATTATGGAATATGATAATCAAAACTAAATAAGAATAAATCTTGATTAATTTAGTGGGGAACATATATAAAGGATTATTATCAATTTTTTTTGAAAGATATCTTATGTTGTAACGGTTCCAAGGAATTAAAAAATAAGTGGATTTTCTCTAAGGGATGATAACACCTCTAGGTTTTTGGATATATCAGGGGTCGACACACATATCCAAATAGGGGTGTGGTATGCATTGTTAAAAAACAAACGTCCATCTGAGTGGGGTAGTATCATTATTTATATCCAAGGAAAGTTTATAAGGGTTTAAATACTATCTTTATGAAGACCATTTTTTAGAAAGGATTATATAAGAAAATTAAAATTCAATGGTAATTTTATGAGTCTCTATTGGAAATATATTCTTGGTTGGTAGTTGTTTCTTAGGAAAAAATTCTTGAAGGAATGACTATAGTTTTAGGTCATGGGTTTTGGAACAATATGATGAGGATAATTACCAAAATGGGGATTCTATGATAATAATTATACAAAATTGTTTCAATATGGGAAAATACATTATAATTCAAATCATGAGGATCTAGGATATTTAAATGTGAAATTGGAATAGTAACCAAGGAATGATCACATGCTATTTTTGAATGGAAAACTTCATTTTGATGGTGTCAATTCTTATAGTTATAAGGAAATTTTCTCCTTTTGACCAAGATTCTGAAGCACAATGGGACATTTAATTGGAACATAATGAAATCTAATCTATGGTTTATTATGAAAATTTTAAATTAGTGGTGTCTTTAGGAGTAAGATATACTTGTTATTGATATCTATGAATGTGTTTTGAATATCGTTTTTTTAATCCATGATGAGTGGCCTATGAGATGAAGATGTTTCAATAACACGATGGAATAATTTATAATTGATAATAAAATTAATGTTTGATACTAATATTATAGAATTTTGGGGATTAAAGTTAATGTGGATCTCAAAAGGATTTCCTCATATAGAGTTGGCTCCTACAAACAGAAAGTGGTATTATTGGATGATCCTAGCATAAGGGATCCATGTGTTAATTTTTATGAAATTTAAACAAGAATGAAGATATTCATAATTATTATCTAGAAGACCAACTTATTAATCTTGATTATATGAGAGGTGCCCAAATTTTATTAGACATTATAGCTTTCCTTGTAATAGGGGATCTAGGTTTTGATACATATCTTATACTAAAAATAATGACGCCACATATAATTTTATAAAATAAACTTATTAGTACTACTTTTCCTCATATATAGAGAGATGGTATATATTATATTTTTATATTAATGAGTTTAGGATGGGGGATTCATGTGTAAGTACAAATATCATCGAATTGTGAATCAAGAAACATATATTTCTAAGATAGATCCTTGAACTGATCTATCTAATATTTAAATAGTAGTATCACATTAAATGGAGGACACTATATCCAATGTAGGTTCATGTAGTATGAACCAGCTATTCCCATAGATCGGTCTTGGAATTTATTCGTATTGTGAATTTAATTATTTTCCCAAAACAACTAAACTCTTACAAATTCTCCATGATAAAAAAGTTTGAATAGAAGAATATAATTTCCCCATCATTAAATTCATTAACATGAAATAAATATTACGAAATACTAAAAATACTATAAAAAAGGATTCCCAATTACCGTATTAGTATAGTGACTTTGGAAAAATTAAAACATAAACACGGGTACATAAGTGAGATACATAATCTACCACTAGGTTCTTCTTGGATAACACCCTTATTATACACATAAAATCTATTATGTATCTTAATTAAATGGGATAAAGAAATTTAAACACGGGTTCCCTCAAATGGACAGTATGGGAAAATAGGGGAGGCATGTATGCATAATCATCATCATAGGATTATGAGAAAGTGGTCAAAACATTTGAAGATCATATAATGAAAATACAAGATCAAAAAATGGAGTCCTGAAATAAAGCATAACAATTCATAATACATGAATAATAAGAAAATAAATAAAATAATTAATGTAATCATAACATTGGAATATAAACTGGAATTGTGGAAAACACATAAGTATATAATAATATTTCCACAGTAGCCAAGGAATTACTACTAAAACCATATTAGTAGTACGAGTTCACTCACAATACCATCTTGGTAGTATTGGATCACTTACATGGCCATATTAGTAGCATGGGTTCAATCCTCAAACCATCTTGGTATTCATGGTTCACTCCCATGGCCATCTTTGTAGTCTAGGTTCACTTTTAATTCTGTCTTAGTTTATCTCATGAGATATAAATATTTACCCAATGCATTGGAGGGAGATATAGGTCCCAAAAATCTCTTAACGAAATAATAATTACATGTTACACAAAATAGTAATAAATGAAATCATACCCCGTGAAATTAAATTGGTACCATACACATGTAATCATATCATTAACTATAGAAAAATATATAGTTTTCCAAATAATTTCATCAAAAAATAACCCATGAATGAAAAATGGATTTCATAAACATATAACTCATGAAAGAGGAACATGATTCAAAAATACAAATTCATCATTAATAAACCATTAAATTAAATAATACTAATGAAAACATTATATCATTTCCACAAATTTCATGAGTATCATCAATGTATGTTATCTTCGATGGGAATTAATTTTGAAAGATGTTTTAAAAAACTCTTGGGGAAAATAACCTTCTTATTTGAAAATTTATTTTTAAAAACTAAAACCTTTTGAAATATATTTTCATCTAAAGTAAACATGAAAAATTATATCAAAACATTGAAAAACATTTTAAAACCATTTTCAATGAAAAATATAATGAAACTTGAAAACCATTTCAAAACCATTTTCAATGAAAACATACAAAATACTCTTACAAACCTTTTGAAACATAAACCCCATTTGTGAAAGAACCTAGAATAGAAATTTAAATACCCATAAATTTAATAATAATAATCATCATAGAATAAATTCATGTTATGAATATACCACACACAAAAGAATAGAGTGGTGAACATGGAATGTATCTCAAATATATAAAAATGGATATGAAATTCCCTTACCTTATTTCTTGAATCTCTTAATACTCATAAAAACCTCATCTATAATGATATAAATTTTTTATAAATATATAAAAGAACAATATTATTAGTTATAATACCAAATATGGTTTTATTATTTCATTATATTACCTGCTTGTTAACAATTCTATGTTGTGGGTTCACTTCGGGTAAAATCCGGTTTATTTTTTTTACCGTGTCTTAATTTGTTATCTCTTTAGTCCTTATAATTAAATCCTGATTTTTAGAATGTAAACCATGATTTAAATATAATTTATATTTAATATACGAGTATTATAATAATATATATAATATTGATGTATGAAATAGAATACACCGTTCATGGTGACAGTAGGTCATACATAAGCATGAACGCTCTTTCCATTTAATTGTCTTGTTGAAAGAAAGAAAGTAAATGAAATATATATATATATACATATCATTATTAAAGTAGTCTTATTATATCATATATATGATACATATTCACTAAACCCTTCCTTAAAACATTCTATGATGTGTATGAATGAATCACATCTCTTTGAGGGGTGGTAGTCAACACATCCTCAAACAAAATTAAAATATTAATAAAAATAGAAAATATTAAGATATATGTTGTAAAATAACTACAGAAGCATGAAAAAATAACAAATACAATACATAATTGCTATAAATAGAGTCTTCATCATAATATCCACCATTATAGATGGTAAAGGAAAAACGAAAAATCATCATTTAGTGAGGAGGTAGTTCGTCGTACACTTAAAGAGTTTGTTTGTTACACATTAGATGGAAGTGTGTGTAAGTGTAGGTCTAAAAATTATCAAAAAAACTATAATATTAAGGATAATATTTCTGGTTAAAAAAGAATGAAATATTAATATTTTAGGGAAAGGATAAAAAAATAATGGGGTTTGGGGATGATGTTACCTCTTTGTCAGGTAACTCCTTTTGGTTTGCATCAAAGGGATTCCTTGGATGTATTTCTTCCCAACATAGGCATATAGTAGTAGAATATTTTTATGAAGGATATTTTAGAAGATATAGGCCTAAAATAAGTTGTTTTATATTTGTAAAGAAGTGGGTGAGAGGAGGACCTTTTATATTGGAGGAGGTGTGGAACTATTGTAATGTTTTTTCAATGAAATTACATACACATTTTCCACATTTCAGGTGGATACAATAAATGAAAATATTCAATAAAAGGGTTGATACTATCGAAATTTGGCTATAAAATTACTATTGTAAATCTTTATATGTAGTTTTGGGTCATAAATGTAAGGTTTAGTTCTTAGTTAAGCTTAATTTTACCTTAATTGGTATAATCAATTTTAATTATATTAAATGATAATTTTGTTGAAAAACTAAGTGTAACTTATTAGAAATTATAAAATATGATGATTACATATAGGGAGTCCATTTTTTTAAATTCTAATAACAGAATTGGCCGGAATTAATTTAAATTTAATCCCACAGTTGGGTCGACAATGCAGGTTTTTAATATAAAAAACGATCAAAATGTTTCTCTCATTTTATATTATATTTTAAGTTGAAACTCATTAAAATTACCCAAATTGGGTTGATTGATTAAAATATGATCTAATTTATATTATAAAACAAAATAAAATATAATTTAAACTTGTAAATTAATTAAATCAAAAAGAAGATTTGAATTAATATCAATTATTTTTTTTGTTCATACAAAACTGAAGTTTCTCTGAAAAATACCATAAATTTAACCTCATCTAATTAAAAATTATTAATTAAAAAATGAAGTTTCTTTTAGAAAACTATATTTCTATATTTGGAAGAAATTAATATTAATAATTTTCACTGTAGGACAAGGAAAGTACTTCATTTAAGAAAATAATATTTTTAAACATATATGTAATATATCAAAAATTATATATTTCATTATATATATATATATATATTATATATAACCATTATATAAAATATTTTAAATGAATTTATGAATATTAATAATACTATTTTTAACGTTTGGGTTAAAATTAGATCATTTAAATAATTTTAAAAATAAAATGATGTTTCATAAAAACTCAGTGATGCATATAACATACCCTATGTTGGTGTTGTGTGTTACATATGAATTGTACGACTTCCATATGTCAAGTTAATGATGTTTGAAAAGAATGTTGTACTTATTGAATTGTAATACATAAATGAAAGTTTAATTTATTCAAGATAAAAAATTCCCATAAAAACTAGGGTTGTTAAATTCAACCCCCTTAAAATGATTTTCACCCTTGTAATTCATAAATAGGGTAAAATAAAATGAGGATAAATATGCTTCATCTTATTATAAATTTCCCACGTATCATCCTCTAAAATGTTATTTATCCTCTACTATTTAACCAGTAGATCAATATTGTGTTGTAGAACATTATCTTTATGATCCATAATTTCAACTCATTTCTCCATGAAAGAAGGTTCATTCTCCAGAGGTAAGCCCTATGAGGTAAGTATATTGTAAGGGTTAGGTATGTATTTCCTCAGGATAGATACATGGAACACATCATGGACTTGAGGAATATTTATAAGAACTTCCAAGTTATAGGTTACCATCCTAATATGATCAATAATCTAGAAGGGACTGAAATAATGAGGCTATAGTTTCCCTTTCATCCAGAATCTCATAACATTATTCTTGGGTGAGATTCATTGAAACACATTTTCACAATATTCAAATTATAGATCATGCCAATGGTTGTAATAATATTTTTTCCCGACATTGATCTTCCTTGATATACAATCGAATGGTCATAAACTTCTCGACCATTTCTTCAGAGATCCTAGGTCCCAGTGACTTTCTTTCTCCAACATAATCCCAAAATGTTGGATCACTACATTTCATCCCATATAGGGCTTCATAAGGTTCCGTTTGAATTCTTTAGTGAAATATATTTTTGTTGGAATACTCAACTAGATGAAGTTGATGATCGCATCCACATTTTGGATCCAGAAAAAAAGATCTCCATATATCATCTATGGTTTGACTTACTATTTTAGACTAAAAATTTATCTAAGGATGATAAGTAGTGCTGAAAATAAATTATATATCACGATCTTGCTAATGAATTCACCAAAACTTTGGGGTGAACCTCTGATCCCAATCAAATATAATAGAATTAGGTAAACCATGAAACCTTAACACTTCTTTAATATATATTATGGAAAGACGGCCTAGAGATAATTTTTTTATAAGAGCAATGAATTTTGATGAAATGGTAAGGTGATCAAACTCCACCAATATAGTGTTAAATACTTTAGTGGAATTGAGTAGTTAAATGAAAAAATACATAGTGATGTTCTCCCACTTCCATTTTGGTATGGGTAATGGATGAAACATCCCCTTATAATTTTTTATTTTAGCCTTAACTTATTGGAATACCATGAACCAAGATACAAACACTATTATATATTTCTTCATTTCAACCCATATGATGAATTATTTCAGGTCCCTATACATCTTCGTACTTCCCTGATTAATAGAGAATAAATAACAATGAACATCCTCTAATATATCCCACTCCAAATATGTTACGGAAGGAACACATACAGAATTCCTGAACTGTATCTTTCTATCCTGATCTAGGTAAAACTAATTAACATTTCTAACATTATTTTTCATCTATACATCTTATTTTTGTGCCCTGTCAATAGTTTAATGATGCATGATGGTGAATACAACCAAGGAGAACACTCTCCATTTTCCACTAGAGGTTTCAATTTTTTTTCCATTATTTTATTTCCCCCTCGCATGTCGTCTGATCACATTTTCTTGCTCGTCGACCCTAGTCACGCCTCAGCTCCCCTAGTATGAATGGTTTAATTGAGTCCTCCATGCCTACTTTCTAGTCTTCTGTGAAGATGTTTATTGGATATTTACCTACCTTCCACACTTCACGACTCAATCCTTCATCCCCCTGTTTCTCAGCCTAGCTCCTTCAAAGACGCCCCTTACCAGCAGCTTGTTCCCCCTCATTCATGCTTCCCAAATATTAACATGCTACCCCTTAATGTCTTGAGGAATGACGCATGACCCTCCCTGGAATTACTAGAATAAGCCTTCTCATAGGTGGAGGTGTTCCTGAAATTGATGTTGGTAGCTTGGTTCGGGGATGAGAAACCTCCCCTAAAGGTCCTCTAGAGTTTCATCCCCTCCTTGGGTCTTTGCCCGCAGATGTAAATCTCAGTGGTGCACTAGAATTCTCTCTTCCTCATCCTAGCCTCATAGGATGATTTCATTGAGGTGAGGTGTAGGGCCCTCTATTATTTCAGCCAATGGAGGTTCAAACTCTCGAGTTAGTCAATGGATTAACACAAGGGAAAGGAGATACCCCTAGCTACGGTGTGGATTGACCTCCCAGGTCCTCCTCTTCCTTTCCAAAATAGTGGATTCCTGAAGGCAGTGGGCGATGCCCTTGGAGAATTTCTCTGCTTAGATGAAAGGACTAGATGCTGTGTGGATGCTTCAGTGACTTGTATCTATGTGGAGCTTGATCTCTCACTACCTTTTATAGAGAATATTTCTCTTCAGATGCAATACTCCTTCAGTTGATGTTAGGATATTTTCTATCCTGTATTCCACAGATTACTGTCTGACATACTTCATCAAGGCCACTCCTTTCAGGTATGCAGAGGGCGTATGATGGGATTTTGATGCCGTCCTTTCAAGAGAGTGGGTCCCAAAGTTAGCTCAGGGTCCCCACCTAGAGTTACCTCTCCTAAAGACACTAATTTAATTAAAGTGATCCCCATTTTCTTCTCTGCGCAAGAAAATGAAGGGCAGTGTTCAATGCCCGAGGAAAAAGAAATCCATGATGCCGTGTGGAGCCTGAAATAAGACAATGCCCTGGGTCCTAATGGTTTCCTGAGATCATTTTATAGGGCCTCATGGGACATGGTGAAAGTGGAAATTGTATCATCAGTACAAGACTTCTTCCACGGGGTTTATGGCACCCCAACTTTTTACTACATAACTTTTCTTTACATTTTACAATTAGAGGGTCTTTAAAGTCTAGTGTCATGTAAATAAAGAACATAAAACATATAAACAACATAAACCATTATTCTAATACACTTATAAGGATTCATCATATGTTCATCATAACTAAAATTTCTTCATCTCATAACCTGGTGACATACATCAAAGGAAAGGGTGAGAAAAAGGCCCAGTAAGGAAATCAATAGAATCAGTTTAATTGTGATATCAATAAGAACTTGATGAAAACCCCAAGACATGAGAAATGGAAAAGATGAATATCATAATAAAAATAATTTGAATCAAAACTATAATGTGAGGGTACAACATTTCATTTAGAAATTCATGAACATATCACTAAGGTTCATTCCTAAGGTTTTATAAAAACATTACCAAGATTATTCACCATGGAATCATGAAACTTGTCATCTCTAGAGATTAGTTCGTTATCCAATGCATTGGAGCTCTATCAGGGAACACCATTAATATGTATTTATTTTTATGTGATCCATATATATCAAAATTTAACCTTTCATAAATAACCCAAATAGAATCATAGAAATGGGTTTCATGTCAAAAGCGTGACGTTTAAAAAGTACTTAAAAAATAAGATCATTATGTAATTTATAAACCATAGAAAGAGAGTGAGGGTTATATGTATGTAAATTATAGAATTAAGTAGATAAATTTTATGTAATGATGAATACCATAGGAAATAAAAATATATTTGGGTATCCATATAAATAATACAATAAAATTTATTGGGAAAAAGAGAGCGATTTTGAGATGAAAATTCTACAGCATAATGGCTATATAACATAATTTTAGAAAACATTAAAATGAGAGGGGACAAGGTTAAAACACTCATAAATAATTTATAATATATTATGGGTTCATAATAAGATAATGGTGTGGATATTTGAATGACATACCACATGAAAAGGAAACCTGAAGGAAAACAGAAGATGTTATTTCTTTTACGAAACATTCGGCAGACTAACGGCGTCGCTGAAAAATTAAAAAAATAAATTGATGACAGAGGAAAGTGTATCTGATAATTTGGAAATGATATGGAAATTAATAAGAATATATAATAAAATACCCCCACATAAGAATATGGAAAATATAAAACATAACATAAAAGAAATCATGACTAATAAAAGAGGGTGAAAGGTTCTCTTACCTTAAAGAGTATCATCGAAAGCTCAAATTTTGAGACCTTGGGGGACTTGAAGGAACCTTGGGAGGACTCCTTGGGAGGTAGAAAGACCAGAGCTTTATTGAGGAGGATTTTGGAATTAAATGAATGGGGGAATGGCTTGGTATTTTAGGAAAAGTGCGGGAATATTTAATTAATTTCCAAGGGACACCTCATCAGTGGTATTTGCAAAACCATGGGCTTACCCATGGTATTTGCCCATGGTATTTCCCACATGGGAAAAATCATAAAAGATATTACTATTCAAAAGTCGACAATATTTATTACATCATGATTACATCATCAATGATGTCATTAAACACACAAAACTCGAAACTGTATTTTTACTATTTGCTGAAAATTCATCTGTTTTAGAAAAATCCCAAAAACTCACCCTAACATAATATAGATTCTCTGAATTCAAAAATGAGCTCAATTTTTTAAAAATATTTTTCAAAATATTTTTAATTTAATGTTTCAATAATATCATTATTTATAAAAAAACACAACTCTAAAGCTATTACTTATTTTATAACACCCTGAAAAAGTAATCACGATCCCATAAAATTATCGTATAACCATAAGACAATAAATTAAGAATTTATGATTACATTTTAGAAAAATACATTTATATTCTAAATTATTAAATTAATTATAAAACTGTAATTATAATATTTATGACATAAAAATATACCAATACTTATATTATGACCATTTTGTCACTTTTAAGATTTCTAAATTATATTTATACATTTAGGGGTGAAGTTTCCATTTTTTAGCCTATTTACTATTTCTTACTATTCATAAGGGTATATCACTATTCATTCATTACTATTCAATAAAAATTAATTTGATCTTATTAGACTCTAAATTTCTTATTGGTCACAATTTTAGAAGAAAATTTTATGAAAATAACTTCACATTATTAATTATTTAATGTTTACAAAAATATTTTAAAATACCCCTTTTCCCAAAATTTATCAATAATATGGAACTTCACCCTATAATTATTTGGACATTTTAAATTCTCAAATTTAAAATAATAAGAAATAAAAATTTTATTTATACAAAAGGATTACACAACGTAACTAAGGCCTCGTTACATAGCCCCTTATAACACATGCATAGGACCTAAGTGTAAGGTGTGAAATGGTGATAGAATCTTGGGGAGGCTTAGACAACATTGCATGAGTGGTGATTTATATCAGCTTGAACTTATTCCTTAGGTGATTCCATTCAAGAATCATATGATAAAGCTCAGCTTGGGCTGGGTCCCGAGAAATGCACAGAGATGCTACCTATTTCTCAAGCTCTGATAGATGGGCTTTGTATGGCCTAAGTCTATTAGATGAGGCCATCGACTCTTCTTTCTGTATTAATTAACCAAGATCAGTTGTATTTAAAAAAATAATTATAATGTTAAGAGTTTAGTTTCCAATGGTCATATTTACCAAAATTCATATAACAGTTGAAACCCAATCGTTCCGATTAATTATACCCACTTCATTAAATTAAGGACATGGTTTTTGGATTATAAAATGAAATAACACACAAATTTAGGAGACAAATATTATTAAAAAGTTTGGATCATTACATTCACACCCCCCTTAAGAAATTTCATCCCCGAAATTTGAACTTGTACCCGCAGAATAGAAAAGTTGTGGGTACTTCTACATCATAGACTCCTCTGGTTCCCATGTGGCTTCTTCACATTTGTGGTTCCTCCACAACACCTTAACAAGTTGGGTAGTCTTGTTGCATAGAACCTTGTCTCTACGATCCATGATCTCCACCGACTGTTACTCATAATAGATTTCATTTTCTAGTTGTACCACCTCTAGATTTAGTACATGTGAAGGGCCAGGTCTATACTACCTCAAGAGGGATACGTGGAAGACATCACGAACTTGTGCTAGATTTGGAGGATGTGCAAGCTGATAGGCCACTGCTCCCACGCAATCAAAGATTTCATAGGGGCCAATGTACCTAGGACTGATCATCCCTTTCTTCCCAAACCTCATGACTCTCTTCCAAGGTGAAATTCAAAGAAATTCTTTGTCACCAACATCAAACTCCAAGTCCCATGGACGGTTTTCTTCATAGCTCTTTTTCCGACTATGAGAAGCCTTAATGTGTTGTGGGATGGGATGGACATTTTCTGACATTTCTTGCACAAGATCAGGCCCAATAATATTTCTATCACCAACATCATGCAACCAAGTTGGAGTTCTACACTGCTTATAATATAGAGCTTCACAAGGTTCCATTTGAATGATCGAGTGGAAGCTGTTGTTCTAAGAGAACTCTACTAAAGGGAGTTGTTGATCCCATCAACCTTTAAATTACATTGAGCATGTTCTCAGCATATCCTCAAGTGTTTGAATAGTCTTTTCAGATTATCCATATATTTGGGGGTGATAGGCTATACTAAAAATCAATTCAGTGATTAGATCATGTTGAAGACTTCCCCATAATTTTGATGTGAACCTTGGATCAAGATCAGATATGATAGTAACTGGAACTCCATGTAGCCTTACCACTTCCTTCATGTAAATCCAGGAAATTTGATCAAGATAAAAATCTTCCTAAATATAGATAAAATGGTATATCATTGTGAGATGGTCCACAATAACCCATATCGCATTGTTTCCCTTGGAAGTTCTCAGAAGACCAGTGATGAAGTCCATAGTGATATTGTACCACTTCCATGCTGGTTTGGGAAGTGGTTGCAATACCCCTTTAGAAAGTTCTCACTCTACCTTTACATGCTGACATACCAGGAACCTTGATGTGTTGTCAGTAATCTCCCTTTTCATATTATCCCTCCAATAATGATCACGATGGTCCCTATACATTTTTGTGCTTCCTGGATGTATTGATAAAGTATAGCTATGAGCTTCAACCATAATATTTTTTTTATTTCCAGAATATATGGAACACATATTCTTGTATGAAATTTCAGTACACCTTCTTGTTCAATATTGAACTCAAGAAACTTCCCATCCTTCATAGCCTCAAACTTATTCTATAACAATGGATCTTATTTATTAGCGTTATTGATCTTATTTAGTAATGAAGGTTGAGAAATCTTCTCGGTTAAGTTTGATGAGGTCCATTCCCTTATAATTCCCATTTCTATCTTTACAAGGTCATTGATCAAAGGATCTCATTGTATCCTCACCATGGAATGAACAACTGGGTCTTTCCTACTTAATGAATCTGCAACTTTGTTTGCCCTTTTGGGATGATAATGAACTGAACAATCAGAGTCTTTGAGAAGTTCCAACCATTTCCTCTACATTATGTTCAATTCCATTTTGTGTAAAAATATACTTCAAACATTGATGGTCTGTGTATATATCACATTTCTCCCCATAAAGATAGTTCCTCCATATAATCAGAGCAAAAAAGACTGCAACCAGCTCCATATCATGCGTAGGAGAATTCTGCTCATGATTCTTCAATTATAGTGATGCGTAAGAAATGACTTTTTCATTTTTCATGAGGACACACCCAAGCCCTTTAAAATATGAATCACTAAAAATAACTAATCCTTCTCTACTTGAGGGATGAGTTCTCACTAGTGCGGTAACTAATCTTTTATTCATCTCCTGAAAACATTCCTCACAATCCATTGTCTAGATGAACTTAACCCATTTTTGAGTTAACATGGTTAATGAATTAGAAGGTCGTGAATTTTTTTTCACAAACCTCCTATAATATCTTGTTAATCCAAGGAAACTATGAATCTTAGTTATTGTTATAGCTTGAGGCCACTCCCCTATAAAATTTGTCTTTGCAGGGTCAACTGTGATTCCTTCATTGGTAACAATGGGCCCTAATAAAGAAACATGTTGTAACAAAAATTCACATTTTCTAAACATTCCAAAAATCCACTCCTTTCATAGAGTTTTCAAAATACCCCTTAGATGATCCTCATTCTCCTCGCGACTTTTGGAATATATCAAAATATCATCAATAAAAACTACCACAAAGTTATCAAGGTAGTCCTTAGATACCTTATTCATCAAATCCATAAAAATAGGGGGTGAATTAGGTAGTTCTAAGGGCATAACAACAAACTCATAATGCACATATCTTGATCAAAAGGCATTTTTTGGAATATCTTCTTTCTTCACCATCAATTGATGACAACTAGATCAAAGATCAATCTTAGGGAAGAATTGATCCCCCCAAAGTTAGTCAAATAAGTAATCAATTTTTAGAAGAGGGTATTTGTTGATCACTATGATCCTGTTAATTTATCTATAATCAATGCATAGCTGCATTGATCTATCCTTCTTCTTCACAAAGAGAATAAGTTATCCTCAATGAGACACACTCAGTCACATAAGCCTCTTCTCCAAAAGATCTTGGAGTTGGTTCTTTAAATCTTCTAGCTCCACATTTGACATCTTATAAGGGGTCTTAGATATCTTATTAGACCCTTGTACGAGTTCAAGCGATAACTCTACCTCTCTTTTTGGGGGAGGTCCGGGTAACTCCTTAGAAAATCCATCAACATATTCTAGGATGATGGGGACATTTTCTATCCCCAAACTCTCATTTATTTCTTCTTCTTCACTTATCAACTCTATAAAGAAGGATATAAGAGTTTCTTCTAGATGAATATTTGGTTGAGATATCTCTCCTTGGATTATTACTATTGGTTTTCCATTCGAGATTACTAATATTTCCTTGCTTCTGCATTTGATCATAGCATTATACATTGAGAGCCAGTACATCCCTAGTATAATGTCAAATTCAAACATGGGAATGAATACAAGATTTATGATAATATTGTTCTCACCAAAGTAAATAATATAGTTTCTAAAAACTAAAGATTCATGGATAATCCCACTGGGAGTCTTGACTGATAACTCTACTTTTAACAAATCGAAGGTTTATTCTAAATTATTTTCAAACTTAGAGGAAATAAAGGAATGCATAAAACTAGAATCAAACAATGTACATGATAGTTTGGAGAGAACAACTAGAGTACCTGCCACCACATAATTTGGTGCTTCAACTTTGGCCATAGTGATTGAAAAAGTATGACCTTGTTAACTTGGCCGTTGCTAAGGTTGATAGTGATTCCACTCCACTACCCTCGATTTGGACAATGATTGGAAAAGTGCCCAATTTATTTACACTTATAACATTAGACATTAGGTAGGGTCCTCATCATCGTACATTTATTTATAGTGTTGGGAATTTTTGTCTTAACTTCACTAAGAAAATTTCGCATAATGTGGCCATCTCTACCACACTAGTAACACTTCCTGCTTAAGAGAAGGTTGTTCCCTGAATACTTCTTCCCACATTTATTACACATGGGACGTTGTACTTTCTTTCCTCTTCTTCCCTGATCAAATATCAACCATAATCTTGGCTCCATTGATCTTTTGATGTCATTGGATTTATGAGACCATTGCGTCTCACCAAACTCTAGTTCGACTTTCAACGCACTTCGCACAATCTACCCAAAGCTATCATAATCTCAGTTTGCTAGATTCTTCCACAGATGAGGTCACAGTCCACCAAAGAATCTCTCAACTATTCCATTTGGATCCATGACAAAGCTAGAGGTGAAACATGAATGCCTTACAAATTTCATCTCGTAGCTTCCCATAGATTCATTCCTCTTCAACTTTACCTCCAGAAACTCCTTCTCCATTATTGTTCTCATCGATCAAGGGAAATACTTTCTGAAGAAGATCCATAAAAACTCTTCTCACTCTATATCTTTAACCCCTACTCTGGGCGTTGTGTTTTTAATTAGTTCCCACCACTGATCAGCTTCTCCCTCTGAGCGATAGATTGCTAGGTTGACCTTCTCTTGCTCTGAACTACGGAGCATAGTAAAGATATTCTCTATAGATCTTATCTGTTTTTCAGAAATCAATGGGTTGGTAGATCCACTGAAGGTTGGTGGTAATTGATGCATAGAGGATTAAAAACAAATTTTTACCCTTCACAGTGATACCAACCTCTCAGCTCGATTCATGTTATTCCCCATAACTTGAGTCAGTTGGTTCATCATTCGCATGAATGTTTCCATTCTGACTTCCCTCAGAGGTCCATCAATGCATGGTCCATTGAGGCCACCATTTGCATGGTTTCTCCCATTGGCAACAATTTTATAAAACAATAAAACCTCAGTGAGAAACTTATTTGATTTTCAAATCTTTTAACCATAAAGTATTTTGTGTCTTAATAATCCATGCTTTAAACAATTCCATTTCTCTATAAATCCATAATATTGATTCATAAAAAGCTTATAATTAACCAAACATATCCATCAAGAGTGTCCTAACCAAGAGCACAAAAAGGACCATTTTTGTGTACCAGGATAACCCAGGTCAAGCCCGAAACTCCTTGTTGGAATTTTCACTCCTAGGTACATCTATACCAGAGCCGCCTCTACCTACTCGTATCCAGACAAGGATGGATATTCATGATAAAACACTTACTCAAAACTCACAAATACAAAGAATATTTCATATATTTAAAAATTTATATAATATTCTTCCAAAAGTTTTCATAGACTAATTTTCTTTAATAACTAAACTTTACTTTGATACCAACTATGGAATACCTCCTTTTTATTACATAACTTTTCATTAAATTTTTCAAACAGAGGATCTTTAAAGTCTAGTGTTTTGGAAATCAGGAACATAAAACATGAAAACAATCCAAAATATTATTCTAATAAACTTTTATGGATATATAATAAGTTCATCCTAAGTAAAATTTCTTCATCTCATAACCTGGAGATATACATCAAAGGAAAGGGTGAGGATAAGTCCCGATAAGGAAATAAATGGAATTAGTTTACTTGTGATATCAATAAGAAAGTGATGAAAACCACAAGACATGAGAAATGGAAAAAAAGGAATATCATAAAAAAATAACATGAATCACAACATGAATATGTGGCTACAACATTTCATTTATACTTTCTTGAATATATCACCAAGGGTCATTCATAAGCTGTCATAAAAATACAACCATGGTTATTCACCAAGGTATCGTGAAACTTGTCATATCTAGAGATTAATTATTTACCCAATTCATTAGAGTTCTATTAGGGTTCACCCTTAATATGTCTTTATTTTAATTTGAGCCACATAGATCATAATCAAGAATTTCATAAATAACCCAAATTGAATCAATGAAATGGACTTCATGTCAAAATCGTGATGTTTAAAAAGTACTTACAAATAAGATCATTATGTCATTTATAACTCATTGAATGGGAGTGAGGGTTATATGTATGGAAATTAAATAATTAGAGAGATAAATTTTATTTATTGGGGAATAACACTAGATATGAAAATATATTTGGGTATACACATAAATAATACAATCGAATTTTTTGAGAAAAAGAGAGAGATTTTGAGATGAAAATTCTACAGCATAATGGCTACATAACATCATTTTAGAAAACATTAAAAAGAGAGGGGACAAGGGTAAACCACTAATAAATAATTCAAAATATATAATGGGTACATAAAAAGATCATGGTATGTATATTTTAATGACATACCACATGAAAATGAAATATGAATGAAAAGTGAAGATGCTATTTCTTTTACGAAAAATTCGGCAGCTTAACGACGTCACTTAAAAATTAAACAAATATATTAATGATAGTGGAAGGGGTCTCTCATAATACAGAAAAGATATGGAAAATAATAATAATATATACGAATATACCCCCACATAATTATATGGAAACTATAAGACGTAACATAAAGTAAATCATGACTAAAAAGAGGAGGGTGAAAGGTTCCCTTACTTTGATAAGTATCTTAGAATGCTCGAAGTTTGGGACCTTGGGGGGATTTAGGGAACCTTGGGAGGACTCCTTGGGAGGTATAATGACCAGATATTCATTTAATAGGATTTTTTAATGAAACTAATGAGGGAATGGCATCACATTTTTAGGAAAAGTGAGGGAATATTTAATTAATTTCCAAGGGACACCTCATCAGTGGTATTTGCAAAACCTTGAGCTTTCCCATGGTATTTACCACTTGGGACACCTCATAAAATATCATACTATTCAAAAGTAAAATAGATTTATTAAATCATGATAACATCACCAATCATGTCATTAAACACATGAAACTCAAAACTGTATTTTTATTATTCACCCAAAATTCAACTGTTTCAGAAAAATCCCAAAACTTCACCCTAACCTAATATCGATGCTATAAATTCAAAAATGAACTCCATTTTATGAAAATAATTTTCTATATAGTTTTAATTTAATTTTTAAATAAAATCATTAGTTATTAAAAAACAACTCTAAAACTATAACTTATTTTGTAACACCTTGAAAAAGTAGTCAAGGTCCTATAAAATTATCATATAACCATAAGACAATAATGTAACAATTTATGATTACATTTTATGGAAAAAAAATTTTATTCTAAATTATTAAATTAATTATAAAATTGTAATTAATATATTTATGACATACAAAAATACCAATACTTATATTATGACAAATTTTACACATTTAAGATCTGTAAATTATATTTATACATTCAGGGGTGAAGTTTCTATTCTTTTGGCCGATTTTCTATTTGTTACTAATCATTACTATTCATAAGGTTATATTACGATTCATACTTTAATATTCACCAAAAATTATGTTGATCTTATTAGACTCTAAATTTCTTATTGGTCACAATTATAGAAGACCATTTTCTAAAAATCACTTCACATTATTAATTATTTAAAGTTTACAAAAGTATTTTGAAATACCCCTTTTTCCAAAATTCATCAAGAATATGGGAATTCATCCTACATTTTTTAGGACATTTGAAATTATCAAATTTGACATAATAATAAATAACAATTTTATTTATACAAAAGGATTACACAATGTAACTAAAGAATCGTTACATATCCCCTTATAACACCTGCATAGGACCTAAGTGTAAGGTGTGCTATGGTGATAGAATCTTGGGGCGGCTCAAACAACATTTACCGAGTGGTGATTTATATCAGCTTGAACTTTTACCTTAGGTGATTCCATTCGAGCTTCACATGTTAAAGCTTAACTTGGTCTTGGTCCTGAGCAATGCCCAGAGTTGCTACCTCCTTCCCAAGCTCTGACAGATGGGCTTTGTATAGCCTGAGTCTACTGTATGAGGCCATCGACTCTTCTTTATGTATTAATTAAACAATATCACTTGAATTTATAAATCATAATTATAACATTAAGAGTTTAGTTTTCAACAGTCATTTTGACCATTGATCATATAATAGTTGAAACCCAAGGGTCTCATTTAATTATACTCACTTAAATAATTAAAGGATATAGTTTTGTGGAGTATAAAATTAAATAATACACAAATTTAAGAAATAAATATTATTAAAACGTTCATGTCATTATAGGGGTAGCCTTATAAGGGCTACTTATACCACCTATCTCATGCTTCTTCCTAAAACAAGGAACCCAACCTATGTTTTTCACTACTGAACAGTGAGGCTATGCGACTTCCTGTATAAAATACTGGCCAGCGTGTTGAACTCCCGACTGTTTGAAAATATACCGTAATAGAGCTCAATAGAGCATCATGGTTTTGTTAAGGGACATTTTATCCAATTCACTATCACTCTCTCCCAAGATATCATCAGAGACATGAACTTCAAGACCTGAGGCTCCAATGCTGCCATCAAGCTGGACCTGAACAAAGTATATGACTCGGTGGAGTGGAGCTTCATCAAAAACATACTATAAAGTATGGGACTCATCTCATAGAAAGTTGTTCTTATTTTTAGTTGTTTCATATCCTCATGTATTTTGGTTACTTTCATGGGAATGTCATACTGTTTCATTAAGGCCACCCACAGTCTCAGAGAGGGAGACTCGATCTCCCCTTGCCTCTTTGTTCTCTCTGAGGAAGTCCTCAGTCACCACATGAACAAAAGTTCCAACACTAGGGAGTTAATCCATTTTAAAGGAAGCATGGGAGACAATCCCATCTCCCACCTGATGTTTGTGAATTATATCCTCATCTTCAAGAATGATGGGATTAAATCAATCAATATACTTAAGATGTTTCTTGAGGATTATTCTTACTAGAGTTACTAGGTGATCAGCAAACACAAAAGCACCTTCTATATCTCTAAAAACAAAATGCCTATCCAGATCTCTGAGGTCCATCATACCCTTGATATGAACAGAGGATCTTTCCACATGGAATATATTCGATCCACTGTGTCTTCGGGTAGGCTCCGCATAAGAGATTTTGATGTTATTACCTGCAAGATCAAAAACATCATTCTTAACTGGAATAAAAAATATATTTCTTTTGGAGACAGAATCACACTAATTAACTGTGTACTACTTGAAAACCCGGTTAATGTTAATTCATATATCAATGTCTCATAGGGGTTGATCCGTAACATTGACAAGATCATGGAATGTTTCATCTGGGACAGAATTTCAAAAGAGAAATGCCACAGAGCATCATGGTAGATGGATGGATGTCCGATCAGGGAACGTGAAATTAATGTATTCTCCCTTGAAGATACCATCCTCTAAATGCATGCGGAACTCACCTAGGAAATACTGGAACAATATACACTGTTGGAAAAAACCATATACTATGCTTATTTACACAACCCCTCATCGAAGGTCTGTCAAATATCTCCACTCTGGTCCATCATTATCCCCCTCCTAGATAGTCTCCAACAACACTATTGATGGATTTTTTGGAAGGAAGAGATCTAGTTCTAGCACAACAACTAGGATGGGGAGGTTATCAGGATCCCAGATTTCCCTACTCCCAAAATTTTAGGGAAGCTAAATGCTACTCATCATTCACTGAAGTAGTGCTGGTTGATAATAAACAAGAAATCTCCATCTCATCAACCACTCCCCGAATCCAGACCACTATATTTCCACTCCATCCTATATATGGTCCTTCTCCACCCATGACTTCCATATAAATCTAACCTCCCAAGAAAGCACGATTTCATTCAATGAACCACTTTATCCCAAGTTCCTCCCCTAGAAATATAACTTCTTATAATGGTAATTTGAAAAAGGGAAATTCCTATGGATGATATCATCAAATATTATGATATTACTTTGGATTCCCATTTTCCATGAAATAGGAATAACAAAGAAGAAAAAACTGATCACCTTTTCTTTCGGGGTTATTGGGAGTGCATTGTATGGAGCACCCTTGGCGAATTCAGGACCCTTCTTATCCCTAGCATGGCTGACATCCTATTCCTGGAGTGTTGGTTCCATGACTCGGGAGACAAGGGTCCGGAGAGGGAGGCCCATACTACTATTCTTCATGTAGGGTTTTAGAGAATCTGGAAATTAAGGAATAAGGTGATGTATGATGGGGTCTCTTCCTCTGGTGGAACAATCATTATTAGAACATAAAACTTACTATTAGACCTAGCTCATCTCTCCACAATTGGAGGAAAGATCCATCCCTCCATTTTTTCCAAGGTAATTCCCATGACTCCCAGCCAGTTAAAAGCATCTTCAGAGGCTACTAGGTTCAACGAAACCCTTTTTAGGGGACTCAAACTCAATTACAGTGGATCTTACTCCATGGGGGTACACCGTGGTGATGGTTGAGTCCATGTTAAAAAGGGTCCAGTTATCCTCAATTTCCCCTCCCATCTAGGCAGTGGATCTTCCATCCATGTAGAGGTCACAACCTTGATTCAGGGGCTCTTTCTGTTCGATCTGAATAATATCAGGTAATCAGTGGTTTAAACCAACTCCAATATCCTATATAATGCCTTCTCGGGCTTTATCCTATTCCCCTAGTCTATTTTATACATCATTAGAAAGTGAAGGCTTCTTCTTAAGAGAAATACCAAAGTGATACACACTTAGAGAGAGCGAAATCACGTCGCAGATCACCATGCTTCCCTTGATGTTATTGGTCCCGACCCCTTTTTCCTCCATAATGTGGTTTCCTTGAAACCTGAATGAGTTAATTTTACATGAGGGTATTCACTCAGTCTGCACTACTTCAGGCCTCAATGAACCCTAGTTTCTTATGTCCTTTTTGCCTCTCTCTTTTAATAAAAAACTACTTAGTGATGATGTGCCTCATCAATCTTCACTTCGATAGAGGGTTGAACATTAATTTTAGAAAGATAATATATATCTAATTCCTTTTGGATTTCTAGATCCAAGCATTGAAAGTATAGAAATATAGTATTTTTTTATCCTTATCAGGGATAAACAAGCATAATCCTTTCGACATAATGAATCATCAACCTTTTTCTCTTACCTGGGGTTGTAATGTATTAAGAAGTCATTAATCCTCATCACTTCAAAACATCTTTTATGTTGCATGTTTTACTCCTTCTATGTGAATAAATATTTCAGAATTTTATGATCGATATATATATATATCATAATTTTCTCCATAAAGATAATAACTCTATATCTCTAGTCCAAAAATTAATGATTCTAACTCCCTATCCTGAGTTGGCTAATTTTTTTCAGGAATCATAATATGTCATTATGAGTAGGCTATGAAATTTTTATCAAGCATAATAACACATCCCAATACATTCTTGGATGGATCACTATAGATTGGGAACCATTCTCCACTATATGGTAATGTAAGTACAATTTCACTAACTAACCACCTCTTGAGTTCCTTGAAATTTTATTGAAATTAATATATCTAGAGGAACTTCACACCCTCATTAGTTAACTTGGTATGGAGATTAGATAGTTGTGATAAATTCTCCACAAACTACCGATAATATCCATCTAAACCAAGAAATCCACAAATCTTAGTAATCATGGTTGGTCTAGGAAATCATTCAATTTCTTCCTTCCTTGATGGATCTACTACTATACTATCTCTTGAGATTTTGTGACCCAAAAATGAAACCTTTTACACATGGTAGATTTCTCATATAGTTTCTCCTTCAATAGGGTCTTTTGTATACTTATGAGGATATCTTAATTCTCTTCATTCATACACAAATATATTATAATATCATCTATGAAGACTACCTGAAACTAATCGAGGTAATATCTAAAATAATTATTTTTTACATCCATCAATATAGTAGGGGAATTAGTAGGACCCAAAGGAATCACTATATATTCATTGTCTATACCTTAAAAGGAATGTTGTCTTGGGAATATCCTCATTATTTACCCTCAATTAATGTTATCCATAACGAAGGTAAAACTTGGAAAATAATTGTGCTCCATGATGTTGATAAAACTAGTCATAAATATGTGTAAGAGGATACTTGTTCTTGGTTGTGATCTTTTACAACTCCTAATAATCAATGTAGAGTCAAATTGATCGATCTTAATTTTTCAAAAAAAAAAGAATAGGTGCACCCCAAGGTGACACATATGGCCAAATGAATCCCTTATCTTGGTTTTCTTAGATTTTCTTCTTCAATTATTATAACTCAATCGGGGAAATTCTACAAGGAGACATTGAAATTGGTGTGGATGTATAAGTAATATTGTGAACTCAACTTCACATTTGGTGGAAGTGTAAAAAACTATTCCAAAAAGACATCCAGACATTCCTGATCAATGGGAATATCATTGATATCAATTTTCTCCAAATTAATTTGAGATAAAAAACCCTTATGAATGGCAATTATGACCCATACATTGTATTTATTCTCTATAGGAAGATTATAATTATCGATATATGGATGAATGATCATAGGATGATTTTAAATTTCAAATGTAACATCCCTTTCTTGAAAATTTTTGTGAGAATTATGAAGAGAAATAAAATCCATTCCTATGATGAAATCAAATTCAACCAATGGAAGAATGAAAATATTTGTTGGCAGTACATTCTCACAAACATCAATAGGAGAGTAATAATACACTCAAGAAGTAATAATCACCCCATTAGTTGTTTTCAATGCTAATTCCACATATAATTGTGTTGGTGGAATATTAATACTATTAGATAATTCATTAGATATGAAAGAGTTGGTAGATCGATAATCAAAAATGACATCATCAGTTCTAGAGTTGATTGTAAGTGTACCTTTCATTATGTCACTACCACACCCCTCAGAAAAAAATAAAGATTGAATGAGATTTACCCTTGTACCCTGGATTAAGAGGTTGCTAACATCAATCACCATCACCAGCCCTTGGGTTTGTGCACTTGGTAGAATAATGACCATTCTCTTTAAAACTATAGCATTAAAACATGGTGGGTGCAATCTGTGCCACTTTTTCTCCATTACCACCATTAGTTAACTTATTCCAATCACATTGAAAATAAAATATATGATGGCCTTCCATTCCTCACTAAAAACATTTATTAGACCCCTTTATGAAAATTTAGTACATGCTTCATCACACACTTAGAGAATAATGGAAAGCTCATATTCCTTTCTTCATGGTTTTTATATTTTCCTTTAAACTCTATATTCCCATTCTTATAAAACCACGAGATTGATAAATTACTACAACATTCATTTTATCCTTTATATGAAAATCCCCAATCTCTTATAAGATAAAAATGTCTCTTATGTTCAACACCCTATTGTCTTTAAGACATTGAAGAACCTATCATCTACACATTCATTTTGGATGATAATTCCTGAAACGTACCTTTTATGTCTTGTGAAATTAGCCTCGTAGGTACCAACAAACTAATAATCTGTTTGCTTCAACTCCAGAAACTTTTTATCCAACATGGTATATAGAATTTGAGGAATATACTTATTGAAAATATTTTCTTGAACTCATCGCATTACATGGATTCAATTTTATCTTGATTCCTCATATTCTCAATTATAGTCCACCACAATTTGGATTTTCCTTCTAACTGATAAATTTGCAGAATAACATTCTCATTCTCTGAACACGAGAGAGTGAAGAATATTTTATCAGTACTAAGAATTCATTTTCCCACAACATGTTGATTAGAAAAGCCTCTGAAAAAAGGTTGATGTTGCCTCATGAAAACTCAATATAATTTTCCCTCCTTTTTTCATTTAAAAGTCACTAGGATTCATAGCTTGATAAATCTATGTGAGCATAAAAATAATATTTCTCATTATTTCTATCATAGAATTTAATTTCTCCAGAAGACAATCATTTCAGTTTCCATCGAAACCATCATTATTGTGGTTCATTCATATTCCATCCACTGACTAAAACTAAAATCATAGAGTAAGAAACTGTTATCATAATGTAGAACCACATAATCTATAAAAGTCACTTATATTATGTCTATGTTAGGAAACATTGCTTAATCTATGACACCTTAGGTTTATCAAAGGGTATTTATATCCATGTTTTTGTAAATCATTAATAATGGATAATGAAGAGTTTGTGAATTCCTAAATCATATCCCTTGGGAGTGTCTAATCAGATGTGTATCGAGGACCATATTCATGTACCAGATTACCGTAAGTTAGGCCTAGAACATCTTATCAGAGTTTTTCACCCTTTGAACATCTGTGCCAGAGCCAAATTAACTTATTGTATCTATATTTTGATTTGTTTCTAGGAAACCACTCACTTTATCGATTACTAAAACTCTAGGACATTTTCGAATACTTTTATTATTCTTAGACATATATAAAGTCATATCATTAAGGTTCTCACTAAGGTTTTCTCAACCAAGTTTCTCAAGGATAACTAATCCTTTCCTTTGATACCAACTATAATGACCTAGTATTGAAATATATTAACATTAAATCACTTTTTTGAAATACATAAAACATTAAAAAAATTGATGGCCAAAGACGATATTAGTCTACTACCTTTCGTAACATGGAAACATCTACACTGGTACAGAAGTGAGATATATCAAATCCCATTAGGTTATCCTGGACGAGATCCACAATTTGTCACATCAACCATAGTGTTTATCTTCATAACATGGGTTAAAGAATTATAAAAATTGGTGAGCTCATATGCTCAGTAATGGTAAACAAGGGATACATATAAAAATAAACATGACAACAAGAGTATGATGTTTTGATCAAAAAAATATATGATTATACTATACATATCAAAGATAATAAACATCAATCAAGGCATAAAGATTCACTATTCATATGACATGAGTTATAAGAAAATAAATAACACAAGGCATGAAATAATAACACAGGAATAGAAATATGAATTGTTTAAAACAATTAACATAGAATTTGATTTCCATAGTATCCAAGGAATCACTGCCAAGACCATCTTAGTAGTATGGGTTCACTCCGTATACCATCTTGGACATCATGGTTCACTCCCATGAACAACTTTATAGAATATGTTTACTCTCTATACTAGATTTGTAGTCATGGGTCACTCCTATGGATATATTATTAGTTAAGTTTCACTCTAAATACCATCTTAGTATATCTCATGATATATAAATCTTTACCCTTTGCATTGGAGAGAGATATAGGTCCCACCCATCTCATAATTAAATCATACATACATGTTCCAAAAATCCTAAACAAATAATATCACAAACCGTGTAATGAAATTTTTATCATAAACAAGATATCATATCACAACCTGTGGAAATATATAAATGTTTCATAATAATTTCATCAAAAACATAACATGTGAAAGAAAATTGTATTCGATAAATTTATAAGTCATGAAAGATAAAGAGTTTTCATAAAGACTATTAAATCAAGCATAAATCATTTAGATAAAGAATATCAATGGAACCTATTTGTTAGTTCTAGAAAGGCATGAGTAAAATCAATGGATATAATATTATATTTGAATTAATTTTTAATGATATTTTAAAAACATTTATTAAGGAAAATATACTTATTATTTGAAATATTATTTTTAAAAGCTAAAACGTTTTCAAAACTATTTTATTTGAACATGAAAACATATAACAGAAGCTTGAATACATTTTCAAAATTGGTTTTCTTAAAAATTGTAATGAATCTTGAAAACCATTTCAAAACTGTTATCCATGAAAACATAAAAACTACACTTGAAAAACTTTTGAAAAATAAAATAACTTAATGAAAGAACATAGAATAGATATGTAAATAACCATAAATTTAACAATAATAATAATAGAATACATTAATGTGAATAATTTATGCCAAAAAAACTAAATGATTGGTGACATGGAATTTATCTCTTAGATATAAAAAAATCCGATGAAATTCCATAACCTTTTGTCTTGAATCTATTCATTCTCATAAAAACCTATTTTAAAATAAATATAAATTTATTATAAATCTATCACATAAACATATTCTTAATTATAATAACAATTATGGTTTGATTATGTCTTTATACTAATCTCTAATTAAAAATTATATATTAGTGTTTCACTTTAGGGAATATCTACTTTTTTTTGTATGTGTCACTATTTTTTATATCATTGGTCCTTATACATATTTCATGATTTCCAGAATGTAAACCATGATTTAAATATAATTTATATTCATTATATTTTTATTATAATAATCCATAGAATATATAAGTATGAAATGGAATGAACAATTGATGGAAACGGTAGGACGTGCGTACGCATGAATGCTATTTATGTTTAATTTTCATGTTGAAAGAAATAAAATAAAATGAATATATATAATTATGAAAATTGTTTTATTATATCATATATATTCACTAAAACCATACTTAATACATTCCATATTGTGTATGAAAGAATCACATCTCTTTGAGGGGAGACATTCCACACTTCCTTAATCAAATTATCGTATTAACACAAAATAAATACTATAATGATATTTGTTGAAAATGAATTAAGAAAGATTAAAGACACAAAAAATATAATATTTAAAATATATAATCAATGTTTCCATCATAATTTCCACCATGAGAGTTGGTAATGGAAAACTTAACTATGATCATTTAGTGAGGTGGTAGTTCACCGTAAATGTAAGCAATATGTTAGGTACCCATTAGATGGAAGTCTGTATAAGTGTAGGTAGAAAAAAAATACTACTATATTTAGGATAACATATTTGTTATAAAATCATGTAATAAGAATATTTAGCAAGTTTATAAAGAAAATAGTTGAATGGAGTTTGAGGGAGGGTGTTACCTCATAATATGGTAACTCCTCTGGGATTGTACTAAAGGGAATCCTTGGAAGGATTTTTGAAAAAGAGGGGATTCAAGGAGGATGGTAGAATTGTAAAAAGGATATTTCAGCATATCTAGGGAGAACATAAGTTGGTTTATAAGTGTAAGTAAGTGGAGTAGAGGAGTTCTTTTTATATTTTATGGGTAGTTCCAATCTTATAATATTTGTAAAAAGTAATTCCATACAAGTTTTTTACATTCCAGTGGATCCAATAGTTGACCGAATTCAACAAATGAATGATAGGGTAGAACAAATTCATGAAAATGGGTCTTGGAATTGTTTCTAATACTTTTTGGTCTTATATATAATGTTTACTCCAATGTTATGCTTAATGTTTTCTTAACCAGTGTAATTAATTTTAATTAAATTCAATAATCATTTTGGTCAAAAATTAAGTTGACAATATTTGAAATTATAAATTATAAAGATTCAAAATATTCCATCCATTTTTCTAAATTCCAATCATATTTATGGAATAAATTAATTTAAATTTAATCCTGCAGGCGGGTCGATAATGAAATTTTTTTATGTAAACAAGATCAAATGTTTTCGAACATTGTATATTCAATTTCAAAGTGAAATTGATTAAAATGAACTAAATTGGATTTATTGATAAAAATATGATATTATTAATCATTTAAACCTAATAAAAATAAAATCTAAATTTATAAATAAATTATATGAAAAAGAAGTTTTGATTTATAATTCATTATTAATCATTATTTATAAAAAAGGAAGTTTCCTAGAAAAATCACATAAATTTATCATAATAAAATTTTGAAATAATATATTCAAAAATGATGTTTATTTTTTAAAATTGAATTTATAGATCTTTCGAAAATTAAATTTATTATTTTTCTTAGTAGGGAATGAAAAGTAGTTTGTTGGAAAAAATAATATTTTAAAACATATAAGGTCTTTAAAAAGAATTATATATTTCATTATCAATATGTTATAGTTATATCAACACATTATAAATAGTATTTGAAAAATATTTATTAATATTAATATTACTATGTTTAATTTCTAGTTTATAATTATCTTTTTTAGATAATTATAATTATATAATTAGGATTCTTTGAAAATCGGTGTTGCGTATAACATATGCCATGTCAGTGTTTTGTGTGTCATACGACAAGTCGGTGTTTCGTACATCGAGTCAGTTAAATGTGAATGTAATGTTTGGAGTATTTCATTGAAAGACATGAATTAAAATTTAATATATTTGAGATAGAATAATTTCCCCTAAAAACTCATGGACTTACAATGAATACCGTGATTATATTAAAATTACATTAAAGGAGTTTTACTAATAAGAACTTATGATTTGTTATATTCTGGGGGATATGTTTTCCAAATGCTTTACATCATGATAATAGGATATGGGTGAAATTTATATTAATTTCTTACAAGAATGAATGTTCTATGTATTTTAAATTAAAGAAGGCCTAATAATTATGCCTTACTGTTTAACTTCATTGGATTAAGAAATTATCAACATATTTTTATGAAATTACTTAGGGAAATTTTTATATCATTTAGATTAAAAGATGTATTTTTGGAGAAGCCTCTTATTTTTAGTGGGTGTGATACAAACCCCATCCATTTTGACCAATGATTATAATAAATTAGACTAGATACTATGTATTAGATTTCCCCCCCCCCCACATTGGTTCCTCTTTCTGAGGAATCATCCCATGTATCATTAGGTCCCTAAGAGGCAATACATATTCCTCATAGAGGAATGAAATGAGGTAGAATATCATATTGATTTTTGTATCTACACAATTTTAATGGACATACATGTTGGGAAGGGTACAAAAAATTATATCATTAATGCATTCTAAATCATCCAATCCATTCTGAGATTTATCTTAATTGGAATAATTTCAGAAAATGAAAATAGGGGCGAATGTAGCTGGACTATGATTGGTAAAATCACTTTCAATCCCATATATATGTTAATATGGGGTTTCTTATATAGATATATGGATTGTGGTGTGATAGGGAAAAAATAATGTAGAAGTTTTTTATTCCAATATTTCATATATTTTTCCACCATCGTCTAGAGTATTTTTGATAAAGTTTTTTTCAAATCCTCTATCTGTTTGTTTTATAATTCATGGAAGTGGGAAGATTTGTTATACTAAATACCAATTTTCCAATACATTATTTTAGATCAATGTAGTATATGTTTCTTAATTATATATGATTATTATATAAATGAATCCAAATATTTTAAAAATATTTTTTGTCACACAACTAATGATAGTTTTTTATCAACCACCTAGAGGGGTATAGCTTTGGTATATATGGAATAGAGTTATGTTCAATCACAAATGAACTTGAAATATCAATGTATTAGCAGGGAAAATTTCCGCAAAACATATATTCCCCTTATAGAACAAGGGAATGAATATTGTTTAGTATATGAGAAATAAAAGGGAATATAAATAATGATTCAATTAATATGATAGGCTTGACTTATCATGTTGAACTCCATGATAGCCAATTTCATTTATGGGAAAATTATTGGGGCCACTATATTTTATGTGAATGGTTGATTCAAGGACATGACAATAGAAATTTCATACTATAGTGATTATAAAATATAATTAACATTATTAAATTCCCATATAAAGTTTTTGGATATAGTTTTAGAGAATTAGGTCATAAAACATACATAAGAAACTAATATTTAATAAATTGTATAGTTCTTCTTAGTTTCCATTTTTATAAAAAAAATTTAAATAAGTGGTTTTTATTTTCATGAAAAACAATGACACCTTTGAACATTTAATACTTTCTATTACCAGTCTATATACATCATGAGAAAAATTTAAAATGGGGGATGATCAAAAAATGCTCCATAAGGGATTTAAAATTATTGAAAGTAAATATTATTCTATAAATACATATAAATTTTTTCATTATTAAAAAAATTTGTCACAAAATAAAAATATTTTTATAAAAGAAATCACACTCTATAACCAAATATTTAATTAAAAAATTGTATAATAAATACTAAAGGAATAAATAAAAATGATAATTTTTTTTTTAAAATCATGAAAAATCATTATAAATTCATAAAAAATATAATTTTAAACTTTATATATTTTAATATAATTTACATCACCTTGTGAAATCATATGATTTCCATAAAACATTTTCAATCATAGACTAATAATATAGGTAACATCTTGAATAATTTCTATATAATTCTAACTAACATAGAGAATAACCATTCAATTTAATTTTGAGGTAAAAATGTAGTTACACTATAAAATAACCATATTGGTTATAGCTGGAATAAAAACATCATTATATTACTAAAATATCTTAAGTGAAAACTAATTATTTAACGGAACCCCTTTACCCAATACATTATAGATCAATAATGGGATCACCTGCCGTTGGTTTATAATGGAACCATGATTTGTAAAAAATAGTTCCCAATAACCATTAAAAATATAATAGCTTGTATAAAAATCATGTTTTCACTCATAATAAATAATTTTTAGATTTTGATATATTCAATTTATTTAAAATCCAAATTTAAAAACTAAAAATAATTGATTTAAAGTAAAATAAGGTTTTTTCTTTAAAAAAGATTCTTATAAAGGAATCCGGGCATAAAATAATAGTTATGATGGTGGTAAAGTTCATTGTCATCATATAAGTTAAAATAGAACTTTTTATTTATTATTTTTGTAAGGAATGTTAAGACATTCAAAGGATTAATTTTGGAAAACATTTAAGGAAATTCAAAGTAAACATAAAATTTCATTTATAATTTTATTACCTTGATTAAATAATTTATAAAATATGGATATGGTATGAAATGATATTATTAACAGAATCATTAAAATAGCATTGTAACAAAAAATGGAATTACCTTATATTTCAATCATCATGTAAATTATTCCTCTTTCTTAATAACACAATTATGTTAATGGTTTATATTCTTGAGAACCATTTTAATATTTATTATTACCTTTAATTAATTTATTACCATATATAATTAAATAATAACTTATGTTCACATGGGATGTCTTGATGATATTTGGTTTATAAGTCAAAAATTACTTCAGTAGGTTGGCTATCGTTAAAGTGTTTTTAAAACCATTCATGATATAATTTTATGAAAAATAAAGTGTGTTTCAATCATGGAGATGGTATGATATACATGATCATGTGTAACAGTTCTATTTTTTAATGATCATAGTATAAAGAAGGAATCTCCAATTTCAACATCCAATAATGATCATAATATAATTAATATCATATTATTTCATTAATTGTATTTATAAATATCAACCATTTGATGTGGTCACACACAAGCCTCAGCCTGGTTTGTGAGGACTCTTAAGTGCGTCAAGGCGAACCAAGATGAAATCCAGGTGGAGGCATAATTTTTGGGGTACTGTAGCAATACAGTTTGGTACTGTAGCAGCTGAGAATCTGTCCCCGTTTGGACCTTTGGGCAATCGATTTGGTTCCCAAGTCCATTAAGGCTTTTGGGCCACCCATGCCTTCAGGACAGTAAGGACTTCAGTCCACCTCAAGGCCTTAGGGCCATCTTAAGTGAAGATACAAACTAGAAACCCTACCAAGAACAAACCCTATTAGGAGGATAAGAAAGGAGCTTTCACCACAACAGAAGTTACACAGATTGTAAGAATGATAGGGTATGATACCAACCATCGGAACATGCCTGTGCATGCACGGGATAACCTAGCCAAATAGTCATGCGAAGGTAGAGAGCTGATTTGACGATGAAGATGCTGAGGAGGAGCAGTTCGAAGTAGTTAGTCTGGGTTGTATGTAATGTTTGAAGCCTACGGGCAATGAATTTCTCTAAGGCCTACTAGCCATGTAATACTTACACCTACGGGCCTTGTAAGGGTTCTCCCACACCCCATGAATGGTGGATTATCAAAAAATAAATTAATAATGAAGGCCTTCAGGCCATTGGATGTGGTCATGAAAAACATATCACTGCTCATTAGAGGTGGTAGTCCAAACATTCACATGAAAGATGTTATAATTTTTTAATGTATTCCATGATAAAAAATATGTGTTAAATTTACATTAAAAATTGATAAATATTTAATTAAAATAATACACACATATTAAATCCATCATTATAATCCAACCATTGGATATGGTTCTAGAAATAGAATTTCACTGATTCACTAGGAGGTAGTCCATCATAAACCTTTAAAATGATTTCATTTCCCATTTGATGGAAGAGGAGAGGGATATAGTTCATGAAATTAACATAATAACAAATATCAATTTTTAGGATATTGGTGTTATTATGTTTTCATGTTTTTGTAATTTAGGTTTGAGGTGGAAGAAGAATAAGGAAGTAAAACATAATGTTACAACTACAGATATTCTTTGAAATGTATCCATTGATTGACACATCAATCCATCAAAGGTTGATATTATGACTAAACAAAGACATATAGAATGATTTTACTAATTTATTAAAGTATATGGTAATGTATTTTCCATAACAATTGGAGTTTTAAGTGTTATATAAAAAGAATGAAAGATTCCCTTTTATATGGGAGGGGTGGGATACAATATGAATTTCTTAAAATATTATATGAAAATAAATTCATTTTAATTCAAACTGAATAAATTATTTTTTATTTCAAATATATGAAAAATATGTATCTAAATAATCTCATGAGATTACATTATATAAGTTTTAATCAAATTTTTTACAATTATTTTCTTGCTTTAACCCTTCCTTAACCCTTTTAAAATTAATCTAACCTAAATATTTTCAACATATTAAGTGTTAATAATTATTATATAAAATAAAAAACATACCATAAATTAACCATTTTTTATTTTTATAAATATATAACTTAAATTATTTTGATTTCTTTTAATTTTATAAAATTTAATAAGTTAATAATTTCATAAAATATCCATTATGTCAATTTTAGAACTATTCATTTTTGTGCATTTTTATATCATCATGAAAAACATAAAATTTTAATTTCATAATTTATCATATTCATAACATGTTACAATTTTCTAAAAAAAATTTGGATCAATTTAATTCATTTAAACATACTACTATGTATATTTTTAATATCATTAATTTTAACTATCTATTAATTGAATAATTTCTGAATTAACATTGTGTACGCATTTAAAGTAAATTTTATTTGTCTCAAAACATTAAAAAATCCAAAATAATGATAAATATATTATGTTTACAAATAATAGTTATATTAATAAAAATGTTCGGGTTATCATTATATTAAAAATATTTTATTTATTAAAAACACGAGTGTGATATTTTTTTACCTTTTTAATTAAAATGATATAACGGTTATAATCACACTGAAAAAGAAAAACATTATACAAATTTTTTTAGTATGGTTGAAATGAAAATATCCAATAAAATTTATGCATGTTTTGTGTCATTTAATAGTTTTTTTAATTTTAGCTTTAACACTTAATACTCAATTTACCCTTAACTAAGGGGACAACAATTACTAACATTACTATTCATTTTTTTCAAAAAAAAAGTTTCCCATTTAACAAATATGGACCTTATGATTGATAATAAGGTATACATTATAAAAAATTTAAAACATTAATTTTTTATAATTTAATTTACTATTAGATCGATAACAATCGAAGAAAAATGAGTTTTCATAAAAAATGACCGTCTAAAATATAAAATGTTTTTATACAAATTTCAAGTATAACATCTATTTTAAAAACATAATTGTATTAT
The DNA here is from genome assembly GCA_963277665.1 of Viscum album. Lineage (NCBI taxonomy): Eukaryota > Viridiplantae > Streptophyta > Magnoliopsida > Santalales > Viscaceae > Viscum > Viscum album. Next base: position 1,096,942,700 of record OY728139.1, read on the forward strand.
TTTAAATAAAAAGGAATTTAATAAGTATTAAAACTACTACAAAATAGTACATTAATTTTTAAAATAAATAAAAATAAAATATGTTTTCAGTAAAAAATATAATTTTATTCTAATAATTTATAGATAAATATCTTCTAGAAATTATCAAAATTTAATAATTAGATAATTTTGAAATGATGGAGTATAAAATGAAATTTATTTCTTTGAATTAATTTTCTATATCATCCAAAAACATGAATTATAATATTAATTTATAGAAATTAATAAAATCCATTTTAAAAAAAACATAATTTTCTTGTAAAATGTGTTTATTAAAAAATTGAGTTATTATGTTCAAATAATTAATCAATCAACTAGAGATGAGTAGTAACATTATATATTTTATGATAAGGATAATTATATTCTTTTATACTAATTTAATTACTATGTTATAATTGTCACATTATAATAACAATAATTTTTTGGTTGTTTAAGATCAATGTTTCATATATTCGATGTTTCATCGTCTCAAAATGCCTATATTGAGAACTCATAAAAAAAGAAGGGAAAATGAAAAATACAATTGAAAATAAATAAAAGGAATGAATGAAGGTCGTAAGGAAAAAATATAACTTGGATTCAATGTAGGCAACTTTCTTTGGAATAAATATCTAATTTCAAGGACTGATAAAGTTTTATTGAGTATATTACTATGATAATGTTAAATATCACAATATATTAAATCTTTGATGGGTTAAAATACCACTGATTTCTTAGTAATTTATGTAAACAAATATTTATTTTTGTTTCAAACTTAATTTATCTATCTTAAGGAATTAATTTTGTTCATTAACTCTAAACATAAGGACTCATAACCATTATTCAAGTAGAATTTTATTTTCAAATAAACTTATATCATAAACTCATCTATTTTTTACTAAACAATGAGTACTGTTAATTTTTTTCATTGCTGGAGCTCTAGAATCAACATCTAATGTATCAAATAATCCCAAGAAATGAACAATATATTACTCCTATATTTTTACTAAAACCAAAATGATTAGAAAAATATAGTATAATTATTAAAAATAATAAACCATTATATGAAGAAAAACTACATTAATTTTCAATATTCAATATTATTACCCATAGTGCAACTTATATCCTTAAATCCATATCAAATATTAATATTCATTAATATATTCATGAGTTAAATTGACACCCATGTTGGATGAATTTCATCATATAATATTTCAAAATAAATTTCATATTTATCTCTAAATAAACCAAATCACTCTAGATGTCTGATACTAAAAAGATATATTTCATAATAATCTAACCTCTATGTTATAATCATATCTTACTTAAATCATAATAAATTAACATTTATATCCTGTATACTTTAATATAAAATTCAATCTATACTTCTAATAAAAAAATCCCATATTATCACAATATGTTACCTTCAATTATAGTGATCTTCTTCTAAAGTCACCTTATCAACAAATGACTATTCAATCCCATGGTTATAATAAAATATTTGATCCCAAAATTAACTTAATATATATATATATATATATATAAGTATAATAATGAGTCAATAATAACAAGGAAATTAAATTTGCTAGTGGTAGGCGCTGCACCCTTGTCTCCCTTCGGTGGTGGGTTCAAGCCTCATGGACTTTCTAGATAAAACCTATTTATTCCCAACCTCTAGGTTGGCCTTTTTCCAAAACTATTTTCAATTAATCCATATAAAATTCATAAAAATTTGATAAAAAACAAATGAAATAACATTAATATATTCAAAATTAGCTATCATTTTAAACCTCAAATGTTTTCTCATATATTTCATTTTCAATCCCTAAAAATGTAACAAACCATACCTACCTCAACATCTGAGATCATATAACCCCAAATGTTTATTTATACCTTTACAATGTTTCCCAAAATATTAAAAGATCATTCTCTTTCAAATAAATTTTTGACATGGTAAACATTGGGGTTAAATATACCTCAAGAGTATATCAAAATTCAATAAAAGACTCTCAAATTACTCCCAACTGAAAACGGTGTTAATTATTATAAACCTATTATCATCCTCAAATATACCAAAAATCTTGAGTCCCTTATATGTAGATATCTAAATCATTCAATATTATTTATAATCTATTATATTTTCCTCCAATCTTATTCGTTAATAATTATTTTTTACAAATAAAAATATAAATCAGTTCCTACAATTAGATAATATAAAAACAAAATTAAATATACAATCTATACCATTAATATTTCATTTTCAGTTACTTTATCATAAATAATAATGGAATTAGGAATTATAAAAAAATCATCTGAATAGCCTCACTGATACCATAATTGAGAATTCCCACTAGGATATTGATTTGAAAAAAAATCCCATAATCCCCATATTAAAAACATTTAATATATTAATTAATAATTAAATTCATCCAATTCATGGTATTAACTGAAGGATTACTTTTTCATTCGAAATGTTATTAAATTATTTCCTCCTTTTTCACATTAAATAATCTACCAATTAATTGAAATATTTTTTCAGGGTGCTTCATTCTACACCATTTATAGCTTGGATAATGAAACTTTTCACCACCACACCCATTATCTCATGAACATCCATTAGTCTTCATTTAAATGTTGTTTTATAAATTATAAAAATTATAAGGTATCAATTTATTAATCATTATTTCTAATAGCTAGATAATATTTTCCAAATACTTTCTCCTCAAAAACCATATTTCATTCAGTTGTTCACTTATACAACCACCACATTTTTCTTTACATCCATAGTTACATTGGTTTCAACTAGATCTATCCAAATAGAATAGAACAAGGTTATAATGATCATATTTGTAATATCATTATGAACCATCTAACGAGGATAATAAAAATTAATACATTGTAGAACATGGTATCTTCAAATGATTTCTATTTATCCATAATAACAATTAGTTTCCCAAACCAACCTACGTTTTTGTTATAGAGTACATTTAACTTATGTTCAAATAATAACCTAATCTCTAATGTTAGCTAAAACGTTCTATGATACTAAATCTACAGACCTAGAATCTATCAATTCATAATCTAGTGAATTTAATGTTGAATTTACATCTATACATTGAAATTGAATTTATAGGATTTGAATTTTAGTTATTTAATTCAAAAATCATATATATAAAAAATAATATTTTAAAAAGTGAGTATTTCTATTTAGCAACCATTTTACATCCTTTTTTCAAATAAACATGTTTTATTTTTTTGAAAAATATTCACGACATTAAATTTGTCTCATTCTTTTTACTCACGATCCTTAATCCCAACGAATAATATTATAGTACCATTATTGATAAAAAATTTCAATATGGGAAATGGAAATTATAAAATTTATATAAGTATATGAATACCTATAAAAATTTATTTTTTCAATAATGTCATGGTCTAGAATTAAATATTTTGTTACCTATGAAATCATATTTTCTACTGAATTATTTCCAAAAAACATTTCATAAAAATTATTCATGGTTAAATAAAACTAATAATCGTTTCTTTAAAATCATGATAAGTAATACAATATTATCCTTAGATTTATAATCTTCAACCCTTCTAAATATAATATAACCTCATTTACCTAGTCAAATCATATGATTTACATAAAAACAAATAGAATAAATAAATAAGTCATTTAGGTTACATGATTAATAATCTTCATATTATTCTCACATACACATTAAATAACTATAATTTTTATAATTAGGCTAACCATTATAGTTACTATTGAAATAATCATCATTATTATACATGGATTAACCATTAATTCATATTCCCATAATTTATTTGGAAAACAAAGTTAGCTAATATTGTCCCATTACCCAATGTATTGAAGATCTATAATGATATAACCAAACATTAGTTTTTAATGGAATAAAAAGTAATTAGAAGATATTCCCAATAACTGAAATATAATACATAAAATCATGATTAAAAAATTTTATTTTCACCCATAAGAATGCAATTTTTGATATAGATATATATTATTTAAAATCAGAGTATAAAAATATATATATCCAAAATAAAATAGAAATAATGTTTTTCATTAATGAATGAAGAGGAAGAATATAATGTAATTGAAATGTTAAATAACAGTTATGGTAGAGGGAATGTTCATTATTTATGTATACTTATAAATAGAAACTTTCTTTTTTATTTTTTTAATGACTATTAAAACATTAAATAATGGATTATATTTTAAAATCATTGAACAAAATTAAAAGAATCTTAAAATTTCCTTCACAATTCAATTATATACATATTAATACTAAAATAAAATAATTAAAAAAATATGTTTACTAAAGAATAATATTGTTTTCTTGGAATCAATAAATGATGATTTTAAAATGAAATTCCCCTATATTGTGTTTTAATCATCATGTATATTTATTTTCATCCTAAAACAAAATCATATGCTAATTATTTACATTAATGATATATTTATTAATGTTTATTATTCCATTTATTTGATGTATTTTAATATAAATTATCTTAATAAATTATGTTCATATAAAATGTATTTACGATATTTGATTCATAAGTCCAAAATGAAATTGATAGGTTGACTATGGTTGAAGACATAATTATTACATCATCTAAAGAATAATAATCAGGAAATAGATATCATTTTTAAAATTCAATTTTCCTTCTAATGAAATAATTAAATATGGATATAATATGAACTGGGTCCATTTACCTTTCATGGAAGTTCACTAATCGTTTGATTAGATGCCTGGATTCTCTTTACTCAAAGGATGAATTTGTTACTCATTTTTATAGAGAGGAAAATGAGTTGGTCGATGGGTGTGCCAATAAGGGTGTGAATGGTAATGATTATCTTTGGACGGATCATGTGTGAGATGATCTCCTTCCTCTCTATATGAAGGATCTTTGTAAATCTTCTTCTTTTAGTCTTGTGTAATTTTTTCTTTCTACTAATATAGGTGTCTTGCTTTTCTTAGCAGGATGTCAGTTTGTTTTAAAAAAAATATTGATATAAACATGAATTACAATACAATCATGGAATAGCAGGTCTTACACACACATGAGTAAGGTTTCCATTTTTCAATGATCATTATAAAAGGAAAGTATGAATTATGTTATTATTACATAATCTTAATAATATCAAAATTTTGAAATTATTTTTAATTATTTTAATATATGCAATACATGTGATTTAGAGATGAAAAAAATCATGTCACTTCATGGAGGTTGTAGCCCAAACGTACACAAGAAAACACTATCACTTTTCAGTTTATGAAATTGTAATAATAGATTTTATATATTATTTTTAGAAAATGATATATATTTCAATAATATATTATATAGAAAAAATGTAAATTGGCCATTATAATCCATCCATGAGTGAAAATGATGGAATATTAATTACATTTGTTCCCGAAGTGGTAGTTCACCGTAAACATGAATGATGGGTTTGATTAACATTTTATTGAAGATGATATGGATATAGGTCATAAATTTAAAACAATGAAATATATATTTTATGAATTATATTGTTGATACTATTTTAAAATGTTTTAATAATATTTTAATGAGGTTGATGCTGAAATAAAACCAAAACATGTGGTTAAAACTACACCTCTTCTTTGGAAAGTATTCTTTTATTAACACCATAATCCATCGAACAAAGGTATTATTCTAAAACTAAGAAATATATAATGAGGTGATGGATTATTGGAAGATATATTTGTATACTATGGATGATTGTTTTATATGAGATGTAAAGGGAATTATAGATTCCCTTTTATAAGTTATGTGATGACCACTATAGAGATTTCTAAAACTTTTTTATTAATATATATTAATATTTTATTCCCAATGGCTCCAAAATATTTTCTTAAACATTGGATGATTATAGATAGTAATCCTATCATCCAATAAATATTTGTAAATGTTAATTACTTTTTTATAATCCTATTTTTGTTAAATCCTTTTGTTAATACTTTTAAAAATTATCTCAATATTATGATTTTCTACACATTAATAATTATTAATATCAATATAAAAATAAACAATACCAATTCCTTTACCATGGTTGATGTTAAAAACCATATAGATTTAATTTTGTTGAATTTATGACTATGATGAATTTTATATCATTTAATAAATTATCATCTTTAAAAAATATCAATATTTTCTGTATTATATCTATTTAATTACAATGATGTTTTTGTAAAATCTTGACAACCACTTAATTATAATTTATTTAACTACCATATCCATAAAATTTAATAGTCATTTCAAAAAATCATGAATCACATTAATTCCTTCAATGTTGACTACATTTAATATTTTTAATATCATTTTTTTAATTCTTCTAATTATTGAAAAATTAATGTTCCAGTGTTTTGTAAGATGTAAAGATAATTATTTATTTACTAAAATGTAAAAATAACTTACCATGATTATGATAAATTATTTATATTTAAAAGTAATATTTATATCTAAAAAATATTCTGGTTTTCCATATGTTTACAATATTATTATTATTAAACTCAATAGTGTGATATTTTTCACTTTTCATTAAATAATAATTAAATAGTATTTAATAACATAAAAACTAGGAAAAGGTAATATAATAGAATAATGAGAGAATGTTGGAAAATAGACTCATATAATTGAATTCAGGTATGTTTTTGGGTAACTTTATAATCAATATAATTTAATGTTCAAATCTTAATCATTAGATGTACCCTTAACTTTGGTAACTAAAATTACACGATTCAAATTTTTTTGGCTATAATTAAAGTGAACAAAGTTTTTAAATTTTAACAGAATATTAAAAATATGTAATAAAATTTTCAAAATTAAAGAAATTGGTTTGTATAATTTAGTTCAAAATCAAACAATAAAAACATGAAATAAAACGGTTTTCCTAAAAATTTCCTTTTTCAAATATAAAATAAATTCATAAAAAATTAAATTATAAAAACCATTAAAAAAATAATTGGATAATTATAACTCAAAAATAACTAATAAAAATTTAAAATTATACAAATTAGAATTTTAATTTGATAATACATAAACATAATTTACAATTTTTAATAAAATTCAGTATTTTTCACTATTTATTTTAATATCAATCTTTTCTAAAAATTTTCCAAAACTAATCCTATATTAATTTTGAGATGAATAATTAAAAAATTAAATTGATTTTTTCAAACTAATTTTGTTAAATTTTTAATAATTTATTTTAATTTATTTTATAAAAAAATATACAAATTATTTTAAGAGGATGTATTTTTGAAAAATAAAATGACTTAACAAAAAAATTCAGTTCTTATATAAAAATCAACAATTATTAAAATATCTACAAGTAGGAACATTATATATTTCATAAGTAGGTTAATAATATTCATTCCTTATAATTTAATAGCCATTTTATTATGGTCACATTTAAAATATAATAATTTACAATTTGTTCATGATCTTTGTATTGTATCTTATATTCTAAAAAATATAGTCCATATTTTTAAAAATATTATTATATAACCGTTGAACCATGGAATATGAGCACCATAGGAACCTTCGTGTAATTCTAGTATGAAAATGATTATATCTTCACCTTTAGTGAAACTATGGAGGGTTATTTCAATTCCTCCTTTATAAAATACTAATGTAGAGTTTAATCCATTATAAATTGAAATTGTACATACCATTACATGTTTTTCTCACTTTTAGCGCAGTCTGATAGAGGAATCCTACTTTGAATGTTGTCCAATTTGGGAGAAATCAATACATTTTAAATTATAATATTATATGGATGGGACTTACCTCGTTGATCTATTACCTATTATTACTAAAAGAATAGTTATCCTCTTATAAAATGTATAATGGTGATAAATTTTATTTCCTTATTTGGATCCCTAATGTTGTTACAACATTATCTCATCCATTTTCCTAGAAAAAGAATAAAATGCAGGCGAGATCAAATTCATAAAACTTGAAAGAGTATAGTGGAATAATCCCAAATCAACAATAATATACAATAAGTAAATGTAAATAACTGAAATAAAATTCCATTTAAACAACTGGATATGGCATAATCAATACAGAATGTTTTGTAACAGAAACACATTCCATATAATCAATAAACACTTAATTAACTATATCCATAGATAATGTCCAAGGGAAAATATCAGGGATAAAAAATAAATGAATTTTATTGAAGGTAATTCTTAATTAATAAAAACCATGTTTCCTAGGTATATGGTACTATTATCATCATGAAATTTCAGAAAACGATTTATAAAATATATGAAAAAACGTATTTAATTTTTCAAATGATCTATCTCATGAGTATACAGATGCTTCGAGGGGATGTTTATAACTAGGACACACCTATGTATCACCCTTCCAAATATTTCATCATATATTGAATAATCAATTTAATTCATGATCAATGTTCCTTATAACATATCCATATTGAGTTGAAGATACATAGTTTCCATTATTTCGCAAGATAATCAAATAAATATCTAATACACATTATATTTAAACATTTTATATGGTTTAAGAAATAATTATACCCATCAAATAATAATATGGATATCTAAAATAATTATTATTTCTAATGGAAAATGTTTAAATGGAAGTGGTTGTTTCAAGATAAATTTAATAATCATAAAAGAAAGTGAGATGGAGAAGATAACTTTTTCCACTTGGTAATTGTTAAGTAAAACCCTATTGGATGAGATAATTCAGTGTAAAACAATAAATAAAGTGAATATAAAAGGATTTGTGATATAATATATCAAAAGTTTAAAAATATAAACCACAGAGAAGTTATACATGGTGAATATGAAAATTATCCAATAGGTGTAAAAAGTGAGGTAAAAATCCATTACCTTACGCTTCCTTTTGGTTGAATTCTACGTATCATTATGTATAATAGTTGTATGAATTTTATTAACTTACAATGTATCCATATTAATATCTATGATATCATATATAGTACAATTCTGAAATTTTATAACATGTTCATTAATAATCATTCATTTTTTAATCATTTCAGGTGTTCCATCATCCATCATCCATGAAAATTAATTTTTTATCTATAATACTCTGAAGGGGTAAGTGAGACTCAACATATCTAAACCAAAACAACCCCTAAAATAAATAACAGAGTTATGGAAATATTGTTTTATATGATTGGAATTATTATCCATAAAAAATTTCTAGGAAATAGAAGCTTCTTATATACATGGATCATATAATAGTAGGTCTTTTAAAAAGATATGAAAAATAGTTCAAAGCGTGCATATATTATTCTTTGTTGATCATTAGCATAATGAATCCTCATATAAAAATATAGCCATATTTTCTAACCCAATCCCATGTCTTTGTAGTAGTGTCCACTCTCAAATGTCTTCCCATCATTTCTTTAGAATCCTCATTTGGGGTATTAATAATCAAGGATTACTCCATAATTTCCTCTATAGAATGAATTACCAGTACTAGATTATGCTCTGAGACTATGAATTCCTCTCAATGGGGACCATCTAATGTTTAATTGAAATTTACATCTTTATAGGTTGTAGTCTCCACACGAACTGGGGAGCTAGATTCTTTCGGATTAATTTTCATCTCTTTTCCTTTCATCAGTTTGATGGATATTGTGTCCATTAGAAGGGGTGAACAAGAATAATCTATCCAAACCTTTTTATTGACTTGTCGGGCCTTCATCTTCCTTTGCATAACAAAATTTTCATCTTAATTCTTTTCTTTACTTTATACCACAAAGTTTCCATATTTGTCATTACTAGAAACATCACCTAGGTATACTTGATCATCATTTAGATATTCAAGTTTAACAGGATCAACCTTCAGGTACAGACTGTCATCCAAGCCCTCAATGTGGTTAGAAAGATTTAAAATTGAATAAACCCTTCTTAGGATTATCCCCCTTGTAGGAACCGTTTCCACTGATAGCCTCTTCGGCTTATGGGTTTTCATTCATCCTATATCGGTTTGTTTAAGCATATTACATCCACATAGGGTGCATACTTCAGAGTCATCGTACCTCTATCATTGGCCACGTGTCCCCCAACCATGCTCACTGGACCCAGGGGAATAGATGAAGTAACTGGATCATCCAGATCCTTATTCAGCTACCTAAAGAAATATACTACCAAAGGATTTTCCCACTAAGACTATTGTTCAATAGTCTTAACATTGTTTGGGATGGAGGAAGCCAACTGGATGAGCCCCAAGGTGTATTTAGCATTCATATCATAAGGAATATGTAGAAATAACTTCAGAATATCCATGAATGCATTAGATGAGTTGAAAGTACAATCATCTGGGACTGACAGAGCATTACCTGAACCATACTCACACTTAGGGGTTTTATTTCATTCATCATTCACCACTATTCCATTATCACATATCCCATTACGAACCTATTCTGAAACCATCAAACCCTCCTTCATCAGAACTAAGGATTTTCCATGAGATGAGTTCCAATCACATTGATGATGACCCAAGTGATTGAAAGAAAATAGAAATCATAATAGTTCTCTAAATTAATGGTTTGAAGGCAGCAAAACTCATTATCGACCTAAATACAAATGTCTTCAACTGAGGACTTTGATATGTCAACCTATAGAGAAATATGAGGTGCTAATAGATGACTCAATGCCCTTGATTGGTCATAAAAATTCAAGAATATCCCTATTAGGTTTCCCAACATATGAATAATAGAGTGATTCTGGAACGGTAGGGGAAGGCCTATGAAACTCACCCAAATCACAGTGATGGGGAGGAATAGTTTCAAATGAAAATAATATCTCCATATGATAAGAATGAAATGAAACCCATCTTAGGAGTAGAGTCTTTTATATAATACAACATCAAAATATTTGAAATAGGAAAAAATAAAAAGGAAGTGGGGAGGATCTAAAAGCCTGATAGTGACACATTCTTCCATAGGACAAGTTCTATTGAATAGGTGGATGAAAAAGTCAACCGGCAGGCAATGCCAACCAAAGAGATCAATCAAAGATAACCCCTGAAGATATGCCACCTTCATGAACTCCTGGTGTGAGAGAGTAGGGAATGGATACCAATGTGAAGATCTAGGACCTTCAAGAAAATTTAAATTTTATAAAAGTCTTGGTGGAAGGATGAATCGGTGAATATTGAGTAGAATGATGCATCCCACCTGGGATTCTAGTGAGGGGGGGGGGTGCATGGATCGACCATCACCATCACCCATGGGAGTTTAGTAAAATCAATATTTCCATGAGGAACTAGTGGAGTTGTGGTCTCATTCTGATAATTGAGAATATAGTTATTTTCAGGTGTTAATTTCCTTGTTTTTTGAGTGTGTCATGACTTTTTATTTTTGTTTCTATTAATTATATCATGATTTTATCATAAACAATATATAAAAAAGATTTAACTATAATATATATATTCATTACATATGTATTTATAATAATCCATATCTTTTCTAGATAAGAAATGAAATTCTTCGTTCATGGAGAAGTTATGTTGTACGTAATAATGGATGGTACTTCAATTTCATTGCCATATTGAAAAAAAGAAACATAAAAGATATATATGTATATTATATTTCCAATATCATATTTATGTAATATATTTCAAATATTTTTTTTAAAAAAAATCATCCTTAATACCAACCATGTATAGCGTGAATGAATCATATCTCTTTGAGGAGGCGGTAGTCCACACGTCCATAAATGAAGTAATCATATTCCCACAAAATAGAGGTAATAAAGTTATGAATTATATAAAAAATAAAAAACCATAAACACATCATATACATTATATATATATATATATATATATATATATTATATACTATGAATTTATCATTATTTTGACCTTGAATGGGCATAATTGAAGAACGAAAGACATCAGATCCAAAGGCGATAGTTGTTCATACACACAAATGGTGATTTTGTATCCCATTTTAAGGAAGTGTGTATGAGTGTCAGTCGCAAACTATAAATAAAAAATAAAATTATATTTATAATAATTAAATAATTATATAATAAATATATAAGGATAATTGAAATAGTTGATAAAGAAAGAAAAATTATGTCATCATTAAAGAACGTTACATCTTTTTCGATCAACTCATTTTCTTTTATACCAAACTACTTTCTCAGATTTCTTTTTGAAAAAAGGGAGTCTTATAATATATTTTTAGGGATTTTGTTAGATTATATATGTAGATTTCTGATGATCCAATTGTCTTGTGAGGTGTGAATAAGTGGGAGGGGTGGGTGCCTTTTTATTGTGAAGGGGGAGTGGAATTAATGTAAATATAAAAATGTAAACACTATTGGGATATATTCTTGACATAATGTTGTTAAAAATTTAAAAATAATTCAATAATGTTAAATTATTATCAATAAAAACCTCTAAAAGTAAAAAATCAATTCATTTATATAATTTTGATCCTAAACATCTATGTTTCCCTACTTTGACAATTTTGGTATTTATTAAAATAACTATTATTCTATCCTATGTAATTTAAACATTATTAATAAAATAATATATTATTTATGTATAAAAATATAAAAAATTATTTTAAATATTGTTTATATTTTTCAAAATATAAATCTCATGTATGATGGAAATTAATTTTAAATCATGATCATGTAACACGAAAAAACACTACATTAAGCCGAACCGTGCTTACAATGTTTTAAGTATATATGGGCCAATATTTTTATTCTTAAAACTAAATTGATCCACGAATAAACCATATTTGATATTAATTTTATTTTAAAAACTAAGTTTTATAATATAATACTTTTAATAGTTTTAATTTTTGTAATAAAATATCATTTATTATAAAATAACATTAATACCAAATTAGAAATTATTTAATTAATTTAAATTTAAAAATATCAAGACAGTAAAGAAATATTAATAAATTGATTTTACATTTTTTGAATATGATATGTTCATCTAAATATTAATTAAATTAAATAATTAAATCAATTTAGTTCACTTTTAAAATTTATAATATAATTTATTTTAATTAATTTTTATTTAAATAATTATGACATTACTATTACCTAAGATTTTATCTTACTAATTAATCTCTAAAAATTAAATTTAAATTAACATGATGAAAAAAATACCTTTAAATTCCAATATATTCCCTATAAGAGAACAATTTTTTTTTTGATATATCAATGCGTTATAAATGTTAATGGAAAAGAAGGTTTCTTTTTTTATTTTTCTTTACAGAACTTATTATATTGTACAATTTCATGAAATATTATCCCAATAAATCTTAAAATATAAAAAAGGTGATATGGTCTAAATAGGGGAATAATATGGATTTCATACAAGTTTCTAGGTCAGTTTTTCCAATATGATTAATGTTTAACACCCAAGTAAATTAATTTTTACATTAATTGGAGTAATTAATATTAATTACTTTCACTAATATTTTTGATCAAAAATCAATCTGAACATAAAATAAATTTTCAATCATACTAATTAAAAAATTTAATCCAATTTTCTAATTTCCAACCACAGATATGGAAAAATTATGTATAAATTAACCCCTCTAGTGGAACAACAATGCATGGTTTTAATGGAATAATTTCCCAAAGTTTGAAATATTTTTATATTAATATTTGGTGAAATTAGACACAATGACCCATATTGGATTAATTTATGAAAAATTGAACTATATATATATTAAAACTGAATTAAAATATTATTTACTATATTAATAAATTAGTAAAAAATTAATTTTCCTATAAAATTCAATATTTTTTCAATACTCATTAAAAATGAAACTTTTAAGGACAAAACCAAATATAAAACCAAACCTACATTTGAAATTTCTCAGACAAAACAGAAGTTTATTTCATCATATTTTATTTATTTATAGTATAGAAGTTCATATTTAAAATAGGTTCTCTATTGAAAGGCAGTAATGTTTCCTTTATAAAAAATATGGTTTTATGTGTAAAATTGTGTTTGTTCTTATCTTATGCATTTCAAATTTATTGGATTAATTTTAAAATATTTGATTGGATATGTAATATATAAATTTAATTAAAATAATCCACTAATAGTAATTAAATCAATTTATTAATTTAAAATTCCTTTTTCATATAAAAAAAAGTTTTGTATAAAAACCTTTCTTCTATATTCAATTTGTTTCTATAATAAATTATAATTAATTGTTAACTAATTAATTTAACTATATATTTTTAATTTAGTTAATCCTATTTATAATATCCAATTTTATAACTATGTAATATATTATTATATTAAATAATAATAATTTAATAATTTATTGTTGTTTTGTTAAACTCTACCTTATGTGTAAGGTAATCTATTAAAGAGACTCATTCATGAGTGAGATAAAATATTACTGAGTATTACTTGAATTTCAAGCTAGAGAATTGATTAAAAATAGTAAATATATCATAATGTCTCAATTTGTAATATTATTTTATATGCATGGAGCTGTGGGTCACACACACTATCGAATAAAAGATACTCTTTTAGAATTTTTGGGGTGTTTCATTCTAACCACATTAATTAAATTTGGTCCCTGAAATTAAATTATATTATCAATAATTTGGGGTTTGATATTTTAAAACACTACTAAAAAAACATTTTTGAATAGGTTTAATAACACATATTTTTAATAATAGGGAAATGAAAATGAAAAATCTAGCACAAAACAATGCATTGAAATCGTAGAAAATTAGGGAAAACTTCTAAATGAAAAAGAAATATAGCTATTAAGTTTTGATGGAGAGTGATAGAGAACACGTTCATCTAAATGTTGATAAACCTAAATCCTTAAACCATAGTTATGAAAAAAGGTCATTAATATCATAAAATATGATGATCATTGGACAAACATTTTGTGTGTAGACTACTTTTCCTAGTGTGGTGTAATTTTATCACTCTCTAAGAAAATAAGTACATATAATATTGTATTTCATATAAAATATATTACCATTAATTGTTTCCATAAACCATTTACAATTTATTTCATAGAACATGTTTCATAATATCATGACATATTACATTATCCATTCAAACCTCATCCAAAGATCATATTAAACAACTTCATAAATGGTTAACCATTCGAAATATTTTGATCAAAATTATTAGAATATTTTCTATTATAGTTTTCAGTATTCAATTTTCTATATCTATTTAAATCATCATTATCTCAACATTAGGATCATATTATGGCATATATTTCAATAAGACAATTGTTTCCAAAAAATTTTAACTTTTTACCAAATCACTTTTATTGGTACTATTCAACGTAACATCTCAAATCAAAAAATAAAAATTAATATAGTACAATCCTCACATATTTCACATATCATATAATTAGAAAAAAATTAAAAAAAAATTATAAAAAATTTAGATCCAAATACATTGTCACATTAATCATTCATTTCAATTTCTCAATAACACATACTTGACCTTAACCCCTTAGATTTTCCTATTGTATATTCCCTTAATTATTAGGGAATTATTTTGAATAGTTCCACATTTTCTTTCAGTTATAAAACTAAATAAAATTGTTTTCATTCATACATTTTGCATTCATTTGCATTGTTATCCCTTTTCTCCAAACATATAAAAAACTTTTGATCATTTCATTAATTTCCATGGGTGATTCTTTCCACAGTTATCATATATAAGAAAATCCTTCTTTCCCTTATTCTATTTATCTATTATATTCTATTTCATCATTTTCATCTCATAGATCCTATTGATTCCATAATACATGGATAATTATTTCTATATATTTATAGAAAATTAAACTATTTCATCATATCAAGAAAAGGTATTAGACACCATCACCCTTTGAATACATGGATTAATTAATTCAAGGAATTGATCGATCTTTCATCTCATGTTGCGTATGAAATACATTACATAATTTCTTGTCTAGGTAAAGGGAGATTCATGCCCATTAGAACATTCTTCCTCATTTTTCTTAAAACTAAGTACTATTATCTTCATCCCAGTTTTTTGATAATGGGGGATGAATTTATTGAAGAATGTACCATAAAATTTATCTTTAAAATGAGTCTATTTCGTCTTACTTCCTATTATTCTGGTCGAATAACCACCATTAATTTTCATCTCTATTGATAATATTCACTACTTGTGCAAAATTTTCATTTTCACAAAATCCCAATGCCTTAAATACCTTCTCCAAAGACATAATCAATTTTTCAACTACCATTAGATCAATAGTCTTACTAAATGATTTGGTTCTCTATCACATAATGTGACCCAACATTGGAGAATCTCATTGTCGAGTAGTTTTCACTATCTAGAATATGTTATGTGTCATAACCCAATTAAGTTACCCTAATATAGGGATAAATTTATTTGTTCGAATACAAACTACATTGAAATTCTAAATAAAGAATCCTTTACATTAGCAATGAGAATTAATTCACATTATCCTTTTAGGTTCCATTCCTAAATAAGGGATTCTATTAAGTGATCTCATAAAACTAAGAACATTTTATAATTATAATCATAGTGTAATGCTTAACATAAATTTTATAATTTATGTATAGTATATATCATAATCATGAACATGGTTTCTTTGGGGATATCAATAGTTTTAAGGTCATTGTAATTATTTATAAATAAAATATAAATTATCCAAATAATACCCCCTGATATTTTCAAACTAATTGAACCATAAGGCCTATTCTTATGTACTGGGATACACTAGAGTCAGGCTCGACACCAGGGAAGTTGATGTTTAATGATACTATTAACAATCATAAAATAAAGTGAGATTGAAATGGTAACTTTTATAAAATTTTATTTTTCAAGTAAGAACCCTTTAGATGAGTTAATTCAAATTAAAATAAAATTACTACCATGATTATAAAATGTTTCATGGTATAATATATTAAATTGTTTATTAGATACATCACATAATGGAAGTAAATGGTGAATATGACATTTTTCACACAAATGTAAAAAAGTGAGTTTAAAATACATTACCATACACTACTTTTTGGTATTTTACTCTTTTAACTATTATATAATGGTTTCAATATTATTATTAACACAAAATATAAGTATATTAATATATATGATATCATATATATTCCTTTTATCCAATATTTTAGCACATCCATAAAAATATCATTCATCATTTTAATCATTTCGGATGTTAGTTGCATTGTTTTTTGAGAATGTCTTAACTTGTTATTTAATTTTCTATTAATTAGATAATGATTTAAAAATATATTGGATTTAAAACATGATTTAAATACAATATATATATTTAACAAATATTTATTATGCATAATATATATCTTTTGGAGTTAGTAAATAAAATTCATCATTCGTAGAGACGGTCGGTCATACGTACATGAACAATATTTCCTGTTCTTTTTCATATTAAAAGCATGAAATGTAAATGATATATATGTATATTATAATTATAGTATCATATTTATATCATATATTTCAAATTTTTTATTAAATTTATCTATAATACATTCAATGTTTAGCATGAATGAATCAAATCACTTTAAGGATGTGGTAGTATACATGTCCACAAATGAAGTTATCATATAATGACCCGAGCCCGAGCTAACAGACACATCCCTTAAAATTCTATGTATTTTTTCAAATATGAAATAAATAAATATCCAAAAATTTGAATTATATATCATGTTCTTTTTCCGGTCAAGGTTTTGGAAGATTAAATACATGACTTAAAACTGTACAAACTAAAATAAAATAAAATACTTCAAGTGTGTGAACTCCTTAATTGAAGTAAATGCCACTTGACATGCTCAAAAACTTATTGAACCGATTTCAAAAAATGGGTTAGGCATTGTTTATTACCAGTAAGGGTTTTTAAAACCTTTTAAAAAATTTTCTAAAACATAAAAATACATAAATAAATATAGATTTCCACAACACATGGATATATTTAGAAAACTATTATCTCAAAATATAATTATAATTGAAAATTGTTGGGAATTATCCTTCAAAATTAATAATTTTCTTGTGGATTCTCCATGATGTTTTGAAATCCTTCTTAAAAACCATAATATAAGGACACTTTTTATAACTAAGACTTATGAGTTCACTCCCCATAACATCACATATTTCCCCAGTTCTAGTTTTTGAAAAACAATTCCCATGGGCTTGTCTATCTCATTTCTTACCCAAAGCATTTCTAAAATACATACATCATACTAATTTCTTTAAAATTAAATGACTTTTCTCAAAACATGTCATAAAAAGTTTCTTGAGAGTTATAAAAAAACCGATTTTTTTAGAATCCCATACTTGAAATAAATTCCTTTATTAATATATATTAAACAAAATGGATAATAATGTAATTTATATTTGATTTGAAAACTCATATATAATTTAGTCTTCTTAAAATAATTATAAAGAGTAAGTAGTTATGTAACTCACATGAAATTATTAAATAAGTATTTAAAAAAAGTATAGTTTGTTGATATATATATATGTATATATAATTTTATCCCATATTCATAATTTTATTTCATATTTAAAGAAATAAAATATAACCTTAACATAAACTTTTGAATGTATCACATGTCACTCATTAAATTATAAGATAATAATATTTTTATTTTTTTATTAATATTAATTTGGTTAAAATCATGAATTAACTATTTATTTTTAATTATGTTATGATTGTAAAACATATTAATATAAGTGTAAACATGAATTCATAGTCTTAAAATATAAATTAGTATAATCATGATATAAATGAAATTATAGTAATACTCAATGATCATGGACATAATACATTCACATCATATATAAAATATATAGATGCTTATATGAACTTATATTGGAAATGTTTCATGCATATAAATTTTAATTATATAATTTCCTATTAAAAGATAAAAACTCTAATGGTAAATAATTTTTAAAATAAATATGTCATTTATAAAATAAACTTAGTATGTAAAATTATAAAATAATACTAAAACATGAATCAATCGATCTTGAAATAAAATAATAATAAAATCATTGAAGCAGAACTAAAATGTTTTTAAATTCATATACATAACCACTACCAATATAATTAAAAATTGAGAACTAAAATAGTATGAAAAATTACAGTAATATGTCCCTAACATGATTTGAAAATTAAAGCTAAGGGAATTTCTTCAATAGGCTCTCACCCCTAAGAGAAAATGGTTTTCCCCTCAACATTATCAAAAATATTTATGGATTTTATAACCATGTTGTTTTTAGTTTTCATAAATATATATATATATATATATATATATACCATGGGAAACCACAGACCAGGGGAGACTTGCACAAATATTTTTACAATCTTTCTTGGCCAATTGAATAAAAGCTGTTGATATATGAAAAAAAACCTATACTCTAAATGGAAAAAACTATTTTAGAAAGACCAGAGAATGTTTACAGATCTCAAAAATAATGACACTAGTAAGCATACAAATGATATCCCTATAAAAGATGCATATATCATAGATAAAATTACACAAAACAACAGTTTAAAATTAAAAAATATGAAAACTCATTAGCATCTATACATCATAAGACAAAAAACCTCTACTTATAAATCGAACAACATACAATGATCAAACTGACCCATTTAACTTTGTTCAAAAATTCATATGTAACCGGTACACATGAAACATCAGGACACTAATACATAGTCTTTTGATGAAAATTTGGGTAGAAAATTGAAAAGTGAATGAATAGGTGTGTTGATATCTGAAATTAACCTTAATAAAAGACCCAGTCACCTACCTACGGATAGGAAAATTTGAGAATAGATGGAAAACGAAGAGGATGATACCTCCTTCACTAGCATGACCTCAATGACCCCTAAAACACACCACTGAAACTAACTCATCTCAATCCATCAACTTCGATAGCTGCTTTCCCTTGAATTGGACTGTCGCCCGGCCCTACTCGACACCCCCTTGTAGTGTGACTTAGCCTCTACCTTGTCTCCCACTCTATCTTTCCCAGTGACTTAACCTCCATTAGATTTCCATTCCAGAACCACCATCTACTCAAGCTCTCCACTGGCTTGAAATCATGTTGTGTGACCCTAAAGACTAGGCCGCAATGCACTTCCTCTAAATAACCCATGAAACCCTTACCCCCTTTCATTCTCCCTTTTGATTTTTTATTATTATTATTATTATTATTATTATTATATTTTTAATATAATTTATTTGATTAAAGATTGTTGTATATATATATAATATATTATAAGTTTAACTTCAAAACTAGATGTGATTATAATTTCTTATTAAACAAAATAATTTTATAATCTAATCGTATTTTATAATTTGAGACAAATAATTATAATTCATTTAATTTTTTTATTTAAAATTCAAAATTTATAAAAATAATTTATTCATGTTTAATAATTAAAAATTAATAATGATAACGACATATATATATATATATATCATTTTTAATATAAAAATTTATAATTTAAAACTAATATTTATAGATTTATATATATATATATCGTATTTTTCAAAAATTAAAATCTATAAAATCAAATTAGTTTCATTTATCAAGGTAATAATAGTCAATATATATATATATATATTGAGAATTATAAATTTACTCATTAAATATATTTTATTAAATAAATTTCATTATTCAAATAAAAAAATTAATAATCAAATAATATTTTAAAGAAAATAATACTATAATACAACATTTTTTTAATTTAAAATCAATTAAAAACTTTAAATTATAAGTATTATAATTAAATTAATCGAAACTCTTAGTTTTCAATTATTATTTTAAAAGAAAATTAAAATAAATACATTTAATAAAATATATTTTTAATAAAACTATGTTTAAAATTTCTAGGTTGTTACATTATTCCCCCCTCAAAAGAATTGCATCCTCGCAAGTGGTTTCGTCGGACTAAAGATAATTCTAAAATTACGTCTTCAGAATTAAGAAAACTAGGTCAACTATATTTCTAGATGTGACAACATCTAATCTCCAAAGTTATCTAGAACATTGATCTAATACCAACTATAATGACCTGAGCCCGTGCTATTAGACTCATCTCTTTTAATTGGTGTGTATTTTTTGAAAATGGAATAAATAAATACACAACATTTCAATTACATCTCAGGATATTTTACTAGTCTAGGTTATATAACATTTGATACATGATGTAAAATTGTATAAAATAAAACAAAATAAAAGTCTTCATGTGTTCTAAGTCATTAATAGAAGTGGACTCCACTGAAGATGCTAAAAAAACATGTAAAAAATATTTTAAAAAATGGGGTGAGATTTTTGTTTATGCACTGTAAGGGTTTTAAAAACCTTATATAAATTGTTCTAAAACGTAAACATACATACATAAAAATATATTTCAACAACACCTGGATATATTTGAAAATATAGCATCTAAAAAAATAATTATAGTTGGAAGTTGTTGGGAATTCTCCTTCAAAAGAAATAATTTTTTTGTGGCCCATCCATGATGTTTAGTAGTCCATATTAAAAATCACTACATAAGGCCATTGGTCATATCTAAGACTTATGGGTGCACTCCACATAATTTCACATATTTCACTTGTGCCAATTTTTTAAAACATTTTTCCATGGGCCTACCTCTCTCATTTATTACCCCAAAAATTTCCAAAATACATACATAATATTATTTTCGTTAAAAGAAAATGAATTTTCTCATAACATGTCATAAATATTTTCTAGATAGTTTTCTAAAAACTAGTTTTTAGAGAATACCATAAAGGAAATAAACATATTTAATAGTAAATCATTAATAAATTAGCTAATGAGGTAATGCACATTTGATTTGAAAATACATATATAATTTTTTTCTTCAAATAATCATAATGAATATATAATTATTTAACTCACATTAAATTATTAAGGAAACATGTAACAATTATATATTATGTATTTAATTTTATCCCATCTTCATAATTTTATCCCATATTTCAAGAAAGTGAATATAAACTTAACATAGATTTTTGAATGCAATATCCCTTTTCACTCATAAGATTATAAGTGAATAACATTTTTATTTATTTCTTAATATTAATTTGGGTAATATCATGATCAAACTATTAATTTCCAATTATGTTATAATGTAAAAACATATTAATATAAGTTTAAACTTGAATTCATAGTCTTATAATATAAATAAGTATAAGATTCATATAAATACATTTATAGTAATACTTGATGACCTTGGACATAATACATGTAAATAATATATAAAATATATCGATGTTTATATGAACATAGATTTGGAAAGTTTCATGAATATTAATTTTAATTATATAAAGTAATCTTCCAAAATAAAAAATCACTAAAACATATTTAACTGTTTCTAACAGGGAAATATCTGTTGGTAAAAGTGCATTTTCTATAGTTAAAACGTTTTACCAACACATATGTCATTTTCACTAAACTTTCGATAAAAAATCTGCCACTAAATGTTTTGGAAACATATAAAATAGTTATGTTACAATTATAATAATACAAACATATAATATAAATGTTTGTTAAAATTTTTAGTAACAAATTATTATGAAAATATTTTCTATTTGTAATAATATTACCTACATATAATATCTACTTATAAATTACATTTGAATAAAAATTTTAAATTTTCATTACTATTAAAATTTCATATTATATTTATTAATTTATCATATATAATTTATCTATTTTAATTATTCATTTGAAGAATATCTATTCAAAATTTCAAACATAGAAAGAAATTAATTATATTAATAATGAAATTTAATACAACAAGAAATATAAAAACACAATATTCATCACCCAACATGATACACCCCACTATGTACCATTGAACCATCCATGCCCCAACACCAACGAGCCAACTCCAAGACCAATGACTCATCCATGTCACATAACTAGCAAGACAACTCTAACACTAGAGAGAAACCTCAAGTAGCTGTTATACCATGGCATTCAGCTCCAAGACCTCCACCAGACACAACCAAATAGCAAACCAAAAATGAGTTAGCTCCAATACCAACGAGAAGAAAATTGAGCCAGCTTCAGTACTAGAGATAAACCTAATGTCACTATTATTTCACACCCTTTGTAATATATACATAAAAAAGAACCAAAAAATACCCACCAATCATTTTAAATTATCTGCAAAAATTGAAACCAAAATAGAAATAAATGGAAGAATAAAAAAGATTTTTAAAGAATGAATTTTTCATCATCCCTATTGAATTCTCAATGATTTGAGAAAAGAATCAAAATTATGAAAACTGATACTCAAATGGTGAATTAGATAGATCCAATGCATGTTCAATGAAACAAATAACCAAACATGGGGAAGCTCATAAAAACTAAAAATAAAACACAAAACTGGCCTTTTTCTCATAATTATTTTTTACTATGATATGAATTAGTCATCCAATTCATGCCCAAATAAATTTATTAAAGAAAATAAATGTTACAATACAAGAACAGTGTGGAATGAGCTTTCACCATCAGGAAATTGAGAGCGAAACATGTTTAGATTACTAAGAACACACACTGAAGCTAACATTTGATCAAACCTTCCTGAAATCATTACCCCTCCAATAGTGAAATTAGTTGTGTTATGATACACCACAAATAGCTTGAACTTCTTCCTTTCTCCAGTAGTAAAAGTAATAGTCTTATGATACTCCATAAACTACTTGAACATCTTCTTTTATTTAGCTAACAATGCAAACAACTCAGGATGCTTCTTCAACATATTTGTTTCTATGAAAGACTAAATGCGCTGAGTTGCATCATCCTGATCCAAAAATATATCATAAACTCCATGCATTTTTCATCATAGTTAGGATCTTCTAAGAATAAACATCACATGCTAAAATTCCATCACAAAGCCAACACATATCAAGTAAAAGTCTTGTTGTATTATTATAAATATATTATAAAGTTTGAAGGATGCAACACTTAATTATTAGAATCACATGGATGATGGTTTTGGTTGAGTGAGACTGAAGTTGGAATTAATTTAGTAATGGAGTTTTATTAAAATAGAAAAATCTACATATATAATTACTACTAGGCATTGAGATTTTTGTTGATTTGTTTTGGGAATAAAATGGTAATTTCAAATTTTAATTCAGTTACTCTATAGAGATAAGTCAGAAATATCATGGTTATATGGTTACAGGTTTTTTGTGATTTGAATAATACTATTAATGTGTATGGTTTTTCATTGAAACAAAGTAAAAATTGAAGAATGAAAAAAAATTCAATACTTATGTTTTTTAAATCTGAGTAGTCTATATTTGGAGAATTAGAAAAGGGAAGAACTTTATAGTGATGTGTAATATATTTTTCATATTGTGTAGGATATCCTACTCTCCAAAAAATGTAAATAAACAATGGAAAGGCTTACATATGTTTCTTTGGAGTACATGTAAGAGTCAAGATAGTTGAACTAACAATTGAATTCAATGATTAATATCTTCTTAATAACTGAAGGAATTTAGAGAAATAATATAAACTACATAATTCAAAATATCCTTTAGAATACATATCATATTTGTTTACCCTTAAACATAAATGTGGTTAAGTACCAAATATTATGAAATATATAAGAACGATATAAATTATATATGAATAATTAGTTGGAGTAAATATAACTAAGTATATAATCTCACTGATTATGTGAGAAGAACTATTTCTAATTCAAGGGTAAATAATAAGCGTGTATAAATCTTATAAAGGAAAAGATATGATGTAAGTATACATTTTGAGTTATAGGGTTTTTAAAATCTTCTGTAAAGTATCGCAATTAGAATAATTTGTACCTGTGGAAAAATCATGCGAGATAGTTCAAAAAAATAATTTCATCATTACTAAATCAATTCATTAATGAAATATATAACAAAATTTAGAAAAGGAACTAGGATTTCAGATAATGAAATATTATTCAAGACACAGAGAATAATATTTTGTCATGAATCAATATAGATGTTAATATACAAGAATAATATAGTTCCAAGAATAAGGTTTCATCCACTGACCACTCTATAATGTGGAAGGAACATGCTCTAATGAATGTAAAATGGTAAGATGAAAATTTCCATTCTATGGTAGTAAGAGTTTTTTGTGATATTTCCCCTTGGGAAAAGAAATGACTCAATAATTTCATGGTTGAACATGTAGTGACTCATATATGTGATATGGGAAGTAAGAAATGTTTTGAAATCAAATTCTCTTCCATATTTTCTATGCATACAAGCATGCATGAAACCATTATTTAAGTGGTCATACATTTTCTGAATAATATAAGGTCATGATATTTACAGATTTCCTGGAGAGTATTTCAATACCAAGTCTTATGGATTAGTTTGAATGGTAATTAAATGAGTGTTTAACACTGCTGAAAATAAATATGAATTTCGATATTCAAAATTGAAAACAAATTATATTCTATAGATTTTATATAGGTAATAATTAAATTATATAACAATGAGAATAGAAATAAAGAGATATTTTAGAACCTGGTACTATAATCAAAAGAACTATGTGTATCAAAGATGATGAAACCGATGAAATCCATAAGTAAAGAGGAAATTCCTAAAAATATAGAATAAAGAGAAGTTAGTGATGTGACCTACCCTGTGATATTCCTATTTAATACAAGAAAACTATGGAATATTGACATTATTACTGATGTTCAACATTTATATGTGTCAAAAAAATTGAAAAATATAGAGGGGGGATAAACATGTAGTATGAAGACATCTACATTTAATGATAATTCTGATATTGAGTTCAAGAATATGGTTGATGTGCAAGTAGTGGTGTTGATAATATTCCAGTTTCCTAAGGCATATTAATTGAGACTGAAAATATTATTCTAGTGATGTTGTGACATTCAAAGAAAAATTAACATCCTTTTTAGGAGATCATAAGGAGGCCCATTGAAGTCCGGATTCAACTAGTTCAATTGAGGACTAACTATTTGAGAGATTGATGAGCTATGTTCCAAGATAGTCATTGTTTCATTATAAGGACTGAAGGATTTTCACAATACTAAACTTCTAATTTTATGGATAACATTAGAGGAGTTGAGAAAGACCACTTCCATGAGGCCATACAACGAACACCTAAAGTATAGCTATACAAAATCAAATCATCAAAATAAACAAACTGATGTAACCATTCCTAGCACGGAGTACCAAAATTTAGCAAAAAACAAAAAATACCAGATCAATATAGAATGTATTCCTAAAACAAACATGAAATAAATTCATAAACATGATAAACCAAAATGAAATTAGATACTAAAATGATATTGTGGGGATTATTGGGGAACCTAAGTAGAGACGTGAGATGAGAGAAAGAACCAATGAACAACTTATGTCGACATGGGGATATTGGGTATCCAACTAGAGGGTGATTCAGACAAGGGGATTCTACGTTAGGATGCTGGTTAGGAATAGGGAGGGGGTTCGTGTGATGTTGTTTGAGGGTGACGCCGGTTGGGAACAACTTGGGGTGTTCTTGAAAATGTTTTAATGATGACCACTAACTGGGAACATCAAAAGGGTTCCTACGAGGAGGTCTAAGAGGAATGTTGTCCTTGAGGGATGATGTCTGTGAGGAATGTTAACCGCAAGGAATGATGGGGGAAACTGAGATGTAGGGTTGGGGAAGGGAGGTCGCGTGGATTGTTAGGGGGTTTTGTTTAGGGGCATAAGAGTTTTTTTCCCATTTTTTGTATATATATATAATGAAAAATTTATGAATTTATATAAAAATTATATTGTATAAGGATACTGTAGGTATGTATTTATATATATTACTAATAAATATTACTAAATTATGGATATTTGAATTAATTATATATTTTTATTATCAAAATGATATGTTTATAATGGGTAATTATATATATATATATATATTCAATTTTTGGTAATATATTTTATATTACTGAATACTTTATTGGTTTCAAATAGTTTTAATGGAAATAGACTTGTTGGTAATAATAACTAATAACTACATATTCATTTATCAGTAAATCAATTATTGGTATTATTATGATAAGAAAACAGATTTAAATGTTAGTAAAATATTTTTTGGTATTGTACTACTAATATAAATAGATATATATGTTTGTAAAAATAATTGTTGGTACCTATAGTTAATATTAACAGAACATAATATATGTTGGAATTAATCATTTTTACCAATAGATATATTATCTGTTAGTAATTTTCTGTTGCTAAAGATCACTTTTTTTTAGTGAATCTATAAATAAATAATTTTCAAAATAAGGATATGATTTATAAAATAAACTCAATATGTAAAATTATAAATTCATACTAAAACGTGAATCCAAATATTTTGAAGTAAAATAATATTCAAAAATTTCAAGTAGAACTAAAATGAGGTTAAATTCATATACATAACCATTACCAATATAATTTAAAATTGAGAACAAAGAAGTTAAGAAAAATAAATACAACATGTCCCTTATATTATTTGACAAGAAGACCTGAAGGCCTTTCTTCAACAATCATTCACCCCAAAGAGCAAATTTTTTCCCCTCAACATTTTCAAAAAAGTTTATCTATTTTAAAATCATGTACTTTTATTTTTGCATAGAAATATATATATATATATATATATATATAATGGGAAACTACATAATAGGGGATACATTAATACATATTTATACAGGTTTTCTTGGCAAGATGAACATACAAATGCTAACAGATGAAGAAAAACCAGTAATCATAATGACATAAAATATTTTTACAAGACCAAATAATATTTTCAGATATCAAAAATAATGACACTAGAAATCATAAAAATGTCTTACATGTAAAAGATGTAGATGGAATAGATAAAATTCCACAAAACAATAGGTTATAATTACTGAGGGGGGAAATTAATAAGAATCTCTTCACCATAAGACAATCTTCCTCTGCTTATAAATATGTCATCATACAATATTTATACCCAAACATTTAAATTTGTTCAAAAAATAAAATTTAATCGGTACACATCCAACATCCGGATGCAGATAAAAGTTTTGCTAATATAAAATTTGTAAAAAATTGAAAATTGGATAATCATGTAGGTTGAAATCCGAAATTAACCATTAAAAATATCTGGTCACCTACCTATGGATTTTAAAATTTGAGAACAGAAGGAAAACGTTGAATATGAGACCTCCTTCACTTGCGTGACCATAATGACCCCTAAAACACAACCCTCACGTCTGAATCCTCTGAAGCCATCATCTTTGACAGCTGCTCGCCCTCAACATGGACCGCTGCTCAACCCTACTCGACACTGCCTTACAGGGTGACTCACCCTCAGACTTATCACTCCCTCAGTCTTTCCTAGTGACTCAACCTTTCTCAAACTCCAATACAAGGACCCACATCTGCTCGGGCTCTCCCTGGGCAAGAACTCATGTTGTGCGACCCTGCAGACTAGGCTGCGATGCACTGCACCCAAATAACCCGGGAAAGCCTTACCCCATTTAATTTTTCATTTTTTATTATTATTATTATATCATTAATATTATATATTTGATAAAATATTATAATATATGTATAATATATTATTAGATCAACTTCAAAACTAAATTGGAATATAATTTCTTATTAAAAAAACAATTTTATTATCTATACATATATTATAACTTCAAGATAATAATTATAATTTATTTAAACTAGTATTTTCATAATTAAAATTTTATAAAAAAAATTTAATCTTGATTTATAATTAATGATTAATAATAATAATCACACACACACACACATATAACATTTTGGAAATCAAAATTTATAATCTAAAACTAATATCTATAAACATCATATATATATCATAGTTTTTGAAAATAAAAACCTAAAAAATCAAATTAATTTCATTTATCAAGATATTAATAGTCAAATTATATACATATCTATTGATATTTTTGAAATTTAATGATTCAATTAATTTTATTAAATAAATTACTTTATTTATATAAAATGAAAGTAATAATCAAATATTCGTTTAAAGAAAATAATACTATAATACAATATATATTTTTTAAATTAAAATCAATTGAGAACAAGTAATTATCAGTATTATAAATAAATTTATTGATATACTTTTTTTATCATTATTTTCAAAGAAAATTTAAATAAATCCATTTAATAGAATATATTTTTAATAAAACCTTATATAGAATTTATGGGCTATTACATATCGTATTACCAAAAAATGAAAATCATAAAGTTATATGTTATATTAAAATTATAAAAGAATAAATAAATCATAAATATAATTTATATCATATATAAACATTAAATTCATCATTATTACAACCATTAATGGAGATAATGAACGAATGAATAACATAAGTTCGTGAGGCTGGAGTCGACCATACTCATGAATTTTGAATATATATCCTATTTTATGGAAGTGTGTGTGAGTGTTGGACATACCCTTACCATAAAATATCTAATTATATTTTTAATATTTATTTTATAATATATGAAATATATAAAAATAATTGATGGATTACTGGATTGAATAAAAATAAAGTGATTGTTGAAGAATATTACCTTTGTTTCAACTAAATTTTTTTGGTTTATACCATAATTAATCCATGATATGATTTTTTCCAAAGAGATTCATCTAGGATGATTGTTGTTATTTTTTGATATTATGTGGGTAAATTTAAAGTGATTAAAATTCCTTGTGTGGTGTGAAAAAATGGGATGGGTGAGTGCCTTTTCAAAGTGGAGGGTTAGTGGAATTATTGTAAATATAAAAAGGTAAACATGATAAGAAGGTATAACTTAAATAATGTTTCTAAAAATTGTAAAACAATAGATTAAAGTGAATTTATGGTCTTCATAAACATCAACCACAAAAATAATAATGTAATTTAAATAATTTTCCCCTTAACTTTTATGTTTCCTTGCTTTTACAATTTTGGATGTTATTAAAGTATATAGTTTTATATCCAATGTTATTAGACCATTAAGACTAAATTAAAGTGATATTAATTGTAAAATATATTCCATATTTATTTTAAATATTTTATATAATTTAAAAAATAAATATACCATGTGTTTTGGATGTTAATTTTAAATCAAGCACATGTAACATTCAGAAACACTTCTTTAACCCGAACTGTAATACAAAATGTTTTTTTTACTATTCATGGGTCAATATGTTCATTATAAAATATAAATATTTCAATTAATCGACATAATTATATATTTATTATCATTTAAAAGTAAATTTTAATGAAATAATTTTTTTTAGTAATTTTAGTTCTTTCAATAAAATATCATTTATTAAAATATATAATTAAGGTCAATTTGCACATTATTTACTTAATTTGAATATAAAAATAACAAGACAATGATAAAATATGAATTTACTAAGTTCACACCTATTTAGAATGAAATATTCATCTTAAAATTAAGTAAATAAAATAATTCAATATATGTAGTTCACAATAAATATTTATAGTATCATTTACTTTTATTTACTGATAAGTGAAATATTACTGCATTAGCATTCCATAAGTAGTCTATATTAATAATTACTTTATAAAAACAAAATTTAAATTAATATGATAAAAATCCTTTAAATTTTAAAATATTTTGTATAACCTAACTAATGTGGTTTTGTTTTAATATCTCAGGGCTGTATAAATTTTAAATGAATGGATGGTTTTTTTGGATTATTCATTACATAACATACTATATAGGTCACATTCATGGAGTAATATCATAGTGACACAAAAAATAGAAAACATATGTGATAAGGTCTAAATATAGTCATGAAAATTGATTTTGGACATGTTTTTAAAGAATGTTGTCCATTAAGATTAAATTTTAACCACTGAGTATATATTAATTTTTACCTTAATTGAAGTAATTAATTTTCATTACTATCACAAATAATTTTGATCATAAATTAATTTTACCTTTCTAAACATTATAAATTACACAAATTACAAAAAGGAAATCTATTTGTTTAAATTCCAATATAATAATTAGGAGAAATTAATTTTAAATTAATCTTAGAAACGGGTCGACAAAGCAGGTTTTTAATGTGAAAATGTCAAATATGTTGAAAGCTTTTTCAATATTATTTCAATGTGAAATTGGTTACAATGTCAGATATTATATTAATTTATGTATAATTTAACTAAATAAACTTTGAAACAAAAATAAAATTTAATTTATATTTAATAATAAATTAAATGAAAAAGGATTTTTAAATTAAAATTAACAATTTTTAATTATTCATAAAAAATGTATATTCTCAGAAAAATGACAAAAATTCTCATGAAAATAATTTTTAGTATTATCCATACAAAAATAATTGTATTATTTTATATTAAATTTGAAAATATTTCAAAATTCATAATTAAAATAGTTGCGCAATTAAAAGGCAGTAAAACTGCCTTCATAAAAATATAGGTTTTTAGGTTTATTATTGGGTATGCTCTTATCTTAAGATAATTAAATATATGAGATTAATGATATATTATTTTATTGGATATATACTGTATAAATTAAACTAAAATCACCTGGTAATAGTAATTAATTTCATTTATTGCAAAAAAAATTCATTTTTCACATTAAAAAATATTTATAAATTCATTTACTTTATATTAAATTGGATTCATTATTCAGTTCTAATGAATTGGTAACTAATGACTTCAAATATATCTTTATAAGTTATTCAATCAAATTTGTATCCACTAATTTAAAAGATAGGTTATACCTTATTATATTATATAATAATATTGTATTAATATATTGTTGTTTGGTAAAACTCAGTCTTTCTTGTATATTAATCTATCAAAGAGACTCATTTTTATGTGTGACACAAGCTAACTCAGTACTGTGTTCATTTCAAGCTATAGAATATATTACAAATAAAAAATATATAATAAAGTCTCAATAGGATATATTCCTTTATATGTTTGGTTTTTTTGTGTCATACATGATATCAAATAAAATATTATCCTTTAGAATTATTTGGGCGGTACACATTATATATATGATTTTATTATGACCCTTTATTACCTTTTTAACTAAAATTCCTTGTTAAAATCACATTTTGTGTAATAATTTCATTGTTTTTCAGGCATGTTTTGATTTTTTATTTTCATTCCACATACATTTACAATGATTCAGTCGTCAATATATTGTTAACCATGATATTATTATCATATAAATTTAGAATATATGTATTTATTATAATACATAAATGTTAGAGATATAAAATGAAATATTCCATTCATGGAGATTGTGGGTCGTACGTAAACATAAACACCATTTCCATTGTATAATGGTTGGAATAAAAGAAAGGTAAATAATAATTTACATTTAAATAATAAATATTATTTCATATATATATATTATATTTATTATATTTATCCTAGTTACCTTCAATATAATGCCTTAGTGGAAATTGAATCACCTCCTTTGTGAGGTGGTAGTCCTCCACACACAAAACAAATGTAAGAATATTCTATAAATAATGGAATATAGGAAGTTTAATATGATATAATAATTTTATTTTTAAATTTATATCATAAATTTCATATATAAAAATAATATACTTCATTATATTTATCTCTATGATTGAGTGATGTAAAACAAATTATATCGGATCGTGAGCCGGTTGTCTACTATTCACACAACCAATGGTTTAATTTCCAATTTGAGGGAGTAACAGATGGTTTTACATATTTCGCATATCACAAAAAATCATAGTATATTTAATATACTAATTTTATTATATATTAATAGTTTATGAATAAATTAAGGAGGTGGTTGAGGAAATAATATAAAATGAATAGTTAGGGAAATAAACTATTATTTAGACAAATTATTTTGGTTTTAAAAAAAAATTATTCTTAGGGTTTATTTTTTACCAAATTGTGGATTATAATATATGTAGAGGGAATTGGAAAATTTATTTTATTAGATATTGACCGAATCAAAGTGTTTTAGAAGTGAAAAGTGGTGATGAGAAATGGTGTCTTTTTATATGTGAGGTGAGTGATACAAATATAAAATTTGAAAAGAAAAGGAGGCACCCATGTTTTTCTCCTTCCACAAGGCACAAAAATGGACCATTCCTGAACCAATAAGTTATAAGTTCTAAAAAATTACAATAAATGAATTTGGGTTATCTTTATAAGTCATTTTACAAATTATATTTTGAGTTAACCCTTGGTGAAACTACTTTTACCATAACTGTGGTAACAGATTTCTATGATTTTACTATTCTTAATATAAAAAATATAAACTGAACATCTTATGAAATATAAATTATTCTGATTAAAATTATTGAAACA
This sequence comes from Viscum album, assembly GCA_963277665.1. Classification (NCBI taxonomy): domain Eukaryota; kingdom Viridiplantae; phylum Streptophyta; class Magnoliopsida; order Santalales; family Viscaceae; genus Viscum; species Viscum album. Next base: position 1,096,976,169 of record OY728139.1, read on the forward strand.
ATTTTGTCAAATTATATTCAATGCATTTGTAAATTTTAATTTAAACTCAATATTTTTGGTGTGATGAAGAAGGGTTTTTTCCAAAAGGAGAAAAAAAATAATTACATAAAGTGTCTGTAACAACCCAAAAATTCACTAATGAAAATTTATATTAGTCTATTTAAATGTCTTTTAAAGGTTATGTAAAATTTATGCACTTATTTTGTTTTTTGTTTTGTATTTTAAAATACCATTATGAATTGTGATCATTGCTAATATAGTCGTTGAACAATGATCACATGGTTATTATAAATATAGGGCTTTAACAAATCAAATTTACTCAGACAAAGGGAGTGAAGGCCTCATATAGTAGACTTGACCCATACGAAGCCCATGTGTCGGAGATCAGAAAGGAGGTTGTGTATTTGGGATTCTCTCTTGACCAAGCCCAAGCCGAGCTTGAATACATTAATCTCGAGCAGAACCACCTACGGGAGAAGTAGAAGTTGAAAGAAATTACCACTCAAGTAATGTTATCCAAGCCATCCCAAGAGTCGGTCACCATCGTGCACCTTACCATAAGGTCTTATGCAAGTGTTTTAAGGGGTTATGTAACAAGGCCCTAGTACTATGATTATGTACATTATGTTTTTATATATAATAAAGAATATTATTTTATTTTATAATTGTTACATTGTAAATTGTTTTTAAAGCTCAAATAGTATTTTTAGTTAATATTCAACTAAGAAATCTATTTTGATTAATTAATGGATTTTATAACTAAATAATATTTTAAATAAAATATTATTATTATTAAATTAATTTTTATTAAATATAAATTATTGTATAATTTTATGAATGCAATTGCAATTTTTATTAACGTTTGAATGCCATTTTTGTAAAACCCCATGTATTTTCGATAATTGTTGGTTTTTATTTAAAAGTTAAAATTAAAATATTTAGAAAAATATTTAGATAAAATAAATATTATTTCTGGAATCAGTATGTCAAAATTATCCAATGGTGAAATTTTCATAATTTTCTGAGACAGTCTAATTTTTGGGTAAAAAATTAAATACCATTTAATATACAATGTGTTTTGTGACATAATAATGACCCTATAGTGATGTAATAAAATACTATAATAATTATTTTCGGCCAATATATGTTTTATCATTAATATAATGTGATTTGTAAGTTGTTTGATTTATTTTACACAGCTTTTATGGACCCTCTAAGACTTATAAAACATTTTGTCTTTTTAAATTGTTTTTCTTGAGAGTGCGACTCACCTCCACATAATCCACCCTATTAATTTAATAAGTTAGTCCATTGGCCTTATAAAATATTGTTTTCCAGTCCCCTTTGGAAAAAACCTTCAGCAAAAACAATTGGCTGGTTTTTGGGTTTGATTAGTTTAATGTGAGGTGTCCCAAACCAAAATAATAAATAATTCCCTCTCCCTTTCTATATAAACCCACCCAATATCCCACTTCTTCTTCACTCAATGCCTTTGGATTTCAGCTATCCACTGACCGCCTCTCTCTAGAATCCTCCCAAGGTTTCCGAAGATCCCATGAATCCTCTCTCAAGCCTCTCCCAAGCCTTTCGAAGCACACATCCATGTAAGGGATTTCTTCCTTTCTTATTTTTGTCCAATTTTCATTAAGATGTTATGCCCTTTTGTATTAAATTAAAAATGTTGGGGTATGATTTATCACCTCCCCTATGCTTCCCTATTTATGTTTGAATGATGGGAGACCCCTTTCTCTCTCATTAATGCCTCCCATGTAATCTTGTTACCATTCCGTGAGGGATTTCTCTATCCTTTTATACATCCAAGTAATTCTTTTATATTATGAATCTAAATTACATTATGTTTGTTGGGAAACGTATCTATATGACCCCCTTATAGTCCATTTCATGTAAATATGATGGTAAACCCTCTTGTCTCTCATCAACCATTTTCACGAATCCTTATGTCACACCGTTATGCTACCGAAATTGCACTGCATTTTCCCAAGACAAGATCATTGTGTAGTGAATACCATACTCATGTCTCTATCAAGGGTATTAACTTTTATGCACATATACCTATTGAATAATACATTCCTTTATTTATTCCACATTACTAAATAATGTAATAACTTATGATGTTGATTTATTCCATGTTATATGATCATGTGGCACACTTATGCATGAAATAAAATGTTTAAGAAGGGTGCACCCTGATAGCGCTCCAATGCATTAGGTAATGTATAGTATCATGAAATGTTATGGGAAATGGTTGTTTACTCATGCTAATTCAAGTTTGATAATGCTTTACACAGGATTCATGTTCAATGAGGGTTTACTCTTGCTCCATGTGCAGTGAGCCTTGACTCATGATATTTCCATGTTAAGTGTTGTTGCCACATTTTCATGTTATGATTATCGTGATTTATCATGACTTTGTGTTCATGTTTCTTTTGTGATCCATTGATATTTTTATTGTCTAAAATGTATTGTATTCATCATGTTATTCCTTGTTTATTCCCTTAAAGGTCTTTATAGCTCACCCTTTTCTTATGCATGTCCTCATGTTATCCCATGCAATGCTAAGTACGATGGAATATAGTGGTCTTGTAAAGAAATTTTTCAATAAAGATGATGTATTAGATGTTTTTAGTTGTTATGTAAAGGTCATAAACCCCAAATACATGAGACCTCTCAATCTTCTATGTTGTATCAAGTGAAGTTTTTGTAATAAATCAGGTCAAAGTGTGTAATAAAGAACAGGGTTGTTATAGTTAATATCCAAGGATGGTTTTAGATATTTTTGGTATTATGATTAAGAAAACACTAGTGAAGTCTTAGAGACAAGAATAATCATAATAAAAACATCCCTAAGTTTTGGTGAGTATTGAGTAAGTGGTTTCTCAAGAAACTACATTACTGTCTAGATACGTGCAGGTAGAGGTGGCTCTGGAAGAGATGTATCCTATGGGTAAAACCTGAAAAGAAAAATTTGAGCTAGACTTGAACGGGAACTGGTTCACAACAACGGGCCTTGCTACACTTTTGGTTATGACACTCCCAGGGGATATTCTTTAGTAAATTTACGAGCATAGTATGAACCCTTTTTAAGTGAATTTAAAAAAATGCACCTAAGAATATATATTAAAAAGTAGATCATGAATAACATATATTGAAGGCTAGATATTCATAAGATAAATAAATAAAAGTTATTTATAAGTAATCAGTTTTTTCCTTGGATAGCCCTTTAGGTGTTACCCCTAACTTACCTTTTATTCCAAAAAATGGCCGGTGGTAGGAGGACTCGGGCTAACAACCGATTTAGTGATCATTGTAATGATTGCACTAATGAGATGCACAATCCGATGGGAGTGGGAAACGAAAAATTTTTCATGATTCTCTTTCAGTTAACTCATGATTTGAATAGAAACATGGGTTAAGAGGAACGTTCAACCCCCCCCCCCCATTGACTGAACAAGTAGTTATCAAGAGCTTTATGAGACAAAGGCTACCTACTTTTAATGGAACATATAATCCCTCAATCACCAAACAATGTATCAACTACATTTAAAAGATCTTCTCCATCTGTCAATGTTCTAAACAAGATAAGGTTCTCCTGGATGCTTATCTTATGGAGGTTGAAGCTAATCAATTGTGGACGTTGATCAAAAATATGAAGCCTGAGGAGGAGATTTAGGCGTTATAATGGAAGGACTTCTAGAAGATATTTTTCGATAAATATTTTCAATGCACCCTCCAACTTAAGATGGGAAAGGGACTTCTTTGACCTCATGCAAAAAGACGAAAAATCTGTCAGAGCATACGAGGCAAACTTCACAAGTCTTGTATGATACTCCTCCTTCTTTTTCATTACCCCCAAATGCAATGTTGACTGCTTCTTTGGTGGGCTAAAACCTAGCCTACGGAAAGCACTAGTGATCCTTGACTTTGAAATATGTGAAGAAATTGTCCAATGTGACGTCATGGTCGAAATGGAGATTAGAGAATCTCAGGGGAATCTTCAAGATAAGAAGCATAAGGTGGAATTCAATGCTGGCTGTCCGATGGATAAATCCAATGGTGCTAAGAAGTTCCACCACCCCACTTGCCAAAGGTGTGGAAAGAAGCACCCCAGAAATTTCCTGAAGGGGATGAGGAAATGCTTTAGGTTTGGAAGAGAAGGGAACTTGTCTATTAACTATCAGTAAGAGAAACCCGTAGATCCGACCGAGGATAGGAACACACCACCTGACCCTCAACTAATTGTCAATTTCTTCAAATGCAAAGAACCAGGGCATCTTGAAAATAATTTCTCTAAGACAAGGGTTTTTAGAGGAAACCAACAACCCCCAAGGCTGTAAGGGAGATCTTTTTCCATCACTACTACCGAAGTGATCCTCGAAAATGAAGTGGTGACAGATATGATTTTTATTCATTCAATAATAGTGAACATACATTTTTATTCTGGTTTTATGCATTCTTTTATATCCCAAGAGTTTAGTAGAACAATCTTTGCACCACCACAAATCATGGAAGTGAGTATGTCAGTGAGTACTAAAAATGGGGAAATCATTTCATCCCATGAATATAACTCATCCTCAGTTATAATTTGCGGATTGAATTTCCCAGTGAACCTCATAATAATTTTTCTTGTAGAATTTCCTAAAATTCATCGCATGGATTGGCTTTCCTTATATAGATCCAAAATAAATTTTCATGAGAGGGGAATCAATCTCCATGTGGATAATCGACCCATGATTCTTTACATGTGCAAATAGGAAGATGAATCTTCTTTAGCTCTATCATCTCAAACGTGGATATAACTACCCTATGAGCACGTATATCTGGCTCAGTTGATTGATTCTAAGGAGAAAACCATCCCGGAAGACATGCCTATTGTGAAAGAATTCGATGAAGTTGTTCCCTAGGAATTTTCTAGTCTTCCTCCTAAAAGAGAAGTGGATTTCTTAATTGATCCTATACCAGGGGCGTTTCCAAAATCCAAGACTCCATATATAATGTCTATTTTGGAGCATGAGGAGATGAAGAAACAACTATAGGAGAACCTGGATAAAGGGTTTATACACCCAAGTGCTTCACCTGGGGGTGCACCAGTCCTCTTCGTCATGAAGAATGATGGTTCAATGAACCTTTGCATCGATTATCATAAGCTTAACAAAATTATAATATAGAACAAGTATCCTATCCCAAGAATTTATGACTTGTTCAATTAGCTGTGTGGAGCAGAATACTTCTCCAATGTGGATTTGTGGTCGAGATATTATCAAGTAAGGGTGAAGAAGGAAGATATCCCCAAGATTGTCTTTCATACAAGATATGGGCACTATGAATTCATATTAATTCTTTTCGGACTCACTAATGCTCTAGGAATCATCATGGAATTGATGAATATAGTCTTTAGAGATTACCTCTACAAATTTGTGGTAGTCTTTATAGATGATATTCTAATATACTCCAAAACTAAGGAGGATCATGAGGAGCATCCTAGAACTATACTAGATACCTTGCGAAAGGATAAGCTCTATGTAATGTACAGAAACTGTGAGTTCTGGTTAAAGGAGGTCTCATTCATGGGACATATCATCACAAGAAATGGGATATCTGTGGATCCCTCCAAGATAAATGAAATAGAGGGATGGACAAGGCCAACATTGGTAACAGATATACGCTGATTCTTGGGTTTAGCTAGATATTTTTGATGATTTGTGAGGAATTTCTCACGATTTTCCAAACCTCTTACCAAGATAAATTAGAAGATAGTAACGGTTTCTTTGAGTGATGATTGCGGTGAAAGATTTAAGGAGTTAAAAGGAGGATTATCACTGCACCCATGATCACTTTACACACAAGTTGAGAACTTTTTATTGTATTCAGGGATTCTTTGAAGAAGTGCATGGGATGTTTGTTGATGAAGAATGATAAATTCAATGCCAATGCTTCAAGGAAAGTGAAAGTTCATAAGAATAATTATCCAACAAATTATTTGGACTGGGCTGCGATAATCTTCACTTTAAAAATTTGGAAACATTATCCCTTTGGTAAGAAGTGTGAAATATACATATGAACCACAAAAGCCTCAAGTATATATTCACATATAAAGAGTTGAACATGCACCAATGAATATGGATAGAGCTGATCAAAGACTATGACTGTTCAATCCATTACCACCCTGGGAAAGTGAACAAGGTTGCAGATTCTCTAAGTATAAAGGGCCCAAAGATTCTATCATTGATGAGAATTTAAAAGGATTGAATCTTCTTAGATTTAATGAATATGGACATGGGAATAATAAAGAAGGGAACATCATCAATCCTTTCACAAATTACTGCTCAATCCTTCCATTTTCAAAGGTTAAAGGCTGCTCAAAAGGATGATGTGGGAATTCAGAAGAAAGTGGAAGCTATCATAAAATGAAAATCCATGGAGTTAAATGTTAATGAAGAAGGGATAGTGAGATTTGGGAAAATAATATGTGTTCCATCAAGTCCAAAGCTGATGAAGGAACTTTTGGATGATGCAGATAGTTTGAATTTCTCTATTCACTCGGGAAACACAATGATGTATAGAGATCTCTGAGAGAATTATTGGTGGGATAATATGAAGAAAGAGATCACTGAGTATACATCAATGTGCCTGGTGTGTTAGCAAGTGATGGTAATGAGGTAGAAGTCTAAGGGGATGATGCAACTATTTCCCATACCAACATGGAAATGGGAAAACATCACCATGGACTTTGTAACCGGACTTCTGAAGAAATCCAAACGCAACAATGAAATCCTTGTTGTTGTGGATTTTCTTACATGGTCTATAAACTTAATTGCAATTTAAGAAGATTTATCATTAGTTAAACTGGAACAAATATACATAAGGGAAGTTGTAAGGCTGCATAGAGTACCACTATCTATTGTATCCGATCAAGATCCAAGATTCAACTCTCAGTTTTGGAGGAGTCTTCAACATGCTATGGATACAGAACTAAAATTATGTACGACCTATTATCCTCAAACTGATGGCCAATCTAAGCGAACAATTTAGACACTTGAAGATATGTTAAGATTATGTTGAATAGAATTTAAAGGAGTTTGGGATCAACATCTTCTTCTGGTTGAATTCTTTTATAATAATAGTTCCCACTCAAGCATCTGAATCGCACCTTATGAAGACCTGTATGGGAAGAGGTGAAGAACACCAACATGTTGGGATGAAGTCTGTGAGCATAAGCTGCTATTACCATAAATGGTCGAATAAATAGTGCAGAAGGTGAAAACCATTCAGCAGCATATCAAGGCAGTCCATAGTCGATAGAAGAGTTATACAGATAACTGTCGACGAGGCATTGAGTTTAATGTTAGATAAATGGTATTTCTATTCATATCTTCATGGAAGAAGGTCATGAGTTTTGTAATGAAAGGGAAGTTATGTCCTAGTTACATCAGCCTCTTCAAGATTCTTTATCGTGTTCGGGTTGTGGGCTATCGACTAACACTTCCACCTACGATGAACAAATTACATGATGTCTTTCATGTATCCCTCTTAATAAAGTACATACCAGACCCTTCACATGTACTCTCTTCATAGGTAGTGAAGTTAGTGGATGATCTTTACTACGATGAGCAACGAGTGATGATCAATGATCATAAGAAAAAATCCATATGAAATAAGACAATGCATATCATGAAGGTGTTGTAGAAAACCCACAAGTTTGAAGAAGTGGCGTGGGAATCAGAGGAAGAAATGAAGAAGATTTACCAAAATCTATTTTAGTGTGTTAAATGGAAATTTTGAGGGTGAAATATCTTAAGGGGGGAATATTGTAACGACCCTAAAATGCATTAATGAAAATTCCTCTTTGTCTATTTAAATTTCTTCTTATTGTTATGTAAAACATATCCACTTTTCTAGTTTTATGTTTTAGATTTTAAAATACCGTTAATAATTTTGACCATTTATAATGTAGTCACTAAATAGTAAACACATGATTAGTATAAATATAGGGCTTTAAATAATCCAATTTACTCAGACAAAGAAGTTATGGCCTCATCCAGTAGACTTTCCACGTACGAATCCCATTTGTTGGATCTCGGAAAAGCGGTTGCGTCTTTGGGATTATCTATTGACCAAGCCCAATCTGAGCTTGAATATGTTAAGTTCAAGTGGAACCACCAATGGGAGAAGTGGAAGTTGATAGATATTAGAACTCAGATATTGTTATTTGAGCCACCCCAAGAGTTTGTCACCATCACGAACCATACCCAAAGGACTTATAAGGGTGTTTTAAGGGGTTATGTAACAAGACCCTAGTACTATGATTATGTAAACTATTTTTTTATATAATAAATAATATACTTTCATTTTATTAATGTTACTTTGTAAATTATTTTTAAAGCTCAAATAGTATTTTTTTAGTTAATATTTAACTAAGAAATATATTTTGAGGAATTAATAGATTTTTTAATTAAATAATATTTTAAAATAAATATTACTATTAATATATTAAATTTTATTAAATATAAATGATCGTATAAATTTATGAATTCAATTCTAATTTTTATTAAGGTTTGAAATCTATTTTTATCAAAACCCATGTATTTTCGATAAAGGTCATTTTTTATTTAAAAGTCAAAATTACCAAATTTAGAAAATTATTTTGAAAAAATGAATATTATTTCTAGAATCAAGACATCAAAATTATCCAATAGTGGAATTTTCATAATTTTCTGAGACAGTCGAATTTTTGGTTAAAATATTAAATACCATTTAAATATATAATGTGATTTTTGACATCATAATGACCCAATAGTGATGTAATAAAATAAAATAAACATCATGTTCGGACAATATATGTTTTAGAATTAAAATAATGTGATTTTAGATTTGTTTTAGTTATTTTACCAAGCATTAGTGGACCCTCCATGACTTATAAAACATTTTTTATTTTTAAATTGTTTTCTTTGAGAGAGTGACCCACCTCATCATAAGCAACCCTATAATTTTAAAATGTTCTGCCATTGTCCTCAAAAAACATTTTTTTCCACTCCCCTTTGACAAAATCCATGTGTAGAAATCAGGGTATGGTATGTGGTTTTGATTAGTTTAATGTGAGGTGTCCCAAACCTAAATAATAATGAATTCTCTCTCATTTCTTATAAAAACCCACCCAATGTACTACTTTCTCTTCAATCAAATACTTTAGAGTTTGACCATCCCATTACCTTCTCTCTATATCATCCTTACAAGGTTCCCCAAGCTCTAATGAATCCTCTTTCAAGCCTCTCCCAAGCCTTTGGAAGCACAGATCCAAGTAAGGGATTTCTTCCTTTACCATTTTTGTCCAATTTAATTTAAGCTATTATGCCATTTTTTATCTATTACAAGTGTTGGGGTATGATTTCTCACATCCCCCATACTTCCCTCTTTATTTTTGGATGATGGGACACCCCTTTCTCTCTCATTAATGCCTCCCATGTACACTCATTACCATTCCGTGAGAGATTTCTCTATCATCTTTTACATAAAAGTAATTCTTTTTTATTATGTATCTAAATTCCATTTCGTTTTTTGGGACATGTATCTATATTACCACCTTACTGTCCATTTCATGTCCATATGATGATGCACTCTTTTCTCTCTCATCAACCATTTTTTGGAATCCTTATGTCACACTGTTATGCTGCCGAAATTGCACAACGGTTTTCCAAGCAAAGATCATTTTGTAGTGAATACCATACCCATGTCTCTATCAAGGGTATTCACCTTTATGCACATATACCTATTTAATGGTACTTTCATGTATTTATTACACATTACATAATATTGGAATAACTTATGATGTTGATTGATTCCATGTTATATGATCCATGTGGCACACTTATGCATGAAATAAAAATTTTAGGAAGGGTGCACCCTAATAGCCCTCCAATGATTTGGGTAAAGAATAGTAACATGATATGTCATGTGAAATGGGTGTTGACTCATGATAATTTAAGGGCAATGTGGGTTTACTCATGCTTCATGTACACTGAGGGTTTTCTAATGATCCATGTGTAGGGAGCCTTGGCTCATGCTAATTCCATGTTAAGTGTTGCTGCTACATTTCCATGTTATGATTATCATTCTTTATCATGCCATTATGTTCATGTTTCTCTTGTGCTCCATTGACATGCCTATTGTCTAACATGTATTATATTCCACATGTTATTCCATGTTTATTCCCTTACATGGATTTATAGCTCACCCTTTTCTTATTCATGTCTTAGGTTATCCCATGCAATGATAAGTATGAGGGAATGTAGTGGTCATATAAAGGAAGGTTTCAATAAAGATGTTTTATTTGAGGTTTTAAGTTGTTATATAATGATCCTAATCCCCAAAGACACTAGACCTCTCGATCTTTAATGTTTTATCAAGTGAAGTTTATGTAATAAATCATATCTAAGTGTGTAATAATGAACAAGGTTATTATAGTTTCTATATCTTAATTTCATAAGTAATTGATTATAATGACCTAAATTAGGTTAATTAATATCTAGTTGCAATAATTTAATTTTTTCAATAAAATAAAATCATATTGGATGTTTTTAATTTTATAAATGAAATTACAATCCTTAATAAAATCCATTGTTTTCACTGTTCAATGAAACAAATTATTGTCATAAAATTATAATAAATTAATTCCATGAAAATTTTTATTTTAGGATTTAAAAAGGTGATTTTCTTGTCAAATAAATTTTATATAAGTGGTAAAATTATATTTATTATTTTTCATATAATTAAATAACATTTTTGGGATAAAATAATATTTTCATAATGTAAAATTAATTTTTAAAGAATAAGATACATGTTATCAATATGATATCATTATTCAAAACCGTTGAACTTAATTTTGAAAAAGTAGTTATTACTATTTATACAGATACCTTTAATTGATAGGTTATAATTTTGAAATATAAATAATAATTTCATTAATATATCATGGGTTTGTAAAACATAGTTCGATTTGTAATAAAAGGAAAAAAATCTGAGTTTCTTATAATGTAAGGTATCGATGAAATTTAATTTATTTTAATGAAAAATATTATTAAAAACTCATGATGTTACAATGAAATTAATTTAATTGGACTTGATTTATTAAATTTTTTTCAAATAGATATAAGATAAAACACCATTTAATAAGAAAAAATAAAGGAGTATAGAGAACATGGGAGGAATAAATTGAAGAAGTCAAAAAACTAAAATGATGAAGTTGGAGTTACCAAATCCCTTACCTCTAGTCATTATTTCCAAAGTAGTGTATTGTCCTACAATATAAAAAAATAAATATATTAATCATCTATTTAGGAACGTAATTAATATCGATAACCTTTTAAAAACATAATTTATAAATATTATGAAAATGAATATTGGTGTGTTCTTATACATTTTTAATTTTGGGTGTGAGTAATATTTATGGTTTTTAAGTAGTTTCACAATAATAGCGTTCCTATTCATTTGTAACCTAAAATTTGACATTCTTTAATAATAGATGTTACTATAATTAAATATTTTTGATTACTTATATCACATGATTTAATTCAGTTTATGTTTTTTATATGATGAATAATGATTAAATCGACTATGAAAATGTTTCATTGGTTTATAATGAAATGGAATATGTATCTTAATGAACGAGTTTAGAATTAACTCTTCCACACTAGAATCAAAATAAATATTTATTTTATTATTTATATAATATGATATTAATTATTAACATTTCAATGTCATTAATTATATTAGTTTATATCATTTTTCATGTAGAGGATTAGACCAAACCAAAGAAGAATATATGTCAAACAATGGATGATTATTATTATCAAACACATTTCACTGTATATATAATCATTATTGAAAATGAGTAATAATATTATTTATACTCCTTTTTGGTGGGGAATCATTTTTTATTATATTTTAATATATAAACAATAATGTATATGAAAGACATGATAGTTGACTTCCTTGAGGTTGTAATCCGTATATGACAAAATTAACATTTTCATTGCACAAATGAGAGGGAAAGATGATGGATTATAAAATTTCTCTTAATAATCATAATAAAATTACAAATATAACATTTATTCTTAAATTTCACCAATATGATCAGTGATGAATGGTAGTGTGGTAGAAAAAAGTCATCTCTTTGTGGAGGTAGTAATCTATAAAACACATAAATGCCTATTTTGTTCTTCATAAGAAAAGATATAAATTGTGGTTATATTATATTCACTAGTAATAGTAACAATATTTATACAAAAAACATATGATATTAATTTTATATTAATTATACTGTTTGATTAAAGAGGTAGGAATGAAATGAAAATATGTTCAAAAAAAGTAGTCATGTTTAGAACATATATGTTCCATTAGAGGACTCCTTAGAAATGAAGGTTTTAAGTCAATATATTGCTATGAGTGTCTTAAATAAACGGGATAGGGTAAAATAGAAGGGTAATAGGTTGATTTTCATGTGGAATTGAAAATATTTTTTTTATTAATGGGTGGTGAAAATCACCTTTTATATATTGTAAGAATGATTTTTTTTAAATATTACCTTTTTATATATAGGTAGATTGTGTTAAACCTGAAAAGTGTCACCGAAAAAGGAAAATAATTGAGTGGAGATATAGTCTGGTGGATCCACACATAATCCATAAAATTATAAAATTATTTTACTTTTTATAGCTTTCACTCGATTGCTTACCCCATTTTTCCATCTTGGACTTCTACTATGGTAACTAGTTTTTTCGAGAAGGTGAGATATCCAATATATTATAAAATAAAATGGAACAAATTAAATAATTTTTGACATATAATTCATTATATGAAATCCATTTTATTATATTAATTTTAAAAAATTGAAGGAAATAAATTTTAAAATGATAAGTGTATAATGTATTGAATCAGTTTTATTTTGAGAAAAATATAACGACATTCAAAAATATTAAAAATATATTTGAAAATAAATATTATAAATTAACTTATAAGAAACATATTTTTTCTATATAATAGTTTCATAAATTTTATAGTCATAATTATATATAAATATTGTTATAAATATTGTGGGAAATTTAAAATATTATATTTTTTTCATTATTGAGATAAAAAATAACATTTTATAAAATTCCCAGAATATTTTTTTATTACAAAATTATCATGTTAATTTTAAAATATATTTTATTTTGGAAACATTATCATTCTATTAGTATATTTTTTATTTTATCTAAAATCTTAAATTACAGTGAATTTTTTATAGAATATCATTCATTAAGTATATCAACAATTCTTCTAAAATAAATTCAAGTAAATAAATTATACCAAAAATATTTCACAGATGAAAATATCCAATTAAGAAATTAAATTTTATTTCTAAAAACATTTTATTAGATTCATAGAAAGATTAGTTGAAACAATATAAATAGAGTCTCTTATTTCATATTGTGTTTGCAATTTTTTATACCTACTCATTTAACAGATATCCCATAATCGTAAAAATGTATTTTATTAAAATATGTCTTGGTCCAATGAGGTTATGTGTTATTTGTAAAAATATATACGAAAAGTAATATATATTTTAGGAATAATGTTTTTCTAAAATATTAGGTCATTATATTATACCCCCATAAAAAATTAGGTCCCCAAAATTTTATTACTCAGATGAAAACAAGTTATCATAATTCTTTCAAATTACATCTACATGTTACTAAATATCTTACCCTAACTTATGATAACTCCATAAAAAACCCGATTAGTTTTCCTTTTGAATATCCCTTATATATTTGATTAATAATTTCTATTGTTTTTTCTTTATGTGAGAGATCATTTTCCAGTTTTGTGGATTCTCTATTTATTCTATGTAATGGGTCTATAATGAACATCATCAAAAGGGATAAATAGATCAAATGAAAAAAATGATAAAGTTTTATTAAGGATTTCTACGTATGAATTTATAATCTTAAAATTATCATGGATCATGAGGGGACTAATGTACCTGTGGATTAGATTCTACTTCATCCAATATTTCATAAACACTTCCTTGGAGATATCTAGGAGAACACCATATAGCCAATATAAAAATATAAATCCCGTTTAAAATTATTTACATGATAATTATTCAATTTTTTTGATTAATTTAAATTATTTTTTATGGTTGAAAAATTCACCATCATTTCATTAAAAAATTTAGATCATATCTTCTTTCTCACATCAAACTCATCCCAGTATATTGCAGTAATAGATCATTCCTATATATAGCATCATAAGTTTCAATATGATTTCTATAATGTAAAATTTTATTATAAGACAACTCTACTAAATAAGGGTTCTGATCACAACATTGTTTAAATTATATCAAATATGATATCACAATATCTTATGTAGATTAAATAGTCCCCTTAGTCTGACCATCTATATTTAATTGATAAGTAGTGAAGAAAATAAACTATTTATCCAATCATTTTTAGGTATCTCAAGAAACATGAAGTATAACACACACCACAATTATATAAATTATTGAGTGGTACTCCATGAAACCTTACCACTCCCATTACATAAATCATTGGATTTTTTTCATCAGATAAATCAATTTCATGGAAATATAATGCTTTGACATAGTTATAAAATTAATTATAACAAAAATAAAATTATGCCCATTAAAAATTTTAGAGAATCTCATGTCATAATATATTCTTGGTTTCCATATTTCTATACAATTATGGGTTATGGTTGAATATACACTTATATTATATCAACTTTCATGAACTTTCAAACTTACTAAGAATCATGATATTTATTCTATGATCACCCACTTCTTGTTTTCCTTGCACAATGTTTTTCTATAGAATTATGTACATATTAATTCATAATTGAATAATTGGAAAGTATTAATTATAAGATTCATCCCATAGGTACCCCCATCAATTTTTAATTTAATAAAGCACATATCTAGTGTTCATATCATATAAAACCATCTTTACCAATGAAAAACTCAAAAATATTCACTACTATTTCTATCGATGTACATCATATTTTTTATTTTTTTATTTACACATGAATGGATGGTGGAATAAACTTGCATGGGAAACAATCAATGAATGCACATTATGGGGAAAAACCATGTCTTGCTCCTGGGACGATAATGGGGCAGCTCCCTCGGTAACCAGTTCGCCCCTTGGGTCCAAGATCTGCTCCCTCATCCTAGACCTCAGGATGAAATCACAATGGATAATTGGGGAGGGTATGATTCTCTTCTGGAACCATAACTGGGTAGGCAAAGTTATTGGATATCCGGGATGCCCTGCCCCTACAATCTCATTTTAGGAGGCTAGTCATCATCCTCTGTTTATCATGTCGGTGCTAGAGAAGAATCAAAAAGAGGTGTTTGATCTCATTGTCATCAACTCAAATAAAGATAGATGCGTCTTCACTCCCTCCTCCACGGGGAAGTTCAAATCGAGGGATTTCTGAAGATCACTCAACTCCTCGACCCATCGCGATAGCTAGAATGGAATGACCTAGTGCAACATGATTCCAATGAAATACAATTTTCTTACTTGGGGGATCAGGAACCAAGAAATACCATCAGATGAAAATGTCAAAAAGATGGGTATCTTCTTTCCTCCCAGCTGTTGTTACTGCAAAAACAAAATGGAGGAGAGCACGAAACACATTTTTTAAGCCAATTTGGCGCGTGATGTGTGGAGTTCTTTTGGTGAGTTCACTGCGTTCTCTTCTCATGACTTATAGGACACACCCTTCCAGGATTTCTCATTTAAGGGGATGGCTGATATAGGTCTGTAAAGAACAGTGAGAGTGGTGATTCTTAGTGTGGAGTGTTGGTGCCTCTGGAAAGCCAATAACCGGGCTAGATGTGAGGGAGGAACATCAATAGGAAGATCCACAATTGTGCATACTAAGAGCCTCCGGGTTGACATGGTGGCGATGATCAGCAACTGGTAGGAATCACCCACCCTTTGGGCACTGCATGACTCCTCCCCAAGGGTGCAAACCTCCTCTAGGATTCAAGGACACTGGGTGCGTTGGACTCCTCTAGCTACGGGGCTCAAGCTTAATACAGATGGTTCATGCATCATGGGGGACATGCGTGGAGGAGGGGTTGTTTGAGACGGCAGGGGGAGCGTACTACTAGCCTTTACAGCACACTATGTTAGTGGCACGTCTATCCATGTAGATGCCTAGGTTTTGTTAACTGTTCTCACCCTGTGCAGACAAGATAATCTCCTCCTCTCCCAAGTGGAAACAAACTCAATTATTATAAGAGACTCCTTTCATGGCAGAGATTCCACCCCTTGGTCAATTTCCTACATAATTAGAAAATGTAGAAGGCTCCACAACAACAACACTAAGGTGACCCATAATTGGTGTGAGGGGAACAAACTTGCAGATCACCCGGTATCCTTGGCGGGTCAAGGTTCTAATATCACAGGCTTATCCAACATCTCCTTATTCAAACTGGAGGGGTGAATTTGATTTGAGGGGACGCCCTTGGTCTCTATTATTTTAGGCCCCCTTAGACCCTTCTATACCTTCTACTCCCCTATATCCTTCTCCTATTTCATAATAAAAAATTCATTATTTATGGTTTTTTAATCAACAACATAATTATAGTATCATTATCATTCCAGATTAGATCATAAGACAACTTTTTCCCAAACCCCAATTTCTAATATATTGAGAAATGGTAATCACTTGTCAATTCAAACAACCTCCTTTGGTGAATACTAAAATACATTAGTTTAATTATATCATCACTTCCCTTATTATATGTATATATATCAGACTATTCCCAATAGAGATAATGTTTGCATGTCATTAAAGTATATATCACATATTCGAACAGAAAATCACACGTTGGGTAATTTTTCCCATGAGACATTAAAAAATTTGTGACATAAATAATTACCATATAATTCTTCATGAGGATGAATCCTCCTCCAATTTTTTGTAGAATAAATTTATACTACATACCATTATATAATTTAAGGAAATGTATATATAGGTTCGATGAACAAACTCTTCTTTTGTTCCTAGAAACATTATCCATTACATCTATCCAAAGAAAGTTTAGTCCATTGAATGTTAACTAGGTTAATTAGATTTATAGTCGATATAAATTTATCACTAATCATTTATGAAAAAATTTATCCCAATAAAATAGTTGATCTTGGTTATAGTGTTCGATCAAGATCATTTCTCAATAACATTAATATTTGATATATCTAATGGTATACAATTTATTATGATTACAAGGACCAATAAAGATACATTATGATTATAGAATTCAAATTTGAGATACATGGAATATAATTTATCTTTTATTAATATATTCAACAAAATTCATATCAAGTCTTAGTTCTCTATCAATCTAATATAATATTATATAATATCATTAGAAACTACTATATTTAATTTTTCAAGGTACTCCATAAAAGAACTTTTCATCAATTCAATAATAAAACATGAGTATTTACATGTTCAAATAAAATAAATATAAATTTATATTTGCCATACAATATACTAAATATTTTACTGGAAATTATCTAGATTTTAAAATATTAACTAAGGATATACAGATTGATGTTAGATCTTGGTGAATTATCCATATCTATATATTTTATCAAAATAATCATTGATAAAGGTTAGAGGATATCCGATTTTTATGACGGTAATATTAATCAAACAGAAATAAAATAAAAAAAACATTCACCAATATTTTATTTTGAAATAGAGGACTCATTCACACCATAATGAAGCACTCAGTCATATGAAGTCCTTTTATAGATTCTCCTAAAATTTATTATATAATTCCACTAATTCAATAGAGGGTATTCAATAAATACTCTTTAAGATAGGCAATCAAAAACTCCACATCATGGTCATGGTTAATAAAAATTAGTAATTCTACAAATACATAAACATAACCCTATACAATTGTAATTCCATCAATATTTAATTCCTCCCCAATCATTTAAGCAATAAATCCATCATTGAAAGGTATCAAAAAACAATATTATAGAATTTACTTAAAAGATATGTTAATTATTATTCCAATTTTGATTATTCATAATAATGTTAATGAGGATAAGAAATGAAATCTCTTTTCCCAAAAAATTGATATTTTCTATATGGATTGAAATCTAGTTCATACACAATATTATAACAAATTTCACTTTTGGAAAAAAATTGTATCATGAAGAAGTATCCTCACACAATTCAGAATCCGATATGATTTATATATCTTAGAAATGATCAATGATCCACTATCGGTTTTCATTGATAGTACAATATCAATTTCATGAGGTGTTGAATCTTCATTCATAAAAGGCATGTGTGTTATTAAAGACAGAAATGAACCTAGAGAAATATATTTATTTTGAGATCTAGGTAGGTGATGATGTGTACCTCATGTTACATTATTATCATGATCTATCTCAGATGTAGAGATATTGAAGGATACTCCTTAACAATCATTATGTGAGGTTACTAGGGACCTATTATTGTAACTATCTAGTGGGTTAAGGTATTGTTACATATAATGTAAAAAATACATACAATCAAAGAATTTTATTGTGGGATAACAATTAACATGGCCCTTTTTTTACTTTTTCAGTTTTACAAGACTTATATAGTTTCTTCATTAGTAACTAGGATCAAGGTAATTCTTTAAAAAAATTGTAACACTTCTTTTATCCATGTATGAAATTACCTTAGTGTTTCTTAATACTTTTAGGATATATGGGTTGGAATATATTTCCCCAATTTGAAAAACCATTAGAGTTGTCTTCATATAATAGAATTACTTTCTTTTTACTGATATAATGATATTACATAACTTCTATTCACTCTTTAGAGAACAAATATGTATCTAAACATGGATTAGGATGTCTCTTATGTCTAACACCCATTGAATTATTTGTTTAACACCACCAATGTTATGTTCAATCATTATTAGAAAATTAGAGGTATAACAAGTGGTATTACTAATGAGACTCACGAAATATACATCAAAAGTGGAAACCCATTCATTATAAGTTCTTTAGAAGTAAAAAATTTCAATCCATATGCATGTGAAGTGTTGTAGAAAAGTCCTTGATGAAGAATAATTTCTTGAACCCCATTAATTACACGGTGTTCACTTCCTATATCTATGTTGTCTACATCATGTGATTCAAACATTTTATGACTTTTCCTTCAATGTGATAGCGAGCTAAAAAACCATTTCATTCTCTGAATAGTTGATAACATGAAATGTCATTTCCATTATATTGATACATTTCCTATCATTATATGAATTAGATCATCCACTAATGTAGGGTGGATGTTGTCTCATGAATGAATCAATGATATGATTCTCATTTCTTTGTTTATATAGGGGATATTCATGGTTTTTGAAATTATTCATAACTTATGTTAGTTAAATGAGTTCATTTATCAGTTTTTATATGACATATAACTTCCTACTTAATATCCCATTTATATAACTATATAATTTCTCATCTCATCAATTCAAAATAGGGTTAGTCCTTTCCCTAGAAATTTCCTAAATAATAAAAAGTCATTTTTAATAATTGATTATCTAAAAATTAATCTATTATAATAGATGGAATGAATCATACAGAACATTTGTGATTTAACATACATATTTTAGGGCTTTAATATATGTTAATCATTTTTTATATTGTAACATCCATTATTTTTTAATTGGGTGAAAAAAATCACACTAGTTATTAATTATTCAATTTGTGGGGGTGTTGTTTTATTTTTTATTTATCAGAATTCAAATATAAGATTTCCTTACATTTTATATTATTTTTTCACTTATGTTTCAAACTTTATCTGATGACTTGGGTGTTCAAAATAACATTATAAAGTGTAATGGGTCGAATGTCCATTTTTGAAAAAGTGTACTAGGGTGCGATTTTTTGGTTAAACCCTAAGGCACCTTTTTGTTAACCACAAAGCATCATTTTAACACCCACAAGGATCCAGAGAACCTTGTGAATGGGTCACATGGCCATAAAAAATCATCCACATAAGTTTCAAAGAGCTACCTCAGGGTTTGTGCATGGTATGTGAAAACCATGCGGTAGACCACACAAGTTCTACCATATAAAAATTATCTCAACACTATAGCATGAATAGTTACTGCATGGTATGGAAAAACATGCAGGTAAACCATGGAGACTAGTAAATAAGGGAAAAATGAATTTGTTCCATAAAATATTTTTTATTTTCTTCCATATCTCTCATTTCTTCTACCTTCTTATGAGCACAATAGTGGAGGAATAACTCCATTCCTCCTCTTCTTCACCTTGAGGAACCTCCTATGATGATGCTCCATTTTCATCACCATCTAGGGAAATATATTCATAGGGATATGGATAACCTCACCCACCATTATTCATTATTTATCTTTCTCCTTGAATAGTGATAAATCAATTTTACTCATTTTTCCCATTTGCAAGGAATGCGAAGGAAACTCATATCTACACCAATCCCCTTGGAATTGGTGCTCAATATCAGATGTTATTATATCTATGAGTCAAAGGTACATGGGGAATATATTTATTTGTGTTTTTTGGATGTTTTGATGATGCTTCTTCTAGCACATCTTTGTGAAATTAAGTAAGACCCACCATGATTCATATTAAATTGATATATAGACCTTATGGATTGTCTCCAAGAATGGCCTAGATTTTTTCATAGCTGTGAGGCTAGAATAGAGGTCATTGTCCTCTTTTTTGGGGTTATATTGAGGTGTGATTTTGGACTATATTGAATTGTTTGTTTAAATTTTTATATTTAAATTAAATTACATTAAATTGGGTTTCGTTTTATATATGATGTTATTATAATAATTTCAATTACGAAACTGATGTTGGTTGGTTATGAGTTTTTTTATTTAATTTGAGATGTGAAATTCAACTATATTCAATTTCATGTTTAAATAAATTAGTTTATGAATATATATATATATAGGCTTCAAGTAAACAACCTTCATGAGATGAGACCCATGGGGTTTTCAGGGGCTTCAGCCAGATTTCTTAAGTGGTTTGAAAATAATATTGGGCATCGAGGATGTCATTTGAGGCAATGAGGCTGTCAGGTTGGGCATAATCAATTTTTTTGGATGGGAATGCCATCAGATTTTAGAAACATTTTTTTAGGGCATGATGTGATAATGATGGGGTGATTTAGGTTTTTATTGATGATTTATAATCACCAGACATTGCCAAAGTGGTTAATTTATTCACATGCACATAGGATTACTACATTGATGAGGTATTTTGACTACTAATTCAGATAGAGGCCCTTAGTAGTAAAACATAAGAAATGGTTTGGTGGTGATTTTAATAAAAATAAACATGGAAGGTGAGGAGACATCGATTGATTGAGATGAGTGTTGAGACACACTATTTTATATTCCATGGAAATTTATTTATTTTGAGGACAAATATCATTATGCCATCGGTTTTCGGGACTTGAACCGAGAAGAGACATTAGGCAGTGGTCTGAGGGACCCGTCACATTTTGTAGGGGCATACCTTTGGAACATTGGTACATATTTAGGCACAAGGTGTTTGGAGGAATGAGTTATTGGGTTACTTGATCAAGGTGTAATGAAATGGTTCACCTGGGTTATGATGTCATAGGTTCCTTGGGCCATGTACGAAAAACCTTCTTCTATTCTAGGATTCCGACGTCGGTCAAGAAAAGTGATGGATTCTTGTTGGCTATAGAGCACCGGGGTATCCTTGTTTTTTTATTTCAGCATACATATTTATTTATATACTATTAAATCATACATATAAACATATTCTATGTATGCACAACTGGGTGGTACCCTACAGAGATTTATCTCAACCCCAACAAAGGTCCTTCACGAAATGTGTAGTCTTAATGAATTTATGTTCAGGTAATGGATCAGATTCAAGAGCTAGATCCTAGTATCTTATTTCATGGGAGATTAGGATAATACCATGATGTATTTTATTTGATTTAGTTTCTATTTATGTTTAGTTTTCTTTTGATATATTATCATTATAATCAGTGTACATTTTTACTATAATATGGTCAGTATTTTGGCGACCCTTCTATCAGGATGTTTTATGTATGACCAGTATTGTTAGGCATCAGGGTTCTATGTAGTTTTTATAATTTGAGTGTTTGTAATGATGGATTGTTTATTTACTTTATTCAGATTTTTTATTTATTGATTCCACTATTTATTTTTGTCATTGTGCTTCTGCAATTGTAGGGTCTGGTTCAAGTTTGATGATTCTTTAATTCCACGATATGTAATATATATTATTACTTGGACCCCTATCATATCATTCCACTAGGGTTATATTCTCTCCCATTTTGATATTTACACCATCTATGCCAGTCAAAAACCATTGATGAATTGGGAGGCATGCCTAAAGCCAGTGGAACCCTGGCCGATAACACTTTTTGGATAGGAATCAGGTTGGGGATGCTACAAGTGGTATCAAAACAATTCATTACTGGGATTTAGTAGTAGTGTTTTTCTAAATACAAATTAGATCATGGCTTCCTTTTATTTTCTAACAGTCTTACTATTTGGGTAATGGTAGACTGGAGATTAGGTTGTGGTAGGAACTTTGTTTAGATTTTAGGTTTTCCTGCCTATAGCCATATGTATGTGGGATTGATCTAGTTACCTTAGGTGGGATATACTATTCTATTTTACTTAGAGTACAATTTATATGATATCCACCTTAGTGGATCACCTAGAATGTGTTTCTATTGGTTATGATACGAGTCATAGACCATTATCCTAGTATGGAAATAGATGAGTTGAACCATGGTCTAATGAGGAATGGGGTGATTGTTTTCTTTTTGCCTATTGAGTGGCACAATTTAGGGTATTGAAAATTAATAAATGAATGTTTGATTTGTAAAGTGTTTAAAAAATGTGATAAATATCAAAGGACTTAATGAATGTAATATTCCATGATGTGATGTTTTTATTCAATGTGTTATATATATAGAAATTTCATTTGATAATGGATATGAGCCTGGCTATTATAAGACCAAAAATATGTTATGGTTTATGTAGTATTTTTCAATAGGATTTCACAATTCAGAAATCACATTTTAACACCATGCATTTTTATAAAATAATTAATTTAGTTAATAAATAAATTGTAATTTAAATAAATAATTTTATGAAATATTTTAATAATATCATGGGATTTCATTTAAGCAGAATGAAATTTTAGTTCTCTGATTTATATTACTTTCAAACGACATTTTTAAAAAATATAAAAATTTGTTTAAATAATATAAAATAATTATACTCTTGAAAATAAATTTTCTTTTATATTGTTTTAATACATAAAAATAATTAATGGTAACATTATTATTATAAAAACATGAAAAATTAATATTCACATTTTAATTTATGAAAATTTAATAATGTTATTAAAATAATTTAGGGTTTATAAATTTTGTTTTTTAAAAATATGATATATATATATATATATATTAATAATTATTAGTTGAAATTATAAATTTTTTATTATATTAATTTTTAAAAAATAAATTATTATTAATATCATGATTTGTATTTATCAAAATTATAACTATATAATGTAACTATTTTAAAGTTAAACTTATTATATAGATATATTATAACCATTGATTAAATAAATAATGCTAATTATATAAAAATAAAAATAGTAATTATAATAATAAAATGAAATGAAAGTGAATAAAAAAGGGTAATTTTTTTTTATAAGAATAGGTTTTTGGAGGGGGGTAGTCAATGAGTCGTGCAAACGAGGCGGTGTCAACTGTTGGGGCACTGTCCACGTCTAGTGAGAGTCCCACAATGAAGTCTGATCCACCCTGAGGGTGTCTTATGACAAGGTCGTAGCTGCGAAAGGTTCAATTTGTGGTCACTGATATGATTTCTTCCAAGTTGGATTCCTCAACCGCGGTGAGGAAGGTGATCGATGTAAGTGTTTGTGGAATCATGTGTCGCTGAAAGAGATGGTTGAGGTTAGGTTTCTAATTATTTTCCTCTTCAACATAGTGTGAGGTAGAATTTTTTTGTTGGTGTTCAATTTTTTTGAAATAGTTTTCAATCTCGGTTGCATGTCGATTTCCTCTTTACCACTCTTATTCTTCTTTTGTAGATTGTGGATCTGAATACTGATTTGATTAATGAGTAATATATTTCTAATTATTGACTTATCAATTTCTGATTTTATTAACTTGTGGTCATTTTTATATGCTTTATCGATTGGCCATTTTATATTGAACTGGTCAAAGTTTTCATATTTCCATTTTGCGATAGAATGAATTATTATATATTCCTTATGGATCTGTGTTTCCAACTTGATTTGGAAGCCTAGACCAGTCTTTTTATGTGATATCTATGAATCCCCATCAGTTCATAGATTCCCTATTATAACAATTTTAAATAATTTTGAAAAGTTTTATGTACCAGTCTTACAATTTTTCCGGTATAAGTATTCATTGCTTACATTGCAAGCTTTAATACGATTGTGGATTGAGATTTTTGAAGGATATAAGTAATAGTGCCTTTCCACCCACTTCTCGAGTTTTTCGCACTGCCTCGGTTCTGTTTTGGGGTCTACACTGACCTCCTATTTTGGTGTGTCCAAATCTAGACCAATACACTGATTCTATTTATGTTAAGGGAAATTTATATCTTCATGTTTTTTATTCTTGATAGAAATTAATTAATTAGGTTTTTATAAGGTAAACTATTATATTTTGATTTTCAAATACTTATAATTAAAGTTTTCTTGTCTTATACACATTAATTCATGATAAATATTAATTTTATTTCCATATTTTGATTCTTTTAATTTCATTATGGAATCACATTAATTCATATATATGTGGATAACATTTTGTTAAGAATATTCATTCATATCGAATTTTACCCAGTTCTTGATTTATTAAATTATGTAATGTGTATGAATATATATTTTGTGTTATGAAAAAATTAAATGAAGAGTTTTTTATGTTAAATTGTATATTCCAAGATTTAATTTATCTTATCAACTTATCATATATACCTTTATAAAGTTTATGTTTTAATTCTTATTACACAAATATATATTTATTTTTCAAATTTTTATTGCAAAATGAATTCTTTCAACTTTATTGTCACATAATACACGATGGGTGCATACATGTATATATAAATAATTTATTCTAAAACATATCCTTTGTGTATATAATTTATTGGGACATAACTAAGAATTTTTTAAGTACATATCAAATCATAAATAAATCATTGATGATTATTTATATTAATGTGAATTGGTTTTTCATAAAATAAAATCATGGAAACACTCATGTCATATTTATAATTTTATCACTATGTTTCTAAACAATTCCCATAACATGTCATCATGTTTTATTAATATTATGGTCATCATTTCTTCCTGTAATCATTGGTCATGTGATTATGAAAAATGGTATACCTTGCATTCATACTCATAAGTTAGAATTAAATTTTAAGGTTTACTTTTGAGATGAATAATCACATAATTGAAATGATTTAATTAAGATGTTTATTTATAAAATTTATATGCATAAGCATTGTATTAATTTTACATTTATCGGGACAACCCCCAAAATGGATGTTTTTTGAAGAAGATTTTAAATGAATAGTTGAAAACTGATCTTTCATGTAATTATACTATGTTCATTTATCATGATATTTATTTGTGAAAGTATAATATGTGAGTTTCCATGAATGTTTATACTTACACATTTATAAATAAATATAAGTGCATGGGTAGTTAATGTTTGTTTATATATATATATATTCGAATTCATTTATGTTCTTATGAAAATGTTATTTTATGGGTATCAAACTCTGTTCTAACACTTGTTAAATATATATCTTTTAATTTATCAATGTTTTCATTAAATATGAATATATCCCACAAATTAGAGTATTATAATTATGATGTCATATAAATATGCATATATATATATAAGAAACATTAAGTTATTTTATTTTCAAAATTAAACTCATGATATATATATATATATATGTTTTTATATATAAAGGATAAAATGTTTATTGAAATGTTATATTTATTATCATCATTTCATATTATAATTAACAATTTCACACCTGCATATAGTCATGGTCCTGCATCAAGCATAACGTCGACACATATTTTATTCATAAATAATTCATGGTTTCAAATCAATTTTTTGATATTATCATGCACATTCATTTTTCCTGAATTGAAATGTTTTATTTATAATTTGATATGTGAAACATATATATTTATTGTACAAAATTATTTTGAGAATAAAAAAAAATATATTCATTTTTGATAAAATGATAATTTATTAAGTATGTTCATTATTTAACTTATAAGTGGAATTTCGTGCATTTCGGATCAAGTGTGTTCATATTTTATAATTTATTTTATTTGAAACTATTACAAATGTTTTGAAAATTTGGGCATATGTTTATCCTAAAATCCATTTCATAATCTCACAAGAAAGTGATCATAAATTTTATTGGGAAATGTTAATTACATGATTTAAAGAATGTTTTCTAAGAATTGTTTTTTAAAAAATTATCCCTTTATGGTTTTTTTAAAACCCCATTCTGGGCATATAAATGCCCACCACTTGTTTATAATTAATTTCCATAAATCACTTTAAGGTCCAAAGTAATACGCCATTGTTTTATGTGCACTGAAGGGAAGTTTGTCTTTTGTTTGATTAATTATATTGAAACTCTAATAAATTGTATGCTTGTCTCTAACTCTCTAGAACCTAGACCAATAATATTTCTATTTTGATGTATTGTCAATGGCCGGGTCCTTATAATTGGTATTAGAGGACTGGTCTAGAAAACTTTGTAGATTAGTTGTTATCAAGTCTAGAAGTTTAGTTTTCATAGTGTTTTTTACTTATGAACCTGGAAATTCAGAATACCTTTTATTTTTACAAAACGAATTGTGAGGACACAAATAATTTTAGTGGGGAAGATAATGTAACTCCCAAAATTTCAATAAATGAAAAAATCTATAAATAAATGAATTGAAATTAAAATAAATAATATTATGAAATATTTTACTAAAACCATGTGATTTCATTTAACCAAAATGATATTTTGTTTTTATGATTTATATTATTTTCAAATGACATTTTTGAAAAAAATAATGACATATTAGAATAATATAATTTAATTATACTTTTGAAGTCTCATTTTCTAATATACTGTTTTAATAATTAAATTTAATTAATGGTAACATTATTATTATAAAAAATTCATAATTAATCTTCAAATTTTAATCTATGAAAATTTAATAATTATATTAAAATTATTTGGATTTTATATATTTGTTTTCAAAAATATGATATATTAAATATAGTAATAATTATTAGTATTAAATTATAAAATATTTATTATATTATTTTTTAAAAAGATATTATTATTAATATTATGATTTTTTAACTAAATTATAAATATATTGTGTAACTATTTTAAAGTTAAACTTTTAATATAGGCATATTATAACATTTAAATAAATAAATAAATAAAATTATAAATTAGTAATAATTATAATAATATGAAACGAAAATGAATAAAAAGGGGGAAAATGGGTTAAATGAATAAGGATTGCAGGGGTGGTTGATAGTTGTTAGGTTCTAGAACTCTATTATCTATGTTTTCCATTTTGATTTTGCTCTTCCTTCTTAGATCAGTAAGATGTTATTCTATTTCTAAGTTCAATGGCATAAGATAAATAATAGAGTGTATTGTGCACATATAAACAACAGTAGATAGTAATCAAAATTAATGAAAACACTAACAATTCAACAAAAAATGAAGGATATTTGTTAACTGTTTCTAATATTTCAATTTTTTATTTTTTTTTATATGTGATTTTTTTAGTTTTTTTAGAGTAATGGATCATGTCTTCCCCAACAATGGTGCCAAAAAAATGATCTAAACATTCATTAAAGTCGGTCAAAGTTTAAAATTTATAATCCTATTAACTGTTGTATATGTGGCAAGGAGGTTCGAACCCACATGGAAGGCAATTCTATCCACTATTCTTCTAAAAAACCTTCTAAAACTCCACTTTTGTCTGCAGTGGAGTGAATATTCTATATTTTTTCTTTTTATAAAGAAGTAGATTGACAAGAAATTTCAAAACAAAAGTATCTAAGAAATTTATGTAAACTAAATTGAAGCTAAAAAACTAGAAAACAAAAAGACACAGAGATATAGCACGCTGATGAGAGAACAATCTATTAAAAATCCTGGGGAAAAATCTGTATTTTACTGGTTATAAAAGGTATTCTATTTACTTAAAAGTTGTTGCAGAGTACCACCTTAAAAAGAGTGACTCACCTCCCTCACCTGGAGTTATGTAATGAAATCCAATCAAATTTAGGGCTTTCCACTCCTAAATTAATCAATTGTTAACAATTTTTAATAGAAATGACAATAGGATGAACTCGCCGTAAGTCCTGATATCTTAAGAATTTATTATCTTTTGAAAGATGTATTCACAATCATTTTCACCAACTGGTGGTGAAATTTTAAAATTTAATATCTGAAGGTACAAGAAACTAAAAAAATTCAGTGTTGATCTCACCGATTGTTACTCAATTTGTTGAAATGATTAAGTGAAAAGAAAATTAAAAGATAACTGATGGATATTCAATTCATCCCTGAACTAAATGGTTTAGCTAAACATAATCTCTATTTTGAATACGAAAATTATTCAATTAAAAAAGACTAGAATTTAATGATAACAGAGGAAGAAAAATCACTCAACTAGCATGAATTTCTTCTGCACCTGGACCTCGGATCTCCAAGGAATGGTACTTTGAGAGCTGCTCCAAAATTCGCCACAAGGTTCTTACTCTAATTCCAAGTGAATGATCAAATCTCTGATTAATGTCCCCAAATACTGATGTTTTCTCTGCTTTAAGTACCCACTGTCTTCTGCTGCTCGTCACTGGAACTCTTCACCGACTTAACTTCATCTTTCACTATTGCACTGCACACGTGTTTTTTTAGTGACTAGCACATCCTGCTAGTTTTTCCCTCGTAACTAACTTCCTCTAAGTTAGTTGAATTCACCTAGATGTTTTCACATCTCTTGAATGAACCTACACAATAAAAATAAACAATACAATTACAACACAAAGGAAAAAAATTTATAATTTAAGAAAATAACATATTAAAAATACATTTAAACTAATTTATAACTTTTAAGTAATGTTGTTAAATAAATTATTTTATTAGCATTACTAACAATTAGTAATTATCTTTTATTGAATTATAATGTAATAAAATTTATTATTAAAATAAAAGATAAATCATAATAATTTATGTATTATAAGTCGAACGAATTTTTTAATAAAAGAGTTATTATTATTATTATTATTAAAAATGTATTTTATTAATTATTAATTTTGATGTTAAATTGTTTATAAGTAATTGTTTTTTATAAATTAATTAACAATATTAAAGAGAACAATAAAAATTATGTTTATTATTATTTTGAAAATTAACATTATCAACATTTTAAATTAACTAGTTTAGTTTATTTGTCATTTAATTTATAACTTATTATTAGTATTTTATGTTATTATAATAATTTTTTAAATTATTACATTAATTATGAATTTTATTAAAAAGTTGTACTATAATTATAATTCTATTCACAAAATTAATTATTACGGTTAATAATTTAATTTAAAATTATTATTTTAATTTATTATAAAAAGTTTTATTTTAAATATTACAATTTAGATGTTATAATTTATTTGTTTTAATATAATTTATAAATTATTATTAAATACTTTAATTAAATTTATTAAAAATTCTGATTTATTAATACAAAGAATCTTATATTTATTATCTATTTACAATTATTAACATTTAACATTTTTATTTAATTATTTTTATTTTAGTGTTTATTATAGTTTAATTTTTATTTATTTTTTTAATCTTATTCTATCCCCCCCCAAATCGGTGCAATAGGGGGAGAGGATCTTCAGCGCGTCTTCCCCAGAGAAACAATGGCCTTCTTCTAGGCAGCAGCTCAGCTCGGCTTCCTCGTCTAGGCTGTTAAGTGGTGAAGTCCACCACCAAACCTTCAACTGCGACAAAACAGTACTCCCTCCTAGCAGGTGTCTCGATTTCAACTAACAACAATAGCTCCTCCTCGCAGAACACCAGCTCAAGTGGCAACCAGTGGTGGCTTGCAGATTCATCAAGACCACCTCCAATTAGTGACACAATGATCTATTCCATGTATAATGATTCATTGACCCAGACTCCTCGAATAGGCTCGACGGCGGCTTGACAAAGGTGAACCCCCTTCTTTGCCAGGCCAGAAGAGGGTTTGGTTGAATGTCTGGTTTCACATAGCATAAGGTTTAAAAGGTTCCCATTCTGAAAATAGCTTTTATAATCTTTACCAGCGACTCCTACTATCCGACATCACTGTGCGAAGCAAAGGCAAACAGAGCAGCTGCTTCACTTATACGAGTAGCGAATAGGTTCATCACGAACGGTGATAAAGGGTTGATTTCTTTGTAATATATTTATGATCTTCGAATGATTTTTTGTTCAGTGACCATTTTATTTTGAGCAATGTTGTTAAAAAAGATGGTATATTTGCATATTTTCGATGAGATAAATCATCGGTATCAGCAAAATGAATATAAAATATGGTTGGAGGATGTGGTTTGAGTCTGGAATTGAAGGTGATGCAGAGAAACATTTAAGGAGAAGGGTTGGAGAAAATAGGATTCAGTGTGAAGGATCAAAGGGTGTGTGAAATAATGATGAAATAGTGGATTAAATGGAAACATTATGGAAGGTTGAAGCGGTTCCAAGAAAGAAGTGGCAGGAGGCTATCGGCGGATGGAAAGGCTGGAATAAAGAAACTGATGTTATATCGGTAGCTGAATAAGGGAGTTGTGAGACCAAAAATAGAATGGCATCGGTGTGTCAGTGACTCACCAATAGAAGAAAAAGGATCAGCATGTGTGACTAAGGCTGGAAAAAAATGAACTATTGGTGAGTGTGTGAAACGAGTCAGTGTGAGAAAATGAGAATAAAATGAGTTTCGGTGTGTGACACACTGATGGAAGAAAATAACTACTCACCCAAAATTAAAATAAAATAAAATAAACTTACAAGTCTCCATTAGTTGAAATAAAAATAAATATCGATGAATGAAAAGTAATGGTGCATGGTGAGAAACTATTAGTTAAAATAAAAAGACGAGTCACCGAATATTAAAAAAACGAGATACCAAAGACGATGTGCAAGAGAGACCCAAGAGAAAATAAATCAATGGGACGTGACACCGATGATGTTTTGGGGGATTGGTGAGTCAGTGACTCACTAATAGTTATAAAATACTTCGGTGTGACAAAAATTCGATGAGACAAATAATCGGTGAGACACGGCATCGGTACCTCACTCACCGATAGCACAAATTAAAACATTCATAAAAAAAATTAATTTATAACAAATAATAAAATGAAAAAAACATTAATTAATTAAAACAAAAGTCAAATTAACTAAATTGTTAAAAACTAATTAGTTAACTATAACTAAAATCTAACTAAATTATTATTTTTTAACAAACTAAAAAAATGTAACTTAATTATTGACTAGGAATATAAATGATAAGATTAATCAAGTATATGTCTCAATAAATGCAATATACTTATAAATAAATATCTACAAACAGGAAACTAAAATAATTACGACTATCTAAAGATATTAAACAAATATATTAATTAATTAAATGAAAAAATGAAACTTAAAATTGAAAAATCATTATTTTACTAATCATTAACTTAAATTTTTAACTTATTTATTAAATATAGTAACAATACCAGTAAATAAATAATGTTATTTTCTTTTAATAATTCTATTCTAAATAGTAAAGTTTTAAATTAATAACTAAACAAAATTATTGAAATTAACAATGAGCAATTAATTAATTAACAAACATTTATAATTATTAACCAGATTAAGATTATTAAACTAAAAAGAAAGTTAATATAATTATAGAAATTAGAATGACTAAATAAAAAAACTTAAAACAAAAATTTAATTATAAAAAAATTATTTATTAACATATTTAGTGTATGAATTACAAATCTACCATTATTTCTGAAAAATTATTAAAAATAAGTAATTAATTTGTTAAAAATTAAATTAAAGAAGTGGAAAAACTATCTAAAAAATAGAGCCACATCAGTGGTCCGTGAGTCATCAAAGGGAAGAGGTGTCAACCGATGGGGGCCATCCACATTCAGGGAGAGTCGTGCAAGGAATACAGAGCCACCGTGAGGGTGTCGTTTGGTGAGATCGAGGCCGAGAAGGTTTTGTTTGTGGTCACCGGTTTTATTTCTTTTGAGTTGGATTCCCCGAACGCAGTGAGGAAGGTGATCAGTACCAGCGTCTATGGAATTATGTGTCGCCGAAAGTGTTGGTCAAGGTTATGGTTCCTATTTTGTTTTCATCTTCAACCTAGAGTGAGGTAGGATTTTGTTTTATAGGTTTTTATTTTGTTTGAAACTATTTTCAACATCGGTTTCATGTTTATTTCCAATTTTTCACTCTTATTCATCTTTGGATGATAGTGGATCTGAATATTGATTTGCTCATAAGTGTAATATTTGACTACTTGTTGACTTATAACTATCTGATTTTATCAACTTGCAGTCATTTTTATCTTCTTAATTGATTATCAAATTAATATTGAATATAAGAATGTTTTCCTGTTTCCATTTTGTGATAGAATGAATTGTTATATTTTTTTTGGATTAGTGCTTCTATCTTTCTTGGATAGCTTATTCTGGTTTTTGTCCCTGACATTTGCGATTCTCCATCTGTCCATAGATGTCCCTATTATCATCATTTTAAATAATTTATATCAATTTTTTATGCCAATAATATTTTTTGGTCTACATCAGTATTCACATCTTGTACTATAAGCTTTAATATGATTGTGGATTTAGATTTTTGAAGGTTATATGTAGCAATGCCTTCCCACCCTCTTCTTGAGTTATTCACACATCCTCAGTTATATTTTTGGTTTTACACTGACCTTTGGTTTCTGTGTTCCCAAATATCTACCAATATGCTGAATCTAATTATGGTAAGGAAAATTTATATCTCCTTGTTTTTTATTCATGATAAAAACTAATAAAATGTGTTTTTGTAAGGGAAACGATTATATTTTTTGTCAAATACATACAATAATTTTTTTTTCTATTCTCCACTATAATTCTAGGGAAATCATAATTTTATTTCAAATTTTTTGTTCTTTTGATTCCATTATGGAATAAAATTAATTTGCATATATTTGGATCAAATTTGGTCGATCATATACATACATATGTAATATGTTCCCTATTATTTATTTATTAAACTATGTAATGTCTATGAATATATATTTTGTGGTACAAAAAAATTCAATTAGTATTTGTTTATGTAAAATTTAATTTTTAAATATTTTAATTTATCCTATAATTCTTTCTTCTATTCCTATATATTGTTTATGTTTTAATTATATTTAGACACGAATATATTTATTTTTTAGTGTTTCTTTTTAGAATGAATTAATTTAGCTTTTTTGTTACAAAATACATGATGGGTGCATACATGTATATGTAAATAATTTTTACGACAAATATTACATGTGTATATAATTTATTAGGACATTTATAAGAATTTATTTAAGTATATAACTAATCATAAATAAATCATTGATGATTATTTATATTAATGTGAATAGGATTATCATATAATTAAATCATGGTAACACAATTGTAACATTTATAATTTAATTGCCATGTTTCTAAAAAATCATGTAACATGTCATCATGTTTTATTTAAATTACAGTCATCGCGTATGTATACAATAATTGGTCATGTGATTATGCAAACCGACATAACATGAATTCATAATAATAATTTCAAATTAAATTTTATGTTTAATTCTGATATGAATAAGCACATAATTGAAATGATTTAATTAAGATGACTATTTATAAATTTTATATGGATAAGCATCATATTAATTTTACATTTATCGAGAAAAAACTAAAAATTGATTTTTATGGAACATGTTTTTAATTACACAGTTGATAATTGATCATTCATGTAATTATACAATGTGCATGTATCAAGAGATTTAGTTGTGGAAGTCTAATAAGTGATTTTCCATGAATGTTTATACTTAAACATTTATAAATAAATATAAGTGCATGGGCGATTAGTGTTTATATATATATATATATATACTTTAATTCATTTATGTTCTTATGAAAATGTTATTTTAAAGGTGTCAAGCTATGTTCTAACTCATGTTAAATATGGATATTTTTATTTATCAATGTTTTCATTAAATATGAATTTATCTAGTGAATTAGAATATTATAAACACCGTGTCATATAAATGGACATATGTATATATATATATATGGGAAACAATAAGTTCATTTATTTTAAAAATTAAACTCATGATATATATTTATATATACCAAGGAAAAATGTCTATTAACATGTTATATTTCTTATCATCATTTCATATTTAAATTAAGGATGTCGCATCTTGATAAAGTCTTGGTCATGTGTCATTTGTGACAGCGACACATCTATTATTCATAATAAACTCATGGATTCAAAAAAATATATGAGATTATCATGAACACGGATTTCTTCTGGAATTGAAATTTTTAATTTATAATTTTATGTGTGAAACAAAGTTATTAATTTTAAAAGATTAGTTTGAGAAGACAAAATGAAATATTCATTTTTTATTAAATGTGCATTTATTTAATTACACATTTTATTGATGTCTTGAAAATATAGGAAATTATTTTGATTATGAGATTTATAATTTATGATATTATATGAAATAAGAAATAAACTTTTCAAAGTTTTATGATACTCTTTGGAATGTTTAAAGATTATGTACCTCAATAATTTATCAATTAACATATTTTTATCTATGATTAAGATTCAAATAAATCTAAGTGGTATGAGACACTTTGATTTAAAGGAATATTTTTAATAGACATATAATGAATGTATTTGAAATATTATGTGATGGGTGATGATTGCTATAGCCTCTCGGTGCATCGGTTGGTCTCATGAGACAAACTAGGTCTTGACACAAGGCCTTGAAAAAAGTGTTATGTATAGTATCTACATGAGGCCTTGACAGAATATTTATGATATCCCACAGTATGAAATCCCCCATTATGAATCTAGTAAGTGAAATTCAATGTGATTATTTGACTAATATAATATCCATGGTTAAGAATCATTATCTTTTGAACATGTTTTAATCAGTTATACATTTTAAATTGATCATGGAATAAAGTTTTATAATTATGTATATCATTTATTAATAAGGTTTAATTGTTCATTTATAATTGATAAAAATGGATAATAACTTATCCGTCTTTTCATGGTTTCCATAAATGTGTTTTGATGTTGTTTTCTATGAAAATACAATTATGTAACATTTCTTATGATAAGCTTTATCCGCACAAATGGCAGGTCATACATAATTAATTATGGTAATTATTTAACTTATAAGTTGCATTTAATTGATTTTTTATCAAGTTTGTGCATATTTTATAAAGTATTTTATTCATAACTCTTAAACATGTTGAGACATTTTGGGCATAGTTTTATCCTAATAGTCATTTCAGAATCTCATGAGAAAATGAACATGAAATTTTATGGGAAGTAATAATTTCATGATTTAAAGAATGCATTTTAAAGAAATTTTTTAAAAAAATATTTCTTTAATGGGTTTTCTTTGAAACCCCTTACGGGGCATATCTAATTCTCACCCCTTTCATAAAATTATTTTTCACAGGTCATATTGAAGTCCAAAGTTGGATTCCATTGTTTTTATACAAACAAAAGAAAAATTTGGATTTTGTTTGATTAATTTTATTGCAACTTTGATAAATTTTAAGATTGTATCTAACTCTCTAGAACCTAGACCATTAAAAGTTCCTATCCTTTATAATTTTTAAGGCTGGGTCTTTATAAGGATTGAGTCAAATATGGTATTCAGGATAGGCCTGGAATAAGGTATCATTGATACATGGCTCTGTTGAGGGCAGGTAGGGAGGCCATGAGGCTGAGATGTCATGTCGAATGGTTTTAATTTAGATGATATGGGTAATGAGGATGCTCTACCTTTTACTAATTTCTCTATCTATGTTATATATATCATATATATATATATTGGATGTAAGAAAATTTATGATATTCATAGGGTTCAAAATAGTTGGTTTAATGGAGTGTCAGACATGCAGGGAGAGGGTTCCATTATAGCACGAGTGGGTTCAGACCCTCGAGGGTCCGATAGAGCTGGTATAAGATTAGTTATCATTTCAGTTTCATGCATTGAAGCCACTAAATTCACTTGTTTTGGGCCTTGGATCGATTAAAAGTTTCAGTTGATGCTCATACAGATTATCTAGGGTATCAATTGGGGTGCTTAGTGAGCATATCCATCAAAGGAATATTTTACACAGGAGTTCCAATCGCATCACCGGCCACCTTTTCAGGGTGAGGGTGGTTCATAGGTAGTTTAGAACTAGAGAAATAGCATGAATATGATCTTCAAGAAACTGTAGATTCCTATATTCAGGAGGGTAAAACTGGTGATTTATATTCTTAGAGGCCTAGCTACGTGTCAGTAAGATGTGTGAGATTAGGCTATAAGACACAAGGGACTGTTCTGGAAGGATTTCGAGGCTAGGTCCTTTTTTTAGCACGTTTTCATGGAGACACTGAAGGATTAAATGGATTGGAAGTTCCAATGCCTTAAGTAGGGTGACATGTCCATCATTTACAATGCATCTGTTTTCAATTTTTTCTCAATTCTCACCCATCATGGAATGTGATGACACCTGCACAGTGAGTCGATTCAAGTCTGGTTTATGGAATAACATTCAGGTACAAGTAAATATCTTTAGATTGGTCTCATTATCTGTGGCAGTGAACCATGTGTTTATAGATGATAGAAACCTAAAATATGGTTCATATTATACTTGGTTATCTACATTAGGTTACTTTAGTGGTGACACTAATGATAGTAGGAAATGAGTTTGGGACGAGTTCATGTAGGGTGGTGAGTTCAAGGACTTGAGAAGACCA
Source organism: Viscum album (assembly GCA_963277665.1). Taxonomy (NCBI): domain Eukaryota; kingdom Viridiplantae; phylum Streptophyta; class Magnoliopsida; order Santalales; family Viscaceae; genus Viscum; species Viscum album. The sequence continues at coordinate 1,097,013,445 of OY728139.1, forward strand.
CATCATAGTGGAACATATTTAGTTTTCTTCATGTGTGGGAATCCAAGAAATATCTAGAATCTATGTGAGTGGAATACAAACGAGTTATGTTCATGAGAGTAGGTTTAAAATCTAATGAGGTTCTATAGGTAGACTTCTTAGATAACTAGTACTGAGGGACCATGATAAAATCACTCCTCTATGTTGGCTTCTGGATTAGTACCAGGTGAGGGTCGCTAAGGTTCCCCTCCATGAAGTGGTTTTGGTGGAGATAGTGGGACCTCAAAATAGGGTCAGTGCCCGATGGATAGAGAATCACTATAGGAAGGTCTTTCTTAATGTAGTTGGGCTTCAGGCCAGGTGCACACCATGGTGCTGCTAGGGTCTGAGCGAGTTGGTGTGTCGATTATTGTCTTAGGTGCGCTGTGGGTGTGGCCGTGATTGGCTATTTTATAATTTGATATGGAATATTGAAGAATGTACACTATGGGTTCACTAGTTTCTTTGGTTGTTTATGGACTAAATAGATATTGTTCAGTAGATTGGAATCATATCATGTGTGTGATATATATATATATATATGAGGTTTGTGGAAATATGTTTTGAAATTGAGAATTTTTGGATGTGTGATTCTGAGGTGCTTGTGCATAGTGGAATTCATGGATGGGGTTACATGAGGTGTGTGAAATTTACGAACCCTGATAGTGTGGTACATGACTAGGTTGAGAATCACTAGGATTTATTTGGGCATCTGTGGGTTTGTGGGACCTTGTTGTGCCATGTGTGAAATGGGATGAAAGTGGGAATTGATGAGGTTTAGTATATGATATGGTATCATTAATGTCATGGGATCCATTAGGAGTTGAGGAAGTAACGATGAATACAAAGAGGAATGTGGGTGTGTGAATTGGTTGTTTGAAAATTGCATGATTTTAGCTTTTGGATAATATTTGAATGGGTTAGTCAATACCTAAGGTGGGGTGCCACCGTAGGGAAATTTTCCTAAATAATAGAATCTAGCGTAGACTGAGTTCTCTTTGAATAGAATGGGTATGTTTAGTACATATATATTTTTCGTTTTATATCTTGTGGAAGAGGTGTGTTATGGTGGGGAGATTGTAACTTCCCAATTTTTATAATTCGAGTTGAAACACCACTCTTGTTTTGAAATTTTCAATTAGTGGGGGTTCCATTTTTATCATTAATCAGAACTCAATTTCTAGAGTTCCATTACTATTTTATCTTTTTCACAAGAGTTTCAAGATATTCATGGGATTCCATGTGTTTAGAAGAGGTTTTAGGATCATTATTTTTAGAATGTAATTTTTTTAAAAATGTATACTATCGTGCATTGTTTAGGGTAAATCATGCCCCACCTTAAATATAACCCCAAATCAAATTTTGAACTACTGAATGTCTTTGGAGAACCATGTGAGTGGGGTGCAAGACATCATGGGATCATATATAGACTTTGCAAAGAGATACCACATGGTTTGCATTTGGTAAGTGAAAACTATGTAGTAGACCACATGGGTACTTCCACTTATGTAGTTCCACAACACTAACATTCACAATTAATAAACAGTTTTCAAAAACATTTGGATAAATCATGTGGCATAATAAATAAATTAAAATAACATTTCCAACTAAAATATATTTTAATTATTTTCTTCCATCTCCCCCTTTCTTATCACATATCCTATGCACAAAATTGGGGGAATCCCTCCATTCATCTTCCTATTCAGATTGGGGTACCTCCTCCATCAATGATCTATTTTCATCGTCATTTGGTGCAATAGAGTTGTATTAGTAAGGATGACCTCAACCACCCTTCTACTTTTCTTATCATTTTCCTCACATAGTTTTAAATCTATTTTAGTCATTTTCAAAATTTTTAGGGTATACAATGTAATCTTATATCTACTCAAATATTTTTCAAATTGGGGATCAATATTAGATAGTCCTATGTTTTTGAGTCCATGGTAGATGCTGCATATCTTGATTTGTGTGTTATTTTATTGAACCATGAGAAAATTGAGTGAGATCCCCCATTCTCCATATTAAATTTATCTCTTGACCATATGGGATTTCTCTAGGCATGGCCTAGCTATTTTTATTTGTGTGAGGATGTGTTAGATGTCATCAAACACTTAAGGGGTTATTACCTGGTGTGTTTATGGTCTAAATTTATTTTTTAAAATTGGAATTGTGAAATTCAATTACATTGAATTTTTATTTCTATTATATTATATTTTATTATATGAATTTGTGTTATCTAATTCATATTGGTTGGTTAAGAGTTTTCTATTTAATTTTAGATGTATAATTCAACTATATGGAATTTATTACTTATTTAATTTTTTATGAATATATATAAAGTCTTGTGGAAAGATAATATCAAGAGATGAGACCAATGTGGTTGTGATGGGCTTGGTCCAGATTGCTTGCATGGTTTTACCACATGATTGGGAATCGAGGACATCATTTAAGGTGGTGAGGCAATCAGGTATGGAATATGCCGTGTTTTAGGCATGAAAAACCCATCCAATTTGAGCGATATAGTTTTAGGAGAATGAGGTGTTGGGGATAGTGTGTATTATATTTTTATTTGGTGTTCTTCGCTCACTCGAGATGTCCAAAGCACCAAATTGAATCATGTTCACATAGAATGACTCCGTTGATGTGGTGGTTTTGACCACTTGGGTGGGTATAGTCCCCAGATAGTACAATGTTGGAAATGTTTTGGGGGTTATTTCTGTAAAAAAATATATATTGAAGGTGAAGAGACATAGGTTTATTTCAGGGAGGCTATCAGTTGGGGGTTGAGGCTCATCATGATTGTGGTTGTGCAAATGGATTTATTTTGGGGAAAAATATTATTGTGCTACAAATTATCCATCCTGGAGACGTTTTAAGAAATTGGATAGTGGTATGAGTGACCAGTTACTATTTTATTGGGTGTGACATTGAGATTTCCTTACTTATTGAGGCGTGAGGTTTCAGGAGGACCGATGTGTGAGGTTACTTGATTAAGGTGGAACATAAGGGTTCACTAGGGTTATGAAATCAGTGGTTCCTTGGGACATGGGATGATGACCATCTTCTATTCTCTAATTCTAATGATGGACATGGTAGGTGATGATTTCTTGGTGTTTTTGAGAACCAATGAAACCTTTTTTGATTTCATCATAAATGTTTATTTAGTATATTTTGGATGCCTTCATAAACACAAATTAAAGGTTGGCACCACTGGGTGGTACCCTTCTGATAATTATCTCGCATCCTACATGGGTCCTTCAGGACATGTGTGGACTTTATGAATGTACATTCAGGTATGGGATCAATGTCAAGAGCTAGTTCATTGTATCTTATTGCATGGGAGATTGGCATTGGACCTTGAGGTCTAACCTATGTTAGAGTTTCTATTTTTGGTTAGTTTTATTTTGATCTATCAGCATTCTATTTTTAACGTATGTAGTGTACTCTGGTCTCCCTTTGGATGACCCTACATTATGGATAGTGAATGTAAGAACAATATTGTTATGCATGTCTTTTCTATTTAGTTTTTATAAGTGGTGTGTTTCGTACGATGTATTTTTTATTTACATTCTTCCAATTGTATATTTATTGATTCTTTTATTTAGTGTTGTCTTTGTGATTTCTCCACTGGCATGGCTTGTTCAAGTCTGTCGGGTATTTTATTCAAATTTGTGTTATATATATATATATATATATATATATTACTTAGACAACTATCACATCATTCCCTTGAGGGTTATAGTCTCCACACTATTGAAATTTGCACCCTCGCTCCTACTCTCCTTCCTTTCGTGTATGTGTATGTGCGCCCAAGTCCAGTGGCACCCAGTCTGATTGCACTATTTGGGTAGCTAATTAGATTAGGGATGTTACATATATCATAATATGATCCCAAAAAATACTATATAGTGTCTCCAATCATCCAAATTTAAATTTTTTTTAATCAATTTTAAGGAAAAATGTGAAACCATAGACGAAAACAAGATACCACTATATGCTGATATATCTCAAAAAATGATTAAACACTAGATTATATTACTTGAATCAGCAACTCATTAATGTTACCATTGTGTAGTACTAACCTAGATATCGGGATCCTCTCTGATAAGCTCTTCAATATGAGTAATCATCCTTTCCATTGTCTGAATAAATTCCTCTAAGTTGATTTTTCTCTGTTTGATGCCCTAGGTCAGGATTCATTTTTTTAATTTATCCATGATTCTTTCTCCACTTTAGAGTGTCTAGCTAGGTGGTTCCTCTTAGGCCAACTAATTATTCACAAGATTCATGGTCAATTCAATTATTATTCAGACTTTGTTAGAGTGATTATCCCATGATTTATCAGTGCCACAACCACATCCACTTTTCATTCTCTAGTGTTGGATTTATTTAATAGTTAAACCACATACTAAATAATTTATTAAAATTATAGGTTATCATCATATAAATACACTTGTTTATGGTTTTTACTATGATTTTGTTACTATAAAATATAAAAAATATATTTTTAAATAACTAATATATATTGAACCCTTGATATGATTCTGAATAACAAAAACTAATCTAAACCGGACTCTATTTGAAATAACATACATGATATGAAAATCATATTTCAGAAATACTATTAAAAATATAACTTATACTGATAGTTTTACATTCTTTAGAGACTAGATACAAAAGAAATTTATTTTAAAATTCAAGAAATCATTTCTTCTTGTGTCCACAATTTTATAACATCGTCTAAATTTATTTTTAGAGAAAATCCTCCTTATAACACTAGAAATGAAAACATATTAATGGTATGAAATAAAAATATCAGAATATGATGAATAAACATATTATCAAGGAATTGTTCACAAGAATAAGAAAGAGAAAAAATCTTAAGAGAAATATGATATCATAATGATTGATAATCTTAAAAAACATTTCATCTTGAAAGAACATGGAATAAGAACATAACGCCAAAAAATATAAAAAAGGGGACATAATAGTCATAACAAGACTTGAAAGAACTTAACATAAACCCTGGATCATTAGATAATATGATTATAGTTAATAACATATTCCAACTATATAATTATCATTATCATAATGAAATATCTTTTTTTGACTAAGACACTAGTACCCATGCATTTCAGACATGTTAACTTTCCCACATATACATCACCTTCGTGAGACGCACATTGGCATATATACTTTTCAATAACTCTATTATTCTCCAAAATACATTCTAGTAATATTTAATCTTTTAACCAACACATTTGATAAATATATAGGGTTACACACATTATCATCCATACTTCTGAGTTCCACTTGTATATCACTCACTTATCTAATTATAAATAATCCATTCATACAAAATGGTTGTGATAAAATGTTTTAAATAAAATAATTCCTATTGTTTAATAGACCCATGAAAATCAAAAAGGGTTTTATAAAACATTTAAATGGATTTAATTTTGTGTTCATAGAGTAGATAACACATGGAAATAAATGTAGGTTTCATCACATTACCAAATAGTATATAAATAAGAATTTATCAATTGAAAAAAGGTACATGATAACACGAAAATAATCACATAAAATAAAAAATATATGGTGAAACATGAAACATTATTCAATTGGATATTGATCATTTTTATTATAGAGATGAAAATTAAAACCTAATAATAAATGATCTTTTTTTGTAAAAATGGTTTGTAATAATAATATAGAAGTCATATTGAGCCTCTTTTATAAAAGAAACCTTTGGATTATTATATTAAGGGAAAAGAAAAACACTAAAAGTGGATTTGAATTAAAAATAATAATTTTCTATATACATATTTATGTGGGATCATAAATTTATAAAATCAATGAATATAGGTAATTTAAGGGATAATAAATCGAAAAGAATTCATATAATTCAAAGGAGGTATGTAAATATCCCAACCCTCGTAGAAAAGATCTGCTTCCTTACTTTATTACATTAATATTGATATAGGACATGAATCCCAATGGACTGATTATTTTAGTAGTATAGAAATATAGATTAAATAAAATAACATTAGATTTTATCTTGAAATGGAAACAATATAGAAACCCTATAAGAAACATCCATCAAATCCTAGTTTATCCCTACAAATCATTCATAATATACATCATTACATCATGGGTGGAAATAAAACATAAGAAAGGGGAGATATAATATAGTCAGCAAGGGTAAGTAATAATAAGAGATCTAATATATACAATAAGGCATTGGAAATTTTTAGAAAAACAACTAGAACATAAACATGAGCATGATATGCCAAGAGTAAAAGCTGAATAAATAATTATATAATTATAATCCCATTAGAATGAAACTTAACCATGAATATTGTACTATTACAGTGTAATCAAGGATTATAAATTAATAATATCATAATTATGGGTTTAATAATTCCTGAAATCATAATTATACTATTGAGACCTTGGCCTAAACATCAAAAAATAAATGGTAAATTCCTCTTCTAAAATCCATTTCTGTTTTTTCAGAAGAGACATACCAATGATTTGAAGGGCTATAACGAGCCCAAATAGTCACTTCATAATTCTAGTGAATTCCACATTTTAATGGGTCTAAAAACAAAAAAAATATACCTATGAAATGTAAATAACATACCCATAATCACTAACCATGCTGAGTAGTATGGTGAATGGTATCAACATATTACACTCATAGTCAAAATGATCATAAAAAATTTAATAAAATATGGTATATGATAATCATAAAAGATAAATCTAAATAAACCATTAAATTACATAGATTATATGAAATATATTAATATAATCTCATTAAATCATTGAGGAATTCATAATAGAAGTACCCCTCTTACTTTACAAAGAAGATTTCTTTTAGAAAAAATCATTTTTATTTGTCAATATAGTTTGTATAATATAAGAACTGAAAAATTATTTTTTTTTCAGACAAAATTTTAGAAACATAATAGTGTCTTAAAATATATTATGGATGGTACATAAAAATGGGTAAGAAATCGATACATTCCCTCTAATCGGGCTTCCATATCCTGAAGAATTTAGAATGGAACCTTATAAACCATATATTTGCAATAAAAAAGATGAAATAATTTTGATACATGAGTTTGGAATGTATTAACATAATTTAGAATAGTTAAATATAAATAATTAATAATTTTATAGTTTTATAGATGGATAAGTATGGAATGAATGTAAAAGGTGGTTCAGGAAGGGACCCTTACCGTATATATGAAAGTGTTCTGTACATAACCATAATAACATGGATAAAAAATTAACTCCATTAATTATTTATTTAATAACATTTTATTCATGGATGTTATATAATATATTTTTATTGTGTTCATTTATGGTTTTTTATGAGTTATAAGTTACAATTTTATCTTTCAAGAGTATTCATTTTCTGGGTTTTCATGATCAATTTACTTTTATACGTGTTTGAAGTTTATATAAAATGGGAATATATATCTAGAATTGGAGTCATATGTTATTAAGGAACATCCAAAAGATTAAATTTCTGCATATTCAATTTTTATTTTTTAGTGATGATGAATCCTTAGATAAGTCATTTTCCATAATCGATTAGATTATTTTTTCTATTTTTTAATAATCACTAACTAGTTTTGTTTTATTAATTAACATCTTGTGTGTATAATGGTTACAAAAAATTACATATTTTTTAATATATATATTAAAATTGATTTAAAAATAATTTTTTACGGCCATCCTTATTGTATTTAATAGAATATGAAAATGAATCTTCCATGATGTCGGTAAATTGACACATCACGGGTGATGTTTCATTCATAGAATAAGAGAGAGAGAGAGAGAGATAAATAGAGAGAGAAAGTAGTTCTATGATGGAAATTATATTAACATGATATAGTTCCAATATATAAATGATGTTGTTATAATTTCTATTTTTATAGGGGAGGTGGGGGAAGGATATGAAATTAAAATAAATTAAAATGAAAATAAGAGAAAATAAATTAGATTATTAACTCATGAATTATCCTCCATGAGAACATCCATAAGGGGATTAGTATTAGCCATTTGATTAGAAAAAAAGGCTTATAGATGTGGTCGAGTTCCTTGGGACAATATTTTACATAGATGAAAACTTGGACGGTGTGAGGAGATGTGGTAGTGAGGGTGGTATTAATAGGGGAGGAGAGGGGTGATTTCTCATTATTATATTCATTAGTTAATTATTTTGGCCCAAGAATATGAATAGAATGATCATTATAACTTAATATTTTAAAATAATTTTGGATAATTCTAGATTATTTGATTACATCTTCCATACATCACCTATGACTCAATAATTCATGTCTTTAACATTTACGTATATTATCATATTTCACTATTAAAAAAAATCATGCATTTTAGAAAAAATAAAAAAATCACCATAACCATTTTTTGAGATATAGAATAAAAATATGATGTTAATTTCATGAATATAAATTTATAAATATGATATATTTAATTTTAAATTAAAATCTCAATTTATTTTAAAAATAGCAATTTTAATATTATAAATTACTATATGAAACATTCAAATATTAAAAAAATCTCAAAAAATTATATTATAATCATAATACAATTGAATATTAATATTTGAATCTATTTTATTGGAATAAATTTTATTTTTAATAATTATATTAATCAATTATAAAATAATTAAATATTTATTACATACAAATATACCAACACTAAATTTATCATTTTTAAAATATTTATTTACTTATTAGAAGATATTGATATATAATATTTTTATTTATAACACACATAATTTTATTTATAATTTCACTGGTGAGGTTACTATTCTATTAGCTAGTTTACTATCCCTAAGGGTCACATTATTGTTCCAAAGGATAAGTTAATATTCAATTGTAATAAGTTCCTTAACCTCTAGAAATTCCTCTTATTTTATTCATTATTCATTTATAAAGTCTTTATTTGTTATCTAAGTGATTTTATGTGATTTGTACTATATTAAATAACTATAAGAAGGGAAATTTCATTGTTATAATTTTAGGTCATTGCATTCTCCCCTTGAACAAAAATTTCACCATAAAATATTATATAATATCACCTCATAAAAGGATTTGGGTAGTTCTTCATCATATGTTCCTTAGGCTCCCATGTCGCGTCATAATGTTTATGATTTTTTCAATGTAAAATTACCAGGTGAGTCTTCCAATTCCTCAACCTTGTTTTATTAGTGTCCAAAATCTAGATAGACTCTTCATGATAAGATAAAAACGGTTCCAAATATATTCCTTCAGAAGTGAGGACATGAATTAGGCCTGGCATGTACTTTCTTAATAATGAGATTTGAAAAAATTGTGTACCTTATAAAGGCTAGGTGGCATCACTAAATGATAACCCATACTTCCAACTATCTCTCAAATTTAAAAAGGTCCAATGTACATAGGGATTAGATTCCCTTTTTTTTGAAAATCTTATAACACCCTCAATTGATATACTTTTAGGAAAACTATATCTCCCACTTGAAATTAAAATTACATCCTTATATAATAGGCCTAACTCTTTTTCGTATTTTGAGATACTTTGATATGTGTTTGAATAGTCTTTTCCTTTTCCGTATTTCCTCCACAATCTCTAGGCCTACCATATTTATTTTACTAAATTATTCCCAACATGATAGTGTATGAAATCTATCTCTATACAATGCTTCATATGGTGCTATTTGAATACTTGAATGGAAACTACTATTTTATGAAGACTTTATAAAGGGTAACTAATGATACCAAATTCCTTGAATGTCAAGTGAGCATGATCTCAACATGTCTTCAAAATATTGGATCTTCTTTTCCAATTTGCATTTAGTTTGAGGGTGATAGGAATTACTCAAATAATCCTTAGTATCCAAATAATTCGGAAGAATTTTCCTGAATTTTGATGTAAATCTTAGATCCTGATCAAACACAATTAAAATAGGTGATCCATGAAGTCTTACAACATCACTAATATATAGCTATGCAAGGTTCTGCAGTTCCAAATCTTCCCTTATAGTGACGAAATGATCATATCTGGTAAGTAAATCCATAATTAACTATATTGCATCATTCATTCATTATGTTTATTGAAATCTAAAAATAAAATACATTGTAATTTCATCCTATTTCCATGTAGGAATAGAGAGAGGTTTCATGAATCCTTTACCATGTTTTCATTCATCCTGCGCATGTGTAAAGACTAATCATCCTGATACAAAATTATCAATTTCCCACATCATATTATCCCACAAAAAATGTTCCTTATAATATCTATACATATTCAAGCTGCCAGGACGAATAGAGAATTTTGAGCTATCTGCATTATCTAATAACTTCCTTTTTATCTCCGGTAAAGAGGGAACACATAACCTCATCCCAAATTTTAGAATTATTTCTTTATACATGAAGTCTCCCAACTTCCCATCATTCACTCCCTAATTTTTATTTGAAGATTCTCATCATCAAACTGAGAACATTTAATCATTACCAACAAAGATGCTGGGGAATCTAATTTAAAAAGCAATGATGTTTCTCTTTCCTAGATAATTCCCATATCCATCTTAGATGGATCCATATATGTTGTATCCTTTTCAATCCTATTTTTTTTTGAAAACACCATGATACTTCATAATAAATATTGTACCTTATTCGCCTTCCCTAGGAGGTAGTGTACTAAATAACCATAATCCTTGAGAAGCTCAATCCATCACATTTTCCTCATGTTTATTTTTTTCTATTAGAAGATATATTTCATACTCTTATGATCTATAGAAGTCTAAAAACATTCACTATAGAGATAATGTCACCCTATTTTCAAATTAAATATGATAGCTGCTAACCCAAAATCATGTATTGGATAGTTTTTTAAATATGTTTTTTACTTACCTGATGCATATACAATAATTTCTTCATTAATCATAATGAAACATCCACCACCTTTCATTAATGAATCACTATAAATCACAAACCCACCATTCCTTGTGGTACCAGAAAAGTTTGAACCAGGCGAAAGCCCAATCCCACAAATTTATTAAGAAAAAAGTGCAAGTACAGACAGTAAAAAAATAAAAGCACTATATTACATCAAACCCATACTCATCCCTCTCCCTATCATCGGATAACTCATCACTAGGATCAGCTGACTCCCATTCTGAAGATTCATACTTCCGCATCATCTCAAGATACATGTTTTTCTTCCTAAGCATCTCCTCAGACATCTTCTCCTTGTTTGACCGTTTCCCACTGGGCCCAGTATCCACCTTCGGAGACCCTCCCCTTCGCTTGCCACTGTTCCCATTTGCATGAACAGTTTCTTGCGACCCTACATTCTTGAAAGCATACCTCGTCGCCATTGGCTTGGGTAGGTCCGTATAGTCCCTCCGTGTCTTCCTCCTACTTTGGGTTTTCCCTTCCACTTCCTTGCTTAGGGGCTCATGAATTCCATGCTTTACCACCTCAGTGTAGGATTCTTTGTGATTATGGATCTCTTCTTCACACTCGACTCTATCCCCCAACTTCTTAAGGGTCATGGGGGAAATGATATTTCCATCCTTCCCACCCTCCATTTGAGTTGTCTTGACTGTGTCATCGGCACGTGGACTTTTATATTCATCATTCACTCTGTCTAGGTTCACATGACCTTCTTTCCCTCCAACTTCCTCTTCCACTTCAATCACCTTTGCCTCAGTTGATTTAACATCACCCAGCACTGCAAACCTATTTGCAGAATAATTAATCAAGTCATTAGGATTTACCTGTACCATACAATCAGGTGCGTTCTCCTGTTCAGACACCATTTCCCTCAGTGTACTACTATCCTGCATCAATGCAAACCCCCTGCCAATGTATTGAAAGTCATCATTTAACCCTGCCACTTCATGTTGAACCTTGGGTTCAGGTATTCCAGATTCTGCCATATGTGAAACTGAGTTATCAATCATATTCATATTTTTGTTAGATTCAATCAGAATTGAATCTCCAGGACGAGGCACATCCATTCCAGGATTGGCTAGTTGGATTTCTCCAACATCATCCACTGAAACCTGATCAGATCTGTAACTCAGAGATGTTCCATTCAACACATCCCCTGGTGTCACTCCCTGGTCCATGATAGTAGTGGGCACCGGAAGAAAATCATCAACCTGTTGCACATCTGGAGTAGGATCAGCCACTGCTGTGCAGGCCTCCACTGCCCGTGCATCTCGACCATTCCTTCGGCAGACATCCATCCCATGTCCCTGCTTATGGCAAAAAGAGAAGAATGGCATCCAAGACTCATAGACAATCCGTTGTGCATACTTGTACTCACCCTCCACTACGATCCAAACAGTATCAGGTGGGCTCTTTGAGAGATCCATCTCTACGCAGATTCATGCAGATGTAGGGTTTCCCATGGAGGCTGTCCTCTGATCAACGCAGATGTGTAAGCATGGTTAACATGATAGATAATTGAGGGAAGTTATTAATAAATTGTTTATAACAAAATATTAAAAAAATAAAACTACATACCTTTTTCATGATCATTGGTGTAGTCTATTCCCGAAATACCTTTTTCTTCATAGGATCAACTGAAAATTCCATCATTAGACACAATTTTTCCCATAAAATAAACCGTTTGATGTTAGAATTTATATTTCCTATACATCCCTTATAACTGTTTTATTATAAGTCTCCAAAACAACTCGCATGTGATTCTCATTGTCTTTATAGATTTTTGAATATATATATATGATCAGTAAATACCCTAAAAAGTAATCATGATATTCTATGATCACTATTTTCATTAGATCCATAAATATATAGGCTTCATTAACCTATTCAAATGGCATTATTGTAAACTCATAATGTCAATACCCAATTTCAAATACTTTCATTGGAATACGTTCAATCCTCACATGCAATTGATGATATCTAGATCGAAGGTCAACATTGGAAAAATATTGATATCCATGAATTTGGTCAAATTAATCATCAATTTGATGAATTGGATAAATGTTATTTATTTTAAAAACATCGATTTATCTATACTTAGAAAAAAACCTCATGGACCCATATTTATTCTAGACAATGATAATAGTTGCTCCCCATAGAGAAACAATAGGGAAAATAAATCCTATATCACTCAAGTCCTCTAGTTTTTTATTCTGATCCACTAATTCCATAGTGGCTATTCTATAAGGAGTCTTCGATATAGGTTATAAACCAAGAATTAAATCAACAGAGAACTCCACACACCACTCTAGAGGATTCCTACTTGAATCCTCTGGAAATAAATCAATATATTCATTCACAATATGTAAATATTTAATTTGACTATTTTTATCATCATCCAAAGTTGATGTTTCAATTCTTCCCCTAGAATTCAATATAGATGAACTAATAGAGGTGGATAAAAACATGACCAAGATGGTATGGTTTATAATATAATGATAAGGAATTATGTATCTTCATCACCAATGATAATTTATTTATTTTTTACATTAGATTTTCACATTATATTTTGAGATCCATTTCATACTGAGTATTATACCAAAGGCAGTCATAGGTATGCTGACATGTTCAACTACTAAATTAGATTTATTTGTCCCAAATCTGATTGACCAACATATATTTTTTTCAATGTTACTTCCATAATATTTTGGACTAGAAACTGATTTATTAAATGAAAAGGGAAATGTTTAATTTTATTTTGAAAATTAGAAGATATAAAAGAATTTGATAATCCTGAATCAAAAATAGCATTGGATAATATTTAGGAAATGATTAAAGTTCATTCTACCAAATCATTAGGAACTTCATCCTTCATTTTTTTGAACACATAATCTTGGGATTAATCCCTTTACCTTTTATGGGGAATGTTTCCATGAAACTTATGACAATCATTTTAATACCTTTCCATATCCGTATAAGTGTAGAATTTAAAATTGTATGCTTTTTTCATTCCATTTCAATCATAGGTTTCGTGTCTTTTTCTTCACCCTTGCAATAGACTCCAGTTCAATTTATGCATGTACCAGGGTGTTCCCTTCCCCAAGTATATCATGTTAGAAAATTCCATTTTTTATTTTCCCCTTTATCCTTTCATGACTCATCCACTATCTTCTTCTATTATTTTTATATAAATTCATAATATATAAAGAATTATTTATTTGTCTTAATATCAAATGAGACTATATCATTATATGATGAGAAATTTTGTTAGACCATTTCCCTATTGGATAATTGTAATTAGACGAAAAACAAAAATAGGAATAAAATATTACCCTTTAGGTACACTTGTATTAGATTTGGACATTTATTATTATTTTATTTAAAGAAGAGTTAAAATAGTTAAAATCAAAGTTTAATTACTAAAACATTTTAAATATTGGGTTATACATAAGATAAATTCGACTATAAATATTAATTATAAATCTAAAAATATTTCCTAACTAATGGTATTTTATTTATAATTTTTAGACATTAAATAATTTATTTCTTTTATGACACAATGGTGAAGTAGTAATTACATAAATAATGAAATATTAAAATAATTGATATTATAAATACCCAAATAAATGTAATTTGAGACTTTTTATGAATTAATCTAATTTTCTAGGTTAATATGACTTGTTAGTATTGATTTAATTAACTTTTTTCGAACTAATCATTCTGTTATAATTTTCACAAAAAATCAATTACCAAATAGTGTCAAAGTTGACATAAAATTGTTTTAAAATCAAAGATTATATTATTAATTATTATTATATTTCTAAAAATATAAGGTTCAGCCAAATTACTTAGATAAGGTTATATATATTAATAATTAACCACTTGGGGTTTGTTTGGCTTGTTATAGTATTTTTATTAACCATATAGTGTAAGAAAACAAGAAGACACTATAAAGGTTAAATTATTTAACATAAAGTTAAATCTAAATGATAAGGTTAGGATAGTAACCTAAACTTGTCTAAAACCTATTATTTGAGATTATTTCGACCCATTCCAACTTTAGATTCGAAATAAATCAATTTAAAGCTATTATAAACCGAATATAACTTTATTATAAAATAATATTTTATGTTTTTCCTAAAGTGCCCCTCTCCTCCCTTATAAAAAGGGCACCCCTTCCATCTTCTCTTCACACCCTTTTAAGCATTGAAGCTCAGCCAAACCCTACCAATTTCCTTTCTCATATTCTGTAGAAACATTATATAGGTTCTAGTCTCCTCAAAAGACCAACCCTAGTGCCTTAAGAGGAGGTTAAGAAGAGGTGCGTCAAAGAAGAGGTAATATCCTTTACCGATTCGTTCCAATTTATTTCTTCTTCTAATTACTCTTCTTTATTTGTTTCATCATAAATTAATAACATCAGTATCACTTATATACTGATATGTTATTATAAATATGAAACAACCCAATTTCATCTTCTATCCATCTGACGAAAACGAAATCACCACGCGTCCGTACGTACGGAATACCGTCTCCACACCGTGGTGTAATCTGTTTTCCACCACCACATTACTTGGATGGGTATAATGGTGTAAATAAATAACTATATATGATTATTGTAAAGTGATATTGATTCTGAAATATTATACATACACTTCAATACAATTCAATGATCATGGGAATTATATCATCGCTCGTGCGTACGTACAGACTACCATCTCCACGAACGCGATGAGATTCATTTTCCATGATTAACCATTCAAGTATGATTATAAAGTATATATAATAAATAATCATTAAATATATTACATAGTAATGATACTTTATTTATGTACATATATGTTTCATTTACGTAATTCCATTTAATTCAATAAGGAAACGAAGACAGTGTTCATTGCGTACGTACGACCTACCGTCTCCATGAATGGTGTATTTCATTTCATTTATATATATATTATATATATATATATATAATGAATATATATATATATATGATATATAAATCATGATTTAAATTATGGAATAAATTAAATCAAGATATATTTATTAATAATATCAATAACAAAAAGTCCAAACATGTACGATAAATAAAACGATTTTACCCAAAACGCTGCTTTAACATGGAACTTACAAAAGAACGGGTAATATAAAGTCATAAGTGAACCATATATGATATTATAACAATGAATATGATTCTATAATAATTCAATGTCATTATTTAAATCATTATATAGGAGGTTCGAATACGTACGAAGCATATTGGACCTAAGGTAAGGGATAACTATTCCAATCTCATTCTTATCCGAGATTGTTATTCGTAAGTATTTACTGGGGTTATTGTTATCATCCATGACCATGTTTTCTAAAAAAATTCATGTATTTTTAAAGTCATTTTTACCCATTTTTATATTTAACACATTTTATGAATGGAATCTTACTTTTGTTTACTACACGGGGAAATTTTTGACTTTTTCGACAAAAGTACGAGAAGAATTTTATTTTTAACTTATATGGCATGAACGGATTTTTACGGTTTCATAACACCAAATTTTCATGAAGATTACTATACAGGATTTTATGACTATTTTTAACAAAATACTTTTCTTTTAAAATTGCATGGAATTTTGTGAAAAGAAAATTATTTTGAAGAAGAAAGGATATTTTCCTTAAGAATTCATTTCAAGTGTTTTATCAAAACCATTTTCCATCTAAGATGACATTATTTCATATGTGTACATTTCAAGTATAATGTATCTATGATTTACATTGTTTCACTTTTCTTATGAAGAAATATCCATTTTTTTATATGGATTATGTGATGATGGGATGATGTTTATGAAACCCATTTTATTCTTTGGGTTATGATGAATGTTTTAAGTTTATTTTGTGGCACAAGTAAGAATTATTTCATTATGAGATGGTTGGGACCTATATATCCCTCCAATTCATTGGGTAAATATTTATATCTCATGAGATAGACCTAGATGAAATGGTAAGTTAATCTAGTTTAGTGATACAGGACTGGAATGAGGAGTGAACTCGATTCAGAAAGGGAACTTGTCCACTAAGATGGTCATGGCAGTGATGCCTTGGCTACTATGGAAAAAATGTCATGTGCTTAATGTTTTGACACAATTAAATTTTGTTTTCCCATGTTATTTTATCGTGATTGATGTTCCTTTATGATCTATGCCTTACGTACTGCCATGATTTATTTAACAACTCAAGATTTTGATGTTTAAAATTTATGTTCATGTTTTGAAGTTCAAATGTATATGGTTTGTTTTATTTTTTCCATGCTTACCCTTACTGAGCATTTGAGCTCACCCTTTATATGTTTTCTTTTCCCCATGATATATAGAATGGTTTTAGGTAAGAAAAAAAGGGAAGATATTTATGGGAGATGTTGAAGATCTTTCACTAAGATTAGAAGATTATGTTCCAAGTTTCCAAAGACACTAAACTATCATGGTCCTTTGGTGTCTGTTTTTTTTATATATTAAGTATTCAGCAAAATTAATGTAATGTCCATGTACGCCAAGCTTCAGATCTCTACACCATTGCTGTTCAAAGTTAAGTTTCTCTGAAATGAATATTGAAACTACGAATTCATCAGTCTCTTCATATTTTTAATCCAAGAATTGGTTCAAAAGATAGAAATCACCGCCCGCACATTTACTAAACGTAACTAAAAAAAGAAAAAAATTATTAACAGTCACCCTTGACCTGTGCCAGTCGAGGTTTGTCTCTAACTAAGGGAAACACACCCTTAAAAGCTCAACAATACTCTCAAAATTCCAATCAGATTTACCGTTTATGAGTTAAGGAATTTAAGAACAAAATAATTTTTATTTAAGTATTTTATTTATGGCCAAAAACTAACTTAAATTTTTGTTCCATACCAGCCAAGGTTAGTATCTGCCTAAGTAAAGAATACTATCGTGAGCTTATAGGTGGTCTCGTTTTTTTAATCTGACTCACCGTTCTTGAGTTATAATCATTTGAAATATAAAATAATTTTATTTAATTATTTTATTTATGGTTATGGCATTTTTTGGTTTTCTTACTGGAGGCATGCACCGACTAAACTTATGTCACACCTAGGGTCAACCCTCCATCCTGAATACAATAGTGCCCTAATATTTCTGATCCAAACACACTTTTAAGAGTTATTTTACTATTTTAGAAAAACTTCTTAGGCACTCTATTTAAAGCTTATCATTTTTCGGCGGATCATTACAGGAACCTCGGGCCTCAGAATCACGTGCCGTCAATTTTCACAGTCTCATAATAATCCCACATACTTAAAAAAATATACAGAAATTCCGGGAAATTATATTCTCCCAACCTTAGGGATTTATGTCCCCAAAAAAATGAAATAAAGAAAATCAAACAAATGAGGGTACTGAGAATGAATATGAGCCTCCCACTCCCATGTTCTCTCCTAGTGGTTCCTGTGCTGTCACCAAACTCACACCAGAGGGATCGACCATCCACAAATATCTTACTCCTATCAATCCTCTATCTCCACCAGGAACTCTTTAAAAGTATTCCTATCAACAAAGACCAACTCTCCCAAGTCGATAATGTGTGATGGATCTTGCACACTTCTCCTCAGTAAAGAGGCATGGAATTCATTAAGCACCTAGAGCATCTGTGGGGGAAGAGCTAGGCAGTAATCCACCTTTCCAACTCTGCTGAGCATATGGAGAGGTCTGATGAATCTCAGAGATAGGTTTTCGCCTTGGCCAAATTTCCGCAATCCTCATCGGGGTGAAATCTATAGGGAGACATGGTCTCCCTCCTTGAACTCTAAGGTTCTTAATCTCTTACCGGCATAATAATTATTCCTTCTCATTATAGTCTTTTTCCTCTCTTGAATGATCAAAAACTTCTCAATGGTATCCCGCACTAACACTGGACCCATAAGTGCAGACTCCCCTGGGTCTTTTGAGCATAAATTTGATATATATGGTCTCCCGTACAAGTCCAAAACTGATGCCATACCGATGGTGGAGTGAAAATTGTTGTTGTATGCAAACTCCACTAGTGGTAGGTGATCCTCCCAACTACTATCAAAATCCAGGACACAAGCATGAATCATGTCCTCCAAGGTATGTATGGTCCTCTTGGCTTGAACATTTATATGGGGATAAGGATCCATGCTCAAGCGTGATGGTACCTGCTGGTCAACTTTCACTTGCGGACAAGTGAAGCATCGTGATGCGAAATCTTCCACCTATTTCTTAATCCCTAGCCACCAATACTGAATTTAGAGGTCATGATACATCTTTTCCACACCCGGATATACCGCCAAATGGGGTGTGTGGAACTTCCTCAATCACATCCTCTCATAGCATGACTGGTAACATGGTACATCCTATAAAAAGTTTGATGTGCTCCCCACCTTCATAAAATCCATCAGGATCTTGTCCTAAGGATATCTGAGCATGTCATGTCTCGTAGTCCACATCGCCAAGAATTGCCCCCCGAACTCCCTAAATGATTGGGGGAGTGATAGTCATAGACTAGAGGTAAGATTATCCATCACTATCCATGAAGGATATCTGCAACGTGGCTAGCTGCTCTGTTGTCTCACTCAGCAACTGCAGACCAGACCTGTTATTGAGCACGTCTACTGCCACATCCCCCTTCCTAGGTTTATAGACTATCTCAAAGTCATATTCCTTGTGGAAATCCATCCATCTTCATTGTTTCAACTACTGAAAAGCCTACGGGCACCATTCTATCCACAGGAAAGTCTACCCCTTTTAACTGATTGGAGTGCCATGGACTATCAGGTAGTGGGTACTCATTCTCAATGGACACTTGGTTAAAGTGCTAGTAATCTACACATAACCTCAAACAAATGGTCTTACTAATCCCTTCCTCTGCTAGTCTCCCAACTATACTCTCATCTCCCAGAGCTCTGTGGGGCCATCTGATATGAAGTTGTATATATCAGTGTCATCCTTGGGTAAAAATCAATGCAGAAGTCCCTCTACCTATTGGGAGGTAATCCTAGAAACATATTTTGAAAGGATTTTCCCAAACTCTGCAACAAATGTTGGGAACTAAAAACTAAAAACACCATCTGACATGAGGGTAAGGTTGGCTGACCCAAGAGAGATTGGCTACACCCTCATAGCATTCAGTTTATCCCGTGCTGCTATGGTTTGATTTTTCGCAGAAAAAGGAAAACCACATTCTAACACTATAGATATACCACATAATTTTTCCCTAAAATTCCCAATCTGAGTATAAATTGTTGATGACCATTCTATACTCAATCTAACATCCTAAGGCCTCGATGCGACCACCAAGAGGTTACAACCAAAAAACTCACCTCAAGGGTCAGTTCACACCTTCCACATAAGTGAGATTATAGAGTCTCCTATCATAGATATATCCAAATATAAGGGCCAAGTTAATGGTTTAACCGTAAAATCTAGGCCTTGTAAAATATTTGTGACAAGAATTAATGATTAGTACCTATGTCTATTAATTACGAAATCTAGTAGGAGACATATACAGTACCTCTAATAATTCATGAATCCCTTGGGTCACACTCTTTGACCACATGCAACTACTACCCTCCATTATCCTCCATCTCCCTAAGACTGTTGGGGACCATATTTGGGTGGTGGTTATGACATTTTGAAATGTACACCACTTCATGCTACTCTTCTAGATCCCCTCCATGTCTGTTCCCCTACAGATTCATCAGTCCCAATCACTCGCTATTCTCGAAAAAATTTACACGTCTATGTCTATGAGACTAACATCGGATTCCTACTTTCCCACTACTAACATACACTGGATTAATCTACTCAACCATTTAATTTTCATCCAAAAAGGTTCTCTCTAGCTCCATAACATAAGTAAGAATGCATAAAGGAATAGTGCTAGCTTGGATGTCCCTAAATAGGTCTCTTTCAGAGGTCCATCCCTTGAAGCACTAGTCGTATTATATTCTTCGTGTACCTGGTATGGTCAGTACACCTCGATGAATACTCAATTAACAATATGTCATCCTATAAAAAATTTAGATGATCTTGGGAACAAAAACCTCTTTATATTTTCATGGCTAGAGAACCCCTTCTCTGAGAAAGGTTCTCAAGATCTATCCATAGAAAAAGTCACCTTATGGTAAGATAGGGTTTATCTAAACCATACCATCACCATGTTGAGTCACATAGAATGCTAACTTCTAGGACCACCATTTGATATAATGGGTAATTGACTAGATGGAATCTTGGTCAAAACCTCAAGTTATTCCTTAGTTGCTTGTGAGTTGGGATTGCCTCAGAACCTGAGTGGTGTCTATCAATGAAACTCAATTAAGGCACTGATTCAATATGTTTCCTCTACCGATAGTGCCGATAGTAACTACTAACCAATGGGAAATGGTATCACTGGGACACTGCCTGAGGGTACCATCTTGGGCAATAGTCCTTGTAATGAAGCCTCATCACACTATAGACCATCCTCATGGTCACACATTGGAATCCTGGCTGGCTATCTGGGTAGAGGAATCTTGAAATATAATCAAGATGAACCACAATCAAAAATTTATACCTGGTGAGATGACTTAAATGATATAAAAAAATATATTTCCAAACACACGCAATCAGTGTTTCCATGTACCGAGTCAGAAAATAGAATTCACGGTCCTAGTGTATGGATACATCGGCTTCCGCACCAACATTGGACTCATAGGACTATAATCCAAACTCAAGACACATAACACTATTTCTCCATTGAAAAACATAGACTCTTAGTTCATCAAGTAGAATTGAACCCCTCTGATATCACGTTGTCACAACCCGTCCCCCGGGGCCCATGTCGTGACTACCCCAAGCCCACCTTCCATAAGCCATGGGTGGGTAACTAGAACCAGAAAGTCATATCCCTAAAGTGGGAAGGCATTGCCTCAAAACCTATAAATAGAGACAGGGCTCACTGCAGACTAGAAAAACACAATGGAAGAAGAATGTTACAAACACAACTAAAAACCACCACTAACTGTAAAAGTAAGTATTAAAAGAAAAGTGGCTAGAATACAAGCCCAACTGAAATGGAAGTACAAAAAAAGAAAAAACATCTCCTTAGGCCATCTACCTAGGATCCTACTTGAAGGATAGGTAAAAATCGTCACAACGACTCTCCACATCAACTGGTCACCTCTTTGTACCATCTCTCTATCACCTCCGAGCACTATCTAGCCCAGACTCATTAAGACATAGTCAACATGTCTGTTTTCTAAACTAGACATAATAAGGTGTGGCTGAAGCCTATATAGGGGTGAGTATAAAAATACTCAGTAGGGACCCCGAGACCCCCGAATGTCTCTCAAGATACAACAAAGTAGAAACCACAAAGCATGATCTCAATCACAAATCACAAAGAAAAATATAGTTCACAATAGGTATAACGTAAGTACATAAGTACAGATGATTAATAATAAATCTAGATCATCTTATTTTGTCATGAGGCTCTAATGTTAACCTACATAGGATCACTCGGTGGTAATCCACATAGGATCACTCAGTGCTAATCCACACAATATTGCTTGGTGATGATCCACACAAGATCACTCGATGCTGATCCACATAGGATCTCTCAGTGAAAATCCACACATGATCACTCAGTGATGATCCACATAGGATCTCTTATGCTGATCTTCATAGGATCATTATTATTTCTTCACATCTCTGCCACCCGCTGTATTCCCGTACAAAGCATGCTAGATTCTGGGAGGATCCACTACTCAATCCATTTGTTATATTTAAACCATCAAAAGGTCCCATTAAAATGTAACCTAATGAAACTACATGTCATAAGGGTTCCAATGAAATAGATGGTACATCAACCAGACACCCGGTCTGTGAGTTACATGCATTTTAGTGCTGAGGGCCTGATTAGATTCAGGGCCGATCCAACCCATCTATTCACCAAATTTTTTCAAAACTCTAGTGGAGTATCACAATACATACTTATCATTATAATGGTTATATATCATAAGAATTTTCATCAAAAATATGTTTGGTTTAGTAGATACGCCCATTTATACATAACTGGGCAGAAAAGGGTTCGGGTCCGGTGTGACCTAGTCGGACCGAACCAACCTGGCCCGTTGGGTTCGACCTGGTTCGGATGGGCCTAGTCTGACCTGCTAGGCCATAGGTTTGGACTGGCCCAACCTATTGGGTGCAGCCTACTGGGCCATGGAACCAACCGGCTCACTGTCTGTGTGCAGGGGTCCGCTACCCTTTATGAACGGTAGAGTCATTCAGGATTTTAATGTGGCGACACAGGATGGTGCCCCACCACCAGGCCGATCTGCTCAGATCGGTCACCTAAGGGACACGCGGGGTGGGGTTTAGCCCCCCCAACATGGTGTCCCACCTGGTTACAATGTTGTTGGCAATGGTCGACCGCCCCTTCTGTCCGTCGTGATTGAGAGCTGTGACCCTCCTCCATAGTGCGCTGCCACAGTGTGCCGCCATTGTCAATGTGGATGGCATCGGTCGGACGCCCTTATATGCTACTGCACATTCGGGTGTTTCCTCCTCTTCGTGGCCGATGGGTGCGGGCCGCCAACTCCTCAGGTCACTGGCGCTGCCGCGCCAAAAATGCTTCTGTAGGCCTCTGATGATGCTCTAGAGGTCCATTTTCTCTACCGATTGCGCCTACGGGATGCTTTCATCACTACGTGGCTCCTGGTTTTCCCTCTCCGCATTTTTTCTCGGTCACACAAGAAAAAACATGACCAAACCATGAATGGAAGAGGGTCCAAGCCTTTATTTTCCAGCCTATTCCCCCCGCATTATCATTATAAATGGGTAGAATTATTTAATCATAAAAACTCCCATTAATAAACATCGCATTATCCTCCCGCATTAATGAATGAAAACGTAGATCAATCCATTGGATGGTTGATCTGTGGTTTTCATCATATTCAAGAATGGTGAAAAGGTGTAATTAAGCACATAAACCCTACGTTGAGCTCATTAGAAGTCTCTACAAATGTGGAAGGAGTGTCCATGTTCGATGGTGTTATGGTCGACGGAGAAGGTTCACATAATTTGGAGCTCATCGTCGAATCATCCAATGGTTGTCGAAGCCTCATTCTAAGTTGGTGGAAGACATCACAACACTTCATCAGAGGTTCCTCTTTTGAGTGCCAAAAACCCATGATTGAGCTTCGTTTACTTAGACAAAAGAGAGGATCAATGCATCACATAATTAAAGAGGTTCGTTAATAAATTAAATTAATGAACCTATTAATTCTCCCAACGGTGCAGTTACACAACCAAGTGTAACCATAATTTTAACGGTCTGACAACCCATTAGTCCAACCACCGCTGCTCAATAGTTTCAAAAATATATAAAATAACTCGTTGAGTTATTTTTTTTGTAAAGTCCAAAAATTAACTTTTTTATCCGACCCATTCCGGCAAAAGTTAAGCTTCCCTTAAGCGAATCCTGGCATTGTGAATTCAATAGTGCCAATATATTTTTAATTTGATCATTGGTTCCAAAGATATAAATTTTTGCCATCATGTTCACTGAATATATCTTAAAAAATTTAAAAAATTATTAACAGTCACCCTCGACTTGCACAGGTCGAGATTAGGCATCCCCTAAGGGAAAAACTCCCTCACGAGCTCAACGTTACTCTCTTATTTCCAATCTGAGTTAACCTTTATCAGTTAAATAATTTTACAATAAAATAATTTTTGCTTTATTATTTTATTTACGGCAAAAAACTAACTTTCACAGTTGGCCCATGTTGTCCAAGGCGAGAATCTGCATAAGGAAAGCATAGCCTCATGAGTTCAGTGTTTTTATCATATTTGTAATCTGAGTCACAGTTTGTGAGTTATAGGAATTTAAAAAATAAAATAATTTAAATTAATTATTTTATTTATAATTATTCCATTTTTTTCTTACTAGAGGCTTATGACAACTAAACTGAAGCCACGACAAGGTTAAACCCACCATCATAAATGCAACGGTGCCCTCTAATTTCTTATTCGGGAACTCGTTTAAGAGTTATTCCACTTTTTCAGAACTACTCACACGTGTTGTTTAAAGCTTAAAATATTTTTCGATGGATCATTTCGGGCACCCCAGGCCTCGGAATCGCTTCCTGTAAATTTTAGAAGTCTCGTAACAATCCCATATAATTAAAAACAGAATACCAAAATTCTGGGACATTTTAATAACCTCGCCATCAAGGCCTCATGCCAAGACTATACATAACCACACTCTCAATGACTAGTATCAAGACACCAGTTTGTCTCATGAGACCTACCAATCATAGAGAGGCTATGTGGGCCCCACCCAAATGTACTAAGTCAAATGACTTCCTCAAAGGAAAAGTGTTAACTGTAATATAAACATTCTTGTTAAAACAAGTGTAAAAAATTTAAAACATTAACCATAAACCATGAATGGTATAAAAATAGCATATTCATAGTAAAACATATCATAAAACCTTTAATAAAATATAGAAGATTGTATCATACTAAATCAACCTCAATTAATCATTAAATACAACAAAGGATTTTGGCATAGATGAAAATACTCTGACAAAATCATTAAAATTCATTGAGAGAAATATCTATTTTTAAATTGAAATCATTTAAAATCTGCACAATAATAAAAAAATTCTATTACAAATAAAATTATATTCTTGTAAAGGAAGCTTAAAAATTTCAAGCCATCATAATGGCAGAAAATAACCACTTATGTCGTATAAGTTAAAAAACATTCTTTCTATAAATTGTCGAAAAGGTCATAAATTACCTCATCTCAAAATACGATAAAAATATTCCTTTGATAACATTTTATAAAAGGAAAATAGATCGGTAAACATTAATTTAAACAATAGTGGATAATATTTTCTAATAAATTTAATGTACCATGAAAATGGATGATAAATAATCTTCAGATTATACTTACATATAAAAACCTTGGATAATATTGAGATTGTGAAATTTACCCTTACCTTGTACTTTTGATTATTAGAGGGCGAGTTGACCTCGTGTATAATGGTTATGGTAAGTTACATAGTTATACTAAAACCAAATCCATATTTATAATATCATATATGATCCTCTTATATCATTTTGTTAAAAATATTTCTGTATTACCATTATTTCGGGTGTTAACTTCTTTGTTTTCCAATTCCAGTTTTGTCATCTAAGTCATGTTTTTTATAAAAAGGATGTATTTTATTATATAAAGATTGAAATTAATTTTGTAATTATTATTTTTTACTTGTTATATAGATTTTATAATCATTTTTGAATTATTAATGTGGAAAATGAATCTCACTACGTCGTGGAGATAGTAGGCCATACATACATAGGAGTGATAATATAATTCCCTTGATGGTTAAATGGTATGAAATTAGTTGGTATATTAATTATGAAAAATAATTATAATGTCATATTAATTACATATATCCATTATACTCATCATTATACACATCCAAATAAATTAATTTTGAATAACAAATTACACCACGATGAGGAGACAATAAGTCATATGTACACACACATGGTGATATTTTTATTAATAGGATTGATAAAAGGAGGAATATGATTTTACCATGATCATTATGACATCTCAATATATATAATATACTGGAGTTATTACATTAGTATGAAAAAAACAATGGAAGTAGAAGTAGATGAAGAAAATAAATTTAATTGAATTGGTAAAACAATTACTTCTTATTCTAGTGTCTCCTATTGATTTGCAGAAAAGGACTCCATAGGATGGATTTCTACCCAAAGTATGAATTCTCTGAGGAAGGGTGGGAATTTGGGAGGATATGTCAGTAGGTTTTTTCTGATCCAAATAGCTGTGGATGTGACATTAAAATAAAAGGATATGTTCTCTTTTATAAGAGAGTGGAGGGGCACTTTTGGAAACTCTAAAAATATCAAACTGCAATAAGACTATTACAGATTAAAATACTTAAAAATGGGACATAAATTGAAATAAGAGTATATTATAGACCACCTACAATACCATTGTTATTATTTAACATTTTTTTGAATTTTAAATAATTTATTAATAAATTTACCCAATAAGATATCATTATTTCCAAATTTATTACCATTCGTTTAATTCGACTTCAAACACATTATTACTAAGTGTTAATTTGAATATAATGACTTCAAAGATATATAATATATCTGATAGATTTAGGATATTAGTTAGAGAAATTTATTAACTCAAAATATATCAAAACTAATATTATTAAAATCATTTATTCTATTTTAATGTTAATTATAGAATTATTTTTTTAGAATTAAAAAGATTTTTAAGATAATTATAGAACTTATAAAAATTCAAAAAAAAATTATTAAATTAAACTTATTTCATGTACATAAAAATTAAGATTTATATTCATTCATAGCTTCTTTTTTCCTCTATATGGACACAAAAAAAGATAGTGAAATACAAGATAGTGATATTTTGTAGCTGTCATTGATTTAAATAATATATAATTTTTTTTTCAAGTACATGTTTCCCTTAAAAAACAAAAACATTATATTAATTTTATAATGATCTAATATTAATAATCCAATATTATTTAGACATGTTTTGGTTTAAATTTTTAAACATATAATATTGATTTACAGTTAATTAATCTATATAATTTTTATTTTGGTAATAAAATTAAAAATATTAAAACGTTGTAATATTTTACATATATGGAGTAAATTATTAATAAATGGACTTGTAATGAAATTTTATACCACATAATAATCAATTTTTATTCCATGATTTTTAAATAATTTAATAAAGTATTATTGTAATAAAATAGGAATTGTATCAATTTTGGAAATATACATAAAATTAACCTCATATACAATCTAAAAAGAAAGAGATATTCTATAAAAATCATTAAATATCCACCTAACATGTCATATTCACCTATAAAATTTTTGGATAACATTAATTTATTTGAATTATATTTCTTTTAATATTTATAAAACCAATTATTTGAAGTTTCTATTAATAAAATAAATATGGCATCATTGTTGTGTCATAATTGAAGTTAATTATTGAATCTAAAAAAATTATAAAACAATAATTATGATGTATTTAGTTATATTAGATTTCAATAAACTATTTATACTATTTTATCAACTTTGTATCCCTATATAAAAATTAATATACATTTATAAAACGAGATTGACATTTTGTCACATTCATTGATTTTGATTGTATTCATGTCATATTTGTAACACCCCAAGCTTCTACGGTACGTTTCCCTTCGAATAATGCGATAGCGTGTGTTGTACGCAACCTCGAGTTCTAACACACACCACAACTAATTAAACTAGCCGTTGTGAATAGTAATACCTACTTTTTGAAATCATATATATTTTATATTTCAAAATGGACTTCATTTTTGGATTCGGAATATCAAAATTAGCCTAGGGTGAAAATTTGGTACATTTCGGATAACTTTCATATTTTGATGAATAGTGAAAATTACTAAATTTTAATTAAAAACAACTTTTTTAATCAAAATAATTAATAGTGATAAATTGTGAATTTGAGTGGTTTTAAAGTATATTTAGAATATATTTTTACCATTTAATATAATCTTGGTCATTGGACATAATTTTACAATTAAACCAAACATAAACAAGTGTCAATCTTTTGATAGTTATTATCTCTTAAAAACACGCTTTTTGTTTTGACAGCGGGAATTAATTTTAAATTAATTTCTGCCACTTCTGTGTTTTGAATTTAGGAAAATGGATTCCATATTTGGAATCAGGATGTTCAAATTGTGTAAATAGGTAACTTTTATTTTTACACATTTTGAATAATTACTGCGGTAAATATTTTATTTACCATGGTTAAAGGGTAAATCCGGTAAATAAGGGTTAAAAAAATAATATTATAATAATAAAAAAATTACCCTAAAACGTGTCTTAACCCTATTGGTTGATACATGGTCGACCATGGGCATCTTTGTGTCAATTTTGGGACCCCATGGATCCACTTGTAAGTGATAATGACACTTTATTTTAATTAAGTCAAAATGAATACAAAAATGACACAAGCATATATCTTTTAGAACAACAATTTTTACATAGGGCTATATATGTTGGATTTTCGATTATAAATATTCATTAGAAAGCTAAAAAGATTTCCTACATAATGATATTTTATTTATAATTTTTAGACATTAAATAATTTATTTTATTTATGACACAATGATGATGCAGTAATTACTAAAATAGTGAAAAATAAAAATAATTGATCTTATAAATACCCAAATAATTATAATATGAAACTTTTAATGAATTAAAATAATTTTCTATGATAATATGATATATTAGGATTGATGTAATTGACTTTGTTCGAAGTAATCAATCTGTTAGGAGTTTCACAAAAATCAACTATTGAATAGTGTCAAAATTGACATAAAAGAGTTCTTAAAACAAATATTATATTATTAATTGATATTAAATTCCTAAAAATCTAAGGTTCGGCCAAGAGACTTATATTATTATAGGTTCCTCCTTAATGGACCACTTGGGGGTCGCTTGGATGTATATAGTAAGTTTATTAACCATATTATATAAAAATACAAAGAGACATTGTAAAAGTGAAACTAATTAACTTAGAGTTAATACTTAAAGATAAGGTTAATATAAGTACCCAAACCTGTCTAAATTCTATTGGATGAGTTGTTTTCGACCTATCCCCACCTCCTCCTTTGAATAGTCAACTTTGGAGCCTTTGTAAACCGAATATGAATTTATTATAAATTAATATTTCTAGCTTTTCCAAAGGTGCCCCTCACCCCTCTTATAAAAGGGCACTCCTCCTTCTCATTTCTTCACACCTCTAAAGCCTTTTGGTTCGGCCAAACTCTGCCCAAATACTCTCCCAACATCCCTCACTACAACCTAGAGGCCTTAGTTTGATCAGAAAGCCAACCTATGGAGCCCTTTTGATCAAATCAAAAGGAAGAACCCGAAGAAGAGGTAATGATTTCACCACCCTTTTCTAAGTTCATTTCTTCTTCCACTTCTTCTTCCTTTGTTCTTACCATTCTGAAATAATAACTCCAGTATCTCACAAATACTGTGATGTTATTATAAATATGGTACAATCATATTCAGTATTCTATCCACCCTTTGAATAACATGTCACCATACGTGCGTACGTACGGCTTACCGTCTCCACGTCGTGGTGTAATTGTTATTCAATATAATATTATTTGGATGGGTATAATAATGATGTGTAACTCATGTAAATAATAAATATAACATGTTAATGATTCTGTATATATGATATACCATCCATTTATATATTATTTTAATATCAAAAGAATGATATTGTCGCTCGTGCGTACGTACGGACTACCGTCTCCACGAACGCGATGAGATTCATTCTCCATCGTATCCATTCAAGTATAATTATCATTTGATGATTTAAAAATGATGTTTAAGGACTGTATATCATTCTGGATATGAATAAGATACAACAACCATGGCTTATGTAACAAAACATATAAAAGAAAATGAGTAAGTTAACTCCCGAAACGACGATAATTCTAAGATATTATTAACAAATCAATGTTAAAAGATCATATATGATATCATATTAATATATATGATTCTTGTATAATTTAATAACAACTATTTCACCATTATACAGGAGGTTAACCTACCCCAACCAAGGAAAAGTACAAGGTAAGGGATTTTCTTATCTCACTTTCAATTCCGTGAGATTTCCATTATTCGCCACTAAATTATTGAAAGTGGTGTATTGTGTACTGGAATTTGATATATATTATCATATTCATGTTATTCTGTAAATAATTTGGTGGTTATTAACTTTTGGCCATACGACTCAGTTGATTAACGTGGTAAGGGGTTTTCATCTCACTCCTTATTCCCGTGAGATTCATGCCATATTGCCACCATTACCTTTTGTGTGGTGTATGTACTACCCATAATTATATTCTTTGTGTAATACACTCTAATTTATGTGTACTTACATATTCATTGTATGATACCTCTTTCCTGGGTTGTATGTTTCATAAATTACCAAACTGGTAAGGGTTATTTCACAATCTCTTCATTATCCGAGGTTATTTATACGTAATAATCTACTGGGATCTCTTTATCATCCACATCCATGTTTCCTTGAAATGTATTTCAAAACATTTTTACTATTTACAAGAATATGGGTTAAAGTCATTTATACCCTTGTTTGACTTTTTATAAGAGGATTATAAAGGAATCTTTCCGTCGTTTTCAAAACAAGGTCCTTTTTAACCTTTTCGATAGAATTGAGGTAAGAATGTTTTTTTTTACTTATACGGCGGGTGCGGTTATTTTCCGTCGTTCGTCAAAGCTTTCCTTACAAGCTTACAAGAATATTTTCAAGAAAATGTTTTATTTTATATGGCTCTTAAATGATTTCAAAAATAGAAAGAGATATTTCTCTAAAAAGTGCTTTGACTTCATCCTTTAATGGATTTTACGCTTATTTGAAGTTGATTTATTATAATACAAAACTTCTATATTTTATTGAAGGTTTTGTGATATGTTTGACTGTGGATGTGCTATTTTATACCATTCATAGTTTATGGTGAAACTATTGACATTTCGTATGCTAATTTTAATCTGAATGTTTATGTTATATTTCAAACTTTTCTTCAGATGAATGTGCTAAACAAGTATGTTCCGGGTTGGGGACCGGTAAAAGTAAGCCCTCCAGGTTGGGGACTGGTTAAAGTAAGCCCTCCAGGTTAGGGACTGGTAAAAGTATGCCCTCCGGGTTGGTGTCCGGTTATTAGAGGCACTCCGGGTTGGTGTCCGGTTATTAGAGGCACTCCGGGTTGGTGTCCGGTTATTAGAGGCACTCCGGGTTGGGTTCCGGTTAGAAGTAACCCCTAGGTCTTGGGATGAGGCCTAGACAAAGAAATTAACGTTTAGCATTATGCATTCCAACATTATGAAAGTGGTTATTGATTTTTGCATGTGATTATTCGATTAGTAGAATATCCATGTGAATAAGTAAATGGCATTATTTCATTTTACATTTTCCATACTATGTTGATGTCCAAGTTTAAAAGGCTTTTGTTTTAGTAATTCATTGCCTTAAATGTTTATTCTTATTTATGAAAGTTTCCGCTATATTGTTATCCTTACTGGGAATTTGAGCTCACCCCTTTTCTATGTTTTATTTTTCCCAGGACGTGAAGAAGTAAGTTATGAATGACCTGCAGGGATTTTATGAGGGGTTAATAGTGTGGATTGTGGAAACATTATGTTGTTGTATTAGTTTTTCATTTTATGATGTAATGTAAAACTTATGAATATATCTAGTGTTTCCAAGGCTACTAAACCAATCGGTCTTTCGAGATTTGATCTTACTTGTGATCATGCCAATGTTATGTAATAATGCACCGACTCTGGGTAGCTGGGGTCGGGGCGTTACACTTGGTATCAGAGGAAGTTTAGTACAAACCTTGGAAGCTAGATTTAGATAAACTCTGATTAGAGCACGTAGACCTAAGATGAACTTTGAGGATTAGTATAGAAGAAATTCCTAGAATTTTGGTATTGTAGAGATTTTGTGAGTTTTTCGAGCAATACATCCCTGTCTGGATACGAGCAGGTAGAGGCGGCTCTGGCACAGATGTACCTAGGGGTAAAACCCGAAAACACCGCTTTGAGCTAGACTCGAACGGGAACTGGTGCACGACAACGGGCCTTGCTGCACTCTTGGTTACGACACTCCCGGGGGATATGCTTAGGATAACTCTCATTTTCTTTACAAATCATTTTGAAGGGATTATGAGTATATACTTTCTCAAAGAAAACATTTTTATGGATTATATCCATAAATAGTTCAATTTATGTTAAGTGTTTTATAAGTATGGGATTATGTATTTTGATTCATAAACTGATCTAGTTTATGCCATTGTTTAGAAATGGCGCCTAGTGGAAGAAATGGAAACCGTATCAATGCACGCACTCCATGTAGGGATTGCCCTCCTGCTCAAGATAATTATAGTGGGGCTGGTGATGCAACTGGTGCTGATCAGCTAATTACCGTACTGGGACAACTTACTCAGGTTATGAATAATAACCTTACCCGTATGGATCACCCTGATCCGCAGCGTGGAGGATCAATGTTAGATCGATTCATGAGACAACAACCACCAACGTTCAATGGGAGTACAAATCCCTTAGTAGCTGAGCAATGGATATTTTCCCTAGAGAAAATATTTCAGGCTTTGGGGAGCAGTGAAAGGGAAAAAGTTATCATGGCAGTTTACCGCCTCACTGGAGATGCTGATCAATGGTGGTCATTGATTCAAAATACGAAAGAAGATGATGAAGTATCAAACATGGAATGGAGGGAGTTCAAAGATCTGTTTTTAGAAAAATACTTTCCTCGCGACCATCGAGCAGATATGGAAAGACAATTTCTGAGTCTGAGACAAAAGGAGGATGAAAATGTCACAAAGTATGAGGCTAACTTTACAAGGTTAGCGAGGTACGCTGGTGATTATATTCGCAACCCAAGAAGTAAGATTGATCGTTTCTTTGATGGGTTAAAACCATTTCTCCGTCGAGCATTAGTCTCACAATCCTTTTCATCGTACGAAGACATTGTCTCATGTGCTATCAAGACCGAAAAGGAATTCTCTAAGTCTTATGACTTTAAAGCAAAGCAAGAGAAGAAGAGACCTGCTGATCAATCTGGGAATGGAAATAAGGGGAAGAAGGGAAAGGTTGAATATCCATCTTGTGGTAAGTGCGGGAAGAAACACCCCGGTGCTTGCCTGAAGGGAATGGGAGTCTGTTACAAGTGTGGTGAAAAAGGCCACCAAGCTCATGATTGCAAGGGGAAGAAGGAAGCTACCAACGTTCAGTGCTACAATTGCAGGGAGATGGGGCATTATGCAAATGCATGTCCTAAGCGTCAGGAGAACTTACCTCAGAAAAGGCCAAGGGATCAAGGCCAGGCTTATGCTATCACTACTGCTGAGGTAGAAGCTCCGAAAGACGTGGTGGCAGGTAATTTAATGGTTTCCTCAAGTTTAGCAAATGCATTATTTGATTCTGGATCATCGCATTGTTTCATATCTTCCCAGTTTGCTAAGAAAATTAGATATTTCCAATTTGATTTAATAAGGGAGTTGTCAGTTGAAACTCCTAAGGGAAGTATCGTTGCAACAAAGTTTTGTGAATCAGTCCCCATTAGAGCACATAAATTTTCTTTATCTGCTGATTTCATCGTCATACCTATGATTGAGTTTGATATAATCCTCGGTATGGACTGGCTTTCGGACTATGATGCGAAGATTTATTGTAAGAAGAAAGAGGTTACGATTCATGATGATAATGATAAGGAGCACCTTATTTTTAGAGCAGAATCGTCACCACCTAATTCTTATTTAGACCCACCCCCAGTAGCTCAACTTAATTCAATTATTGGGGAGGAAGAGAATGAAGTAACTATCGGTGAGGAAAGGAATGTTCAAATAGAGGATGTACCTGTTGTGAAAGAATTTGTAGATGTATTTCCAGAAGATTTACCTGGACATCCTCCATAACGAGAAGTTGAGTTTTCTATTGATTTGATTCCTGGATCAAGGCCTATATCGAAGACCCCTTATAGAATGGCCACTGTAGAGCTAGTCGAACTAAAGAAACAACTAGAGGAATTGAGTAATAAGGGATTTATTCGCCCTAGTGTTTCTCCATGGGGAGCCCCTGTTCTTTTTGTTAAAAAGAAAGATGGATCTATGAGGTTATGTATCGACTACAGGGAGATCAATGCTATAACGATAAAGAACAAGTATCCCCTACCTCGTATTGATGATTTATTTGACCAACTGCATGGAGCTCAATACTTTTCAAAGATTGACCTTCGATCCGGATACCATCAGTTGTGTGTAAAGAAGGAAGACATTCCGAAGACAGCATTTCGAACCAGGTACGGGCATTACGAGTTTACTGTAATGCCGTTTGGATTGACTAATGCACCCTCTGTATTCATGGATCTGATGAATAGAGTTTTCAAGGAGTATCTCGATGAATTTGTGGTGGTATTTATTGATGATATCTTGGTATACTCCAAAACCTACAAAGATCATGAAAATCACTTGCGCATTATCTTGAAGACTCTGAGGAGGCATGAATTATATGGAATGTTTAGCAAGTGTGAATTCTGGCTTCAGGAGATTTCTTTTCTTGGCCATATTGTCTCTAAAGATGGAATCTCTGTTGATCCTTCTAAGACCAAGGCAATCCAAGAATGGCCAGCACCTACGAGTATAACTGAGGTACGTAGTTTTATTGGTTTGGCAGGTTATTATCGACGTTTCGTCCAGAATTTTGCCCGATTGGCTAACCCATTAACGAAGCTCACACGTAAAGGGGTTAAATTTGTTTGGACAAAAGAGTGTGAAGAATGTTTCGAAGAACTGAAGAAAAGATTAGTCAATGCTCCTATATTGACTCTACCATCGGGGAATGATGGGTTCGTTATTTATAGTGATGCATCGAAGAAAGGACTTGGCTGTGTCCTTATGCAGAATGATAGAGTTATTGCCTATGCATCACGACAGTTGAAAATTCATGAACAAAACTATCCTACTCATGATCTTGAGTTAGCAGCTGTGATCTTTGCTTTGAAGATATGGAGGCACTACCTCTATGGTGAAAAATGTGAGATTTATACTGATCACAAGAGTTTGAAGTATATTTTCTCACAAAAAGAACTCAACATGAGGCAAAGGAGATGGCTTGAATTACTCAAGGATTATGATTGCACGATACACTACCACCCAGGGAAGGAAAACAAGGTGGCAGATGCTTTGAGTAGAAAAGACCATGGAGTTTTGAACAATATGAGAATTGAAAGGGATCCAATTTTCATGGAGCTAGTGAAGATGGACATGGGAATAACCAGGGAAGGTGAAACATCAATGCTTTTTCAAATGGTTGCCAAACCATCTTTACTAGAAAGGATTAAGAGTTCTCAGACCGATGATGAAGAATTTCAGAAGAAGATTAAAGCTGTGAATGATGGGAGATTGAGAGACTTTGCGTATGAAGGTGGAATTTTGAAATTCGGGAAGAGACTTTGTGTTCCCAATATACCTGATCTAAAAAGGGAATTGCTGGATGATGCTCATAGTTCCAATTTCTCTATACACCCTGGGAGCACCAAAATGTATAGAGATTTGAAGGAACATTTTTGGTGGGACAACATGAAGAGGGAGATTGCTGATTTTGTGTCAAGATGTATGGTTTGTCAACAAGTGAAAGCTGGAAGGCAACAGCCTGGAGGAGTCATGCAACCTCTTCCCATACCGGAGTGGAAATGGGACAATATTACGATGGACTTTGTCATGGGGCTACCAAAGACTCCTAGAAGGAACGATGCAATATGGGTTATTGTTGATCGTCTTACCAAGTCAGCACATTTTCTTGCTATAAGAGAAGATCTACCCCTGGAACGTCTAGCAAGACTATATATTAATGAAGTTGTGAGACTTCATGGTGTACCCCTATCGATTGTTTCTGATCGTGATCCCCGTTTTACTTCAAGATTTTGGAAAAGTCTTCA
Source organism: Viscum album (assembly GCA_963277665.1). NCBI lineage: Eukaryota > Viridiplantae > Streptophyta > Magnoliopsida > Santalales > Viscaceae > Viscum > Viscum album. The sequence continues at coordinate 1,097,050,083 of OY728139.1, forward strand.
GAAATCCCTGGATACTGAACTTCATTTGAGCACTGCTTACCACCCTCAGACAGACGGACAATCAGAACGGACTATTCAGACCTTAGAAGACATGTTGAGATCTTGCTCACTTGATTTTCAGGGTATGTGGGATCAATATTTACCACTAGTAGAATTTTCCTATAACAATAGCTTCCATTCGAGTATAAAAATGGCACCATATGAAGCGTTATATGGAAAGAGATGTCGTACACCAACCTGTTGGGATGACGTTGGTGAAAGAAAACTTGTAGGCCCAGAACTGGTGGAGGAAACGGTGGAAAAGGTGAAAGTAATCCAAAATCACATCAAAGCAGCTCAAAGTAGGCAGAAGAGCTATGCCGATAATCGAAGGAAGGATTTGGAATTTCAAGTCGGTGATCATGTTTTCCTAAAGGTATATCTATGGAAGGGAGTCATACGTTTTGGTAAGAAAGGTAAATTGAGTCCCAGGTACATTGGACCTTTCGAAATTCTAGAACGAATTGGGGCTGTAGCTTACCGATTGGCAATGCCGCCAAGTCTCTCCAAAGTTCACGATGTGTTCCACGTATCTCTATTGAGGAAATACATGCCTGACCCAACGCATGTACTCACCTATGAAGATTTAGAACTGGAACCCGATCTGTCTTATTGCGAAGAGCCCATCAAGATTCTTGATATGAGAGAACAAGTGCTGAGAAACCGGACGACGCGTCTGGTAAAAGTTTTGTGGAGAAATCATAAGATGGAAGAGGCAACGTGGGAACCCGAGGAACTTATGATGAAGAACCACCCGAGTCTTTTTATGCAGTAATACCCTAGAAATTGCGAGGACGCAATTATTTGAAGGAGGGGAGAATGTAACACCCCAAGCTTCTACGGTACGTTTCCCTTCGAATAATGCGATAGCGTGTGTTGTACGCAACCTCGAGTTCTAACACACACCACAACTAATTAAACTAGCCGTTGTGAATAGTAATACCTACTTTTTGAAATCATATATATTTTATATTTCAAAATGGACTTCATTTTTGGATTCGGAATATCAAAATTAGCCTAGGGTGAAAATTTGGTACATTTCGGATAACTTTCATATTTTGATGAATAGTGAAAATTACTAAATTTTAATTAAAAACAACTTTTTTAATCAAAATAATTAATAGTGATAAATTGTGAATTTGAGTGGTTTTAAAGTATATTTAGAATATATTTTTACCATTTAATATAATCTTGGTCATTGGACATAATTTTACAATTAAACCAAACATAAACAAGTGTCAATCTTTTGATAGTTATTATCTCTTAAAAACACGCTTTTTGTTTTGACAGCGGGAATTAATTTTAAATTAATTTCTGCCACTTCTGTGTTTTGAATTTAGGAAAATGGATTCCATATTTGGAATCAGGATGTTCAAATTGTGTAAATAGGTAACTTTTATTTTTACACATTTTGAATAATTACTGCGGTAAATATTTTATTTACCATGGTTAAAGGGTAAATCCGGTAAATAAGGGTTAAAAAAATAATATTATGATAATAAAAAATTACCCTAAAACGTGTCTCAACCCTATTGGTTGATACATGGTCGACCATGGGCATCTTTGTGTCAATTTTGGGACCCCATGGATCCACTTGTAAGTGATAATGACACTTTATTTTAATTAAGTCAAAATGAATACAAAAATGACACAAGCATATATCTTTTAGAACAACAATTTTTACATAGGGCTATATATGTTGGATGTTCGATTATAAATATTCATTAGAAAGCTAGAAAGATTTCCTACATAATTATATTTTATTTATAATTTTTATACATTAAATAATTTATTTTATTTATGACACAATGATGATGCAGTAATTACTAAAATAGTGAAAAATAAAAATAATTGATCTTATAAATACCCAAATAATTATAATATGAAACTTTTAATGAATTAAAATAATTTTCTATGATAATATGATATATTAGGATTGATTTAATTGACTTTGTTGGAAGTAATAAATCTTTTAGGAGTTTCACAAAAATCAACTATTGAATAGTGTCAAAATTGACATAAAAGAGTTCTTAAAACAAATATTATATTATTAATTGATATTAAATTCCTAAAAATCTAAGGTTCGGCAAAGAGACTTATATTATTATAGGTTCCTCATTAATGGACCACTTGGGGGTCGCTTGGATGTATATAGTAAGTTTATTAACCATATTATATAAAAATACAAAGAGACATTGTAAAAGTGAAACTAATTAACTTAGAGTTAATACTTAAAGATAAGGTTAATATAAGTACCCAAACCTGTCTAAATTCTATTGGATGAGTTGTTTTCGACCTATCCCCACCTCATCCTTTGAATAGTCAACTTTGGAGCCTTTGTAAACCGAATATGAATTTATTATAAATTAATATTTCTAGCTTTTCCAAAGGTGCCCCTCACCCCTCTTATAAAAGGGCACTCCTCCTTCTCATTTCTTCACACCTCTAAAGCCTTTTGGTTCGGCCAAACTCTGCCCAAATACTCTCCCAACATCCCTCACTACAACCTAGAGGCCTTAGTTTGATCAGAAAGCCAACCTAAGGAGCCCTTTTGATCAAATCAAAAGGAAGAACCCGAAGAAGAGGTAATGATTTCACCACCCTTTTCTAAGTTCATTTCTTCTTCCACTTCTTCTTCCTTTGTTCTTACCATTCTGAAATAATAACTCCAGTATCTCACATATACTGTGATGTTATTATAAATATGGTACAATCATATTCAGTATTCTATCCACCCTTTGAATAACATGTCACCATACGTGCGTACGTACGGCTTACCGTCTCCACGTCGTGGTGTAATTGTTATTCAATATAATATTATTTGGATGGGTATAATAATGATGTGTAACTCATGTAAATAATAAATATAACATGTTAATGATTCTGTATATATGATATACCATCCATTTATATATTATTTTAATATCAAAAGAATGATATTGTCGCTCGTGCGTACGTACGGACTACCGTCTCCACGAACGCGATGAGATTCATTCTCCATCGTATCCATTCAAGTATAATTATCATTTGATGATTTAAAAATGATGTTTAAGGACTGTATATCATTCTGGATATGAATAAGATACAACAACCATGGCTTATGTAACAAAACATATAAAAGAAAATGAGTAAGTTAACTCCCGAAACGACGATAATTCTAAGATATTATTAACAAATCAATGTTAAAAGATCATATATGATATCATATTAATATATATGATTCTTGTATAATTTAATAACAACTATTTCACCATTATACAGGAGGTTAACCTACCCCAACCAAGGAAAAGTACAAGGTAAGGGATTTTCTTATCTCACTTTCAATTCCGTGAGATTTCCATTATTCGCCACTAAATTATTGAAAGTGGTGTATTGTGTACTGGAATTTGATATATATTATCATATTCATGTTATTCTGTAAATAATTTGGTGGTTATTAACTTTTGGCCATACGACTCAGTTGATTAACGTGGTAAGGGGTTTTCATCTCACTCCTTATTCCCGTGAGATTCATGCCATATTGCCACCATTACCTTTTGTGTGGTGTATGTACTACCCATAATTATATTCTTTGTGTAATACACTCTAATTTATGTGTACTTACATATTCATTGTATGATACCTCTTTCCTGGGTTGTATGTTTCATAAATTACCAAACTGGTAAGGGTTATTTCACAATCTCTTCATTATCCGAGGTTATTTATACGTAATAATCTACTGGGATCTCTTTATCATCCACATCCATGTTTCCTTGAAATGTATTTCAAAACATTTTTACTATTTACAAGAATATGGGTTAAAGTCATTTATACCCTTGTTTGACTTTTTATAAGAGGATTATAAAGGAATCTTTCCGTCGTTTTCAAAACAAGGTCCTTTTTAACCTTTTCGACAGAATTGAGGTAAGAATGTTTTTTTTTACTTATACGGCGGGTGCGGTTATTTTCCGTCGTTCGTCAAAGCTTTCCTTACAAGCTTACAAGAATATTTTCAAGAAAATGTTTTATTTTATATGGATCTTAAATGATTTCAAAAATAGAAAGAGATATTTCTCTAAAAAGTGCTTTGACTTCATCCTTTAATGGATTTTACACTTATTTGAAGTTGATTTATTATAATACAAAACTTCTATATTTTATTGAAGGTTTTGTGATATGTTTGACTGTGGATGTGCTATTTTATACCATTCATAGTTTATGGTGAAACTATTGACATTTCGTATGCTAATTTTAATCTGAATGTTTATGTTATATTTCAAACTTTTCTTCAGATGAATGTGCTAAACAAGTATGTTCCGGGTTGGGGACCGGTAAAAGTAAGCCCTCCAGGTTGGGGACTGGTTAAAGTAAGCCCTCCAGGTTAGGGACTGGTAAAAGTATGCCCTCCGGGTTGGTGTCCGGTTATTAGAGGCACTCCGGGTTGGTGTCCGGTTATTAGAGGCACTCCGGGTTGGTGTCCGGTTATTAGAGGCACTCTGGGTTGGGTTCCGGTTAGAAGTAACCCCTAGGTCTTGGGATGAGGCCTAGACAAAGAAATTAACGTTTAGCATTATGCATTCCAACATTATGAAAGTGGTTATTGATTTTTGCATGTGATTATTCGATTAGTAGAATATCCATGTGAATAAGTAAATGGCATTATTTCATTTTACATTTTCCATACTATGTTGATGTCCAAGTTTAAAAGGCTTTTGTTTTAGTAATTCATTGCCTTAAATGTTTATTCTTATTTATGAAAGTTTCCGCTATATTGTTATCCTTACTGGGAATTTGAGCTCACCCCTTTTCTATGTTTTATTTTTCCCAGGACATGAAGAAGTAAGTTATGAATGACCTGCAGGGATTTTATGAGGGGTTAATAGTGTGGATTGTGGAAACATTATGTTGTTGTATTAGTTTTTCATTTTATGATGTAATGTAAAACTTATGAATATATCTAGTGTTTCCAAGGCTACTAAACCAATCGGTCTTTCAAGATTTGATCTTACTTGTGATCATGCCAATGTTATGTAATAATGCACCGACTCTGGGTAGCTGGGGTCGGGGCGTTACAATATTCATATAAAAGTGTCTATTAAATGATTAAATTTGGAACCATATGTGATAAGGTTCGAATTTAGTCATCCAATAGAAATTTGACTAGTGTGAGGGTAATTTAATAATATTATGATTACCATTAATTACCCGATCTATACTTAACTACTTTAAATAAAAATCACCATAGTTACCATTCATAATATTTGAAAAAAGTAATCTATAAATGTAATTTTGTAAAAATTATTCCAAATATGGAAAAATAAAAAATTTAATACATAGATGTTACAGTAATTAAATTAAAATTAATGACATTGATGGAATGAGAAAACCAATTTTTAAAAGTAAAAACCTTCAAATTATGGACATGTGTTTAGATACAATTTTAATGAAAAAATAATTCCACAAACCATCGTTCTATTAAATAATAAAAATATAATCTAATTATACTTCAAAACCAATAAAATGTATAATTTAATACCATAAATATTTTGTAAGAAAAATATTGTTTTCAAATAAAATTTTGTATTTTTAACTACTCATAAAAATAAGAAACTTATCCAAAAAATAGAAAAAATGGAACCAAATTAAATTTATTAAATTAATCTTTCATAGAAAAAAATTAATTTTTCAAATTAGATATAAACATGTTTCAAATATTGGATTTAAAATGTTTTCTCTGTTAAAAGGCATCAAAACTGCTTCTTTTGAAAAACACTTCTTTTACCAAAAAAATTGATTTTTTAATATCATTCTCTAAAATACATAATATAAATTTTACAATTATATGGAATATATAAAATTCAAAATTTGGTTAATAATATTCATAACTTCTAATCTAATAGCTAGATTATATGAAGTATTAAATAATAATATATTATTAATGTATTGTTGTTCGGTAAAACTTCTCCTTGCATTTACTATGAGGTAACTCATTATTGTGGGTACCCTAAGCTTAACATGGAACTCTATAAAAAGAAAGAAAGAAACAAAATATAACTTATTCAGAAATAAAAATATTATAAATTATTGGGGTGTTAAAGTAATGACCCAGGTATTTATAGAATAATACCTTTTTTCATTTATTTTATCTTAAAGAGGAAACTTTGTGCGATAACGTAACCAATACGCAATAATGAGTTTCTTGAAATCTTATGTTTCACACAACATTTAGTTATAACAAAAAATAATATAATATTATTATTATTTTAAATGGTAGTTCACGCATAGAAGTTGTATTGTTGGGAATGGACATAACAAACTATATTATGATTAAAAATGTATATTAAATGTTTTTACATTTATCCGATGAATTTTAGAGGCTTAAAATAAGAATGAATATAATTTTAAGCATGACAAACTATAATTTTTTTAAAAGGTCTTTTTGCCACCTTTTGATGGAGAACCCTTTTTTGATATAATTTTATCCACTTTTATATATTATAATTGAAAATATATAATTATTCTTCAAATAACTACAAGAAAAATTTACACTGAATGAAATTTTGGTATTATTCTAGTAAAGATCATTTTTTGATGAATAGTGAAAATATTGCATTTTAGTTCAAAACCAAATTTTCATCTAATTTATTTTTATATCTAGATTGTCCTTTTAATTGGTCTTCATGTATAGTTGGATTATATTTTTATCATTTATCCCAATTATGGAAATTTTATATAATTTCACATTTTAATTGGGCATAAACATAGGTCAATCTTTTGAAAGTTACTAGTTCTTAAAAACTAGCCTTTGGTTTTGACAATAGGAATTAATTTTAAATTTATTACTACAACATCTGTGTTTTAAATTTTGAAAAATGGATTCTATATTAGGAACCAGGAGGATTTTTTTTAAATAGTTACATTTTATTTATAGACATTATAAATTGTAACTTCAGTAATTGTTTTATTTACCACAGTTTGAAGGTAAATTTGGTAAATAATGGTAAAATATAATATTATAATAGTACTAAGATACCTTAAACTATTTCCTAATCATATTTTTTGAGATATTTTCGACCATGGGAATCATTTAGTCGATTTTGGGTCCCCAAGGATCCACATTGATGTGAAAATTCCATTTTATAAGAATTAATTTAAAGTAACGAAAAATATAATAAAAACATGTATCTTTTATTAAAATAATATTTTTATGGTGTTATATAAGTGATATATTAAACTATAAATATTATTTATAAATAAAAACATATTTGGTTTTTTATTTATAATTTTTAGACATCAAATAAATAAATTTATTTATGACACAATGGTGATGTAGTGATTACCTTATTAATGAACTAAATAAATAAATGAGATTATAAATATTAATATAAATTTATTTTAAAACATTTCCTATCCAATAATTTTAAGGATGATTATGAAATTTTATATTATAATTAATTATTTTTCTAAGAAATAATCATGTTGTTAAATATTTTTAATGACGTCGTGATATGAATTGTATAAAAATTGTCAAAAATGAGTTTTTAATACAAATACTATTTTATTAAATGATATAAAAGTCATAAAAATATATAATATGACCAAATGACTTATATAATTTATAAAATGTCATTAATTAACCACTTTAGGTTCTATTGTAATTTTATAGTATCTATATTAACCATATAATATAAATATATAAGAAGATGTGGTAAGAGTTAAATTAGTTAGCTAATGGTTAAAGCTAAAACGTAAGGTTACATTTGAGACCTAAACATGTCTAAAACCTATTGGCTGAGAGTATGTCAAATGATACTCATATTATAATTGAATTAAATATGTTTTGTACCTTTTTGATTCGAAATTATATTTAAAATAAAATAATCATTCACTATATTCCTAAAGTTTCCCTCCTACCTCTTATAAAAATGCATCACCTCTACCAATTTAATCACACCTCTCAAGCCCCTTGGATCATCCAAAATATGAAAAAATAATCTCCCAACATCTCTCTATTCCTCTTAGAATCCTTAACTTGTGAATAGGGAAATTCGAGAAATCACTTTAGGATAAATCATAAGGAGTTACCCATTTGGAGGTCATGTCTTCTCTCAAGCTTATTTTATTAATTTTCCCTTATCCACACCATAAACTGTATTTATTCAATTATTTTATAAAAAACAAGTATATTAAATATACTTTGATTTTTTTATTCCATGTATTCTACCTAAACTCACACACACCTCCATTTAATGGATACAAACATATTATTTCTGTGTATGGTGAACTACTGCCTCACGAAACGATGATTGTTCAATTTTCTCCCACCACCTCCCATGGTTGACATTATGATGAAAATATATTTATATATGATATATATTATAATTATATTAACTCTATGATTCTGTTTGTTTATTTAATTAATACCTTTATCCTCTCTATAATGTGAAAATATGATAATTTCATTTGGGAAAGAGCAGACTACTGCCCCCTCAACGTGATATGACTCGTTCATGACATACATGGAATGTATAAAGGATAGAATTATTGAAAATATTTAACATATATAAAATATTATATTATACTGGAATTATAATATACCTATGTATCGTTTATTTTTAATTCCTTTAAATATGAAAAATAAATGAAAGTAGCGTTCATGCGTACGTACGGCTTACCATCACAATAAATAATGCATTTCATTTATTATCTGCAAATTTTATAGACCATTATAAATACAAATATGTAGGATATAAATACAAATTTCATATATTTTTATGATATCTAAATCATGACTATGATACTGGAGATAATAGACATTTGACCACATGGAAAATTTTTAATTATAACAAGTTCATTTTGGACTCAATTACCGAATATTGACAAAACGACTAATAATAACATAAATAATTATGTAATGTTTATAAATTCGTAATAATTGATATAAAAGTTATAATAAACTGGAATAATTATCTAAATCAATTAAAATTAAACTTATTTTTATTACTTAGGAAGAAAAAGGAATATATGCGACGAGTCAGACTCAAGGTAAGGGAACCTTTCACCCATCTCTTTTAATCAAAGACTTATTTTATGTTATGTATTTTAATTTCCATTTTATTATTTTGGGACATTTCCTTATATATCCTTATTTCTGTACATTTTATGTCCAATAAATGAGATACCTTTTTCTCTCTCATCAACTCATTTTATTAATTTTTAAGTGATGTCGTTAGGCTGCCGAATTTTTGTAAGGGAATTTCTAAACTCAATTTCCACTCATTGGGTTTTACACATATTTCATTGATTATATTATTACAATATTAAGTGTTTAATCATTTAATATTTATTTAACTTGTAATTTACACTTCCTTTTGTGTGGATATACTTTTGAAACACATAATCACCCCATTGATAAATTCATACGTCATTTATACGATCTTTTTTTAGGTAAATCCTAACTCAATCTCATTTAATTGAGTTAAATATCAATGTCATTGGTTTTGTTTTTCCAAGAATATGTGGGAATGACCTCTGATTGTTTTACACATAAAATCCATTTACATTGGGTGTATTTATATTTGTCTCACATAATTATGTCACTGATTTATCCTTAATCTAATGATACAATCTTTTTATGGGACTACATCTCAATATCCTTTCATTGAGTAATATCATGATATTGTGCACTATAATATCCTATAAGGTGAATATAAAACCCTTTGACATATTATATCATGAATCTCCTTATTCTCATGATATTAAAGGCTTCGTTTAATGTTCTTATTTAATTATTTCTATTTAAATATTTTCCTAAGTGGTAAGGGAATCATTAACTAAAGCATTGTTTTAAATGTTTTAAGGATTTAGTCTTCTAAATATTTTTTCATTAATGTCTATTTTTTTAGAATGCATTTAAGGATTTATTTATATGGACATTATTGTTTTGAAAATTTATTTCCTTTAAAAATTTTAAAGTGGTATGGGACACTTTGACTAAAAATCTCATTATTAAATGTCTTAAATGGTTTTGGAAATGTATTGAATATACCAATATATTATATTTATTTATTCTAATATATGAGTGAAATGTTTATAATTTAAATATTTTTTGAGTTATGATTATGTAATGGTACTTGGACATTTGATAGGTGGTTATGTGACCAACCAAATACGGGTGGTTCCATGATAAACCTAGGGCGCGTGAGCCTAAAAGAGCTATCCAATGCATTGGATAACGTAATGGATTTAAAAATTAATGTTTCTCCCAAGTGAATTAGGGAATATACTATGATGGGTATTCCAAATTTAACACCATATGTATCTTTGAAATCTACAATATATATATATATATATGTTATGGATGACACAAGTTACCATTATGATTTATGATTTCTTTGTGTTATTCATAAATATTATGATTTCATGAGGTATATTAAAGAACTTATGTTTTATGATTGAAATGTATGTTTTCATTTATTTGTATGTATTGATGGAAAAATGTTTTATTTCCTTATTTTATATCCCTTACTAAGATTTTTATGCTCATCCCATGTTTCTGAAATGTTTTTCATAGGGTATAAGGAAGGGTAAGATAAAGGAAGAATTAAAGAACATTTATATCAAGAAAATAATTTTTGTTTTATTTAAGGAGTGTTATTGTTGTGAAAATTGATGGATAGATTAAAAGTGTCTACGTTTTAATATTTAGATGAAATGTAATGGTTATGGCCTAATTATCTAAAACTCTATACTTTAAAAGATCCTCAATTTGAATTCTTGACTTAACTCAAGATTATGGAATGTTTAAGGCTGGGGCCTTACAGTTCGTATCAATGGTCGGTTTAGATACCTTTAGAAGATAGGGTGTTAATTAAGCATAAGTGACATAACCATAATGGTTATCGTATTAGAAAGAGTCATAGTTATTTTAGATAAATTTAATTTGTTTAAGATAACATGAATAAGTATATCTTAGTGTTTACCCTCATCAGATGATATTATATGAAGGTTTTACTGATATACTCACACTGACCTTTTTGGTTTTAGAGTAAATGGATCAATCTAGCAGGAAACAAAGTATAAATGGATATAAAGGAAATTGTGACAGTTTTATGAATAAGAAACCAAATGAAAAGGGAGATGCAATGAGAACTCTTGTGGTTATTATTAACCAACTATTTGGAGTTATGATTGACCACTTTAACCTTATTTATTTTTATAAGGCACCATATATGCGAGAAAAGAATCCCTATATAAGTTTAAGTAATAATAATAATGTTAAGTATATTAAAAAACATATGTGTCAAGTATATGGAATAAAACACCTAGGAAAATGGTTCAAAGTGTTGGGAAGATGTTATAAATGAGGTATTTAAGGTCATCAAGCAATAACTTTCCATGAAAAAGGGAAAGTGTTGATTTGACTCTAGTAAAGGGAAAAGATTTATTTTTAAGGGGTAAATTGATTGTTTTAAATTTTGTGAGAATGGTAATTATGAAAATATATGTCATACAATGAATGTATAATAATGGGATCCGAAGGACCATACAAATATATGTTTACCAATACATAATTCCATTCCAATTGAAGATGAAAAAACTAAAAATGACTTATGAAAGGTATAGATTATATATTAACTCATGTTTTGACATTTTCAAACTCTTAGGACATTATTCATGATTTTTTAGGAATAATTATTAAATAATTAGATGAAAAAAATTGTATAATGGATCATGAAGAATGTCTGATGATTAAGATATCTACATTTTAGGAGTTGAAGAGTTTTGTTGGATCTTTGGATGATGATATGTTTAAATGTATTAATGATGGGATCACATTGGAAGACTTATAGTATTTGTAACCCATAAAGTTTTTATATAAAATGATAATTGATGAATAATTATCTTTTCTTTTATGAATATAGTTACAATGAACCAATAGGGTTCATAAGATCCCTGAATTTGAGGCAAATATGGGTCATTAGTTTTTGGTATGAAAAAAGTGAGGTATAAAAAACCATTGAGGTTAAAACATGTTATGGATATTTTTAAGGATTTTTTATCATTTTTGGGAATGTTATAAAACTATATGATTTTAGAAAAAAGACAACCTGTAGGATGGGTGACAACCCTTCGTGTCTGGCCAGGCCAAGGGAATCGAACCCACAACTGAAGGGAGACAAGGGTGCATCGCCTACCACTAGAGAATATGAAGTCCTTGGTGATTATTACTTATTATTTTTACTTAATTGATTTTATAGATCAAGATTAGGTTGATTTTTGAAATTATGTTTTATCAAATTGATAACTTTAGTATAAGAAAATTATTTGGTGATTAAGTGATAGATGTTATTTTGGAGGATGTTCTCACTTTTAGGAACACTATATGCCTAAGGAAAATAGAATACAATGGTATTTAATTTGTGGAATAATTGTTGAAATATTATTTTGGAATAATATATGTTTTATTGTCTTCATATGGATATTTGGGTTACTTTTGGAAATGAATAACCTATAAAAGGGAACACCTTATTAGATTAATTACTTTTAAGTATGAGATTTAAAGAGTAGACGCTGTTGTTTGGAGATAAATGTTAAGATTTATCATGGATGACTATGTAATAAAATCGTTCTAAATTTTGGGTTTAAATATTAGTTTGGATTATTTTGAAGAATTTTGAGAACAATTGTGTATGGAGTGGTCTTTGTTGATATTTCCATATTGTTTGTTGAATTTTGGAGTTTAAGATTAGTATTTCTTTTTATAAAGGATTGTTCTTTTTGGGGATTAACTAATCTTGTACTAAAAATTTTGGTTTTTCTTAATTTATAAATATATGGGAAATATATAGTTCATCTTTTTTGGATTATGTGACTCTCTAGAAGTTGATTCTACAACTTCAGACGTGACTAAGTTATCTTGAAAACTCATTATTTGGAGAAATGATGATCTTGTGGTAGACATATATTAAAGGATGAAACATTACAAGAAAAGTAAATATAATTCCTTATGTTCATAGTCAATATCAAAATTAAATTCCTCAAATTTATGAAAATAAAATTAAAACAAATACTTTTTCCGTTTACTTTTCCTTCCATGGAATCAAAGACCATTTAACCCATCACATGTTTATGGTTCTCTGGTGGTTAACTTTCTCCTGATCATGTTTTCTATAACTCTCCATCAGAAAATAAGGGTTAGTTTCTCTTCCATATAAATGTTTTCATATATGGAATCATATTATAGGTTATCTTAGGTGACCTTTTTAATTCTCATTCTATCTTTTAGAGTCATATTTTTATTGACTCTTTTTCTAATGTGTGACTTTCAATGATGATTCTTGGACTACTTTTAATATTATGAGGACAAAATTTCCAACGTTGGGGAAGGATGTAACAACCTAGGTCCTTATAGAATAATTCATTTTTAATTTATTTTATGTTAAATAATACACTTTTTCTGATAGCATACTTAATACACAACAATGGGTTTGTTTGAAATCTTATGTTGCACACAACTTTGAGTTATACTAAAAAATAATAAAATAATAATATTAATTTAAATGGTAGTTAACATATAACCATTGTATTTTGGGAATGAAAATAACTACCTAAATTATGATTAAAGACGTTTTTTAACGGTTTTTACATTTATCCAATAAATTTTAGAGACTTAAAATAAGAATGAATCTAATTTTAAACATGGAAAACTCTAATTTTTTAAAAGGTTGTTTTATCGCCAATTGATGGAGAACCCTTTTTAAATATAATTTTTATAACATTTATATTTTATATTGGAAAAAATTAAATTCGTATTTAAAATTGGGGCATAAAAATTTACTTTGGATGAAATTTGAGCATTTTTCTGATAAAGTTATTTTTTAATGAATAGTGAAAAATACTGCATTTTAATTCAAAACTACCTTTTCATCTAATTTATTTATATTGTTATATTTAAATTTAAATTGGTTTTAAATTATAATTGGATTATATTTTTATCATTTAATATAATTATTTTCATTGGGGGTAATTTCACAATTTTATTGAATATAAACACATGTCAATCTTTTGATTGTTATTACTTCTTAAAAACATACTTTTTGGTTTTGACAATGAGAATTTATTTTAAATTATTTACTGAAACTTATAAGTTTTGAATTTTAAAAAATAGATTTCATATTTGGAATGAGGGGCCCTAAATTTTTTGAATATGTAACTTTTATTTTAGAACATTATGAATAATAACTTTAGTAATTATTTTATTTACTACATTTACAGGGTAAATCTAGTAAATAAGGGTAGAAAAAATATTATAATAATATTAAACTATCATAAAATGTGTCATAATCCTATTGTATGTGATATGTCCAACTATGGGCATCATTGGATATATTTTGGGACCCCATGGATCCACTTTGATGTGAAAATTACATTTTGTAAGAACTAATTTAATGTAAAGAAAAATATTACATAAACATGTAACTTTTATCAAAAAATATTTATATGGGGTCATATAAGTGAAATATTCGACTATAAGTAGTCATTATAAATATAAATATATTTATTATATCAGTGTTTTTTTATTAATTTTTATACATCAAATAAATAAATTTATTTATGAGATAATGATGATGTAGTGATTAACTTATTAATGAATGATTTAAATAAATGAGATCATAAATATTAAAATAAATTTATTTTAAAAAATTTTACACCATAAAAATATTTTATGGATGATTATGAATTTTTATATTTTAATTAATGAAGTTTATTTGAACGAAATAATTTGTTTTGGAATTTTAAAATAGTCATGATACGAATAGTATAAAAATTGACATAAATGAGTTTTTTAAAACAAATAATATTTTATAAAATGATATAATAATACTAAAAATATAATAATCAACCAAATTACTTAGATAATGTTTAACATTTCATTAATGAACAACTTTAGGTTCTATTTTTATTTTATTGTCACTATATTAACCATATAGTATGAATATACAAGAAGACGTGGTAAGAGATAAATTAGTTAACTAATGTTTAAAGCCAAAAGGTAAGGTTATCATTGAGACCTAAACTTGTCTAAAACCAATTATTTGAGATTTTTTAAAATAATAATCATCTTAACATCTCATTAAATGTGTTTTTCACCTTTTTTAATCATAATTAAATTTATAATAAAATAATATTTCATGATATTCGTAAAGTGCCCCTCCTCCCTCTTATAAAAGGGAATCACCTCTACCCATTAAATCACATAACTAAAGCCCCTTGGATCATCAAAAATCAGCCCAAATAATATCCCAAAATCCCCCTATTCCTCCAAGAATCCTTAACTTGGGCATAAGTCAATTCAATAAATCATTATAGCTTAAATCCAAAGGAGTTGCCCGATTTGTGTTGATGTATTCTCTGAAGCTTGTTTCATTTATTTTTCCTTATACAACCCCCTAAACTCTGTTTATTAAATTGTTTTATAAAATAACCAGTATCTTAAACACACAAGGGTTATTAATTAAAATTATTCTACCTACACTCACACACACATCCATATAATGGATACAAACTTACTGTTTTTTGTGTATGATGAACTACTTCCTCACAAAACAATGATTGTTTAATTTTCCCCTTCCACCTCTCATGGTGGCCATTATGTTGAAACTAAATTTATATATGATATATATTATATTTAGTTTTTATCTATTCTGATTTATTTAATTTAAATCACACCTTTATTATTTCCATAATGTCTAAATACAATAATTTCATTTGAGGAATTGCAGACTAGTGCACCCTCAAAGTGATATGACTCATTAATGCCATACATGGAACATATAAAAGATGGAATTATTTAACAAATGTAATGTGTATAAAATATTATATTATACATTAATTATAATATACCTATGTGTCATTTATTTTTTGTTCATTTAAATATGAAAAATAATTTAAAGTAGCATTCATGCGTACGTACGGCTTACCATCTCCATAAACGACGCATTTCATTTCTTATCTAAAAATGTTATGGACTATTATAAATACATATATAAATGATATAAATACATATATACTAGATATATATTATATTTAATTCATGAATAAAATTCTGGAGATAATGTAATTTTGACCACATGGACAATTGGTAATTATAAAAAGTTCATTTTTGACTCAAGTACCGAATATTTAGAAAAAGACTGATATTAACTTAAATAATTATGTAATATTTATAACTTGGTAATAAGTGATATAAAAGTAAAAATAGACTTGAAAATGGTTCTTAATCAATTATAAATTAACTTAAGTTAATTATTCATGAATAATAATGAACATACGTGACGATTCTGACTCTAGGTAAGGGAACTGTTAACCCTCTTCTTATAGTTAAAGACTAATTTTATATTATGTAATTTTACTTCCATTTTATTATGTGGGGATATGTTATTCTATATCCTTACTTCTATAAATTTTATGTCCAATTTATTAGAGACCTTTTTTCTCTCTCATCAACTCAATTTATAAATTTTTAAGTAACGTTGTTAGGTGGTTGAATTTTCAGAAGGGAATTTCTAAACTCGATTTCCACTCATTGGGTTTTATGCATACTTAATTAATTATATTATGCCAAGATTATGTGTGGAATCACTATTTATTTATTTTTGTTGAAATTTTCACTTCCCTTTGTGTGGATATAATTTTTAAACACATTATCACCCCATTGATAAAATCATACATCATTTATACATACTTTTTAAGAGAAATCTTAACTCAATCTCTTTTCATTATGTTAGATATTAGTGTCATTGGTTTTGTTTTTTCCAAGAATATTTGTGAATTAACTATGATTATTTACACTTAATATCCACTTATATTGGGTGTATTTATTTTTTCACACATTATTATTTCATAGATTTATATTTATTCTAATGATATAATCTTTGTAAGGGACTACACCTCAATCACTTTTCATTGAGGCATATCTTGATATTGTGAACGTTTTTTATCCAATAAGGTATATATACTACCCTTTAATATATTATATCATGAATATCCTTATTATCATGATACTATAAGCTTCAGATAATCTTATTAATTAATTAATTTTATTCAAGTATTTTCTTATGTGGTAAGAGACTCTTTAACTAAAACATTGTTTTAAAAGTTTCAAAAATTAAATCTTATAAATATTTCTCATTAATTTCCATGTTTTAAAAATGGTTTTAAGGATATATTTATAAGGAAAATAATTTTTTAAAATGTTAATTCCTTTAAATGTTTCAAAGTTGTATGGTACACTTTGATTAAAAAATACCTTTATTAAATGTTTTAATTGTTTTGTGAATGGATTGAATATTTCAATATATTGAATTGATATCTTCTTGTTTATGAGTGAAATTTTGATAATTTAAATCTTTTATATGTTATGATTATGAAATAGTACTTGTACATTAGACATACGGTTACGTGATAAACCAATTATGGGTGGTTCTGTGATAATCCTTGGGTGGGTGAACCTGAGATAGCTCTCTAATGCATTGGGTAACTTGATAGAGGTAAACATTAATGTTTCTCTTATGTGATTTAGTAAATATATTGTGATTGGTATTGCAAACGTAACTCCCCATGTAGCTGTGAAATATACAATGTAAGTATGTTATGGATGCCACAACATACCTTTACGATTTATGATTCAAGTGTGTTATTCAGAAATATGATGATTTCATGAGGTATTTCAAGAATTTATGTTTTATGATTGAAAATTATGGTTTCATTGATTTTTATGTATTGATGGACTAATGTTTTAATTCCTTATTTTATATCCCTTACCGGGATTTTTATGCTCATCACATGTTTTTGAAATGTTTCTCACAGGGTATAAGGAAGGGTAAGATAAAGAAATAATTCCAAAAGATTTATATCAAGAAAAGAATTCTTGTTTTATTTAAGGAGTTTTATTGTTGTGAAAATATTTGATAGAGTAAAAGATTATACCTTGTAATATTGAGATGTAATGTAATTGTTATTTCATAATTAACAAAAAATATAAACATGAAAAAAATCCAAACTGTGAATTCTTTATATAACTCAGGATTATGTAATGTTTAATGCTGGGGCCTTATAATTACAATTGAAGTGGTATTCTTTATAACTAATAATAAACATTTTAGTTTCTGAATTAAGGATGGGAAAAAAGTGGATAGAAAATTTTCCATTCAAATCCATAATTAAATAAAATATGACACATTTATTCATAAAATTTACACTTATAAATCTTTAAGATAGCTGGTGGTGAAAAAAATAGAAGTCGTATGTGTGAGGAGATGAAATTATGCACAATACACAAAATATTGCTTTGTTTTTTATAATAAGATATAGAAAAGTTTTTTAATATTTATTACCTTGTAATAATAACATTACGTATAAAAATAAATATGATTTCATTATATAATAAATTTATATTTATTTTTTTATGGTATAAATGAAATAATTTTTTTAGAAAATAATACCCACATTGGGAATGTAAGCTTTCCAATAAAATATTCAATTATAATTGAAAATTAATATAATAACCTATGAATAGAGGATGAAGAAAATCGAATAAGGTTATTAATGAATGATAATGATTATATGTTAATGTGGAAACCATGTCATTTGATTGGGAATGAATAGGTGTTGAGATGACCATTTTATATGTGTTGAGAATGAAAATTTTGAAATTATAACTCCATATTATAGTGGTAGAACATGTTAAAATTTTATGTGGATTATAAAATAGATCATAATATATTAGATAAATGTATCGGTTGATCCACAACACAAATAGTCTATTTGATTTATTTTTTCAATGTTTTATTCCATTTACTACATATATTCCCCCTTTTACCTATTTGGATTTCTGTTAATGTATGTAGTTTTAAAACAATGTATATTACCCTTTAATCCAATAAATGAAATTGTACTTATTTGATAATTTTTACATTACAATTCCATAAATATTATATGATTTATTATATTAAATTTTAGAAACACATGGATATTAAATTAAATTAATCATTGAATATTGTATTGATTTTTTTGAAAAATTATAACTTATGTTCTAAAGTGTTTGATGCAATTTTCCATTTCAACATTACAATGTAAGATATAAAATGAAGATGTAGTATAAAAATGTGCTATATATGTTTCGAAATCATACATATATACTAATATTGTTTGAAAATTTATTTTATTTAAAAATTGGTATCTATTCATGATTCAGAAAAAAAAATCATAAGAATAATAAAACTTTGTTCTTTAGATAATATTTTTATGAATAAATCAAAAATGTTTTAAATTTTTTAAAATAATCATTATATAGTTAATTAATTTTTCTATTATGTAAAATTATAATCTGTGGTGAAAAAATATATTTTATTATAAGTCATTCATTATGTATAATATTTAGTCTGATAAAATTAGAGTTAATAAAATATGTTCACCAAAAATATATCATATTAAAAAAATATTACATTTAATAAATAAATTTTTTGCATAAAATATTTTTATAAGATTATATGATGCACTAGTTTAAATAATATTAAAAGGGACATTTTTTCACAATGTGGTGAGAAATACATTTAACAAAAAAATTAATAGATATATTACAATGTATAGTATCTATTTAATTAAAACGTGTCACGGTCCATTGAGGTTCATTATTGTGTGTGGCTCAAGTTTTAAAAAATAATATCTATTAAAGAATATATATTTCCCAAAATTCATGTGATGTTACATGATTTTTATTAATTTTTGTATACCACATGATGAAGTAAAAACGATCCAATACATTTATTAGTATAAAACATAATATTTCTTATCTACTAGAAAATGTAACTTTGATACAAACTATGAGTTTATGGAAGAGATAAAATTGAGAATTAAAATACCAATAATAATATCCAAAATAAAAGTAAATAAAATTTACTTATTCCCTAAGTATTAAAAATATTTCAATATTAATCCCCTAGTTTTAGAACAAAAAAATCATAGACATTAATAATATAAATTCACATTTAGAAAAAAAGAGGAAAAATAAAGATTGATGAGGTTTTTATCAATAAATAACACATCACTGATGGATATATACTAAAAAAATTATTCTAAGGAAAAATAGGCTTGAAATAATATGAGAAGTTCATAAAAATAAACATTCAATTCCAATAGTGAATGTAGTTATCAAATTAGTACATAGTTTAGTATTAACTATTCACAATAATAAAATTAATTAAAAAATATGTAATATGTAAAGGACCAAGAAGATAATTATTCCATGGAGGTTCAAAACATTTTACTTATTAAATCACCAAATCATCCTATCCTATATCCTCTACCTAAAAACTACTTTCATCCTTCTACCTGTCTAATATATCATTCTTTTTATTTAATCTTTTCACAAATTTTAATTCCATTCTCTTAAAACACATAAATAACCTCAGATTATCATATTTAATATTTATATTTGTTACTAAAAATCATTATTTAAATATATTTAATCACAATTATTACATAATATGATCTATAAAAATAAATAATTGTTTAAAATGAAATACGATATTAATAATCTGAATAAAAACATTGATGTAAATTTCTAAATTTAAAATAACCCAATTCATTAAATTCTAGATGGATTGTTGAAGTCATTTGGATTTTTTTTAATTTCACTATGTATTCATAATCATCATGTTTGTATAAAATAAATGAACTTGAAATAATGTATCATAAGAACAAGATATATTTAATGAAAACCATTCTTCCATTTTTTATAAAATATATTTTATAAAAACTCACAAATAATATCACATTGTAATCTATGACATAAAATATATATACATATGGTTCCTTTGGGAACCCAATCATATAAAGTATTCCATTAGAGAAATATATATTTTTATAGTAGATAATTATATAAAAATAATGATATCCTAATTTTTTTTGAAAAATGGTTGATGATTTATATAGTATTGTATATTCAATTAAAATAACATAAAGTGTACATGATTTTTTAGAACTTATGTTTTCTGTAATTTAAATATGATATTTTTAATTCAGATGGGTAATTTCATAATAAAAATCATTATAAAATGCATCCAGAAGGGAAACTATACTTCTCCGATGGTAGAATATGTTTTATTTTATTTCATATTTAATAAAAAAATTACAAGAAATATGTGTTCGTGGAATAAATTTTTTACCATTGATAGGAAATATTTCTTAACAATAAAAATATAATTTATTGTTATAGAATTTGTTTTATCTTAAAAAAATTAAAAAATTTATACCAATTAAAATTTCTCAAAAATTGTTTCTTACAAAGGAACAAATATATTCTAATACTATTATTTAATACCATTTTAATTATAAATATAGAATCACATTATAACATCCATAATTATGTGATTTTTTATAAAAGGTATTATATGATCAGTTTTTTAAATAATGTATTTGTTACATTTATTTTTAATAATAATTTAACTTTCAATTATGTGATATAATGTTTTTATGCACCATAATAAATATATAGAAAGATAGTTATGTAATTTTAATAAATACATCACCAAAATTAATTTTTATATTTTAATTTTTTTTGTAGTTTATTGTTTGGTAATGTATTCCTATTTTTTTAAAATAATAGAAGGGAATATTTATGTTGACATCACTATCATGATATAGAAAATAATAGTTAACTAATGAAGATGTATATATTAGTGGGAGAATAAAATAATTTTGTGGAATTAATAATGATTAATTACCCATAAGTGTTTAGAGTATAAATGTACTATAATTAGTGATAGGTAATTGAATTATTAATAAATCTTCCATGAAGGATTAGTTAATGAGTTATTTATATTTCTCCTTAATTTTAAGTGAATATTATCACAATTTTATATTATATTTTTTCTCATTGATCATGATGAAATATTTTACGGTGGGATAGATAATTATTATTACTACAATAATTAATTTATGTGAAAAAATTTATATATATTTTACTTAAATTTTTTCGAGTGTTTGAAAAAGTTTCATTGCATTATGAATAGTAATTATGATATCCACACTATCAAGGAATCAAGATATTGTTTAATGAAATTTATAATGGTATTTGGAAAATTGTTATATGTGAAATGAAAATTTTGAATCCTTATCTCTCACACAATTATCTATGTCTACTACTTGACCAAATAGATACATGAGTCTATGTCATGTTTCATGGTTGTAGAGACCCTAGTGGAGATGAATTATGAAAACATGATTAAGAGTTCCACTAACCCTGGGAGATTAACCTAGTCCTAAATGTACATATATTAAAAATAAAGGGTTTATATTATAAATATGGATTTTTTCCACTCTATGTTTTAGAAAAAAACCTTTCTTATGGTTTTCTGTAAAACTAATGTTACCCTCTTGAAGTCAAGTATTACAAAAACTATTAAATAATAATAATCCATCATATAATTAAGAAATGTAATCAAAAAACAAAAATAATCAATATATATACATATAAGGATAATAAATGTGTGTTATAAAATTTAAAATACATTCTATAAAATATCTTATATGCCAAACAAGCCCTAGGACTTGGATAAAGTGAAAAGGAAAAGTTATTGTGCTAAAAAAGACCTCTAAACACCATATCTCCATCATATTTCAAATTATTTTGACTAATCTTCCCCCTGAAATTTATGATGACCTATAAACTATCCTCTTACTCCACTATCATTCTTGTATGTACCAAAAATATAGAAATATGTACTACATGTCCAACAAAATTCTTATGACTGGTATATAAATAGTGACTCAATATGATACTAGAAGTGTTCTAATCAAAACAATCTATAACTTTTTAAATTAATATATAATTATTAATATATATATATATATGTGTAATCTTCCTAAGAAGTCGATATCAATTAATGTATGGTATTAAATCATTAATATCAGTCTACCAAAATAAATAGTTATCTAATGATACTAAACATAATAATATGGAAATTATGTATAAAAAACATAATATGACTATCACATGTGATTCATAGAAACATTATCCGATATAACATTAGGTTATTTATGGAATCAATATTTGGTATATGCTTGTCTCTATAGAATTATCGGTCATGATTATGTGATGCAAATCATCCTTTTTATTAGGATATATATATGTGAATTCACAAAATTCCTTAGTAAGAAATTCTATATCATTTATTAAAGTAACTATAAATATATATGTAATCCTCATCTAAGAGGTATATCACATCATTGCGTGGAACTTTTTACTTATTATATTTCCCACAGTGGCATCATCATCTTAGAGGGAAAAGTGAGAATAAGCCCAAAAAACCTAGGAAACGATAGTAGTAAAAAAGATATACATATTTGTAATCAATATTTTATAACCGACTCAACTTTTCATAGGATTGAATTATATATATTTTGATATGAATTCCAATATGTTAAAATTAAACAATTCTTAAAAAGGATCATGAAAAACTGGGCCCACATAATTGCATATGAAATCTATCATAAGAAAATTCATTATATATGGAACTATATATATGGAAGACTTGAATCATTGTAATCATATAAACCCTAATAGAAAAATGTATAAGGAATATACAATATAATATTTCTAACCATACCATGTAACATAGTAATAAAGATGATTTTTAAATGTATTAACATATCCCATATAATTATAGTTGAAATTTATTATTCTAAATAATATGTATAGCCTCTAGTAAAACATTATGCATAGTTGAAATTTGGAATTTGATCTCCAAAAATAGAATAACCATTATTGATAATATATTATATTTCACATCTCAATATACACCATCAATTTACTACCTTAGTGTGAACATAACAAAAAACATATCCTATTTTTGGAATACTGACATTCCAGATACATGAGGTTTTTTTAAAGACCCCCTGTCAATTATTTTTTTATTTTTCTATGACTACTTCATTGTGGGAAACCCTTGTGTCGATCATGAGGAGGCCTATTAAATGAAATAAATTTTCTATCGGTGATATTATATTACAACTAAGAATAAACTAACAAACGAATATAGACACAAGATATAAAATTCATTAAATAAACATATATAAATGAAATAAAAAAATATTATGATAGAAAAGATAATATAAAGTATTTTTTCTTTATAGGTTATGGTTATTGATACTGTTGTTCAAGGATAATATCAATGTTCAAATATGTATAGTGATCAAAAACTATCACACTACACCCTCTCATTTGAAATGTCATTACCCCGTACTGAGACCTCTTTATATAGGTAAATTATATTCCAAATTTCATATAGGATTCCACTTTACAGAACATCACTAATCATTCTATGCTCAAAAGTATGCATGACACAAATAGTAAGGGCATGGAAGATGATAAATTAGAAGAAGAATTCAAACAATTGATAAAACTGAAAAATGATCAACATAATGTATTTAACCATTGAAAAAATTCCTGGATTTCAATAATTTTGAGAAATTAAATCCCTAGAATGTAAATATATCCAGCATTCCCTCCATCAAAAAATGTGAGGCTATTTCTCAATTTTTAGTTGATTTTAGAACAAAAAACATTGGGGTGAAACATAGAATATAATAAATGTAAGAATGTTTGTATGAAAAAAGAGCTAATATAAATAAAATAAATTAAAGAACTATTACATCAATAATAAAAACATTTTTCCTATCTAAATGGAAATAATTTGGTATGGGATAGTAGGTGACTAGTTATTAAATTACAAGTCATAAGTATTGGCTCCAAAAAATGTCCCCAAAAAATATAATATTTATTTAAAAAACTAAACCAAAGAATTGGGGAGTTATTTAATATTAATAGTTGTATTGTTTAATTATTAGCCTTCAGCCATGAAATTCCAACTTTTTTTGCCACCAAATGAAGGATTTATTGCTTCTTTACTATAGAATATTATTTTTTTCTAGGATGACTGTATGTATTTCTATTTAGCATGTTCAAATTCAATTATGACCATTAATAAGGGACAATAATGTGTGTCTACAGTTAATTCACCGATTCACCACAATGTTCTTTAGGTTCATGTATAATTTTTAATCCATGGGGAAAGCCCTATTTGAGATATTAGCCCATAATTAAACTAATACAGATATTTTGACAGATTTCAAGGCATATATTATTAGATGTTTTTTGGCCATCAAATGATGTATCGAGATTTGGGTCCCATTGAATTAAATGAAGGAAAATATTTCCAAATTTTTATATAAAAGAATATTAGAATATTAATTATTTTAGGAATTGATGTGGAGGAAATAAATAAATAGTTTCAAAGTCTTAAAATAAAAAATTATTCTATTTTCAAATTTAATATCAAAATAAAACTAAAAACATTATATTTCAAAATATCCCACAAAATAATAGTATGGGTTGATTAATAACATCGAATTTATTTTATCAAATTTATTAAAATATTATCTTCATCACTCCCTACACTAATTCTTTTCACTCATCGAAAACCCTAAAATATTAAGAAAAAAATTTTCATAGGAATAAAAAAATGTGAAATCATCCATAATTTACTACAAAATAGAATTCCATAAAGTACCTGAAATAACAAATATTCCTATTTCATTTTCATTCCTAAAATTTCAAATTTTTAAACCATTTAAATCTATTCTTGGACTAATCACAACCTAGATCACATTGAATATTTTGTGAAACTTGACTCAAGAAAAATTGAATATGGAGTAATTCGCATATTTGGAATATTTATGTATCACAATATGTTAGTGAATTTTTTATTATTCCAAATCAATTTACATGAAAAATAATTAAATCATGAAAAAAATTCCAGGTTATTTCTATGGATTAGTGTTGGAGGGTAAAATCATTGAAAATTTTGAGGATGAAATAAGGATTTTGGACTATTAGGTAAAATGCATGAGTAATCAAATAAAAAAATGATTTTACTCACAGAATTTCCCATAAATATGAGAAATAAAAACACTAACTTTTTTGAGTTTATAAATGCATCAATAAATGAATACATTGAATCAAATCATCCATGTTCTACCTATATTTTTATAAAAAGTTATAGGGATGAATTTCATTTTTAGATGGAGGATGACCTAGATTTATAATACAATAAATGAAATAAAACTAATTCCCTTGATTTTATAGAGGTAAATGAAAACAATGTATGAAAAATTTATAATTCATGCTCATATCCATTTTTTAACATTTTCTATATTTTTTTATATTTTTAAAATTTATTAATGGAGAACCAGATGATTCAGATAATGAAAAATGAAATTCTGACTCATGCCCATTTATGACACTATCCACATCGTAAAATGATGAAACATACCTCAAACCACTGGAGAAAAAAACACATCTAAAATACCCCACATTAATGGCACTTCACCCACAATCAATCTAGATATATCCATTTAAAAATACTAAGGGTGCTTGTAGGTATGGAAAAATCATCTTGTAACGAAGATATAACCTGTAATGAAATTCAGTGATTAAAAGGGATAAAAATGTTATATATAAATGGTAGGTATCATGTTAAAAATGTGTCTAACAAATAAAATTAAACAACAATATGAAATATTTTCATGAATTCTAAATCATTAAAAAAAATTAAATGTTCTGGTGCCTAAATAAAATCCATGATTCTATAATGATATTTTAGAGATTATGAATAATATAAAAAAATGATTCAAATTACCTAAAAGGACTGAAAATATATATTTTTGAAGTCATTCATGGCTTTGGATTTCAAAAATCTATCAAACTCAAAAAACTATTTGAAATAAAATTAAATGAGAAATTATTCACATCCTCAATCAATTGAAACCCTCTATTCAAAATTCGTTTCATCTTTATCAAAATAAATCTAGGTGTAAAAAATAATAATAATAGTCATTTCATATCAATGTTTCCAAAATTGAAAAAATAGAAATGAACACAAAACAACTATAATGATTAGAACTCTCTCACATTTAGATTCCAATTCCCTCCAACCGAACTCAAAAGACTAAAAATACAATGGAAAAAACAAAGAGAAGCAATGATACCAGTATAATTTATATAACAGTGGAATATAAGGGATAATATCATAGATGTTATCACTTAGACATAGATAACATTAAATAAATTAGAACATAAAAATATTCTGGAAAATAATGAAATTGGGAAAATATGATAGGCTATGGTTTGGACCCCCATGTGTCTGCTAGGATTTTACTACCCATATTCATGTAGTCTGAGTGGATTAACACCAATCTAAAAGTGAAAGTGATATCATAATCATAAACAGCTGAAAATATTATTTTCAATGCTTTTTTATGCACATTGTTTTTATAGGATCCCATGGATTGAGTTAAAATAATATTTATTTTTTTATTTCCTACAAACCATATTATGTTTGTGTGAAAACCACACATTTTCCAAATACCGATTTCAAAAACCCACAAAAAACATCAAAATTTCAATCAAAATCACATGCCAACACAACTATTGGATACTTTAACAAATTATAATTAAAAATAATTATTCAAAATCAATGTATTATGATAGAAACTATGATTTTACTATTGCCTCATTTTTTAAACACTAATACACCAAATCACTCAACACCATTTATTACACTGTAGAAAACTACCTTCCAAAAAGCATCCCATCCTTGTCACTATAAGTACTGTAGCCATACCCATAAAAACCATCAATAGATAATTTAGTAATGAATAATTAAAAAAACAATACCACTTAAATGTTATTAAAAATTGAAAATCAATATCGATATTTTTCACCTAATATAGATTAGCTTGAAAGATAATCACATACAACAATACCACTATGAATTCTATCTCTGTAGGGTAAACATAATATTGTTAAAATGAAATGGATAGGTACATAGGAGTTAATTCTTACTTATATGATATTATATAATTACTTTTATTTTGTGATTTAATATAATATTACCAATGTTCTTTAAAATAATCATATGCTCTCATAGTTTTATTAGCTGGAATGATATCTTTTGGAACCACTTTAATAAACAGATGAGAGACATTTTATGGATCATTATGTTTCATATTTAAGTTCTCATTATAATATTAAATATCAAATATAGCTTGAATATTATTTTCATTCTCATTTTTTTGTTTCCATTCTATCCAAAAATCATTAGGTTCATCATCTTCAGCAACTAGCGATGCTACCATCTTTCATTATTTTTTATGAATGTTGAGATTATCTTTAATAATCAAGAAATTTTGTATTATTTGAATCATCAATGAATCCTAAATGCAATAAAATTATGTAATATTCAATGGATATTTTGAATTACTAAATTAATCACTGAATTAAGGGTCGAATTATATGAAATAAAGTTTAAAAAATTTTAATTATATAATTTGGTAATTTTTTTTCTGTTTTATGAAAAGTATCTTGTGTAAGAGATTGGAATCCAAAAAAATGTGTCCAAAATTATAAATTAGAATTTATATTATATTCTTAATTAATTAAATTGTTATATACCAAAGAATTAAATATATGAGAACCCAAAAGTGTTTATCTCAAGGAGGCCTTTTACAAGCACTAAATTTTCTATCATCATTATTATATTTCAATATTATATATAACTAATAAACTGATATTGATTGGAGGATTCAAATTCTATAAATATAAATTTATATATTTATATACAATTCAACAAAAAATTATGTTACACAAAAATAAATAAGGAAATTGTACTTCGTATGTTACTATGATTGATATCATTATTCAAAAAATCTCAATATTCAGCTAAATGTAGTGATCATGAACTTTCACACTACATATTATTTTTTTCAAAGATGATTACCCCATATTGAGACCCCTATATACACAAAAAAATATTCCAAAAATAATTTAGAACAAATGTTTACTAAACAGCTATACTCATGACATTTTCCACCATATTCATGACAAAAATGGTAAGGGGAAGGAAGAAGATAAAAAATAAGAAGAATTTGAATAATGGAGAAAATAGAGGGACCACTAACCATAACCGATTTACAAAATTCTAAAATTATCATAAATTAACAATAAAAACCAATTAAATCACAAAAAACTCAACAAATCCACAATTCTTTCCCTTAAACAAATTTCGTGGTAATTTATCTATTTTAGTGGGATTGAGAATTGAATACAGTTTGAGAACACATAAAATTAAATAAATCATTGAAAAGTGGTATGAATAAGAGATTTAAAAAAGTATTATAGTAAGAAAACTCAATATTTTCTCCTTAAAAATGAAAATCCTCGGGTATGAGAGAGGTGGTTTAACATTATATGAAAAGAAATGATGAATTTTGGCTATAAAATCTATCCTCAAATAATATGTTCAATATTTGACACAATAAATTTCAAAATTGGGGAATGGTTTATTCTAAAAGGTTTTTTATTTATCTCTCCAACATTCACCCCTGAAAGATAAGCATGATTTATGATAGGATGATAGATTTATGCAAAATTTAATCTTGAAAATTAATCTTTATTAACTGAATGTTCATATGCCTCGGTTGCAATGTCCCATGTAATTATATTCTTGATGAAAATAGAAATAGGTGGTTTCAAATTTAATGAACATATTCTTATTAATATTATTTATTTCTATATTTTATCTCCAGACTAATTTATGATATTAGATAATATTTCAAACCACCCATATCTGTTCATATATTTTGAGGACAAAATTTTGAACTGGGTTTGCACCATTAAATGGAATATTG
This sequence comes from Viscum album, assembly GCA_963277665.1. Taxonomy (NCBI): domain Eukaryota; kingdom Viridiplantae; phylum Streptophyta; class Magnoliopsida; order Santalales; family Viscaceae; genus Viscum; species Viscum album. The sequence continues at coordinate 1,097,079,912 of OY728139.1, forward strand.
AGATTTGTGTCATGTTGAATGGAATGAACCCCAATGTTTTTGGATGTTTAAAAAAATAAAATTTTCCAATTTTCATTAGTTTAGTGAAATTTATTTATAAAATAAAGAAATAAATTTAAATAATTAAAATAATAAAGTATGACATTTCCCAATTAATCTAGAAATAGTATTAAAACATAACAATGTGAAAATTTCCCTTAAAAATATAGTGTTATTAATTAGATTTAGTTATATTATTAAATGTGTTATATTTTTTGCTTCATCACCCTCTTCACATTACCATTTCACCCCAATTCAATGATTAAATATCAAAATTAAAATCCACACAAGAATGAAAAATGAGAAAAAATTCATAATATTTTCCAAAAAATAGTCCAATCATGTATATCATTGAAAAAATACTGTCTTTTATTTTTATTCCTCCTAAATAATTTTTTTACTGATAAAATCATTTATTTTCCATTCATAACCCACCTCACATGGATTTTTTGTCACTCTTCATTCATGATAAATTGAATATGGACATATGATCATAGTTGGAAAATACATGTATTACCTAGGATAGTGACAATAATAATTACTCCATATCTTGATACAATAAAATGAATTCAAATATGGGGATATACCTATGTGAATTCATAAGATTTCAGTTAGTTTGAAAAATCATTTAAAAAATTCGTGACGAAGTGAGGATGTCCTAAAAATATGTAAAATGCTTGAATAATGAATTGAAAAAATGGTAAATTATTCAGTCACTTCCACTAATAAATTTTACAAACAAAAATATTTCATTTTTTAAAATTTTAAATGAGTCAATATGTGATTACAATGAATGATATCATCCATGCCCCCCACCCCCACCCTTTTAAAAATTTTAATGTAATGATCAAATTATGTTTAATGAATGATAACATAAAAATTAAACATATTGATTTAATGAAATTTAATTCACATGAATTTTTTATGGGACATGAATAAAAAAGTTATTAATAATGAATAATTCACGATGATCTCCATTATTTATTTATTTATTTTTCAATTTTTTTTAAAGGACAACTAGATGATAAAAATAAAGAAAAATGAAAATATGATTGAGGCCTAATTATCTCATTACGTAGTAACAAAAATGACTTAATACACCTTAAACTATCTAAAAATGAATCACATATTAAAGAAAAAAAATGATATTCCCTTCCCCCACACTCATAGATGAAAAATACATGATACAATATTTTGATTCGGGGTGGGTATGAAAAAATCGTATTGTAATATGGGTTAAACCAATAAGTCAATTAACTAAATATAAGGGATATTGAGGGTGAATATAATGGGTAGGTATCATGTTATTAATGTTATAATGTAATAAAATTCCTCAACCATATGAAAAACATTATATGAATTCCCTATCTTTAAATGAAAAAAATCCTATGTTCCTGTTCACATAGAAAAATCCATGTTTCTCTCCATAATATGTGAGTATTATGAAGAATATTTAAAAAAATTATAATACCTCATTGAACTAGACTAATATTTTCAGTGATTTTTTCATGGGGATATATTTTTAAAAATTAGCATACAAATAAAATTTCATAAAAATCCAATTCTAGGAAACAAATGTCACATCATAAATCAATTAAGATAAATTATTCAAAAATCAATCCATGTTTGGTAATAATAATAATATTCTTTTAAAATCAATGATACTAAAAATAAATAAAAACAAAAAAACAACTGCATAGGTCGATACTCCCCCAAACATAGATTTTAATAATAGTGAATTCAACTCATCAAAATATTAAGATAAGTATATAAAAAATAAAAGGGAAGGAAATAGGAAACGAAATGTGTTTTTCATTAGCTACCATGAGTTATGATCGAAAATTCAACCACTAAGATTTACAAGTCATTAAATAAATAAAAATAGAATAAAAATAATCAAAAGGAAAGAGATATTAAATAGAGAAAAAACATGGTTTGTATCCCTATGTGGGTTCTAGGTTTTGACATTCCCTAAAAAGGATGTCATAGTGGAATGATCCCAATATGATTGTAGATTTTTTTTATTTCATTTAATTTAATAGAACATAAATATTCCATTTATCACCATCCAACCATCTTTTTAGATTAACCCATTTATATAGTATAAGATACCCTCCATATTTTAAATGTGGTAGAGATTGGATAGTTTGGTAAGGAAGATGAATGGTCTCACTTTTCTTACTACCAATACATATATAGCGAAATTAATTTAAAAATAAAAGGCTTAGTTATGTTATTATGTTTCAAAAAAATCATCATAAAAAAGTAATTAAAAATCCACATTAATAGGATTAAAACATTAATAATTAATATTGAAATATTCCCCTCCAAGTAGTTCATTTTGAAATATCATTTTGTTAGGAAAAGCACATTGGAATTTAATCATAGTATGGACTTATTCAATTTACACAAATGGAATAGGTAGGTATATAGGAGTTAATTCATATTTTGAATTTATTGTATGATCACATACTTTTTGGGGTTCTATAGAATATGAAAAATGTTATTCAAAATCATGTTTTCGTCCCACAGTTGTATCAGCTTGTATGGAATATCTTATAACCTCTTCATGGAATGGCTATGATATGTAGAGTTGATATTAATTTTTTATATTAAACGAATTCTTAGATTCATCAACATAAAATGTACATAGAACATTCATTTTATTTTACTCGTCTTGTATTTTTTCCATTCAATCCGTATAACATTAACATCATCATCTTCTATAGCTAGTGAAACATCCATCATTATTTATTTTTCAAGAATGTTGAAATTATAGTGAATCATCAAGTATATATCAAAGATTAAAAATCTTCAATGCATCTTCCATGATATAAAAATCAGGTCAAATAAATGAATATTAGAAACTACTAAATTAATCAATGACCTAAGGAAACAAATATTTTCATTGATGTTATTATATTCTTGATTTTGTTAATTTTATTAATTTTTTATTTTTTTAATAATATACTATGTTGATAAACTTGGACTCCATAAAAAGGTCACAAATTGATAAGCAAGTATCTTTTGGCAGATCCCTAATTAGTTAAATTCTTATTTTCCTATGACTACAACATAGTGGAACACCCAAGGGGAAATATCTTGGGGGCCACTTACACGCACTAAACTTATGTTTTAATTATTATATTCCAACTAATATAAACATACTAAAATAATTATATTTGGAGTTTTAAATTCTATAAATATAAATATATATGAAATGAAACACAAAATTTTGTTACGCATAATGAGTGACAAAATTGTTCGTTGTATGTTATGGTTATTGATATCATTTATGAAAAAAAAATCTCAATATTCAACTCAATGTTGACATTTTTAAATATCACACTACAAGATCTAATTTTAAATTTGATTACCCAATCCAGAGACCTATTCATTCCAGGAAATCCACTTCAAAACTGGTGATAGTAGATCTCTTTGTTAATCATCACTACTCATGTCAAAGACCAATGTATACATGGTAAAATCGTAAATACAAGGAAAATGATAAATGAGAAGAATAATTCAACTATTGAAAAAATATGGAGACCTCTCAAAAAAATTTATTAAACAAAAAAATATAAAATACTTGAATAGCTATAATAAATTTTGTAATAAGAAACATAATCAATCCACCATTCTCTCCCTTAAATAAAAATAGAGGTGATATCTCCATTATTAGTGGTGTTGTGTAGGGAATAAGGTGTGATAAAACATAAATAAATGAATTGTAATAATGGTTTTATGATGAACTATTACAATAAAAAGCACTATCTTCACCACCAATGTAAATACTTTTGTATGGGAGAGGTGGTGACAAATTATATAAAAAACAAATAACTTTTTTCTCTAAGACATTTATACTAAAAAATTGATAATTATGGACACATTAAATGTATTAATGTGGGAATAGAGTTATTAGGAAACTTAATACTTTAATTATCCAATGTGAACCCAAAAAAATCAAATTTATTTTCTTTAGGGTGAATGATTTATTATTTCCTAAATAAGGAAAATTAATCTAAACTTGATGGCAATTTTTAATTCCATGGATCAAGTTACCATTCCATTATTACATTGATAAAGACATTATTAGGTTGTGCCTATTCTAATGGACATGTCCCCATGATGGTTTTTTTGTCCATGTATACTTTGAGCTCCATTAGGATTGAACTATTTGAGATATTAGGAAATATGTAGTACTATCAAGACATGTGCATCTATTTTGTGGCCCAGATTGTTATATTGTTTTGGGCCTTCAAGTGATATATTGATATTTGGGTCTTATTGAATGAAATTATTCCCAATAATTTTTGAATCTAGAAAAAATAATTTAATAATATACATTAAATAATAAAATTATTTAGCTTAAATATATAAATAAATTAACTCATTTGAAATAATATTTTCCCTTTTTTCTAATTAAATTATAAATGATAAAATAATTAAAATATCATAATTTATATATAATAATAGTTCTATTGGATTAATAAAATTTAATTATTGTATTAAATGTTTGAAAATGGTAGCTTCACCAGTTCCACTCATATATAAAATTTAACAATACATTTTTCAAACTAACTAGTCTTATTCCAAATTAAACCTTGGTTTTAAGAGATCAAAGTCTCAAGAAATTATAACGAGGTTCCAAAGGGAGAAATTATAATGAAATATACAATAATAACATACACGGTATGGTAAAATGATTTGGGTTATTAATGTCATATCAATACTAGTAGTGATATCAATAATACGCCCAATTCACTGCATGTAATTAGAAGCACGTGTTCCTATAAGTCCTTTAATAAAAATTGATTTTATACAAGGTTTGTATGTGATAAAAATTTCATTCAATATTTTTTGTAACCATTTTTCTATTTTAAATAACAAATGTTTTTCAATCAAAAATAATTTGCATGCTAATTTTAGGATTAAATAATCTTTTATATCTTAAGAACCATTTACAAAAGGATAATCAGAAACCCACTACATAAATAAATATTTTATAAAAATTTGGAAAACCCATATTTGTTAAACAATGGTTGTTTAAAGTTAAAATTAATTTAAAATGGTTTTATTCTATTATTAATATTTTTATATGGCTATGTGAATGACGAAAAATGATTTCACTGGAGAAGTTCACATAATAAGAGGCACGCACAATACATTGTTACTTAATAAAACACAACTAACCCAAACCCATTGGAAAACCATTTTTGGTTTTTTTGAATCAAATCAAACTTTTTTAAAAAAATATTAACAATAATTAAAATTTATTCCTCAAACAAAATCATCCATTATATCATGTATCCATTGAATCACATTATTAAAAATGTGTTATGTGTCGTTGGTTTGCATATAGTACATTACATATTAATTAAGAAGAGCTAATTAATCTTTTCTAAAACCTGATAAGTCCTTATGAATTTGGATATTTTTTATACCAATCCCTATTGATAATATTTATTTCATAGAACCATACTTTTATTCCAAGATAATGTCATTTTTATTTGATATAAACTACAATGCCATGGATTCTACTAAAATAACATTTATAATAAAAAGGAAGTTAATAACACATACTTTCATTTGGGTCACATGAAATTTCCCATCATGGAACACTAATTCATCATTACAATGTAATCATAAAAAAATATGGTATATGATGTAGTTTTTTAATTTCAAGAATGATTGGAAATAATGTTTTCCAGTTAAAGAAAAATGAATACACCAAACATAAGTAGTTCAATGAGTTTATAATATGAAAATATATTAATTTTATAAAAGACAATTTTTTAAAATCAATTTAATTATTTTACTTATATATATATTTAAATTTTTATTTATATCATTGCAAGAACGGTATGATTATATTTTATGGGCCATCCTTAGAAATAAATCAAATTTTCGATACCACTTACCATTGGCATAATAGGTTTTTCCAACAATGAATAACATATTGGAAGAACCTTAGAACCACTAAATCAGTTTCATAACCAATGTAATAAAATTAAATGAATACTATAAGATATTTAGTACAAAAATTCAATTAAAACCTATTAAAACACATGACTTTTGTAATGAAGAGAGGTAATAAAACATAATAGATATATGTTTTGATAAGTGAAGGGTAATCCATAATAAATCACATAAATTACACAGTAATCTTTTTGACATTAACATATAATCAGTGATTCAATAAAAAATAGTTTTAATGAATTAGAAGCGTATTTTTTTTATTACTTACGACTTATTAAAATATTTAACATGAAAAAAAATATAGACTCATATAGAATCGGAGGTACACGATGAATATAAGAAGTATACCAAGAGGAACCATCAGAGAAAAATTCAATTTGCTTGAGGTGGTATGGAAAACAGGATACTCAAATGTGGTAAAAATTATGGATATGAAAAACCAAAATTATTTATACCAAATGAAACCTAGTTTGCTCTTATTGTGTACCAATTAAAAAATTAATTATTTTCCAATGGAAAACCTCAAAATACCGAATGTTAACCCATCTCACTTGGAAATATATTCCTTTAGCAACACTCCTAATGTCACATATAATCTTAAAATATTTTTCTCACCATCTTTTAGGTGCCCCAAAACTCCTAAAATACACATGGGTCTTAAAATTTAATATGTAAATATATAATAACAATATAACAAACCTGTAACATTAGTATCTATTCAAAAACATGTGAAATGAGAGATCAATGATATTCCACATCAAAGAGCGACACCTGTATCATTTTCTTTTAGACTAGACAGTGTTTCCCTATATTATAGTTTATATTCGAAATCATTTTAATGAGTATCAAGTCTCATGTAATTGAACGAAATAGAATCTTCATCGGTTATATTATAGCTATGTTCAAGTTTATCATTTTCATAAAACATCAAAAAAAATTAATTCTTCAATAATCATTTAATTTTTATTATATACTTTATATGATATAGAATTATAATAATATCCTTGATTGATTCCATCATCAGCTTTTGTATAATTTTTACAATGGTTTCCCTTATTATTCAACATATACACCTTTCATAAAAAAACATAAAATTATTCAAATTTAGTTTTTCTATTATTCTATAATATATCGGGTATCATTTAATTATAGGGACCTAATAAATAATTATTCATGATATGGAATTTTTTGTTAACATCGTCTACCCAAAAATTTGTAGGAAAACTATATTCAATTAACTTAGTTCTAGGAATTTCTTGAATAGTCCAACTTATGCATTATAAAATTCCATCTCATTAAGGTGTTATTAGATAAGAGAAGGAATCATTAATACTCATGTCTGAGAAATATATGATTATGTTATTTGTTTTAAAACTATTATATATTATCACTTCACATTGAAAGTATTTTAAAATATTTTTCATTTTGAAAATTTTACAAAATCAGGAAAAAAATAGGGAAAAATCATTCTTTTGATTTAAGAAATAAACCCATTTAACTTTGAAAAATTTATTAACTAAAAGAATAATATAACATATTCCATCATAATTTATACTCTGTATTGTCCGAGAAATCAAAAAAGATATGTTTTAGTTGTTTAAGTATACCGAACATGTTAATATATTTGATGGATGCCCTGTATTGCTTTCCTATTTGGCATACATCTCAAAATCTATCATCATCAAATTTAGGACTGGGAAAATATGAACCTAATTTTTTCTTAGATAATATTTATAATGTATATATATTATATTTCCCTTGTATAAAATTCCAAATCGAGGATATATTTATCTCAGCAGCTAAACAATTCACTTTTTATCAACACAGAAAATTATAATCCCCAAATATTAAAAAAATTGAGTTCTAGGATCTCTAAATTAAATAAGTTTATATTTAAAAACCAAGCAAGAATTATTAGAAAAATTAATGGAAAACCATAATAATAAATTCTAGACATAATTATTAGGTTGGTCTTCAACCCTCAAACCTATTGTACATTATTGTTTATTAAAATTGATTTTGGATCTCCAACTTATCCAACTCTAATTATTTTTCTCATACATTTTCACCAAAGGTAACTAGGCCTCCTCTTAATTTTCAAAATTAATGAAAATTGGAAGAGTCTCTAATCATTTTCATTGAGAATACACTATCTATATAACATACTGAATTTTTCAACCTTTTTAATTTTACAATCAAATAAAATAAAATAGAATCTTGTTTTGGTAACGAAATACAATTGGGTCTAGATATAATAGTAATAAAATATTTGGGAATACAAATTTTTCTAATTCATCCAATATTTACAGGACTATCCTCAAAAAGATTTGGAGAAATATAATCCTTTTTTATACCACTAAATTAGGGGTTTCTCAAATGATATTTATTATAATTATGGCCATTATTTCAAAAATTAAAACATGAGACTCAAGATATGATGTAATTCATAGACCTAGGTATAATATAATTTTTTATTATTTAAAAATTTATCCATTGATCAATATTCCATATCTTTCATTTTTTATGCATTTATCAGAATATCATTTCAATATTATTTCCCTTATTAAATATATTGGGAGAACCATTTAATGACTCTACTTTATCCCAAAACTCATTTATTCTTCTAGCATGAATAGTAAATTTTGAGGTTCATTTGATAAATTTATCTTTCGAATCTATGGGAAATATTTTTATGAATATTCCATAATTGTTTTTCATTTTTATTAAATATTAATAATTTTATTAAAACATTGAGAAGTATAAATCTAATTTACTATTCATAAAACATTTAGAATCAAAAGAAGAATGATAATAAGGTTGTAACTCCTTTATATCTTTAGCTATAAGGCACATATTTTCTTTAAAATTAATTAGATCAGTTCTGAATCATATTTTGATGTAATTTAAGAGTCATTCAAAACATAAAAAGTTTACATCAACGATTTCTTACCTTTTTAGTCGTCATCATTTATCATCTAAAAATACATTTCATTCTTTAATTTTATTAATTTTTCTACATTTACCTATGGAAAATTTGTTATGATATTTACCATTTTCATACAACTGTACCATCTTACTGTTTAATTACATGAATTCATTATTAAATGTATCAAAATATTTTTTGAGTTCTTTCATTATGTTAACAAATTTACTGAGTAACCTGTCTAGATAATCTAGTTTCATTTTTTAATCTGAGTAGTATAAATAATTTAATGATGAAAATTAGAATTTTTATTTATTTTCAAATTTTCTAGTATTATCTTAAATAGTGGTATATCCCTTTTTTATCATCCTCGGATCTTTAGCATTATATTTAATTTATATTTCATACACATTTATGGTTCTAATTACCACCTTCATTATAACAACCAAAAATTTTTAAATGAAATTTGTCTCTTGAGATAAGTGTGGTTAATAATATACTATATAGAATTTTAAAAACTAGGTAAATAATTATTTAATTAATTAATACTATTATATAAATCAATAAGGGAACCAATGAAAATTCCAAACAATACAATTGTATATAAAAATATAAAATTGAAAATATAAAATGGGAAAATATGGATCACCCCAATATTTTAGAATCATATCCCCCACGACCAACACTATAGTATAAAAACATAAATTTTATATACCCATCAAAATATTAGAAATTTACAATATATAACATTAGGAGTAATTTTAGTGAATATTGAGTGAAATAATAATCTGGTATTTATTACATGTAATGTGAAATTTAGAATATTAATGTGACCATTGTAATAATAATATAACTACATGGAATAAGGTCCCCACCATTTTAAATATTAACTGATAGTTTTAATGTTGATTTTATAAGAAAATTATAACCTATGATATAAATAATATTTATCATGATTAATTTATGTATATAAAAATTTTATTGCTCAAAAAATAATTATTGTGATTTAAAAAACATACTGAAAATATAAGCATATTTTTAATAAATTATATTTTAAAGTATTTCATAAAAATAAAAATTATATATTAAAATATAAAATTACCTAGGTTAAAAACATGATTTTAAAAAATTAAAATATTTTTTCTAAAAAAATTATAATTTTTTCATATGATATTCTTTGGAAATTTTGAGAAATTCTTCAATTTTCATGTGAATAGTAAAAATACAGTTTTTCTCATAGTCAGTATATCTTAAAATACATCATCCATAATTTAATAATAAAATTTTATTTTTATAGGATTCTTTTTCATCCCAAAATATATAATTTTATAAATTATTCTTTGAAATAAAATAAATTCATATACCACACCTAAAAACAATCTTCCAGAAAAACTAAAGTTAAAAGTGATCTTTGAAAAAAAATTATTTCATTCCACGTTCCATTTTAATGAACTACTGAATTGAAATTATAAAGATTCTTAAATTATTAAATCCCATTATATTATATTTTTATATGATTTATATTATAAAAAATAACTTTTACATGTTTCACACTGGTTTATTTATTTTATTTCAAAATATATTCTAAATATACAGATATTCTTAGGTATAGACAACCCCTTTACCTCCCATTGGAGAAATACTCAAAATTCACATTAAAAATATAGAGTTCTTCCCAGTTCATCCTTCTAAAGCCCCTTAAAATACTATAGGATGTTCTTCAATATTCTAACACTATGAATTAATGGATTTTTACTGTTGTACAAGAGAAGCTACACCAATGACTAAATAAGATTCAATCAACTCTTATTTTTTTTCTCCACCCATGTCTATTAATAAACTTATAAAATATATTAGGAATTAATTTAACCTTATATTAATAATTGAAATGTATTATGAGAATCATATTGGTGATATATATAAATTTCAAACATTTCTTTCCAGCTCTCCCAATAATGTCTCAGGAATTGTGGGTTACCAACAAATATAGGCATTTCCATATAACCACATATATTCAAAATAATATATATATTATGAATTATCTAAAATATATAAACATTTAATTTCATGCAATTTAATAATCATGAATTAATTATACTCCTATATAGATAATTTGAACAAAAAAATCAAAATCAAATCAATATAGGAATATTTAATGAAAACATGATATCGAAACACTTCTCGTTTATCAAAGAATTTTATTTTATTAAATAATATTTATTTGTGATAAATAGTGGAAAATAATCATAATTAACTTATAGAAATATTTTTTTAGAATACTAATTTTATTATTCATGAGGGACAAATGAAATGAAATACTATAGTAATTAAGGTAATAGAATTCTCAAAACCAACTCCCTTTCATTACATTTTCCATATTTCATATCAATTTTAGTATTTATTTTACCTTAAGGATCCTTAAATATAATATCACTATTATTCCATTTTCATTATAGGATATAAATTTTTCCCCAATGAGTTTCAACAAAAATATAATGCTTTTCAAGAAAAAATATTTCCATAACAAATCTTCGACTCCTCATGTGTTGTTTATTATCCAAATAAAACTTTTCTTTTAGACTATAATTTGGTATCCATTTTTTATTTTTAAATTTCAATATTAGCTCCATGAACGTGTTCTTAATGAAATCCTAATGAAACCCATTCTATTCATTTGGTTATTTCAATATTGTGATTGTAATAACATCTTTATGGAATGCACGATTATATAATTGTATTAATATAATGGTTGGATTTATAATAATATACCACTTCAATGAATTGGGTAATGTGATGTATCTCATTAGATAATGTGTACTATTCATGTAAATTATTATAGAAGTGTTCGCAATTATGATTTGATGATTTTTCACATATGTTATGTATGAACATGATGTTAGCATTATCCAGACTTTGTGTGGTATTGTACCACTATGACATAATGTTTCATTATTAATAATTTTCACTTTACATGGAATTAGAAAATTTTTCCATCATGATTATATTATGAACATATTCTTATGATATGATGATTATTATTATTATTCTCACCCTTGTTAAAGTGATTAGTATATCTTATTCATCATCTTCATAGGATTTTATCTGAACCCATTTTTTCTGGAATACCCTTAGGTGATTACATATACTAAAGAGAACATGAACATTAAAAAGGGAAAACAAAACGAATTTAAATAATTATGTTCTATTATTTTGTAACAATGATGTATGATCCTAATTTATAAAAGATACAAAAACTTTTGATCCCCAAATTTTTTTATTATTCTATTTTTCTTTAAAGTGATGTAAAATTCATGTAAGAAAATATATGGTCACACTAGACTGTATTAGTGTTATGGTTTAGTTAATTGGTAAAATAGGATTAGATAATGTCAGTGAATTAACTTTATATATTACAATTTATATTCAATATACCAAGAGTCATTATTTTAGAAAAATTATAAACATAGTGATCCCATACGATATAAATTTAATGTCAATTTACCAAAAGAATAAATTATTTATTAATTTTTGTGTCAACATACATTATATTCAACCCCTTTATATTAAATAAAATGGTTTGGTATAGGAGAATAAAATCCAATAACCCATTCAAGGGACATTTAAACAATTGTATGAATAAAATCTGTAATTACATGGGAGGTAGAGTTCAAAACATTAGAGAAATGTGTACCAACCTATATTAGGATATTAACAATTCCTTAAAACTTGTAGAACATCCTTAATCACTAAATAAGGATAAAATTTATATCGATTCTTTAAATTGGAAATAAACACCAACATTTAGTTGATATTCTAAACCACTTTTGTAGAATAGTTAGTTAATACAATGGAGAAGCTATTTTCTATTCTCTATAGTTATCAGAAGATGAAGAAGACTCTAGATGTATAACATTTATGTTAGAAATCTGATCAATGGTAGGTTTTGATAAATAACACCAAGACCTTGAATGAAATATAAGAGTTAGATGGGAATACATTAATAAAATATGCAATAACATGTTTTTCCCAAGATATATTTGAACAAATTTGGAGAGTGAATTTGTATAGTTGGATAAAGAGGAAGGTGGAGTTATCCCACAATATTATTAAAAATTCATTCTAGATATACCATGGGTATTCCTATCAATAATGATATCAATATAAAAATATTCATTGGTTGTTTTAAAAACACTTTTTTGGTGCTATATCTATCTAAGAGTTCAAGAGTTATGAAAATGTGGTTCGATGATCTCTCATTTTTAATACTCTATCTCTATATTTGTCCCCTAGTAATCAAGATAATAATACATGAATGTAGGTTTATGTTTGTGGGGAATATGAAAAAATAGGAAATATGATCCATCAACCCACATGTTAAAAATGGGGGAAGAACATTAAAGGGATTTCCCTTATGTGAATAAAAAAAATTCAATTTCATGAGAGAAAGAAACCAAAATCATAAATGTCTAAGAGACATGAATAGTCCGTCCAAAGCCAAATGAGTAATGGAATAATTATGAAATCACTACTACTAAAGTGGAGAATTAAAATTATTTTGTACAAGGTTCACATTCAATTAACTCATGAGTGAAAAAGATTAATTTTATTGTGTTTCTACCAATTCCTTTAAATCATGAATTTTTTTTAAAACAATTGAGTCAGAGGAATGATTCCTTGAATTTGATATATCTTTTAAAAACTGGTGATATGATTATTGAAACACATGTGTTGGAATCTTATCTTATTAGTATATGTGGGAATATTCTTCCAATGAATCTCAGAATCCTTACTTTAGGGGGATTTGATGCTATACTAGTCATGGATTAGAACTAATTATATAGGGAAAAATAACATTTAAGAAAATAAAACTTTTTATCATATTCTAAACCTTTCCACGACCCTATACATATGTATATAATATCAATATTCTCATATTGAAAATATTTTGATGGTTTTCATGTTGGTATCCTATGAAAAGGAATACATTTCCCAAGTGGTTGATTCAAAGGAAAGTCTCAACCTAGAGGAAATTTTCATTTTTATAGAATACACAGATGTATTTCCTAATGATCTTTTTATATATAATGGAGATTGTGTGGTTTATTTATCCATATAGTATAAACTTATATCCACTCCTATATTAATATTATCCTATATAATGGCCCCTATCAAACTTGAAGAGTGAATGAAGAAGCTAAAATAGAATTTGGAAAATGGGATTATATTCTTTATGCATTACCATAGAGTTCACTAGTACTTTTTATAATGAAATAGGATGGATCAATGTAGATGTGAATTGATTAGTAGGATCTAAACAAGATCACCATAAAGAACAATTATCCTTTACTAAGTATTGATGAAAGGATTTATCAACTATGAAGAGGTTAGTTGACCATAATGGTGGATCTTTATTTTAGATATCATAAACTGAAGGTGACAAATAAAGATGTTCAGAAGACTACTTTCCATCCAATGTATCAACATATTGAGTTCATTGTGATTCCTTTCAGACATAAAAAATCACCTTTAATATTAATGGATATAATGAAAAGAGTCTTAAGATACTACCTAGAAATTATGTTGTTGTATATATTAAAAATATTCTCATTTATTCCAAGATAAAGGAAGAACATGAATAGAATCCAAGCAATCTATTAGTGACATAAAATAAGAGGAAAATATATGAAATGTTCAGCAAGTGTAAATTTTGGATACATTATGCCACATTTCTGGGTCACAATATTATATATGAAATAATTTATATGGACCCATCATTGAAAAAGAAAATTAATGAATGGACCATAACAACTAGTGTTAATTAAATTCATATTTTTCTTTTCATAGAAGGTCACTACCAATGTTTTGTGGGGAATTTATCACTCTTTTTATCCCACTAACAATATTAACAATTAAAGGGGTAACATATGACTAAAAAGAATAATGTTATTAAAGAGTCAAGGATCTCAATAAAATGCTAATAAAATTATCATGTACCCACACTACCATAAATTAGATAATATTTGGTGATATATATTGATGATTATAAGAAAATATTGGGTTATTTTATCTTGTACAAAGACAATGTGATATCCTATGACTCATGAATAATGAACATCATTGAGACAAAAAATACTCTAGGCATGATTTGGAGTTAAAAGATGTGATCTACCCCTTGATGAGTTGGATGCACTATCTCTCTAGTGAGAAGTGTGACATATATATGGATTGTAATATTATAATCTATATATTCACAAACAAGGATATCAACATCCTTTAATGATTATGATTTGAGATAATAAAATTATACATTTTTACCATGGTGGATGATTCTCATAGAATAAAATAACATGCAACTCTGTCTATGACGTGGATTGAGGAATACCATAACTTAATGCATTTGAATATGATTAATCGAGAAACCATAATATAAAATAATAAATATTACTTTTCCTAAATGATTTCCCAAACACCAATGCAAGAGAATGTCACATAGGTATACATGAATAATCATGACCTATAAATAAAGGTGAAATAATTAATATAAGGGATGATAAATGAAATCAACATCAGTTATGAAGTTTTTAATTGGTTGTGAATGAGTCTTTTTGAGCCTTAATTATATGATAAAAATAAGGATCTATTGGATAATGCACATATATCACCATTCTCTATCCATCCAGAAAGTACCAATATTTACCATGATATTGAAGATCACTTTTAGTGGTAAAACATGAAGATATAAATCAAAGAGTATAGCTTAGGATGTTTGTATGTCATAAATTTAAATAAGAGTGATTTAAGTCCAATGGGATAATGAAAATATTACCTGTAACCACATGGAAATGGTAGAAGGTCACTAGGGACATTGCCACCACTCTAATGAATACATCCAAATGATGCAATGTGATATGTTTTTTGGTGGTTAGACCAAATAATACATCCCAATTCATTTCTATTTGAGTATATTTTACTATAGAACAACAATCCATGAGTATGTAAAGGAAGTTGCGAGTCTTTATGGGGTTCCAAATTTGACAATATATGATCATGATCCTTTTTTTACTCAAAATTCTAGATTTATTCAATATTTGTTGAATACTAAATATAATTTCATGATGAACTATTGCCCCTAATTTGGTGGCCAATCTAAAAAGACTATTCAAATACTCAAGGACAAGAAAAATGTTTTCTCAATGGAATTCAAAGGTGTATGCATAAGCATATTTCATTGTTCTAGTTCTCGTAAAATAATAACTTCCAATCATGTATTAAAATGGATCCATATGATGCTCTGTATGGGAAGAAATGTAGAAATAAAATGTGTTTTGATGATGCTGGGGAATGATAAATACATGATCCCGACTTTATGGAATAGATGATTGGGAAGGTTCAACCAATCCACCAATATACATAAGTTTCTTAAATTTATAAAATAGATATGATGAAATCCATCAAAAGGACATGGATTTTAATGTATGAGACACATTTTTTCATTCAAATATCACCATGGAATAGAGTTATGTTGTTTAGATATAAAGAGAGAATTTTTACTATGTAGATTTTCCGAATTAAGATCCTTGATCACATTGGTTTTAGTGGTCTATAAGCTTTCACTTCCAGCAAATATGGATCCTGTTCATGATGTATTACACATTTCTATCCTCAATAAGTATGAAACTAACCCATCATGTTCATTGAATTAATAAGTGGTACAATTGGATAATGACATATATAATGAGGATAATTTGGTAGAGATCATAGACCACTGACAAATATTTATATTCAATAATAAAACTCAACTTTTCATAGTATTATGGAGTAACCATATGTGTGAACTCCTGATTTGGGAACCAGAGGAAATAATAAAATTTATGTACCCTCACATATTATGAATTGATAATTTGAGATGAAATTTCAGAAATTAAATTTCAAAAGGGGGAAGAATGTACAAACCTAGATATTATAAAAGATATTTGACTATAAGAATAAATGTGTATTATAATATACTATATTTTAAAATCACACATAATGAAATAAATTCAAATATTGTATTAATAAATATTTTTACATTAATAAGAAGAAACATAAATTCAAATAAAAATATTTAGATGGAAAAAATATATATAATAAAAACTCTAAAATTAGAAACTGTGGACCAATAAAATATATTAGAGTTATCACCCCTACTAACAACACTATTAAAAACAAATAAAATAATAAAAAAATTTCAAAAATAAAAATATATAAAATTTGGATGAAGTTTATTGAATATAGAGATAAAAAATGAAGTAGTATTTATAGGTGGTCATGTGACTGTTGTAATATAAATGTTACCATTAGAATAGTAACCTAACCATTGGGAATAGTAACATGACCATTGGAATAGTAATTTTACCTCAATATTATAAATTGTGATATAAATTATAGTTCTCATAATTAATTTAAGTAAATATAAATATTATAATTCCCTAAAATAAATATATTGATTAAAAATCTCAAAGAAAATATAAAAAAAATTTTAAAAACAATTATTTAAATCTTTTTTGTAAAAATCATATTTTTTATTTTAAAAACTAATATTACTTTTCTTATACACTTATTTTGATAAAATTAACATAGTTTTACAAAGAATAACATTTAAAATATATATGGGTGATTTTGTTTATTTTTGTTAATTTTCAGAAATTATTCAAACTTTAGGTGAATAGTAAAAATACAATTTTTCACTTAATAGGTATACCTTATACTACATCATTAATAATGTAATAATGAACATATATTTTTCTAGAATTTTATGTTTGGATAGAAAATGTTTAACTTGTTAAATCATTCCTCAAAAATAAAATAAACTTAAATTCCAAACCTAAAAAATGCTCATAACCTATTGTGAAAAATGGTCTTTTAAAATAATTTTTTTATTTCCTTCTGAATTTATTTTTAATAAACTAATGAATGAAAATTATAAAATGATTTAATGTATATATAACTATTATTTATATTTATATATGATTTATATAGTAATAAATTCACTATTATAAGTTTTACCTTTGATATATAATTTTATTTAATATAATATTGTAAAAATACACCTCTCCTCGATTATAAATTACCCATGTCCTTATAAATGGAAAAAAACGCATCCCTCACATGAAAACCAATTTTATTCCAAAATAATCCCTATAAATACCCTTATAATATATATATATATATATATATATGTTCAATAGTATTAAAACTCCATGCGTCAATGGAGTTTTTATGCCTTTCAAGGGAAGCTAGCCTGAAGATTAAGTAACTTTTGATCAACTCTTCTATTTTATTTCTTTTTATATTTCATTTTCTCCACAATTGTAAATATAAATCCTTATAATATTAATTATGCCATTTTTTTACCATTATATAATGATGATAACAAAATTTTCGTATATTTATTAATGAAATATAGAGATATTGAACATCTCTTTCCTACTCTCCTGACAATTTCCCACTAAAGGTCAGTTAACTACGTACAGAGATATTTAATTATCATCTCTAATGACAATCACCATGGACGGAAGTTATGATATATGTATAATATGTAAAAACATAGTTATAATCATTATAATCTTTTGGATTTAATTATACTCATGTGTAATGACAGTGAACAAATATTTAGAAATCGAAGAAAAATAGAAAATTTAATTAAAACATTATATCAAAATAATTCATGTTTAAAAAAGAGGATTATAAAATATAATCTAATAACTATTATAAATAAATTATGGTAAAATTAAAATAATTCTCTTCTATAACTATTTTAAATTGATTTATTTTTATTAATTAAGAAGTGGAAAATCTACAAAATAAATAAGGATTTAATATTAGTGGAGTATCAAACCCAAATCTATTTTTTCAGTTTTCCCTATTTCAGATAAATTTAATTAGGGATATTCCTGTTATTATCCTCATAAATTATTTAATTATTATTCCCTTTAAACTTTGCGATATATATGTTTCAACCTTTATTCTAATCCCAAATACAATTATTTTTCAATAACGATTTTCTTTCTAAAACAATTCTTCGACTCCTCATGTGTTATTTCATATCCAAAAGAAAAATTACATTTCATTCAAAAAATTTATCACCCTTTTCCTTTTCAAACTTTTTAACCATAATTCATAAATTTATTTATAATAGAGTCCTTATTAATCATGTTCCTCTCTTTTATTTATTTCAGGACTATGACTGTTATACGCTCTTTGTGGTATTTATGATTATGTAAATATTAGGATGTGATTGGTAGGCCCATAATCATATAGACATATAAATAATTGGGTAATGTGATATATCTCATTATATAGTGAGAATTATGGGTCAACATTGTGATAGATTCTTCCAAAATGATGATGTTATGATTATGTGAATACATTATATGTGAACATGTTTCTGGATCTGATCATAACTTTGTGTGGTATTTTACCACTATAACATGATGCTTCAATTTTATAAATTTCTACATTACATGCCATTATAAAAATTTTCTCTCATAATTATGATTATGATTTTATTTTTATTTTTATGATAAGATTATTATTATTATGATCACTCATTTTATATTGACTCAGGTCACTTATTTTTAATCATAATGGGATTTTATCACACCACATTCAATTATATATATTTTTAAGTGACTACATGTAATACAAATAATATTATATTATATATGTATAATGGAAAATAATTTCAATAAATGTTTAGGATCACTATGAAATAGAGATATATGATCATAATTTTCTTAATACCCAATTCCTTTTGATACTTTAATTTATAACTCTTATTTTTATTTTTTAAATGATGTAATAGTAATATATGAAATGTTAGGGTCACTATATTCACTGTTAGATTTATGAAATGATCTGTTTCGTTAATTTTAGTCTATATCCTATTCCATTTAGAGGGTAATAATCATAGATCTTTTAAATCATGATCATGTAGAGTAATTTGATCTACCAATGAAGAAACACTATTGACTATTTTAGTTAATGTTCTATTCATCGAAGTGATTATCTTAAAGTCATACATTTTGGAATTATTTAATTTCAACTATAAATTTTTTTCCTCAAATCCCTATAATTATAATTTCTTTTATAAGAAACTAGCATAGTTTTCTAATACTCATATTCATCAACACATTGAGAATTAGGTTTGAATTCATCAGGAAATCAACTAAACATAATATTATTCATGGATCATAGATTAAATTCCTATATATCTTTTTTCAATAGATCGCCACATTTCTATTTTTATAGGAATCTCATAAGATTTCTAAATCATTATGTATACTTTAAAAAAAATATTATTTGAATATATAACAATCCTTTCTTTATAATAACCATAATTTTCATTACTATTGTATGGGGATATGATCATTAAAAATATAAATTTTAGTTCACCCATCAACATATGTATTCATATAGACTATTTACTATAGATTTCGTGAGATTATTATAATTATTCAATAATAACTCACCATATACCAATAGTTATGTTGGAATGATACGATGATAAAAAACTGGAAGGGGAATATTTGTGTCTTTTAAATAAACTTCATGGATTGATATTATATCCCTATTAATATAATATGAATATATACTGTGTTAGATTTTTTACAAAAAATATGAAATGGAAAAAAGAATAATAATAATAATATGTTTTTTATAGAGTTTTGGGGGCCAATGATACCCTAGTGAACTACACCAACACACTCTCAGTTATCTTTTTGATTTTTATTATATATGTACTCTAATAAAAATACCTCCCAAATATATTAAACAAACTGGATCCCATACAAGAAAAAGGTTATGTTACAGAAAACCTCCAATCCACATCATAGTGCTAGAAGTTAATACTCCACTATGACTGAGTGTGATTAGTTCTTATTCAATGAAATAAAGATTTATTTATTTAGTGGGAGACATATTTATCTCACAATTGTTGCAGTAACTGAAAAGAAATTTATCATCATTTTTCAATATAAGAGGTTTCCTGATAGAATAGATTTAATGAGATCCTAGATATTGATTATCTTTAAAAAAATTAATCCTAATGAATAACCATTTTAAGAAAATAGAGAAAACCCAATGTAGATAAATAAAAGGTATTTCTCCAAAGTGTAGTTATGTAATATTCTTTATTGTGAAGAAAAAAATATTAACCAAGATATGAAAAATTATTAGTGACACATCGATCAAAAAAAGATCTAAAAAGTTATATTTTTAAAGTGTACCACATATGGAAATATTGATTATACCATAGATGATATCCTCTAACACAAATCTATGTTCTCGAACAAAGAAACTATTATTATTTAATATCAAAATCAATTTCTCCACATAAAAAAGCTTCATAAATACTACATGATAAATAAAAAATTGAATTTGATATATTAAATGAAAATTATAAATTCCCATATAGAAATCAATGATTTAACACATTTAACAAGAATATTTTAATAGTTATTTAAACATATTAAAATAGATATTTAATCCCTTCAAGACCGTCATTAGAGTCATGGAAAATATTATAACTTTAAATTCAATAATTTTATAGGTCAAATGTTGGGTATAAATAAAAATAACACCTTTCAAACATATGACAACTTCAAAATGTAAGATTTTGAACAATATGTTAGTTGTAAAAAATAGGGTTGATTCTAAATGAACGGTTATTGATACATATTTTTCCCTACAACAATAGGTATCTGATATATAACATTATTCCAAATTAAGGGTATAAAGGTTTTATTATTTAGAGAATTTGGGGTTCAAAATAAATACATTTTAATTATAATTGTAGTATATAATTTTTTTCTAGATATTATAAAAACATTTCCATGGATCTTTATAAAAACAGTAAAAATAAAATAACTTTATAAAAAGGTAAATTTATCATTGAATAGAATCGTGTAAGTCACATAATTTAATTTCAATATTAAAACAAATAATTGTTTTTTTGAGCATCCAAATTAATGTAAATTCAATGAATATTGTTGTAAGATCCCATTTCCAACAATAAGGAGTGAAAGAAATGATGGTATTGGGATTATGTGTAGAGGGTAAGAAAATGGTGGATGTGTTATATCTTTCTCAATATATAGGGAATCACGTGCTATTCACATGAAGAATCATGTGTTGAACAAACAAGAAATCCCTTATTTATTTCATGGGATGGAGATTAAAGTTGAGAATATATTCTTGGGAATGGTATTGTGTAGTTTAATATCATTCACTAATGATATTATTCTATATAGTATAATGTCTTATAGAAAGGTTGTTGGTTTGGGGAATATATATGGACCATCCAAATTCTTTATTGGTTAGAGGGGATATGTTAAAAACAAAATGATATTTGGATCAAAGTGTCTCACAAGTGATCGTCTAAGGGACATCTTCTAATTTCCCTTAATGATGTCACTATTGGGATAATATTTCCCATACACAAGTGATTTTCGATAAAAAAGGGATATAAACTAACTATTACTAATTAATATTGTAATATAATTAAAAGGGTGAATATAATTAGGAGTGTAAGGAAACACTTACACAAACATCATGTTTAGAGAAAAAAGCATTTGGGAATGGGGGTTAATGATATCTATAATGGGGAGGTCGGTGGAATGAGAAAACATTTCATGGATATGAAAAATTTCCAAGATCAATTATCATTCCTAGTGACATGTATTCTAAAATAAGTATTCTTGTAGGGATCTGTGAGGTGGTTTTTGTGATATATAAGTGTTTTATAAAGATGATAATTGTTTTAAATTTGAATTCACTGTCTAAGGATGGTTCCGTGGTTTATATGGAAGGGGTTTGGGGAATTATGGGGTCCCCTGGGACCCTATGGGGAATGTGACATCTATGAAAACTATATATGGTTTGATCATTCATATAGGTTATCTCTACTATGATACAATGTTCAAAAAGGATTCATGGGGGGTCACTCATAAAATATAGATACCATTGGGAATACATGTCAAAGTTTTTTCTCTAAATATGGATTTCCTTGAATTTTGATCTTCAGTAGGAATTTTAAAGGATACATTCCCTATAATTTAGTGCTTAATGGGGAATTTATTGTTTCTATGGAGGTTTGGAAAATCATTGTGTGAAATATTACCATCTTTTCCATAATATCCTCTTTAATGGATTGTTGACGTGTTCAAAAACTCTGTTATTTCATAAAGTATTATTCCATCATGAATCATGTCCCTTAGTAAGTGTATTGACATATTGTGCCCTATATTTTTCATCAATGGCCCATGGTATCTTTAACATATCTAATAATTAATATTTTTTGGGACAAAAAAATTCCCTCCTTAGAATGAGACACATCATGGGAGGGGAAGATTGGATTCTGAGTCCAAAATGCTAAAATCCAGTTATTGGAGTATACAAGATCACAAAACTACATTCCCATTAGCCTATAAATAGGGTATGTGGGATCAAGGGGACTATAATATTCCCATGATCGGTTAATGTTCTACCCTGCTTGAAAAAATAAATCCATCATCAGCATTCTATGATACAAATCTTTATAAGTATAGATAAATTCAATATCAAATACAAAAATTTCTACAAGTTTTTTTCTACATATATATATCATTCATAATTTTTTGTCTATTACTCTGGAACTTTCACATGAGAAATCAATTAAATAGGATGAGGTCTCACAAACATATCCTTTATGAACCATAAAACAACAAATATTAAAGACTCTTGAAAGGGTATCGAATGAGAAGAATCTCCTTATGCATAAAGAAGGGAGATTGAGGAGAATTGTGATGTTTTGGAGATATTATGAACTTGATCTAAGAATGGAATGATATATGAACTATTAATAGATTATCGGTTGGATTACTCACTAAATGTAAATAGGGTACTATAGTCAAATGTATCTTGAAATATCAACCATCCTATGCCCTCCTAGATGATAACATCTACATCCAAAAGAAATTTTGCAGAAAACAATCAGATGAAGAATATCTAATATATTAACGATAAATGAATCATCACGATCATATTCAACTTAACCCTCTTTAATAATGTGATGTAAAACCTTAACATTTATTTCATTGGGAGAAACCTAACCCTATTCCCTCAACAATACTATGGGATATCAACGAGGTGACATTCTTGAGTTCAAAATAGAAACCCAGATGCTTATTAAAAATAGTAAATATTCAAAATAATAATTCAATTAATTGAAACACATACTAAAAAATAATAATAATAACACTATAAAGGGAAACCCAAAACCACTAGGTACATCCCCTATAATAAACCCAAGGCATATGACTAGGTCATAAGTACCATCAAAATTTTCATGTTCAAAATGCATTGAAATATATAAATTATAGGTTTAATGAATAAAATATTAACAATATTTTTTTGTGATAATGATCAATATATTATTTTTTTCATTTAAATAATTGAATCGTATATTTATAAAATTAAATTAGTAATATGATATGTAAACCTACATTCCCATCCTAGATGCATTGACACACACACTATTTCATTTCATAGTAGTATAAAATCCATTAATCTAGAAAAAAACAATAATAATAGAAGAACAATATGAAACAATAACATAAAAACTAACAAATGAAAATACCACTACCCTGGAAACTTAGTTTTCCACTATACAATAATTATCCACACATATTAATATCATTCATCATTATTTTGACTACCCTATTACTAATATTCCTAGAACCATAAGAATATCAAAACAAAAAATCCCTTAAATACTCTTTTTGATTCCTCCATCTTGATTATAAGGTCAACATGGAAGAGCCCCTAAACATAATTCATACATCACCACTGATAAGAGGTTGCTAATTAAGAGTGAGGACACAAATTAATCCATGGGGTGGCTATTCAATTTGTATTAGATGACCATAAGAGTAACATAATAATAGAATGAGAACAATGAATGAAAATAATGAATTATTTATTTTAGATAAATGATCTTATCATATAGGGATTTTAAAATTTCAATCCAAAAATTGGAAGATAACAAAAATATGTATCCCCACATGGAAATGATCATCATATATATAATGAAAAAATAAAAATATAATAAAATTTATATCATAATTATAAATCCTAATGAATTTATTGGTATAACATCAGTCTCATCCACTAGAATTCCCTGAGAACTATATCATAGGGCCCCTTTCTTTATTGAATCCATGAACATGATGTCGATTCACTCATTTAGATAACTAAACTTGGTGTACAAGTCAAGATAGAGGATACCAACATGCCATTAGCATATTTTGATCATTTATATATAATTGGAGGTATAAATTAAACTAAAAAAATAAATAATACAATACCCATTGGGTCATATTTCACTAACCACTATTTTATGAACTTATATCTTTACCTCTTTTTAGCACCTTGATAGAGGTTATTGTCTATTAGAAAAAAAATGATTGTTTGTACATAGTCCATTCCTAATCACTCATCACATGACCTCATCATTCAAAAATGAACAAATATCTTTCAGTCAATGGAGGTCAGATGATGTACACCCAGCCTATCCCTTATCACATAATAAATATAACATCATTTCCCTTGTAACTCATTATCACTAAAAGATAACCAATCCCACAAAAATCACATATCATAAAAAAGGAGACAACAAGTGTCAAAATCCATCAAATGTAAGTGGATATATCACAAAAAAAACTTATAAAACATTACATAGTCATTATAGCCACATGAAATCCCACAAAGATCCCATGATGTCCTATTTACCCAGAATTAGACCCCAATATCACTCATGGAACAAGATTAAATTATATTCAAATCAACCGATAAACCTATAAATCCCATATAATGATTTAACCACATCACTAGAATACTACCAAATTTCTTTGATACAATAAGAGGAGTTTACACATAGCTACACACTGACATTAATTAAATTTCACACAAAAAGAATTTTAAAAAATACATACAACTGTAAGTGATTCCTACCTCAAGAATAAAAAAATTAAAAAAACAATAAGTATGTACTGATTCCATCCTAACAGATAAAATTAAAATATTCATCCATAACATTCTTACAATATATTCTATAGAGTTAAAACAATAGTCCTAAAAAGATAGAGTCATCTAAGAAAAAATTTCTCTTAGACTCACCAAGAGAAATATTCTACAAATAATGACCCTTCCAACTAACATTTTATGAGAATGATGGAGGATAAATATTCATGTCAGACTCCCAATAGATATTTCAGATATGTGAGGCTAGTATAAGTGGATGGGAGAGGTAAAATGGAGGTTTCAAATACAAATACCAACACATAATAATATAAAATATACAAAATCATGGTCAAAACATGAGCTAGAGGGATATGGTGAAACCAACTATACATATAGGGTACCGATATTTGTTATTATCAACACAATGTGACTTCACTATGTCACACTACAGCCACATGCAGACTATAGAAATATTTCTTAACACATGGATGGATATATCAAAATTTACACTTTTGAAAACCATGGTAACAAAAAACCATTAATCATGAAGACACAATATATTAAATGATATTTAAATATAGCACACCATTAAAGTAGATATTAATTTCACATAAAATGTTATATTATTATTTAAATATTGATAATTTAATTAAATAATTCAATCTTTTTTCCAAAAATATCATTTTATATGAAATATAATTATATATAAGGGATATGAATTTATATTGATAGAATGTAGAATCCCATGTTTAAAAATGACAAGACAATATATAGACCTCAAATGAAGTAAATATAATAATTTTATTATATGAAATTAGCTAGGAAATATAATACTAAATATGATAAATCTACTATTTTAAGAACCATGTTGATTACATCAAAACAAATTTTTGGAATTTTGATAAATTATCATCTAATTGTTTCATTATTTCATGTGAAGTGGAATATTTGGTATTTCATGTTAATATAGAATGATATCCTATCTGAAATGATAATATATTTATGAAAAAGTAATAATAATAGATTCAAATATATTCTGTATACTATTATAAAGGTTATTTTTATGTCAAATGGTATTTCATATTCATTGTGATTAAAAAATATAAACTTTTCATTGTCTTAGTGGTGTTTATTAGGTAAAAACCACATTTTTTAAGATAATTGATAATTTTTTCTCATCTCATATGATTTATATTTTCATTAATTAAATAAGAAGTGGGGTATTTTATGTAGTATGAATGGTCTAATTTTTTGTTACATTTTTTACATCACTATTCAATTAGTGAGTTTATTTGTTGTGTATTTTATATAGGTTTTCAATATATTCATCAACTTTCAATTCTAGAAATACTAATGTTTTCCTTGAATATATATCTAGATTACCTGTATAAATATAAATTGATATTTCATTGATTAATATCCATGGAATAATTAAATTCAAATAAATTTATACTCTATGTAAATATTAGAGTTACCATATTTAAAGACATATTTTACACATTTTTAGATTAGGGGATTCATTTTTTCGAGTGTCTCACCTTTCACAATAATTATATTATTATTCAAGATTGTTAATTTTAGTTTGGGGTTGTGTATTTAATTCCAAAAACATAAGTATGTTATGTTTAAAAAAAATTACCCATCCAACATAATGATTATTTAATTGATTAGTTGATGGGTGATTGATATATTTCTATGATTTATATACCCTACATATACCCATATTTAAGGTTAAAACTGTAGTATATGAGTTAATGGTATTTAAATATATGAGCTTTTCAATTTCATCAAATATCACTAATCTATTTTATGTGTCCATATATTTATTGAAATGAATATTCAATAGGTATCTTGTTGTTATTTTGGAAGTGTGTGAGGAAAAAATCTTTATTTAATAGAGATCAATGGTGGATCATGCTAAATATTATGTTTTTCATAAAAAAAATATTGTAAATTATATAATTTTTGTACAATGTTCAATATATTTTACTTCATAAAATATATGGTGATGTTTCATGGGAATATTGTGTCTGGTAAAAGTATCTCAATTATTTTTTTTATTATAGAGATTATTATTTCTTAGATGAGTATTGAGAATTATTTGGTGATCCATAATATTTTTTAACTGATTGAATACTAAAATTGGATTATTAATGGATAGTTAAATATTATTATAATGGTTATGATGTTTATTACGATGAGTATAGATCAGGTTTAAGGTGTATCATTATATAATGTGGTTTTTGATTCTGTATAAACAGAAATAACAAAAAATTGGCGAAATTAACTATCTTATACATGATTTAGAGAAGGTTTTACGGGTAAAAAATTTTATTTTTTATATATTTTATCAATTAGATAAAATCATTAGAGTATATACAATACATTATATTTTGAAATACATTTTTTAAAAAAATTGTAACAATTTTACAGATAGAAAATGGGTAGATTATCTTTATATAATTGATTCTGAACATTCATATACCTTTATAATAGGTAATATTGTAGATGATTCTTTGGTTAATAAGACACAAGATGAAAATATTAATAAATAATTATTAAATTATTTGACTATTTAATTATTTTACTATAGGAAATAGTATTGAGAATAATATTTTAATTGATCTATTGGGCCAAATTTCATCCACATTTGAATAATTTGAAGGGTGATATTTTTATAAAATAGAATGAATGGGAATATGAGAATGATATTATAGAGAATATACCACTAACAAGTTCATTTTGGAGTAATATTTTTGTTAATTAAAAATTCATAATTTTTTCATTCCTATGACAGTTTCTAATGAAGTAATGGGGAGATTTATGAATTTTAATTCGTTTGTGTGTTTAGGGATTTTAATGGCGTACCATGGTAAAATTCATATGTTTTATTGTGAGTATATTGAATGTTAAAAAAATGACTATGATTCATGATGATTACACAGTCCTAAGAAAATTTGAAACATCAATGACTAGATCTATTATCATAGTTTCTAAAAATAATGATTTTTATGAAGGTGACCATTAATGTAGAATTCATAATGTGTTTTACCTTATCATATTTTGAAGGTGATTTTTTTAATGATAGTACTAAAATTAAATAATAGGTAATCAAAGGTTTGGATGGGGAAAGAATTTTGGAAATGTAATTGAGAAGTTCCATTAGTGTGGAACATGTGTTGTCTATAATGTTTTTAACTTTGAGGCTGAATAACCTATTCATTATCCAAGTAAAGACCGCTTTATATTTAGAAACATGGATAAACATTACATAGCACATTGGCCCAAGGCCAAGATTATACTTATAGTGACCTAATGTCCCACTGTAGTGTGATTTAAACAACACCATCTATGTCCCCACCTGATTGTATCTTTCCTATGACACTATCTTCCTTTTTCGATCCAACATCACCACATGTTGTTGTCATTGCTAATTTATGTAATGGTTAAAAATTTTGGTATATTATGAATCATATTCAAAATCATGTGGATTATTATAATTCGTTTTAATTTTCCGAAATATGTTTTTGAATATACATGTGATGAAATAGGAAAAAACACTATAAGGAGGGCGGTAATTTCATGTTCTGCATGTGTAATAGAAAAATATTTTGGGATAGAAATAGTTCATTTAAAAATGAACATGTTCTCCCAAGAATGTTTTTCTCAAAAGTGATGATGCTAATTCTATAAATGGTAGACATAATATTCTCAATAAAAATTAAAAGAAATGATTCTGTTCATTATATATATATAATACAAATGTGAATATTACAATGGGAGGGGAATAGTTTCATAGTGATGTTTGAATATCACCAAAAAATACATGCTCCATTGAATATTTTGTGATCCTTTTTATTGAGAAACATATAATGAAATTCCAATTTCTGTTTTTTCATTTACAAATTAATTGGGAATTTTTATTAGTTACAAATTTTTAAACTTATGTGTAGTTGCAGTGTAATGCGGATCATAGAATCATAATAGATGTTAAGAATATAATTTGACTATATTTTTTATGTGGACACTTATAAAATATTTAGTAAACTTACAAGAATAAATATATTTCCCATGATCAATAAAATGGTATAAAAGTGATTTTAATTAATTATTAGTACTCAATTAATTAGTATAAAGATAGAGTATAAGTGAGTAAATGAAATATATATGGAAAGAAATTATAATAAGTGGAATATGTTTCAGTGGAATATTAATGATAATATATGGGTACCATGATATGGGGAAGAGTAAAATGAGATATAAAATGTATTGAACCTAACTTTTATGAATGAAATTCCCCCTTTTGATTTAATTTATTGGATATAGAAAAAATTATCTTATTTTGTTTTATTAAATTGGATTTTAAATGACTATTAGTAATCAATACCAATGATAATGTAGTTTTTGAATAGTGATCATATGAATAGTATAAATAGGGGTTTTTCACAAATCCATTTGTCACTGAAAAAGTATGTGATCGCCTCAACCTGTAGGATAATATCTTATGAAGCCCATTTATCAGATATTATGAGGGAGAGAGAATTTTTGTGCTTTTATTTTCCACAGAAAATTCCTGAACTGAGATTTAGCAACTTAATAATGAGTGAAACCACTTATGGTAGATATTCAAGATCATTGAGATCTCTTCCCAAAATATGTTCACCGAATGGCCCTATTAAAGCCCCACCATTGTGAACCTTACCCTTAGGGAATATGATGATGTAATATTGGGATATGTATTATAATGACCTAAGCTTAACATAAATGGATATTAACTCATTTTAGATTAATATTTAGTACATTAGAATAGTACATGCCTGATGACTGTAATGGTTTAGTGTCTTTAGAAACATGGAATTAAATTATTCAATCCCACTAAAAGATCATCAAAATCTTCCATAACGATCTCCACCTTTAGTACTTCTACCAAAAACCTTTATTCATTACCTTGGAAAAGGAAACATAAAAATTTGGTGTGTTCAAATTCATAGTAAGGATAAACAAAGAAGACATGTATACATAATCCCAAGCATAAGTGTATTTAAATGTGATCAGAAAGTTATAAGAGCATTCTCATCATATCAAGGATATACATTAATCATAAGGATAACAAATAGAATAATCCATAAGATCAAGAAATTGACAAAAGGTGTCAAAGTGTAGCATCGACATAAACTTATAACTTTGTGACCTTGAATAGATAAAAACTTTTTCACACAATAAGGATATGAAATATAGAACATTCATAAACATATGGACATGATAACCAAGTCCATGCATAAAATTATGGATAAAAAACCAGGTCTACACATAAAATTGTGAACATTAAATTAGGTTCACCCATAACATATATACCTCATGAGTTTTCCATCTTTACCCAATGCATTATATAGAGATATAGGTCTCACCTATCTCATAATAAAATCATATATACATGTGCTACAATATCACAAACAATCATATCATAACCAATGTAATGGAATGTGTCTCATAAACATTTAAACATATAATAACCTTTGAAAAAGAGACACGATGCATACTCATTTCATTAAAATATTAACCATTGAAAAGAAGTGGGTTTCTTAAACATTGTTCCATCAAAACATAAACCATTCATAGAATGAATATGAATGGTATTCATGAAATAATAAAAAGTACGTTATCATTTGTGGGGAAGGGTTTTGAATGATCACATAGAACATGGATTTTCCTTAAAAATCAATTTCTAAAAAATAAAACATTTTCAAAACCATTTTCTTCGAACATCTTTTAAATAATATTAAGGAATTAGGAAGATCATTTAAAAAATTTCTTGAGGAAAATTTCCTTTCTTTATTGAAATAGTTTTTTTTCTTAAAATGCCACACAATTTTAAAATAACACATTTTATTTGAAAATAACCTTGTAAGACTATAGGGTAATAATCAATGAAATAAGGTGGTATAAAACTGCAAAAATCTGTTCATGCTGTATAATTTAAAATACATAATTTTTCTCATACCTTTACTGATAATGTCAAAAACTACTTTGTTTGGAAAACTGACGTCAAATTCCATTCAAACCAAGTATTAAAATGTAAAAATGGGTAAAATTGATATTAAATATCCTTAAGAGAAGAATAAAACATTTTATGAAAACATTTGTTGAAAACATGGACATGGATGATAAATATGACTCAATGGATAAATAAAATGAAACAATCCCAAATATAGAAGATATTGTGAAATAAAAACTCGTCACATAATAATCAATAGAATAATATGCACCATGTTAAATAGAGAATAATATGAATATGGAAATTTAATAATATTCTGGATAATACACATAAAATACATTGATGATAAGTACATACACCATATAGAAGAAACATGTAGTTAATGAGGCATGTGTCTCATAGAAATAAAGGTTAGTCAGAAATAATCCCTTACCTTATATCTTGAATCTGATTGTACTCAAACAGGTTTTGGTATAATAAATATATTTTTTTTATAAATCTCTTACAGAAGAATATTCATATATCTAATACCACATATGGATTGAGTATGATTTTATGTTACCCTCTTGTCAGTGATCCAATGTTAAGGTTTCACTTTAGGTAATATTCATTTTGTTCTTTGCATGTATCTAAATTTGTTATATCGTTGGTCCTTATACTTAAATCATGATACCAAAATGTATATAATGAAAAAAAATGTATATAAAGTATATTTATATTATAATAATATATATTGTAATGAATTATGAAATGAAATACACCCTTCATGGAGACGGTAAAATGTACGTCTGCATAAATGCTGTTAACGTTTTAATTATTGTATTGAAAAAAAATGTAAATAACATATGTATATATAATCATATATATATATATATACTTATTAATGTTGAATTATTAAGTCTTATATATCCTTTAAGTTTACTAAACCCATCCTTAATACATTTCAGGTGGTGTGTGAAGGAATCACATCGCTTTGTGGGGGTCGTAGTCCACACTTCCTCCAAAGAGATTATTGTATTAACACGAAATGGAAAGTAAAAAAAAGAATGTCTTGTAAAAAGTAATATAGAATCTTAAAGATATAATATATATTATATATAACATATATACATATTTTTCCATCATAATGGCCACCATGATGGGCAGTAAGGGAAAAATGAACAATCATTGTTTCATGATGTCATAGTTTGTTATACACAGAAACATTATGTTGGATTTCAATTAGATGGAGATGTGAGTAATTTTAGATTGAAACCATAGAAAATAAAAATCCATGTATATTTATGATACTGTTTTTGTCATAAAATAATGGAATAAAGAGAGTGTAGGGGGTGGAGAAGTAAAATAAAGGATAGGAGGTTGAGAGAAGACATTAGATCTAATTCAGGTAACTCCTTTTATTTTCATACAAAAGGATTCCTTGAGTAGTCTTCTACCCAAGGTAAGGATTCTAGGATGAAGGAAGGGATGTTGGGAGGATAATGTGATTGGGTTTGGCTTATCTGAAAGGCGTTAGAGGTGTGAATAATAGAGAAGGAAAGATGCCCTTTTAAAAGAGGGAGGAGGGGCACTTTTGAAAACCCAAAATCTATTAATTTATTATAAAATTATTTTATATTTTAAATAACTCATAAGTGAAGTATTTTGATAATATGATAGATTATGAGTCTAAATTATCTAAAAAAATTATTTTATATGTGATTTTGTATCAAAATTAACCTTATTATTTATTTATAATTAGTTAAATAATTTATCTTTTACCATTACAACTAGTTCTATCATGTTATATAGTTAATATAGTTTCGTTAAAATTCCAAAACGAACCCCAATTTGATAATTTATGACATCTTCTAATCTACCCATGTTATTTTTATGAAATTTATATTTTTAGGAATTTTATAACATTTAACAAGTTCTTATTTATTTCAAGGTATCATTTATTTCAATTTTGATACTATTAAATTTTTTCATTTTTAAAAAGATCAAACCATCATGATAACTTTTAGAAAATACTTAAAATAATTCACTTACATGTATAAGGTATCTATAAAATTCTTGTATGTCATTTATTATGTCAAATTATATATATTTTTGTATTTTTAATATCTTTATTTTATTACTCCAGAATTTAAACAATTACTTTATCATTATTATACAAGCCTTTAATTAATTTATTTATCATTTAGATAGACAAAATAAAAACAAGATAAATATAAATTTATTATATTTCATATGAATATATATAGTTGAATTTTTTATGTGTAACCCTTTATAAAAAAATTCTTTAGTTATTAAATATTGAATATGTCATTTTTAACTCTTCATTAAAGAAACTGTAATAAATTTCCAAATCATACAAAAAATGGCATAAAATGATCCTATATTCATCCTAAGGTTTATTTGGGTCGAAATAGACCAATAAAATGAAAGTAGGGAAATTTTTAGGGTAATTTAATATTATTATAATATTATTTCTATCTTTAATTGCCCTATTTACCTTTTACCGTGGTGAATAAAATTTAAAAGTTAATATTCACCAAAAATTACTTTGATCCTATTAGACCACATATTTCATATTTATTAAAACATTATATGTCATTATTTCTAAATTAAAATCATAGAATTGGGAAAATTAAGATTAACACTAATCCTATAATTGTGGTCAGAAGGTGGGTAAAAGAGAGGGTCAAATGTTCAATAATTTATTTATATCCAATTAAATTATAAAAATTATTTCATTGAACTATATTGGATTAATATATGTATTATTTATCTATCATGAATTTAAAATAGATTTAATTTAAAAATAACTATTTAAATGAAAATTTTAGTTTTTAGTTACTATCTAGTATTTTTAACAATTCATCAATCATTGAATCATTTTTGAAAAATACCAAAAATTAACCTATACTAATTTTGATATTCTAAATTCTAGTATAATTTTTATTTTATAAAAATAAATTTCAATAACTGCCTAAAATTAATTTTATTATTTTTCCTATAAGGATGTGAAAATCAGTTTATTTGAGAAAATAATAGTTTTGAACATATAAAGACTTGACCATAAATTATATTTTTCATGGTCAAAACCACTATACCAAATATTAAAATAGTATTTATTTCTATTCATATCATAATTTTAGCCACTAGGTTATAAATATTTTATTTAAATAATTATAATAGTAAAGTGTTGTTTCATAGAAACTCTGTGTTTCGTGTAATAAAAGCCAATTCAGTGTTGTATGTAGTGTAAGATTCCCCTAGTGTTGTGTAAAATGTAATCCAAACATAGTTATATTATATAATAACAAAAATCTATTTTAATCAATTCTTAAATTTAAAATGTCAAAAAATTATATTAATTTGAAAAACAAATACAAATTCTTGGGGTGTTACACTCTATCCCCCTTAAAATGAATATCTACATCCAAATTCATCTAGGTTATAAAATTATTAATAATTGAAAGTTTCATTCATATAAACAAAAAACATAAAAATGATTTATAAAACATTATTTTAAAAAAGAATAGATGGAAAATAACATCTTCCCAAATTTAATCATAAATATGTCTCTACGTAGGAGAAGATAGGTGAAGATTTGGGCATAGTGGAAAAAACATATAAAATCATAGATATTGATAAGGATCAATGATCATTTGAAATTGGATGATCGAGAGAAAGTTTACAATGGAAACCCCATAATTAAAATAAGTAAGAAATATGTCAATGATATCATTCAAAATTATGATAATAGGACCCCCTTTAACATCATGATTCTTTTCCAAATGTTGTTGAATTTTTAAGAGAATATATTCTTACTTTATTTCAACATAACATCCCCCTTTTTTCGTTCCTAGATCAACTTCTATTTCATCTCATATTCAATGAAATGAATTTGAATTTTTCATTCTAGAAGCATAAGTAGACCGTGTAATATAAAAATAGAATGATAGATCTTTATGTCTATCTTTATCACAACAAAAAAGTTAGCATAAGATATCAAATATTCATAAATCCACCTATAGTGAGATAATACTTTAATATCACAAACATATTAGAGGTTTAATGTAAACTTTCCATAAATGGGTAATGCTCACATTCCTTTTGATAGATGAAAATACAAAACTTTAGAAATAACTTCACTAAACCGACTTAACAATTATCTCTAATATATCAAAAGGTTGTTCTCGGTTGTCAAATTCCAAACATATGAATACCTTAACCATGTATTCTCTTGAAACATGTAAATAACCTGAATTACCATAAATACTTATTGAAAATGTGCATATTTCCTTATTGTTTTGTCCAAATGATGTAAACTTTATCCATGATATCATTACCCACAGGTCAATAATCCTTAATTAGTTCCAAGGTAACTAGTATTGTCCATTTTAATTATTCATATCCAATATATCTTTCTCCAAATATCATTATCTCAATATCATTATCATACTAAGGGTTATAATTACCTTAATCATATGTTTTCCAAAAATATAACCTAATTACTTCAATCACTTATCATGCTTACCAATACCATTCAACTTATGTTCTTATACACTTATTTAAAAACTACATTGGACCAATCCATATAAGTTTCATTATTACACAATACAATAAAATTACTTCAAAAAAATATTCCTATAATTCCAATGCCTAAAAGTTTGATTACCTTATCCTTAATCCTTTTAACAAGGATATTTCATCCTATTGCATGATACCTCTTTCTTTTTACATTTCCTCTATAGTATCCTCATCATCAGCAATGTAACAATTACTCACACTACATTGTTGGATCCCATCATGATCATTCATATTGTGAAAGTTGGTTAAATAATGAACATTTACTCCACACTTAAAACACTTAACCCTTGATGATATCATAGATTGGCCAATATTATCATCCATTCCATTAACCAAAATCTATATTTGTCCCTTATAGTCACTTGCCTTGTGTCAATCTTTACCATAGTCATAAAATTGTCTTTTTCCACTAAGACATTCACTTAGGTGACTCTTTCCACAATCTTGACACAAATGAAATAAAATATTCATTCCTACAAGGTATTAATTTCTCAAACACATAGTGATCTCCTAATTTCTCTTCTTAGTGTTTCTAAGAGTTGGTTAAGGTAAACATTAGTAATCAAGTTCCTTAAAAACTTGTTAAGCATGATCACACCATCCTTTACTCTAGTTATCATCCCATTTGACTACTCAGAAATAGATTTTCCATCATACTCAACATTAATAGAGTTCCTTCTTGTTCTATCCATTGTCTAAAACCAGGAATAATTGAGTAAGAAAGGATTATCATATCACCGAATAACATATTCATGAAATGTTGCTTATAATAGGTCTAACTTATGACACCTTATTTAATCTATAAAACTATAGGTTATTATTTTATTTTTCATATCTAACGTCTATATAAATTCTCCATGATAGTTCATGAAGATATTGTGAATTTATAAAGCATATCCCCTAGGATTTTCAAACCATGTGGGAAGAAATGCCTGTTGTGGTGTAAAAGATTACCACGAGTCAATACTAGAATATTTTTTCATATTTGTTACCCATAAGTACAACTGTTAAAAATCCACAACCAATTGTATTATTCATACATGGATTCATTTCTAGGAACCCACTCACTCTATCCTTTATAAAATCACAGGACAATTTCCAAAATATTGACTCATACTTACACTTATCCTTAGATACATCCCTAGAAATATCATTTGAAATATAACTAGGGATCTCACTCATGTTTTTCATACTAATTTCCAAAGGTTGACTAATACTTTTCTCTGATACAAACTATAATTACTTGAGCTTAACATACATGTATGTTACATCATTTAAGATGAATATTTCATACATTAAAATAATACATGCCTAATTACCATAATACTTTAGTGTCTTTGGAAACATGGAAATTAATTATTAAATCCTGGTGAAATATCTTTAAAATCCCTTATAATGATCTCCACATTTAGTACTTATACTTAAAACCTATATTCATAAACTAGGAAAAGGAAACATAAGAACGGCATGAAATCAAATTCTAAGTAAGGGTGGATAAGGGAGATATGTAAGCATAATCCAGAGCATAAGGGTGTGAGAATGCGATCATAACATTAGAAGATCATGCCCTTTATATCAACGGTATACCTGAATCATATGTAAATGAAAGAACATAACATATAATATCATGAAATTGAAATAGGTTATCAAATTGTGCTATACAAATCGACTTATAAATTTGTTAACATGTATAAATATTAACAGGTTCACTCATTAAGGACATGAAATCAGTCATTTGCATAAACATATAGACAAGAAAACCAGGCCCATGCATAAAAATTGTGGACATGAAAACAAGTTCCATGCATATAATTGTAAACACGAAATCAGGTTCATGCATAACATATAGACCTCTGAGTTTTCTATCATTACCAAATGAATTGTAGGGAGATATATGTCCCACCCATATCATAATAAAATCATACATACACGTGCCACAAGATCATAAACAATATTATCATAACCAATGTGATGGAAGGGGTGTCATAAACATGTAAACTCATAGTAATATATGAAAAAGAGATAAGACTCATAATATTTTCAATAAAATCATAACCTGTGAAAAATATGGGGTTTCTGAAACATCATTACATTAATACATAAACCATTCAGAGAAAAAATATGAATGATATTATTGAAATAATAACAATGTATGTCACCATAGGTGGGGAAAGATTTTGAAAGATCGCATGGAAAATGAATTTTCCTTAAAAATAACTTTTCAAAACCCTTTTCTATGAATCCAAATTGAAAATAGATAAAGGAATCAAGAAAATCATTTAAAATAGTTTTTAAGGAAAATATCATTTCTTTGTTGAAATAGTTTTCTTTTATTAAAATTCCACACAACATTAAAAGAAAAAATTTTATTTTCAAATAACCATGTAATATTTTAAGGGAAGATTCAAGGAAATATGAAGTTATGGATGCATAAAAATCCTTTCATGCAGTATAAGTTAAAATAAAACATTATTCTCATACATTTACTAGAAAAGCCAAAGAGTACATAGTTTGGAAAAGGAATGAAATATTAATTTCATATCATGTAGTAAAGAGTAAATAATGGGTAAAAACTAAATTAAATATACATAAGAGAAAAATAATACATTTTGTGATTTTTTTTGAAAACATGGACATGGATGATAAATATGACGCAATAGAGACTTAAAACAAAACAATCCCAAATATAGAGGAAATTGTGAAATCAACACTCCTCATGTAATAATTAATAAAATAGTATTTCCCATGTATAAATAAAGTTATATGAATATGTAAATATCATAATAATCTTGATAAGACACATAAAATACATTCATGGTAAGTACACACACCACATTTAATAAAAAAGTAGTGTATGAGGCATGTGTCTCATAGAAATAAAGGTAAGAAAAAAATCATTTACCTTGTGTATTGACTCTCTTTGTACTCAAACAAGCTTCTTTTATGATAAATATAAGTTTTTTATAAATCACTTATAGAATAATATTCTTATATACAATACCACATATGGTGTTATTATTACCGAATATAACCTTCTTATTAATAATCCCATGTTAAGGTTTCACTTCAGGTAATATTCTCTTTGTTCTTTGCATGTGTATTAATTTTTTATATCATTTTTCCATATACATATATCACGATACTAGAATTTAAATGATGACATTAATATCAATTTTATCTTTTATATGTGTATTATATTAATCTAGATCATAAATACATACTAAATTTAATAAATTGTTCATAAAGATAGTAAGTTGTACGTACGCATTAATGTTGTTTCCGTTTTAACTGCCATAATGAAAGAATGAATATAAATTACATATGTATGTGTATATATATATATATATAATTATTATTGTAGAATAATGATATAATATATATCATATATTTTCACTAAACCCATCCTCAATACATTCCATGTTTTATGTTAATGACTCACATCGTTTTGAGGGGGCGGTAGTGCACACTTCCTGAAACAAGATTATCGTATCAACACCAAACAGAAAGTAAAAAAAGTATGTATTGTAAAAAATAAACGTAAATACATAATAAATATTATATATAATATATATATATATATATATATATATATATATTCCATTATAATGGCCACCATGATTGGTGGTAATGGAAAAAATGAATAATCATCATTTCGTGATGCAGTAGTTTGTCGTACACAGAAACAATTTGTTTTATATCCATTATATGTGGGTGTATGTAATATTAGGTCATTCCATCATCATAAAAACATTCTAGTATATTTTTTATACTATTTTTTTCATAAAATAATTTAAAAAATATAGTTTAGGGTGTGGTGAATGAAAATAAAGGAATAGAGCTTAACAGAAAATGTTACCTCTAAATTTGGTAACTCTATTTGGATAGTTCTAGAAGAATTACTTGAGTTGCCTTCTACCAAAGGAAAATATTCTAAGAGGAAAGGAGGGAATTTTGGAGGAGAAATTGGATGTGATTGGATGAGCCAAAGGAGTTAGTGGTGTGAATAAAAGAGAAGGAGAGGTGCCTTTTTATGAGAGGGAGGGGAGACACTTTTTGAAACTCCAAAACTATTAATTTATTATAAATTTATTTTCGATTTAAAATTGCTCCAAATTGATTTTTTTTAAGGATAATATGAATATTATTTGAAATAATGTCATATAATGAATTTTGGATATGATTATGTCACAAACTTAACATTATCTTTTTTCATTAACCCTTAGTTAAATAATTTAACTTTTAACATGACAACTTTTTTTTTACATTATAGGGTTAATATAATTTATATAAAATGGAAAAAGAACCCCAATTGGATCATTTATGAAATATTTGACACTATAAATGTTTTTTTTTAAACCTTATAATTTTATTAATTTTATAACATTTAATAAAATATTATTAATTTTAATGTATCATTTATGGAAATTTTGATACTACTCAATATTTTCATTATTAAAAAAAATCAAACCATCATAATAACATCAAAAAAATATTTAAAATATTTCACTAACAATTATATGTTATCAATAAAAATAGTGGATTTCATTAATTATGTAAAATTATATTCATTTTATTATTTTTAATATTATTAATTCAATATCTCAATATATCAAACAATTACATCATCATTATTATACAAGCCTTTAATTAAGTTATTTCTTATCTAAAAATAAAATTAAAAAATCATGATAAAGATAAATTTAATATCATTTAATCAAATATTTATAGTTGAATTTTTCATATGTATTACCCTATATTAAATTTTTTTCTTTATTAATGATTGAATATAAAATTTTTAACTCTTCTTAAAATAAAATATAATAAATTTGCTAATATAACATAAGTTTTATAAAAATTATAATATTTTTTCCTATGGTTGATCTAGGTAAAATTAGAGAAATAAAATGAAATTAGGACATTTTTTTGGGTAATTTTATATTATTATAATATTTTTTACCTTTAATTACCTTATTTACCTTTAACTGCAGTAAATAAAATTCAAAATTCACTATTTAAGAAAACTATTTTGGTTCTATTAGACCCCATTTTCCATAATTATTGAAACTGTGTATGTTGGATTTTGAAAATTCAAATCACAGAATTGGGAAAATTAAGATTAACGCTAATCCTGCAAATGTAGTAAGAAGGTGGGTAAAAGAGATGTTCAAAAGTTCAATAATTTTTTTATATCTAATTAAATTATAAAAATTATTTAAATGATCTATATTGAATTAAAATATGTATTATTTATCAATTATTACTTTAAAAATAAAATTAGGGTAAAAATATTTATTTAAATGAAAAAAGGCTTGTTTTAACTACTATGTAGTCTTTTCACTATTCATTAAAAATTGAATCCTGTAAGAAAAATACAAAAATTTTACCCTATAATATTATTGATATTGTGAATTAAAATTTAATTTTTATTTTATAAAAATAAATTTCTATGAGTGTCTAAAATTAATTTTATTACTTTTCATAGAAGGATGGGAAAATTAGTTCATTTTAAAAAATAGTAGTTTAAAGAAGATAAAGACTTTACCGTAAATTATATTTTTCAATATAAAAACCACTATATCTAAATTTGTAAAAGTATTTATTACTATTTATATCACATGTTTAATATCTTGGTTATAAAGATATTATTTAAATAGTTATAATAATAATGTTTTGTTTCATAGAAACTCAGTGTTTTGTGTAACGCAAGCCAAGTAAGTGTTGTGTGTAGTGTAAGATACACTTGGAGTTGTGTAAAATAAAATCCAAACGTAATGCTATTATATAATTAAAAATATATATATAGTGTTGAGTGAAGTGAAAATATCAAAATATTATATTAATTCAAAAAAAATAAAAAACTCTTGGGGTGTTACTTGTAGCAAGACCATAACAATTAGAATACATATATTATTTTTGTACAAAATAAAGAATAAATTTTCATCTTATTACTATAAGAATGTAATTTTTTTTAAATCACAAATATTAATTTTAGTTTGTTAATAAATCTATTTTGATAAATTATTTTATTTTTGAAATAAATAAATTTTTTATAAAATATTATTATTAAATAAAAATTATTAAATATAAATGATCATATAATTCTTATCAATACAATTTTTATTTTTATTAGGGCTTGAAAATTATTATTATCAAAGCCCGTCAATTTTAAATAATAGTCAGTTTTTATATTGAAAGTGAAAATTTGCATATTTTGAAAATTATTTAGGTAAAAAGAATATTATTTTTTTAATGAGACTATCAAAATTATCTAACGGTGAATTTTTCATGATTTTCTGAGATAGTATATTTTTTTCTATACAAATTAAATACTGTATAAATATAGGATGTGTTTTATGACATCATAAGGGCCCAATAGGGATTTAATAAATCCTATAAAATGCTTCCCCATCCAAATATATGTTTTCTCTTTAAAATAATTATATTTTAGGTTTATTTGATTTATTTAATAATGCCTTATTGTAAACTCCAAAACGTATAATATATTTTAATAATTTAAATTAATTTTGTTAAAATGGTGAATCATGTTCACATATTCAAGGGAATTATCTTATTATCTTAGTCCCTTGGATATATAAAATAATTTAAACCAATCCCATTTGGCCAAAAACATTAGAGAAAACCA
The DNA here is from genome assembly GCA_963277665.1 of Viscum album. Lineage (NCBI taxonomy): Eukaryota > Viridiplantae > Streptophyta > Magnoliopsida > Santalales > Viscaceae > Viscum > Viscum album. The sequence goes on from OY728139.1 coordinate 1,097,123,109, forward strand.
TAGGATTGTTTTTTCTTTTGAATATTTTATTATAAAGAGTCCAAAACATAAATAATGACCCCCCCCCCAATCCTATATAAACTCACCCAAGCTACATTTTCACTTCACTCAAACTCCATTAATAATGTCTATACCCTTACCTATACTTTCTAGAGTACTCCAAAGTCACCTCCAATATCTCCAGAGGCCTCTCTGAATACATTGGAGTCACATCCATGTAAGGGATTATATTTCTCCTCCCTTTATCAAGAATTCCATTTATGATATACCCTTTTGAAATCAATTTTCAAAAGATGAGATAAATTCTTACCTATCCCCAATAAAATTTATTTTATTATTAAACTGTGGGACCTCTATTACCTATCATTTATCCCTCTTATGAACCCTTATGTACACCGATTATTATGCTGAAATTACATAAGGGATGATCCCCTTCCACTATTTTCTTCAATTCAAGAACATTTCTTTTTGAAATTAGCCTCTCTAATTTAAATTTTTTTATATTTTAATTGATTTATTATCATTATATAAAAATATATTCAATGTTATTTTAATTATAGTCGATTTAAACTCTCTAATTTTTACCCATACCTAAGCCGTTACTATGATGAAATTATGTAAGAAATATTTAACCCACCTCTTCTATAAACCAATACTTGTATGTTATGTCTTCTAATTTATTTTATTCATATGTTGGGATATGTTCTCAAAATTTCCCCTTAAATTCTATTTCATGTATAAAGGATTAGAGTCCCCTTTTACTCTCATCAACCCATTTTTATGAACTTTTATATGAGACCGTTTTGCTGGAGAAATTGTACCATGATTTTCAATGCCAAAATAATTGGTTAGTGAATACCACACACATTTCTCTATCAAGGTCATTCACCATTATGCACATATACATCAGGATTGGGGACTTACATTTATTTATTCAACATTCCTTGATCATGGAATAAATTATGACTTTTAATGAATCCATGTTATATGATCGATGCAGAATACTTAAGCAGAATACTGAAATGAATATGATGGGTGCACCTTGATAGAGCACTAATGCATTGGGTAATTTTTACTATCATGATACATCATGTTCAAAAAAAAATTTACCTGATTACATTATGGTACTTTATTCACTATGGGGTATTAATAGGGTTATCCTTGAACTTTTTATGATTTAGTTTTTTAAGTTGTTTCCACATATCCCATGTTATGATTGTCATTCTATATAATGCCTTATAATTTGTGTTCCATTTCTACTCCGTTAATTTTCTTATTGTGTAACATGTATTGTTTTTCTCATGATATTTCTTTTTGTATTCCCTAACTGGGTATTATATCTTCTTATTTAATATATATTTCCTCTGGTTACCCCAACAAGTATCATGTATGATGGAATATTTTGGCCGTGTTAAAGATGTTTTCAATAAATATGTTGTTCTTTCATGTTTGAATTTTTTGTATAATGTACATAATTTTCTAAAGACACTAGACCTCTCAATTTTATGAGTTTTATTAAGTGTTATTTATTGTAATAAATCATGTTCAAGTGATAAATACTGATAAGGGTTGTTATTTTTGGTATGAGATGATAGGTTTAATTTATATTGGGATTATGATTATAAAACACAAGCCAAATCCCTAGGATTAGAGAAATATAGAGAATGATTATGAAAAAATCTAAATATAAGAAAACATCACTAAATTTTGGTAAGTATAGAGTATGTTTTTTATAAATAAATACATCAATGTCTACATACTACAGGGGTACATGGTTCTAGAGTAGATGAACCTAGGAGTAACAACTCCAGCAATGTGTTCTGGGACTAACTTGGGGTAACCTAGTATATTACAATGAGCCTTACTATGCACCTAGTTTGACATTCCCGAGAGTTATAAATTAGTAAATTCATAAGATCATTACGAATCATTATTATGGGAACAAAAATTCCCATAAGAATATATGTTAGGAAATTGATCATGGATAACATATATTGAAGCCCATAAACTCATAATTTAAAAAAGATAAACTTAAATCATAATTGATTAATTTAATGTCACTTTATTCCCCTTCATGTGTTTAATAGTATAAAAGTACTCATCCCTATGTCTGTTATGGATAAAGTAAATAGTTATAACCAAAATCAAAAACTTAATCTTAGAGTTATCATCCGTAGTTCTACACATTCCATTATATCACGAAAGATTAGTAGAACAATCCAAACACCACAACAAATAATGGATGTAGAGATGTCGGTGAAAATGGAAAATGGAGAAATTATTTCATCCCATGTATAAAAAACTACCTATAAACATTTTTTGGATGAAATTACTATATAGACCTATAATATTTCTATTAGTATATTTTTATTCAATTTTGGACATGAATTCTCTTTACCTGTATAGATCCAACATAAATTTCCATTAAGGGAAATCACATTCTATATGGTGAATCGTCCCCTGATTCTATATTGGTTCAAGGAGGAGGATGAATCAATTTTATCACAATCATCTCAAGAATGGGTATTATTACCCTATGATAAATCATATATATCTCAAATGATTTAGTTTATAGAAAAAACATCCTCAAAGACATTCCTATTGTGAGGGAATTCACTTATGTGTTTTCCCAGGAATTTCATGGTCTTCCTCCAATAAAGGAAGCTAATTTTTAAATCAATATAATACCCAGGGTGTTGAAAATACTAAAAACTAAATATAGGATGGTTGTTTTGGAACATGAGGAGATAAAGAAACGACAACAATAGAATATAGATAAAGGGACTATATTCCCAAGTTCATCACCATGGGGTGTACCATTCCACTTCATCAAGAAGATGGATGGGTCAATGTTCCTTTTAATCGATTATTGTTAGCTCAACAAGTTTATGATAATGAAAACATATCTTTTTCTATGAATTGATGGTTTATTTGATGAGATACATGGATAAAAATATTTATCGAAGGAGGATCTATTGTCCGGATATTAAAAAGTATGTGTGAAGGAGGATATCCCATACACAGGTTTATGTATGTGGTATTGGCACTATGAGTTCATAGTGATTCCTATAGGACTCAATAATGCTCTAGAAATATTCATGTACATGATTAATATAGTATATGTATATTACCTTGACAAATTTTTTGTAGTCTTTATAGATGAAATTCTAATATAATCTAAAATGAAGGAGGATCATGACGAGTATTTGAGAACTGTTCTAAAGACCTCACAAAAGTATAATCTCTATGAAAAGTATAACAAGTGTTATATATTATTAAAGTAAGTTTCAATATTATGGAATGTTATCACATCAAATGGGATATATTTGTATCCTTAAAAGAAATAATAGATTGAGGGATGGTTTTTTCCAACATCAGTGATAGATATCTGTAGTATCCATGTGTTAGCTAGATATTATCTCCCATTAGTGAGAAATTACTCAATATTTAAAAAACATATTTCCAAGATAAATCAGAAGGGAGTCACGTTTTATTCAAGTGATTAATTTATATAAAGACTCATTGAGTTGAATAGAAGGCTTATCACTTCCCTTGTGCTCACACTACCCACTGGTGGGGAACTATTCATAATTTTTAGTGATGCTTCGAAGAAGTTATTGGGGTGTGTGTTGATGAAAATTGTAAAATCCATTAACTATGTGTGAAGGAAGATAAAAATTATTGGGAAAAAATATCCCACAAATGATTTGTAGTTAGTAGTGGTGATATTATCTTTGAAAATTTTGTGGCATTATCTATTTGAGGAGAAGTGTGAAATATATTTAGATCACAAAAGTATTAAATATATATTCACATAGAAAAATATAAATATTCACCAATGAATATGGTTAGATCTATTCAAGGATTATTATTTATCATTCCACTACCATTTTGAGAATGTGAATGAAGTGGATGATTCTCTAAGTATAAGGGATACATCAATTCAATCATAAATGAGAATTGATAAGGATCTGGTCTTCTTATATTTGTAGAGTATGAATATGGGAATCATTAACAAAGGACCATCATCAATACTTTCACAAGTTATTTCTCAAACACCTATTATTGAATCCCTTTATGGGAGGAGGTGTAGGATTCTGACATGTTTGTATGTTATTATGGAATGACAACTTATAGTTCTTGAAATAGTCAAATAAATTATAGTGAATGTTAGGACTCTTCAACATCATATCAACACTTCTCAGAGTTGATAAAAGAGATATGTTGAAGATCATCAATGAGAAAAATAGTTTGATATTGAAGACATGATATTACTCTGAATATATCCATGTAAAAGTATTATGTGACATGGAATGAAGGGAGAGATTAGTCCAAGTTATATCATCAATTTTGAGGTCCTTAATCACATATAAGTAGTTTCCCATCAAATAGCACTCCCATAAAAACCGTCTTAGGTACATTGTATATTCCATGAATCCCTCTAAATAATGTACATATCAGAACCATCACATATACTCAATCCAAACTTGGAAACATTGGTGAATGGTATTTCTTTTGAGGAGCAGCTAGTAAATATATTAGGTTATAGGGAAACAATTCGACGAAATAAGGCAATGCCCATATTTAATGTTTCATGGTGAGATCACATGTTTGAAGAAGTAATCTGGTAACCAGCGGACATGATGAGGCAGAGTTAACTTCATCTATTTTCTGCGAGAGAAATGAAAATTTCAACTGTGAAATTTCTATAGGGGCAAAGATTTTAACAACCCTAACATTTATGAATGAAATTCCCCTTTTTGATTTAATTTAATCGATATAGAAAACATGTGAACTTCTTTTGTTTTCTCCAATAATATTTTAAATTCATTTTATGTTTCATTTCCTTTGATAATATAGTTGTTGAATACTGATCACATGAGTAGTATAAATATGTGATTTTATTAAATCCATTTTCACAGGAAAAGGATGCAATGGCTTCAAGCTGAGATCCATGAACTTAAGAATACAGAAAACTATTTATGGGATAAGTTCAAGCTGATCGAGATCAAGACCCAAACTATATTCATTGAATATCTCCATGAAATCGCCACCATAGGGCACCATACTCTTAGATAATTTAATGGTTTAATAAAGGGATATGTATCAAGAACCTAATAATCGAAATATTTACGTTATTTTTATAAAATAATGATTATAATTTCATCATATTATTGTAACTTTGTAAATAATCTTTAAAGAACGAATAATATTTTTGGTTAATTAAGAAATCTATATTGATGTATTGATGAATTTTTAAAATAAATAATATTTTTATTAAATATTTTTATTAACAAACTTGTATTAAATATAAATGATCATATTTTTTTGGAGGCAAATGTACTTTTTAGTAGGGTTTGAGAATTTTTATTGTCAAAACCCATTAATTTTCAATAAATGGTGGTTTTTATTTTAAAAGTGAAATTAAAATTTTGAAACAATTATTCAGATAAAATGAATATTATTTTTTTAATAATATGGTTAAATTTATATAATGGTGAATGTTTTATAATTTTCTAAGATATTAAATTTTTTTGGGAATGTTTAAATAACATATAAATATACCTGTCTTTTATGAAACCATAATGGTCTAATAGTGATCTAATAAATACTATAACATGTTTCCTTATCCAAATATATTTTTCTTATATAATAATGTAAATTCGGTTTATTTTATTTTTTATAATGCCTTAGTGAATCCTCCAAGATATATAATATATTTTAATATTTTAAAAACATTAATTTGAATGTGTAACTTACCTCTATATAAGAAAGGGAAATATTTTACAATCATTGGCATTTGGCCTTATAAAATATTTTAAACCACTTCTATCTAGCATAAACTGTGGGAAAAAACCATTAGATGGTTTGGGGTTTTGAATTTTTTATTATGAAGAGTTCAAAACCTAAATAATAAAAAAATCACCATATTTTCTTATATAATCCCACCAAGATCCCATTTATCTTCACTAAAAATACTTTAATCACATCCACCATCTTCCCTATAGTCCCTAGATACCTCCCAAGGAACCATATTCTCTCAATATTCCTCTCCCAATCCTTTAGATTCACATATCCAGGTAATGGATTCTCTTTCTCTTCTTTTTGTCATGCACTTCATTTATGATATTCCCATTTGATTTCAATTTTCATAATTTGGGATAAATTCATAACTCCCCTCATACATTCCTTTGGATTATTAAATTATGGGATCAACTTTCAATATCATTTATCACTCTTATGATCCTTTATTTACAACCATTACTATACGGAAATTCTGTAAGGGATACATAGATTCCTCTCTATTCTTTAATTCAAAAACCTTCTTTTGAATTTATCCTATATAATTACAAATTTTTATTTTATAATTAAATTATTATAATTAACTTACAATGTACTAAATTTTATTTGAATGTGATACCATTTATACTCTCTCATTTTGACCCTTACCTAAGCTATTACTATGCCAAAATTCCATAAGGAATCTTCCAACCTCCTCTTCTATCAAGCATTCCTTTTATGTTATGTCTTCTAATTTCCTATTTTCCAAGGCTAGGATATGTTATTAAATACCCCCTTACTATCCATTTCATTTATAAATTATGATTTCCCCATTTATCTCTCATCAATCCATTTTTATGAACTAATGTATTACATCGGTATACTGCAGAAATCGCACCATGATTTTCCATACCAAAATAATTGTATAACGAATACCATACACGTTTCAATATAGATTGTATTCACCATTATGAACATATACTTATTGATTGGGGAATTACATGTATATATCACACATTTATTAATCTTGTAATAAAATATGATGCTTAATGAATCCATGTTATATGATTTATGTATCACACTAAAGCATGAGTCTGAAATGATTATGACGGGAGTGCATTGAAAGTGATCCAATGAATTTGAGGGGGTTATGAGAGGCGGTGGGTTAGGTAGGAGCCCCTAGATTACGGTTTGAAGCCGAACATTGACAGATCTTACATGGAGGGGGTTGTGAGAGGCAGCGGGGTTCTTAGAGATTCATGGGGTTTAGTTCATGTTGCCTTCAGTGGTTACTATGGCCCGGGCAACTCGTTGGGTGTGGTGGTTCGAGCCCTGATTTTTGGCCTGATGGTATGTGGAATATGGGGACTTCAAGCAAAGTTATTGAGTTGGACTCTGAAGGCCTCGTGAATATTTTACAAGGTCGAGAGGTGACACCTTGGGAGCTTATATATCTCATATGCAGATGCAAGGTAGAAACCAACCAGGGTAGGAAGGTTCATCAAGTTGGAGGAAGACCAATTGTGTGGCAGATTCTCTAGCTCACATGGGTAGGCAAGATAATGAGATCATGGTTTAATGTGGTCTTAACTCTCTTACCATTGAGTATATCAGTGTAATACGAGGATATGCCCTCGGCCTGCATCATTTTCCCCCCTGAAGGGCTTGAGTCCTGTATCTTTTCTTTATTTTCCTAATAAATAATAAACAAATTCCAACATTGGTTATGTTTAGTGTCATGATAATTCATGTTGTGAAATGGGGCTAGCTAATTCATTCATGGGTACCTATTCACAATGGGGTCATGGCAGGTTTATCCTCGATCTATTTATGATCTAGTTTTTTAATTTGTTACCAAATATCCAATGTTATGATTGTCATGCTATATCATTCCTTATTATACATGATCTTTTTATGCTCCATTGATACGCCTATTGTCTAAAATTTATTTTCTTCCTCATGTTTTTCCTTGTTTATTACCTTACTAGGCTTTATATCTCACCAATTGCTTATGTATGTCCTCAGGTTATCCCATGGAGTGTTATGTACGGAGGAACATATTGATCATTTTAAAGACATTTTCAATAAAGGTGATGTTTTTTTAATGTTTTATTTTTTTATGCAATGTACGTACTTTCCCAATGACAAAATAACTATTGATATTTTTAGTTGTATTATGTATAATTATATGTAATAAATCATGTTTAAATTCTAAATAAAGAATAGAGTTGTTAGAGTAAATAATGATTGTTACCAAAGATTAAGTCATTCTTATCAATATCATGGGTTCTTAAAGAGAAATATTTGACTTTTTTAACTGATATATTTTATTAATGGATATATTTACTATAATTATTTTTTGATTATAGTTTATATTTTGGTTTTTTTATCATCAAAAGAATTTATACACATAAATATATCATACAAGAAGAGTAAATATGATTTTAGTGTGTTTAGAGGCTACCCAAGATTATTTTTAGAGAGATTTAGATATCAATATAAACATGTAGATGAGGTAATATGGAGACATTGGATTCAATGAATCATTTTTTTCTTGAATATTAATTTCATTGATTCCTTAATGATCTGTGAAATTTATTTTTTATGAAAATTGTAATTATTGGGGTTTATTGATAAAAATAATTGTTTCAATGAAAAAAAATACATATTTTCAATTAATATTATCAATTTATTGGATAATATTAATGTGTATTAAACATACTTAGTAAAATTATGTCACCATTAATTTTAATACTTGTACCATGTATAAAATCGGGTTCAGTTTTATTGTGATAAGTATCAGATGAAACAACCAAGATAATACGATAAATATATAAATTGATTTATGAGTAGAGAGAAATACTGTTAATAAAATAATTTTTATCAATATTATAAATATTGTTGTAATTTCATTAGAGGAAGAGAGATGATATATTATTTTCACTAAATAATACCCTCTGATTGAGTACTTTTTATTGGACCATTGTACACTATGAGTAGAATCATTATAAATTAGTATCACCCCATTAGCTTTATTTTTAATAATTAAGAGATTTTTAGGTTACTGACAACCTCACACTATTATTTTTGTTTTAATTATTTCATATTTCCATTATTAATAAAATTTCTTTAATAAATAATAATTAAGTTCCCACATTTAATAAAATAAATTATAATGTTTGGAAATAATTTTTTATACCATACATGATAACACCTCGTATTGATGTTCAAAATATTTAAAAAAAATGAATTATACCAGTGATATATGGTGATTTTATTACCTAACCTCATAAAAATAATGTCAGGACTGTTGGTTGTTAATGAAATTCTATAAAGAACCCCAAATCCAATATCCTAGAGTGAGTGGTTAATTTATTTCATTGGTTTTAAGTGTATGAAATGTATCCTAAAGGACTTAATAGTTTACTAATCCAAGAAATATAGATACATAGATGTGTATTTCATTACATTGGTAATTGAACATATATCCTAATAAAATAAAATATTGTTCATTCTTGATCTTATTCAAAGATCCCATGTTCATATCATGGGAGAGAAAAAAATTAAGGTGAGCTCAAATTCTCAATAAGGATGTGCATACAATGGAATCTATCAATAATAAAACCAAAAAAAATATGGAATGGTAAATAAATAAACACACACTAAATTTAATCTATAACTTTTATATCATTATAGGATAAAGAATAATATATTTGGAAAAGTGAATAATTGGAATCAAATTCCACTTAATCATTAACATGTGAATAAAATAAATTTAAGGATAGTATCATAATAAATATTATATTGAAAACAATAATTGAATTAATAGTGGGTAAAATGATTAATAATACGACTAAATGATGTCCAGAATTGTGGTACCTATACTATCAAGACCTTTCACAAGATAGTGTAATCATTATGGGTAATGGAAAACCCCTTTAATTTGCCTAACATATTTTTCTCATGATACCCACCGATACATCATGTGGATATCAAGAACTGAGACACACCCATGTCTTTCATGCCCAAAGTATTCCATATGTATTGAAATGATCGATTTTATTCCCAAATAAATATAAAATATAGAAAAATACACACATTGCATATGGATACAAAATTAACATTATTTCCCACATTATTGATATAATATTCAAAGTAATACATGTATGTAAAAACTACTATAAAGTATATGAAATAATAATATCCATGATAAAAGTAATATGGATTTTGAAGAGAAATTAAATTTTAAATGAATTGCGATCATAAGTAATTCAAATGAGAAATATATAAAAAATAACAAACAAAATTGCTGCACAATAAAAAATATCTCAATGAATGAAAATTGAGATTAACTCCTTTACAAATCTCATATCATTGAACTGGGAAGTATTTAAATGAATTAATTATGTGTATCAGCTATAAATCAACATTAAACATGTGAAAATACATCATGAGATAATAAATATACATTTCTAAAATAATCAAATAATTACATAATCCAAAAAGTAGATGTTTAACTCAATAAGTGGAAATTTCCTTAAGAACTCACATATAACATGCTTCAATTTTGTTTTAACCCTTTTAACTCTTACAATGTCATAATGGATTTTAACATGTTGTGGATCAATATTATTAATATAAATTGTAAAAAGACACATAATTTAAAAATCGTTGATATTTCAAACAATATCCTGTTAAGTTTACCTAATGATTTATTATCACAAATTTTATATCATTTACAAAAAAAATATTATTTATTTTAAAATATAATCAATGTAAATTTTGACAAAATTCATTATATTAACTTGTAAAAATATTACTACAAAAAGATAATGTCAAGTAAATTCTTATAATACATCCATACCATGATAATGTAACATCTAAAATTGTTATCAAATCCTAATAAACTCAATTTTTAATATTTTTAATATTATTAAATTGATTTTTTCCTTTAATTGAATAATTACCATATAATTTATAAGGACCCAACAAAAAACATCACATAATATTTATTTAAGTCAATACTTTGTGTTTCATTAACATCAAAGATCTTTTTAGGTTTATAGATTTAGTTAATTAGGCCATAATTCATACATAACAACATAAATATTAAAAATAAGACACTTCCAATCACTATCCCAATTTTTTATAAAACAAAAAACATCTAAAAAAATGTGGTTTCCTTTCATGTTTAAACTAAATAATTTTTACATGATCCCATCCTTCACACTATTCTTTCTGAAATCCCATGAAAAATATTTCAGAACATGGGATTAGCATAAAAATATTATTAATGGAAACACAATGAAATAAAATGTTTAGTCTTATGAAAACATGTAAACTATGAATAATTTATCTTAATGTAATTAATTTCCCCTATAAGAAGTAGTAATTACACTTCATTGAATATAAACCCATTGATTATCCTTTTTTGGAATTAAAATATTACCTTAAAACCCATTGAAAGATTCATATAACATATAATAGTAATGAGGGACGTATTCATAAATAAATGGAAAAAACTTATGGTCGACTACCATATATATCACTCCTATAAATGGAAGAGTCATACGACTGACTTCCATACCCAACACATTGGGGGTTATAACGTAACCTCATATCCTTAGTTTATCACAGATCCTCCCATATTTTATTTATCACATGACCACCAATATATGTTTTATCAAGTATCCACCAGTCAAAAGTCCAAGTACCATTATATTATCATAACACATAAAATATTTTAATTATAAACATTTCATTCATAAAACATCATTTGAAATAATAAGATATAATTTCATGTTATGTAAATAGTCAATCCATATTCAAAACAATTTTCTATAGAAAATTATCCAATAAATTTATAATGTATTTCCTTTCCTTTAAACAAATTAAGGTTTCTAGAGGAAGCCAAACATCAAATAATGGTCATGGTGATAGAGATGTAGTTATCAGCATATAAATTAAAAAACATTCATTTTTTAGTTTTGTAATGAAATTTAAATGCTTCATATAAAAAGATTCCTTTTTTGAAACATTTGAATAAAATTAAAATTCAATGTGGTTTATTATACACCTTATAAAAAATTTGTTGTATAATATTAAAATATTCCTCAATGAAATGAGATTGAGGCGAACTCCCTTACTGTGAGTTCGACTCGTCACACGCAACATTTATATTCTTGAAAAATAAACATAGGATAATTTATACTTGATTAAGAACCTTTATAATTTTTATTATTTCTTTCATGTCAGTTATTACCATGTTATAAAAATTACTTAATTATTTAAGTTCATATCGAATGTGATATCGATATTCAGTACTTGAGTAAAAAATAAAAATTGTTTGATGTCAATATTCTAGGTGGTAATAATTCCATAATCTCCAAAATAATATTCATGAAATTATTATCTTTTTTATACATAAATTATATCATTAAATCCATCCCTGATGCGTGGTTACGAAAAATTAACAATGTTATATTCATGGAGACGGTAAGGAATTCATACACATGAGTAACATTTTCCATTTTTTATTGATCATTATGGAAATAAATTAATTATAATTTTATATTTCAATAATGATAATAATTTTATTAACAAAGTAATAATAATTTCAATATAAATAAAAATATTATACGTGTGATGTGGTTAATAAAAATGATTCACATCAATTCGTAGAGGTGATAATTCACATATAAGCATGAACGACGTTACCGTATTTATGTGCATGGAAGGTAAGAACATAATTAAAATATTATTCTTTTAAAATGATAATTATGTCATTAAAATAATATATAAACATTTATTCTATCATTATAAAAATTCTTTAAAGATGGTTGTGAAAAACGAATGATATCGGTTCATGAGCTGGTAGTCCGCCATACACAGGAACAAAATATTTATTTCCCATTTGATGAAATTAGAGATGGATTTATGTTATGATATTAAAATAACAACATAAAAGTACATTTAGGATGCTTGAATTATTATTTCATCTTATAATAATAATATTTAAATGAAGTGGAGGAAAAATTAGATAGAAAATATTGAAAAAACGACACCTATTTTTCAGTTGATCACCTTTGATGATAACCTTAACACCTCTAAGAAGCATGTTAGTCCTAAAATAATGCCTCCATAAAGTGGGTAAGGATTCTATTAAGAGGTTCTGTTAGAGAATGGATGATCCAAATGGTTTTTAATTGTGATTATTATAGAAGAGTGGTTAAATTTTTATAGGATAGGGGAGGGGCACACTTAGAAACTCATCAAATATTAAAATAATATAAATTAATTTTTTATCCACATGATTCAAACATGAGATAATTCCTTGAAATTATGTAGATATTATGAAATACACTTATCCAATAATTTTTTGACATGTATTTATTTTATTTTAAACCATGTTTTTTCAGTTTACCCTTAATTATTATATTTTAATTTCAATTGTAGTAACAACATTTTAAATATTCAGAGGATATAAATTTTTCTTATATGGGAAAATTTTCCCATAATTGGAAACATTATAAACTTTAAGAATTTATTATAGCCACTTTTTAATTTTAAAATATTTTTTCGATTTTTAGTTAATTTAAAAAATTATATAGTTTATAAAATATCAATTAGGTCGGTTTTAAAACTATTCACGTAATTGAGTTTAAATAAAATCCGCACAGATAGATAACTTAGAATAAAACCATTTAATAAATTATAACATGACATGGTCACCTTTAAAATATTTGTATGGCATAAAATATGTCAAATAATATTTATTTTGAGATTTATAATATCATTTAGTTGATTTCTTCATTAATAATGAAATCCCTACATTATTATTTTTTCATAACTAAATTTCATTGATTAATGTATAAAAATTATAAATAAAATACCATGATCTAGGTAATATTTTTATATATCTAATGACTATTTATATTCAAAGATATTACTTATATAACACCATATTATAATTGTTATAGTAATAAAATACGTTTTTATGATATTGTTTGTCTTTACATTAAATTAAATGTTATAAATGATTTCATAAGACGAATGAGGCTTCCAAAGGCCAAAAGTTTTTGCCAAGGATATTATTGGTCGTTCATATCTCATAAAATAATTATAGGACAAATGATTGGGTAGTTTTTTTATTATAATATTCTTTAAACACTCATTTACCTGATTGTCCCAATATTTGTGGTAAATAAAATAAAAATGTTACTATTCACCAAAAATTATTTTGATCATATTATATAAAAAATTTCAAACTAATTAAAACCATGTATTTCCATTTTTTCAAATTCAAATCACAAAAAGTGAATAAATCAATTTAATGTTAATCTCCCTGACGGATTGAGGAAACGTTTTTTAAAAATATAAAAACCACCCAAAGATTGGCATGTTTTTATATCAAATTTAATTGTGAAATTATTTCCAATGGAAAATATTTGATTAAATGATAAAAAAATAATAAAAATATAACTTAATACCATGCTAAATGAAAACGTAACAATAAAAATAATTTAGAAGAAAAGGTATTTTGAATTAAAATTCAGTATTTTTCACTATTCCTTAAAAAATGAATATTATCAGAAAAATAACAAAAATTAACAAAAAGTAAATTTTGATGTGTCACATCCAAGGACGATTTTTTTTAAATGGAACAAATAAAAGTGAAAAAACTATAATTATAAAGGGTTCTCCATCAAAAGGTGGTAAAACAACCTTTTAACAATATTACAGTATTTATGCTTAAAATTGGACTTATTCTCATTTTAAACCTCTAAAATTAATTAGAGGAATATAAAAAATTTAATAAAAATGTTTAAGAATAATATAGTTAGTTATATTCACTAATGAAAATTAAAAATCTAATAGATAACTGCTATTTAAAATAATAATATTTCAACTTATTTTTTTCGGTATAACTATGTCTTCTGCAAAATGTAATATTTTAGAGTAACCCATTATAACACGTCTGGTGTGAAATCGAACATAGAAACCAATTAAGGTAAAATTATAATATATTCCATAAATATTAATATTTTTGAAAGATTATTATTCTATAATTACCAGGGATGTTACATCATTCCCCCTTTTGGAAATTGTGTCCTTGTAATATTATTTACTTACAAAATAACTGAGGGTATTTTTACCTTATAGAATTTTTTGATTACCATGTTTCCTCTTCAACAAGATGGTTTCTTCGTAAAAACTTTACATGATGAATCTTCTTATTTCATAATATATTATCTCTATGGCCAAGAATCTGGACTAATTATTCCTCATAATAATGATTCTCTTCCATCTAAACTACTTCTCGACTAAAAACATGATACGAATGTAGCATTTACATTTTTAACATTGAAACATGGAAAAAATTGATTACCTAGATAAAATCCAATGTAAATACACTCTATAGGAAAATGATCCAGCATTCATTATGATTTCATGGGGGCTAATGAACTGTGGACTCATCTTCCCCTTCTTACCAAAACACATCACACTTTCCAATGGTGAAACATTGAAAAAGACATGATCACCTAGCTGAAATGAAATATATTTCCTTTAGTTACCCGTGTAACTCTTATACCTTCTCTATGTTGTACTCATGCGTCATTAAATCTACTAAACTTTCTCCACCATTTCCTCTACCAATTCTGGTCCCATCAACATCCATTAACCCACTTCATCCCATAAATATGGAGTTCAACACTACATTCTATATAATTCCTCAAACGTTTCCATTTTTACTGTAACACCCCTCCCCTACCTCATTGGCTTGAGGAGGTGGTGAGGGTCACTTGACATTAAGTGACATTCCCAAGGCGCCAAAGGCTGGCAATAAATGTCAAGGGATTCAAGGAACATTGGGGGAACAATTTTCCCTTAAGAAGATCACCCAACTCAACCAACCAACAATGAAAGATGCATGCACTATCAAACCCAACCATATCATACTAACTACGCCATCATATACCCCAAAACCATTCAACTAGGCATGTCCACAAAACCTCAAAGTAAAAAAGTGGAAACTAAAAATTAGAACACCACGAGCCATTACACCACCACAGCTCCACATAAATCTCCAAGCTCCAAGCTCCACCAAAATATCTCAGGCATCACCATGAACCACTAGAAATTTGATACCTACCCTTTACCTGTATCCCAGTACATGGCATCTGCAAATAAAAAAAAGTTACAAAGTAGGGGGTGAGTACCACTACTCAGTAGGTTTTCCCCAAATTACATCCCTACACACACCACTAGGCTAAAACCATTAGCACATTTATAAAAATCCGTTTATATAAAATAATCACAAGTGCATCAATTACCATCATCCAAACACACCCTTGTCTGGCCTTCTTGCCCAAACCAATTAAACCTAGGGAAATCCAAACAATCATGTCATAAGACAAACATGCCACACAAGGAATCCAAATCAACCAAGCCACAAGACGATAACCTTTTCATATTTCACCCACAAGACCCATCTACAAACATCACCAACCAAGCACACAACATATAATGGTGGCACTTCCCGTCCAACCCATTCATTACCAATCCACTCAAGTGGTACTTCCTGCCCACTTGATTTTAATGGTGGCCCTTCCATCCACTATCCAGCCCCTTTTTATAGTGGTATTCCCGCCCACTTCTACATAACATTCAAACAAGCCAACACAACCGAGCATATATACCATCAAGGACACAACAACATGCAATCAACCATTTCCATTACATGCCAATCCACTTCAATAAATCTAACATTTATTGAAAACACCCTTTAAACATTTTCCATGCCAAACCCCATTTCAATAAAACAACCCTTTTTATTGAAAACCATTTTCTCAGTTCATCTAAATCAACCAACAAAACAACTCATTTTAAAATCCCAAATTAAAATCACATAGAGAGCATTACACTACAAGCCCTTTTTTCCAAAAATCCCCCAAACCATTACAAAAGGGATTTCCATCAGATTTCTCACATGTTAAACACAATTTATTTTTTAGCAGCACAAATTAATTTTAACCAAACCACTAGTTCTAACCATGTAGAGTTGATAGAGAGGCCACATACCTTTTGGGTTTCGGTGAAATCGACCCACAAGCAACTACTCCTCAAAACCGACGAACGCACCACCGAAACCTCTCTACATCTCCATCCCTAACATCCAAAATCCTTAAAATCAAAATCCAAGGAAACCAAAACCCTAGATCTATGCACATCAAGTGTAGATCTAGAAAAACAGAAGAGAGGGTGATGTAGATCTAGAGTAAAACACAAAGAACCCAAGAGGAGAGACTTACCTGGGAGAAACCACCTTCAATCCACTAAGAAACCTCTTAAAATGCTTCCAAAATCATCAAGAGACCACCTTCAACCCATGAGAACCCAAAATCCCTAGTGAGGCTCAAGTGGGAGAGGATTTGGAGAGGAATGAGGCAAGCCTGAGTGAACCTTGGTTTTTAAAACCTTATTTTTAAGTGGTCGCATGGTTAGCCCGCACGGTTTGGAAATCTTTGCGCTAACTATGTGCACGCTACTGACTTGAGAGGAGGGGTCCGCATGGTTTCTTCACATGGTTTAACAAACCATGCTTAGGCCGTGAAAAGCCTATTTCCTCCCCCTACACGGTTTCCTGGAGAACCCGTATTGTTTCTCCTAACCGTGATCCGTAAAAAAGCCTCCAAACTTATCCAAAACCATTCCAAACTCTCCCAACCTCTTCCCAACTCATCCCATGCACTTTAACACATAAAGAATCATAAATAAAGGCTACATTCCTCAAACCATGAGTGCTAAATTCTCCCCACCATTGGACCTTTTTTCCTTGGAAAGTAGTGGACCAACTTTTTACCAAAAGAGCTTAGGCCATTGCTCGACCATCTCTTTCTCCTACTCCCAAGTCTCTTCTTGGATTTGGTCATGTTGCCACAAAACCCGTACCAGACAGATATTTTTACCCTACAAGACTTTATCTTTACTATCCACAACCCGTGATTGCACGTGCACCATCGAAGCATCCAACTCTAGCTCAACATAATCCCATTGAATAACATGGCCCGGATCCAGCTGATACTTTTTCAATTGCGACACATGAAACACATTGTGCACCACACTGAACCTAGATGGCAAAGCCAAATGATAATCCACCTCACCAACCCGCTCAAGAATCTGATAAGGTCCAATATACCTCGGATATAACTTTCCATGCTTCCCCAACTGATGATATCCCAACCTAGGAGAGATCCTCAAGAAAACATGATCACTCACCTCAAACGACAACAGCCATCGGCAAGGATCCTCATACAATTTCTGACGACTTTGAGACGTCTGCATTATCTTCCTGATTACCCTGATCTTCTCTATAGTATTCTAGAAAATGCTCGGTCTAACCATCAAGGACTCACCTGTTTCCTCCTAGTATATTGGAGAATGAAACAGCCACCCATAAAATGATTCAAATGGAGCCATATGTATGGATTCCTTATAACTATTATTATACGAGAACTTAACCAATGACAATTGCTCCTCCCACGAGCCTCCAAAATCCATGACACATGCCCACAACATATCCTCCAATGTTTTTATCATCCTCTTGGATTGACCATCCGTCTGAGGGTGATATGCCATGCTCATAGTCAACTGTGTCCCAAGGGCTTGCTGCAAGGATATCAAAAAAAACGAGATGTAAACATTAGATATCTATCTGTTACAATTGAAACTGGAACACCATGGATCATTACCACATCCCGGATATAGATTTTGGATAGATCCTCCACCGTATGAGATTCACGAATTAGAATGAAATGGTCCGACTTCGTTAGCCGATCTACTATCACCCAAATGGCATCGTGATTTCAGACCGTTCTTCGGATACCTTTAACAAAATCCATCGCTATTTTCTCTCACTTACAAACAGGGATTGGTAAAGACTAAAACATTATCGTTGGCCTCTGATGCTCTGGCTGGACCTGATGACAAGTCAAGCATCTTGAAACAACCAGAACCACACTTCTTTTCATACCAGGCCACCAGAACTGTGATTTCAAAACGTTATACATTTATTGAATTCCAAGATGAAAATACCACCTGGAATGGTGATACGCCCTGAGAAGATCTTCCTGAAAAGCAACTGGTACAACCATCTGATTCTGAAAACACCAAACTAAATCTCCATTTAGTTTTCATCCCTCTATAGTCTCCCTACCATTGAGTTTCGACCTCATGGTCACATACTGAGATTCTGATATCTGTGCCTCTTTAACCAGGACAACTAAGTCAAGAATCAACAAAACCAGAAAAAAGATCGCTCTATAGCCTTATTCCTCACATTCCAACTGCATGTCTGCTATAACCGACATCAACTGCCACTGGTCTGATGCCTATTTCACCACATGAGCATATGATTTTCTACTTAATTCATCCGCCACTAAATTTATCTAACCCGGTGTGTAAAAAAATTCAAAATAAAACATCTGTAGATATTACATCCATATCCTTTGCCTCAAGTTCAAATACATTTGTGAGAAAATTTTCTTCATGCTCTTATGATCTGTATATACCATGAATTTCTCACTGAAGAGATAATGACTCCACACATTCAAAGAATGGACCAATGCTGCCAATTCCAAATCATGATTTGGGTAGTTCTTCTCATGAACCCTCAACTGTCATGATCCATACACAACCACATGATTCCCTTGCATGAGAACGCATCCCAACCATGATACTGATGCATCTTAATAAACCATGTACCCTTTTCGTAGCTCTGAAAAAAAAACGATTGGTGCTGATGTAAGGCGACCCTTCAGCTCTTCGAAACACTACTGACACTTTTCATTCCACTTGAATGGAACATTATTTCCTATCAAATCTATCATCGGTGAAGCCAAACGAGACAAATCATGAAAAAAACACAAAAAATACCCAGCTAGGATGAGGAAAATTTGTACCTCAAACGCATTCTTTGGAAGTCTCCACAAGATAACAACCTCTATATTTTCTGAATCCACTAAAATGATGCTTTAAGAAACCACACGGCCAAGAAAATGGACTTACTGTATCCAAAATTCACACTTTGATAATTTGGCATACAACTAATGATCCCTCAAGATCCCCAACACTATCGCCAAGTGCTGCTCATGCTCCACCCTTGTTGTAGAATACAGCAGAATATGGTCTACAAACACCACCACAAAAAAATCTAGATATCTCTGAAATATCTGATTCATCAATGCCATGAATACCGCTGGCGCATTCGTTAGATCAAAGGGCATAACCACATATTCATAATGACTGTATCTGCTTCTGAAAGTTGTTTTAGGAATATCATCCTTCCTCACCCTCAATTGATGATATCCCAACCTCAGGTAAATCTTAGAGAACAACTGTGCTCCCCTCAACTGGTCGAACAAATCATCCATTCGTGGAAGTGGATATCTATTCTTTATCGTAACTTGGTTAAGTCAATGATAATGAGAATAGAGCCACAAATTTCCATATGCCTTTTCATAAACAAAATCAGTACTGCCCATGGATATGTTCTAGGGCAGATAAACCCTTTTTTTTCTGACTCCTCTAACTGGAAATTCAATTCCCGCAATTCAGTAGGTGCCATCTGGTAAAACAGAAGTGATATAGGATTGGTCCTCAGAAGGATATCAATCATAAAATCCACTTCTCTTCCAGGAGTTAACCTAAATAATTCTTCAGGAAAAATAACCATGAATTGATCCACCACTACCAGAAGAACACTCTTCTCAACACCCTTTACTGATTCCAACGACAAAACAGCCAACCGATACAATAACGTGCCCGCTGCTGGTGCCAACAAACAGGTTGCACCCTGCCCCTCATGCCTCTCTCCTCTAAAGAGATGTCTAATGACATCATGTGTAATAAAATCCAATGTTCACGCATTACAGTCGATGTGGGCCTTAAACTCCATAGCAAATCCATTTCTAGGATTACATCATACCCTTCCATCTCAAGCATTGATAAATTCCACATTAGCTCAACCTCGCCCACAACGATACAACATGCTCTACACAAGAAGGCTCGACAATTTCTTTGACCCAGAAGAGTTTGAGGTTTCAAAACCAAAGGCATCATTTCTACCCCTAGCAACTCAACCACACGTGAAGCAATAAAAGAGTGTGAGGCACCCGTATCAAAAGAACTTGCATCAAGGTAGAATTTAAAATAATATTACCTCGCACAGTGTATGGTCCTAACTGATTATCCACCACAACCTGCTCGGCTCCGAACAACGCCTTGGTCACCACACTCTTCTCTGTATTTCCCTGCTGAGGAGTTGTGGTGTTTCGAGAATCACCATAACTGACTTGTCTCTATTGATGAGGGGTATGATGTTGTCCTCGTCCCGTCGATGCATACGACATCTGCAATCCCTGAAAAGTGTCACGCGCACCCGAACTTGGAGCATTCCGACAACAATGTTGCAGATGCCCCATCTTCTTATAATTGTGACATGCTTGAGGTTGTGTCACACAGTCCCGCTTGATGTGTGCCATAGAGCTACACTAAAAACATCATGGCTTGCTCTGGGGATTTGAAGGAAGATTTACCGATCTTGTCGTTGGATTATGTGTCATACTCCCACCCTGTGAATAAGTGTCCCTCCTTCGCTTGAACCCAGCATTAGAGTTCCGACTATTCCCCATGGGTACCACCATGCTTCCTCTACCCAGAGATCCCAATAGATCCCATCCATCCACCGATGATCGATTCACCATCTCTGTGTAATCCCCAATACACAACACTGCTATTTTTTAAAGGATCTCTTGCCTTAAACCCGCTTTGAAGATCCTTACCTTCAATGAAATTCTACCCACCACCTTGGGTGAAAACCGCACTAAGCTCATAAACATAGCTGCATATTCCATCACAGAGATATGCTCTTGCTTTAGACTAAATAAATCAGTTGTGTGCTGAATTCTGAACATACGTGGGTTGAATTTTTAATTAAAAAACTCCTCAAAGCCTTCTCATGTCATACCCTGGCTCGTCCCTGCTTGGACTACCAACTCCCACCACTGAAGAGCAACATCCTCTAGCTTATACATTTATAGCCTTACATTCAGCTCTACTGGTATCCCTAAGAATTGGAAAATTCTGTTCATTCTGGACAGCCACGCCTTTGCCCTTTTCAGGTCTGAATCACCTCTAAAGATAGGGGGATCCTGCCTTTGAAACAGAGCCACATAATCAACATGCTTTGGCTCTTCCACTCTATTCACACTTCTCACCACTTATAAATCTATCACTGTGCTCTGGACTAATTGTTGGTTCACCTGGGGCTCAGGTGCAGCCATGTTCTCATCGGCCACTTTTGGTTGGTCTCTACGATGCCTACTCGGTGTCATTTCTATAAGCAGAAAAAAAAACAACTATGAGTCTCACTTCCATAGACATCAAGATTTCCCATTTCATATCGCATTACCCAACACTATCACAACGAGGCTTTCCACCCTTTTCACATTTTCCATGTTTCACCATTTTTGAAAATCAAACCATTTTCAAAATACCACCAGTTTCCTTGTTTAAAATCCTTCTATTTTGAAATCCAATTCAGATTTTTCAAAATCCACACATTCATATCACAACATAAATCATTATACCCCAATGAAATATGCATCCTAGAGGGAAATCATTTCTACCTTGCATGCCATGCTCATCTCATTAGCTACACCCAAGACAATGAGATATCCAATGCCTATAAGTGTCTCCAACCACTTTTGTACCCAACTCCCTGGTAACTTGAAGTTCATCAGAAAAGGGTTAGCTACGTCATTTTATTTTATACATTCCAAGTTCTGACATACCTGCGCCTTGCTACCATCCTAACTCAAGGAATATACCACAATGAATGTCAACTCCAAATCTGTGAATCAACTCCAAAGGACCGAACAAGATGATAAAACGTGTAACACCCTACCCCAAACTCATTGTCTTGAGGAGGAGGTGAGGGTCACTTGTCCTTAAGAGATGTTCCCAAGGTGCCAAAGGCTAGTAATAAATGTTGAGGGCTTCACAGAACAGGGTGGAACGATTTTCCCTTAAAGAGATCACCCAACTCAACCAACCAACAATGAAAGATGCATGCACTATCAAACCCAACATTATGATACTAACCATGCCCTCATATACCCCAAAACCTTTCAACTAGACATGTCCAAAAAACATCAGAGTACATAGAGGAAACTAAAGAGCATAACACCGAGAGCCATGACACCACCACAGCTCCACACCAAGTTCCAAACTCCAAGCACCACCAACACATCTCAAGCATCACCATAAACCACTAACAATGAGATGCCTTACCTTTACCTATATCTTGGTACATGACATCTGCAAAGGCACCAAAGTTCCAAAGAAAGGGGTGAGTACAACTACTCAATAGTTTTTCCCCAAATGACATCCCTACACACGCCACTAGGGTAAAACTATTAGCACGTTTATATAAATCAGATTATATAAAATAATCACAACTACATCCATTACCATCAGCCAAACACACCCTTACTAAGCCATCTTGACCAAACCAAGTAAACCCAGTGAAATCCAAACAATCATGCCATAATTCAAACATTCCACACAAGGAATCCAAATCATCCATGCCACAATCTGATTACCTTTTTCATATTTCACTCACAAGCCCCATATACAAACATCACCAACAAAGCACACAACATATCCTGGTGGCATTTCCCTTCCAACCCATTCATTACCAATACACTCAAGTGGTACATACCACCCACTTGATTTTGATGGTGGCCCTTCCGTCCACTATCCATCCCCTTTTTATAGGGGTAATTCATGCCCACTTCCACACAACATTAAAACAAGCCAACACAACCTAGCATATAACCCATAAAGGTCACAACAACATTCCATCAACCATTTCCATTACATGCCAATCCACTTCAATAAATCAAACATTTATTGAAAACACCCTTTTAGCATTTTCCATGCCAATCCCCATTTCAATAAAACAACCCTTTTATTGAAAACCATTTTATCAGTTCATCTAAATCAACCAACAAACCAACTCTTTTTAAAATACCATTTTAAAATCACATTAAGAGTATTTCACCACAAGACCTTTTTCCCAAAAATACACCAGAACATTACCAGAGGGATTTCAATTTGATTTAACACAGTAAAAACACAATTAATTTTTAAGAAACACAAATTAATTATAACCAAACCACTAGTTCTAACCAAGTGGAGTTGAGAGAGGAGCCACCTACCTTTAGGGTTTCGATGAAATCGACCCACAAGAAACTACTTCTCAAAACCAGAGAACGCACCAACAAAACCTCTCTAGATCTCCTTCCCTAACATCCACAATCCTTAAAATCAAAATCCAAGGAAACCATAACCCTAGATCTACACTTAACGAGTGTAGATATAGAAAACCGAGAGAGAGGGAGATGTAGATCTAGAGGAAAACACAAAGAACCCAAGAGGAGAGACTTTCCCAAGAGAAACCACCTTCAATCCACTAAGAAACATATTCAAACGCTTTCAAAATCAATGGGAGATCACCTTCAACACCTGAGAACCCAAAATCCCGAGTGAGGCTTGAGTGGGATAGTATTCGGAGAGAAATGAGGCATTCCCGAGTGAAACATAGTTTTAAAACCCAATTTTTAAGTGGTCGCATGGTTAGCCCGCACGGTTTGGAAAACCATGCGCATGCTACTGCCTCGAGAGAAGGGGTCCGTAAGGTTTACTCACATGGTTTAACAAACCGTGAACAGGCCGTGCGAAGCCTACTTCCTCTCCCTGTACGGTTTCCTAGAGAACCCGCACGGTTTCCCCTAACTGTGCTGAAACTGTGCTCCCTAAGTAATGCCTCCAAACTTATACAAAACCATTCCAAACTCTCCCAACCTCTTCTCAAATCATCCCATGCACTTTAACGCATAAAGAAGAATAAACAATGACTACATACCTCAAACCGGGGGTGATACATGTAAATTGTAATGAAAACTGTTAATATTAGAAAATTAAACCAAAGAGAGTTGTTGATCTCAACTTCCCTTATAACCCATTGAACATGCATGCATCATATCCTCCACCATCTAAATTGTTTATTTTATCTACCCTTCTGATTGAGGATGAAAAGATGTACTAAAATTTTATTCAGTACCTAACATCTTCTAAAGGACTTTCCAAAATTTATAAGTGAACCGAAGATAACAATTAGAACAATGGAGAGGGGGGATAAATGTAATTTTACTATCTCTTTAATATAAAACCAAGAAAGTTGATCTAGAGACAGAGTATCTCAAATTGGAAGATAATGAGCATATTCAGTTAATCGATCAACAATAACACCGATCACATTGTTAACTAGAGATGTATTTGGTAATCCTAATACAAAATCTAGGGATATATTTTCCCATTTCCACTCTGGCACCAAAAATTATGATGCAACCCTTTGGGTAACTACTTCTCAACTTTAACCTATTGAAAATCAAACATCTCTGAGTAAATTCTGCAATATCCCTTTTCATTCCATCCCATCAGTAATATGCCCAACGGTCTCTGTACATCTTAGTGCAACTTAGATGAACTAATAATAAGGAACTATGAGATTCAAATAAAAATAATTCATCAACTATGAATCACAAGGCACACTTAACCTCTTTATAATTTTAGAAACACAATCTTTATCAATGTTTAATTAACTTACCCTTCTAAACCATTTCTACACCTCACTGTCTTACTAAAATGATTTCTTAATTCTGTATGATAAAGATGATTTCACTAACACCTAAAACAAAATAGAGTAATTTATATCACAAATAACTTCCAAGAAAAAATTCATACAATCATTAACCAAAGGATCACATTCCAAATTTATCATGGTTAATGTAGCAATACTTTTTTGACTCAAAGCATCGACCACTTTGTTTGATTTTCATGGATGGTAATGAATTTTGAAATCATAATCCCCTATTCCATCCATATCCTTTGTCTCAAATTCAATTAATTCAATGTGAATAAATACTTTAATATTTTGTGATCAGTATATATTTCAGACATTATTCAACACAAATGATGCCTCCAAAATATTAATGAAAAAACAAAAGCATCTAATTTCAAATCATGTGTAGGATAATCTAACTCATTGGTTTTCAAATATCGTAAAGCATTATAAATTACATAATATTTATTTATTAGGACATAACAATGTATTTTAAATTAACAATAACTATAGTTAACAATTTTACCATTCTTGTAATGCAAGGAAAAAGTTGAGTAATTTACCATTATTCTTTTTAGTTCCTGAAAAAAAATCATCACATTCTTTATTCCATATGAAGTTAACTCTCTTATGTGTTAATTTAGTTCGTGGGATAGAAAATCAATAAAATTTTTCAACAAACCTTTGGTAATAACCTGTCAATCCAAGAAATCAATTAGTCTCTGTGATATTGGTAGTTCTTTTCCAATATTCAACAATTTTTTTTAAAAGGGTCTATATTTTTTTCACATTTAGAAATAATATGACCATGGAATGAAATTTTTTCCATCAAAATTCAATATTACTAAACATTCCATATTTTTTCATTTCTTTGATGTTTTGAAAAAAATCCTTCAGTGTATTTGATTTTTCTTCCAACCTTTACAATATACCAAAATATCATATATAAACAAAAACATAAATTGATCCATAAAATGATGAAATATTTCATTAATGAGGTTCATAAACATAGAAGGGGAATTAGATAACCCAAATAATATATCTATAAACTCATAATTCCAATATCTCTTTCAGAACACTGACTTTCGAATTTCATCCCCCTTCACCCTCAGCTGATGTCACCAAGACCTCAAATTAATCTTCAAAAAATATTGATCTCCCTGGAGCTAGTAAAATAATCATTGATATGATGTTGAGTCAATAAAGTCTCCTTATGATTTTTCCTTTCCTATATGTTTTGAAAATCAAAAACACTATATCATAAGGAAAATAGTTTTTTTCTTAATAATAATTATCATAAAGAAAATTTCTATTCTCTTATGAAAATTCCCCTTATCTAATGAAATTATTATCCTTACCTTTTTATTAATTGTTAATTTTATAGTCTCTCTAAATATAACTCATTTTATTCCTATGTGTAAAAATTTAGTTCCACATTTAAAACATCGGAATATTATAAAGCCTTTTTATAGAGTATTCTGTTTCCAGACATATAATTATCTGAAATTCAGACTCTGAATTATCTGAAATTCAGATTCATAATTCCCTAAAATTCATGTTCTGAAATCTCTAAAATTCAGACTCCAAATTCTCAAAAATTAATGTTCTAGATTCTCCAAAATTCAGACTTCAAATTCTTTAAAATTCAGACTCTAAATTCTCTAAATTTCAGACTTTGAATTCCATAAAATTCAGACTCCAAATTCCTTAGAATCCTGACTTTGAATTACTTAAAATTCAGCCTCTAAATTTCCTAGAATTCTGACACCGAATTCTTAAGAATTCAAATTCTGAATTCATTGAATTTAGACAATGAAATATATATAATTCAGGTTCTGAATTCCTAAAAAAATAGAATCCTAATATCTATGATTTATAGTCTCTGAATATCTATTCGGTTAGACTCCGAACATTATTTTTCCTTAAATCTCAAAAAATATATTTGGTTAAGCAACCTTATTTTTCATAAACTTGTAATATTTATCAAATGATGTCGTACAATCTGTTTCTAACTGACCATTGTTTTAGTGACATGTCTACATGTCCCTCCAAGATTCAAGGAAAAATATGACCATTGGAGGAGGGAGATACTATTGGAGAAGTTCCTATAAATAGGATCTCATTTGAACGAGCCCAATACATGTTGATCACTCATGAAATGAAATTCTTTAGTGGTGATTTATAAAGAAAGAGGCTCTGATGCTTTGTGTGTACTGAACATCTTGTTCTATTTTCTTAACACAGCTCCGATTTTTGTTGTGATCAATCGAGGGCTTCCAGGGATTGGAAGAAAGAGGTGTCGACTACCTTAAAGTTTGAGGACTTATGGGGATAAGAAGACAGAGGTGTCAACTACCTTAAAGATAAAGGGCTCATGGGGATATCTAGATAGAATCAGATATTCCTATCGAGGGATTACCCTAGTGTGGATAAGATAGACATTCTTGAAAGTATAAATCAAGGGACCTTTATCTATGGTTTTTGGATACCCTAATCTTTGGATTAAATAATTTCATACTCGTTACTTGTTTTGTTTCAAGTTTAGATATTCTATATTTTGATTAAGGTTGAATGTATAACATTATTATACTTTCTTGTACTTTTTTATACTCTTAAAATAAGATTCTATATTCTTTAAGGTAGAATAATTTCCTTGTAAACTTTTCTTAAGGTTGTTTTTCGAAACCATATTTCCAGAACCCAGAAAGATTGTTTTTCAAAGCCATATTTCTAGAAACTAGAATATTTATTTAGTAAAAATAAAATAGTTCTTTTGAATTTACCTTTTTTACCTTTATTAAACCTAGATTTCCTTAAATTTTAAAAAGAAACTTTTTATACTTACAATCCCCCCTCTTGTAATTGAGCATCTAAATCATTATTTCGATCCTAAAATTAGTATCATAGGGGGTCTCTGAAATAATTATATTCACATATAATTTTTATTGCTCAAGATTTCATCATCCTAAATTTTTTCTTTACTTAGGGAATTTTTTTCCTTGTTTACAAACTTTTACAACAAACTAGTTTTCTCGTGGAATGATATTTTCTTCTAGAATGGCAGGAATGAATGTCGGTTCGATTGACAATATAAATCCTACTAGACAACCTATATTAGATGGAAATTTTTATGAGTATGGGAGAGATCATATAAAGACATTTTATATTAATACTAGAGTTGAAAAGTTTTGATATGATTACTGGAGAATACGAGATTTTTGACAAGGAAGTTAGAAACTTCACCAATCAAGAAAAATCAGAATATCAACTAAACTAAAATGTAATTAATACATTGTTGTGTTCCATGACTATGAATATAAATAGTCAGATTTTTTCTGGTGAAGCTTCAAATTGTATCTGGAATAAATTGGAAGTTACACATTTTGGTACATCCAATGATATAGAAACTAGAAGAGCTTTGATTATAGTAGAATATCATGGATTTCTATTTCTATATGGAGAAGCATTTTTCAAGGTGAAATAAAGTCTTATGAGAATTGTTAACAGTTTTTAATCAATGGGTGAGAAAGGTTTAGATGATTAAGCTCTTGTGGATAAGATTATAGATATCAAGACTAATGGGTGAGAATCTAATAGAACAGTTATTGATGAGAATAGGAAAGTATCTGAAATTATTTTGGATGAGATTTTTGGAACTCTTCTTCAATACAAGACATGTCGGAAAAGAGATAATGATATGAGTAAGAAGAAAAATTGAAATGGAGGTGTATCCTTTACTACTACTAAATCCAAGACTCTTGAAAGGGTTACAAGATCTAAGTTGAAGAAATTCACTTTGTTATCTATATCTAGTGAATGTGAACATTCTGAAAATGATCTAACTAATCTTTCTCAAAGGATTAAAAAGATAGTTGGAAAGAAATACTTTTAGTATAGATATAAGAATAAATAAAGAAAAGAAAAAAGATATTCGGATGTTACATTATATGAATGCAAAAGAGCAGTGCATATTAGGCTGGATTGTCCTATGATTTAGAAAAAGGATTGAAAGGAAAATAATTCTGAGAGGAATAGAAATAAGAATTTCAAGGCTAAAGCTAATAATGTCTTAGAAGATGGTGACACCTATAATTCCAGTGGGGGATACTCTTATGATGAATCCTCAGATTAGGAATCATCTGGTAAGAAAAATCTTGGTCTACTATCTAGATTACCCATTAAAAATCATTGTCTAATGTCCAAGGTACACAATTCCAAATCTATCAATAATGTATCTTTGAATAAAAATTATACTAATTATAAATATTAAAAGTCTTTTGATTAAGAGTCTTATTCTGAAGAAGAATATTATTATGATAAATATTATACATAACCTTCTTAGGAAAAAGTGACTAGGTTTTCTAAACTTCTTGAGAATGAAAATTCTAAACTCCAGAAAAATACATGACAAGGAAAATTCAAGAGTTTTTATTATATCTAATTAAGTATCATATCTTTTTAAAGATCTTAATAAGAAATATTTTTATTTTGGATGTATTTCAGAAAACATTGAAAAAGTTAATTCTGAGAAGGAAAAAGTTTTTAAGGATCTTGAAAATGTATTTTCTAATAAAAATATTTTAGATAATAAATCTAGTTCTAAAACAAATGTTTTAGGGGATAAAAATTTGGTTATAAAACTAAATTCAGAATTATTTTCCTTGAGAAAGTGTTTGTCTAACATTACTTATGGTAAGCAAAATTTTGATAGGATGTGTTCCCAAATTCTTCCTTTAAAGAATAATTCTGGTATTGGTTATACTCATTATAGATTTATTTTTAGTAATAACTATTTTTTTCCTCGAAGTTAATCATTCTGCAAATAATGTCAGTGTGGTAGACATTGGGAAAAAAATTCTTTAAACAAAACTCAGTATTTAGGTTTTCATAAATCTTATTTTTCTATGAAAATGTGGATACCTAAAATCTTACTTTCTAATATTTTTGGAATAAATACATTTTGGATTCTGAAAGTCAAACACTCTTATTTTCAGGAAAATAAATAACATACCAATAACAATACATGTACATGGATAGTTTATGTTCCTGAAATATGAGTGGTAAGAAAAACATCTTTGAAAATATTACCAAAACAAAATGAGGAAAAGTAACTTTCAGAGACAATGCTCAGGGAGAAATTTTTTTCATAGGTATCATTGTTCTTCTTTGAAAAACATTGATTTCAAATTTTTTATTTGTTAAAGGTCTTAAGAACAACCTCATTAGCATAAGTCAATTATATGATGAAGGTTACCATGAGAATTTTAGGAATGACAAGTGCTAGGTAAAATATTCCAAGGAAGAGTTTATTCTTTCTACCCAGAGGCAAGAGAATGTATACACACTAAACATAGAAGAAGTTAGGAGTCTAGATCTACCTTGACTTAATGCAATGGGAGATAAATCTTGGTTATGGCATAGAAGGTTAGGACACTACATCCTTAGAAACCAATGTAACCTCTCAACAAAAAGACTTGTTAAGGATCTACCAGAGCATTGATTTGATTCTTCAAAAGTTTGTGATCATTGTCAATATATCTAAAAACATAAATCAATATTTAAATAAATTGGTAAAGTCTCAACTTCCAATTCATTACAGTTAGTGCATATGTATATTTTTTTCCAACACAAACTAAAATTACTGGAGGAAAATATTACGTATTTTTCTTAGTTGATTATTATACTATATTTATGTGGGTCTATTTTCTAATAGGGAAATCTAAAAAATTTCCTTATTTCAAAATTTTTAGAGCCCAAGTAAAAAATTAGAAAAACCTTCCATTGAAAACTATTCATAGCAATCATAGAGGAGAATTTCAAAATTCTGATTGTGAAACAGTTTATAGTAAAAAAGGAATTACACATAATTTCTTAGTACCAATAACTCCTCAATGAAATGGTGTTGTTGAAAGAATAAATTGGATTCTTCAAGAGATAACTAGAACCACGTTGAGTGATTATTCAATAGCTAAACACTTTTGGGCTGAAGCGTCAAGTACTTCTTGTTATTCAATAAATCATGTTTTGATTAGAGCTTTTCTTAATAAACCCCATTTGTGTTATGGAATGGTAGAAAACCTAGACTATCATATTAAACGTATTTGGTTGCAAAGTATTCATTCCTAACACTAAATATAATTTACATAAATCAACACCAAAATCTGATGAATGAATTTTTCTAGGCTACTCCATAATTTATATGTCTTATATTGTTCTTAATAAAATTACTTATACTGTTGAAGAAACTATGCATGTATAATTTTATGAAACTGAACCTTTAGTTTTTAAACAACCTCAACCAACATCCTCTGATGTGTTTTAAAAAACTGATTTTCATCCATTGATAGAAGATCCTTAGGATAAGGAAATTGTTGAAGAAAATATTTTTGGATCACTTACCCCAGAATTTGTCCTACCATGTGTTGATGAACAGGTTTTACAAAAAAATCAGATGTTTCTTAAGAATCATATTTGTGACAGTATCATTGGTGATGTAAATCAACCTGTGAGTACTAGATGTTTCTTAAGAAATAAATTAGAATATCTTACATTCCTTTCTCAATTAGAACCAAAATCCACTATTGATTCTTTAGGTGATGGTGATTGGATTAAAGCCATGCAAGATGAACTAAATGAATTTGAAAGGAATAATGTCTGGACCTCAGTTGAAAGACCTAAGGAACACTACTGGAATTTAGCTTTTTCCCAACGGCAGTATACCAACGGTTTACTTAAACCGTTGGGATATTGAGTCTTTGCCAACGGTTTAAGAAAACCGTTGGCAAAGATAATTTCAGCAGAACTTTTCCCAACGGTTCACTGGAACCGTTGGGAAAAGTAGACCTTTCCCAACGGTTCAATGGAACCGTTGGGAAAAGGCAGCTCATTCTCACACATTCCCAACGGTTCCTGTAAACTGCTGGGAAATGTGTGCCTTTGCCAACGGTTTTTATAAACCGTTGGCAAAGGTTTCCCCCAAATTGCAGGCCGCGATCTCCTCTCCCCATTCGCGTTACAGAGCCCTAACGGGAGCAGCAGCAGGCGATTTTGGAGTACTGCCGGCCGGACCTTGAAGCTCTTTCTTCAGGTTATTCTTCTTTATCTCAAAAGGTATTCAAATGTTTGGATAGTATTGAAACTTATTTTTATTTTTCCCTTCAGTTTAGACGATTTTGGAGCTACTGCCGGCGCTAAGGGTGAGTTTTATTGAAAATTCCTTTTTGGATTTTACCCTTTGAACATGGGATGTCATTTGTGAAAGGTTATATAAATCGAATTGATTGTTCGATTTCTGAATTGAATTGTAAAATAAATTAATTAAGGGTATTTTATGGTTTTCATTCCCCTTTTTAACACATGAATGCCAATTATTTTTTAACACATGTTTTAATTGTATTGCCTTGCCAATGTGAGTAAAGTAGAGACTATGCTATGAATCTATGAAATTGGATTGAATTTATCTTATATTTTATGTTACCATGTTAGATATATTATAACTAATGCATGTGATATCTTTATAGTCTTGTTAGGAGTGTTCTATTAAAAATTCCCATGTGAGTGCTTGAATTTTCATTGAATTGCTAGCCATTATGAGTTATGTTGATACCTTGATTATTTTCTTCCTTTATCGTTTACTTAAATGTATATTCTATTATAGTTAATGCCTATTGAATTGTTTATGACAAAATGACTTATATAAATTCGTTTTACAGAATGGACAGAAGTTGGATGTATGAAACCGATCGGATCTCAGATGATTTTCAAAACAATTTGGAGAGCTTTATAGATTTTGCATTTGACAATGCTTCAGATAGTGGTCGCATACACTGCCCATGTTCCAATTGTGTTGGTAGACCTTGGTTGAGCCGTGAAGAAGTCAGCTACCACATAACCAAAAATGGGTTTCAAGCAAACTAATTTCTGTGGTATCACAATGGGGAGAAAACGAAATCTCAAATTGGTGATGATCGAAATGAAAAGACTGGAATGGAGAATTTGTTAGATGATCGGTTTCCGTTTATTCGTCATCATGAAAAAGAAAGGATTTCGACTCAAGAAGACTTCGATATGAGGACAGCTGATGCATCTAGTGAAAATGATGATATTGATAGGGTGAAAAAATTGAATGATGCTGCCACGACTCCAGTATATCGGCAATGCGATAAAATGAAAAAGCTGGAATTTTTAATCCGATTATTTCATGGGAAAACTATGTATGGGATTTCTAATACAGCAATCGATTACATTCTTACCCTCTTGAAGGATTTACTTCCAGATGATGCAGATATTCCCTCAAACCACTATATGGCATGGAAGTTAGTTGAGGAACTTGGATTTTCAAGAAACAAAATTCATGCTTGCCCGAAAGATTGCAGTTTATTCTGGGAGGAAACCGCTGAACAAAATGATTGTATAAAATGTGGCACATCCCGCTGGAAGTCAAAATCTGATGGAACACCATCCCGCGTTCCACAGAAAGTAATGTGGCACTTTCCATTGATTCCCAGACTCCAGAATCTTTTTATGTCTGATGACATATCAATAAAAATGAGATGGCATGATACCGAGAGAAAGAAGACTGATGATGAGTTGGTTCATCCTGCAGATGGATTTGCATGGAAGAGATTTGATGCTCGACATCCTGATTTTGCAGCTGACGTGCGTAATGTGAGGCTGGGTCTTTCATGCGACGGTTTTAATCGGTTTGGGCAGATGCTTACTTCGCACAGCACATGGCCAGTTTTTATACACATTTATAATCTTCCCCCATGGTTGTGTATGAAAAAACCTTTCACTTTCATGAGTATACTCATATCTGGTCCTTCTGATCCTGGCATTGATATTGATGTATACATGCAACCTTTAATAAAAGAGTTGAAGCTTCTTTGGGATGTGGGTGTGCGCACATACGATGCATGTTCGAAAGACATATTTCAGATGCGCGCTGTGCTTATGTGGACAATCAATGATTTTCCGGCTTATGCAATGATGTCTGGATGGAGCACGAAGGGGAAACTGTCATGTCCAGTTTGTATGAAGAATACACGATCCAGAAGACTGAAACATCGTTGTAGTTTCAGTTTTATGGGACATCGACGATTTTTGCCAAAGGATCATCCATATAGAATGAATCGTCGAAGATTTGATAATACTATAGAGACCGATGATCCACCTCAGCGTATGTCTGGAACTGATGTGCTTAATGAATTGAATGATTTCAGTTTTTCGTTCGGGAAGGGTCAAATGAAATCTGGAAAGAGAAAGAATGTTTCCACAGAAACCTGTTACAATTGGAGGAAGAGGAGTATCTTTTTTGATTTGCCTTATTGGTCAACCAATTTGCTACGTCATTGCTTAGACGTAATGCATATTGAAAAGAATATATGTGAAATGTTGCTTTCAGTTCTTCTAAATGTCAAGGGGAAGACAAAAGATGATTTACGATCTCGACGTGACTTGGTGGATTGGGGCATCAGACCAGAATTGCATCTTGTGCGTATCAGTGAAAATAAATGGCAACTTCCATGTGCTTCTTATGTGATGACACCTACTGAAAAAAAACAATTTTTGGAAGTATTAGAGACTATTAGAGTTCCTGATGGCTATTCAAGCAACATATCTAAACGGGTCAACAGAAGAGAGTTGAAGCTAAAATCTTTGAAGACTCATGATTATCACGTTCTACTGCATGAGTTGCTTCCAATAGCAATCCGTCATCTTTTGTCCAATAATGTAAGGGTGGGTGTTATTCGGTTGTGCCATTTGTTTAGAGATCTTTGAGCCGTACCGCGCAAACCGCATGTCCGATTGAGGTGCCGTCTGCGCGTACACGTCACGAATAATAATTATAATGTTCCACGGTGGTTTCAGATCAATCCGAGGCCGTCCGCTATGAATTTGACCGTTGGACGCCCGTTCTGGCCGTTTATGACACCATAACTGCGTTGTCGGTCACCACGGGCACACGACAAGTCCGATTGACGTGCCGTCTGCTCGTCCACTTCAGAAATCACTCACCCGTATTTGTCGTCTGATTTCAGGCCATTCCGACATCGTTCGGCCCGTTTGGACCCCCCTCACGCGCGTTTACGAAGCGCGCGCATCACTTAAAACACTAATATTGAGCCGTACCGCGCAAACCGCACGTCCGATTGACGTGCCGTCTACGCGTACACGTCACGAATAATAATTAGAATGTTTCACGGTGGTTTCAGCTCAATCCGGAGACGCGGTGTGGCCGACACCACTCAAAGTGTCCGTCTTTTGTTTCAAAAGGACGTCATTTTAAGTGAAAAGAATCAACTGGCTTACGGAAAACCGACCAAACGCATTCCGAATCTGTTGATAATTTATCCCAACAATCCATGGGTCATATGTGACGTGTACGAGCCAACCCGGGATGAATCCGAGTCGCGGTGTGGCCGGGATAAGTTTAAGTGGCTCTCTTTTGTTTAAAATGAACACCATTTTAAGTACATACGGAAAACGACCAAACGGATTCGGTTTCCGTTGAAACTTTAGGAGAACGATCCATGGGTCATATGTGACGTGTACGAATCAACCCCGCCACAATCGGAGACGCGGTGTGGCCGACACCACTCAAAAAGTGTCGGTCTTTTGTTTCAAAAAGACGTCATTTTAAGTGAAAATCATAAGTGTTTTTGATGATAGGAAATAGGGTGCCTAGAAGCTGGCCCAAGAAAAATTCAAAATGGACTGTTTAAGTCCACCGGCCAGCCGGTGTGAGACCACCGGCCAGCCGGTAAGGTCACCGGCCAGCCGGATCCAGCCCATCGGCCAGCCGGTGGACAAGGCAGAAGGCCTTGCCCTCTGCCAGGTGCCACCGGTCAGCCGGTGTCTGGCCACCGGCCAACCGGTGGTCCCAGACAGAATGGCATACCTTCTGTCGAGACCACCGGCCAGCCGGTGGAACCCAGACAGAATGGCATGCTTCTGTCCAGACCACCGGCCAGCCGGTGGCTCAGCACCGGTCAGCCGGTGGAGCCAGAGAAATCCCTTGCTTCTGTCTGGTGCACCGGCCAGCCGGTGGATCAGCACCGGCCAGCCGGTGTGCTCAGTCAAACTGACCAGGCTTGCCCACTTGATCCCCAACGGCTCCGAAAACCCTCCAACGGCTATTTTGAAGTATTTGGGAGCATTTCTCCTATAAATAGACGTCCATGGATGCCGGGAACACTACCGATCATATACCGAAGCATACCAAAGCTATTTTAATCATTTGAGGCTCCTACGACAATTCTCAAAGGCTACTTGAGATCCAATTGCCATCCTTGAAGCTTGGGCTGCCTCTACATCAACTACACTCACCTCTTGGCGCTCAAGGCTTCCTCTAGTTTGTTCTAAATTATTTACTTCAATTGTTTAGTTCTTAATTGGGTTTGTATTAAAACAAACCACCCTTTTTCTTCTTTCAATTTGGGTTTCTTGCTACAACCATAATAAAAAAGCAAGCTGTAAGAAGGTGATCTAGCCTACCTTAAAACGGCTAGTGGGTTTCTTGCTATAACCATTAAAAAGCAAGCGGTCGTATAAATCTCCTAACGGTTGAGTTGGGAGCGGAGACGTAGGCTTGAGTTTAAAGCCGAACTCCGTTATCAATTGTGTCTGGCCATTTTACTTTCCGCTGCATTTAAATTTGTTTTAAATTGTTAATTAATTTTAAAAATGCAATTCACCCCCCCTCTTGCCATCACCTCCGACCCAACATCCATCAGTCATATGTGACATGTACGAGCCCACTCGGGCTCAATCCGAGTCGCGGTGTGGCCGGGATCAGTCTAAGTGGCTCTCTTTTGTTTAAAATGGACATCATTTTAAGTACATACGGAAAACCGACCAAACGCATTCGGTTTCCATTGAAACTTTAGGAGAACGATTCATGGGTCATATGTGAGGTGTACGAATCATCCCCGCCACAATCCGAGGCACGGTGTGGTCAACACTGCTCTAACTGTGTCTGTTTTGTTTAAAATGGGTAGGATTATAAGTGAAAAGAACTGGCATACGCAAAACCGACCAAACGCATTCGGTTTCCATTGAAACTTTAGGAGAACGATCCATGGGTCATATGTGACGTGTACCAATCATCCCCGTCTCAATCCGAGACGCGGTGTGGCCGACACCGCTCTAACTATGTCTCTTCTGTTTAAAATGGGCATGATTATAAGTGAAAAAGAACAACTGGCATACGCAAAACCGACCAAACGCATTCCGAATCTTTTGATCAATTATCACAACAATCCATGGGTCATATGTGACCTGTACGAGGCAACCCGGGTTCAATCCGAGTCGCGGTGTGTCCGAGATCAGTCTAAGTGGCTCTCTTTTGTTTAAAATGGACACCATTTTAAGTACATACGGAAAACCGACCAAACGCATTCGGTTTCCATTGAAACTTTAGGAGAACGATCCATGAGTCATATGTGACGTGTACGAATCATCCCCACCTCAATCCGAGCCGCGGTGTGGCCGACACCGCTCTAACTGTGTCTGTTTTGTTTAAAATGGACAGGATTATAAGTGAAAAGAACAACTGGCATACGCAAAACTGACCAAACGCATTCAGAATCTTTTGATAATTTATCACAACGATCCATGGGTCATATGTGACGTGTACGAGCCAACCCGGGTCAATCCGAGTCGCGGTGTGGTCGGCACCACTCATAGTGTCCGTCTTTTGTTTCAAAAGGACGCCATTTTAAGTGAAAAACATCAACTGGCATACGGAAAACCGACCAAACGCATTATGATTCTGTCGATACTTTAGCACAACGATCCATGAGTCAAATGTGACATGTACGAGTTAACCCCGCCTCAATCTGAGGTGCGGTGTGGCCGGTATCACTTCAGGTGTATGTATTTTGTTTAAAATGGACATCATTTGAGGTAAAAATATATGGTATAGAAAAAACCGATCATATTATGAATTGAATTTCAGATTCCACGTATAATTGTCATCTAAATTTTAAATTGAATTCTATATGAATTATGTATGTTTATGAATTGTAATTTAATTATGTATTTGTATTGTTTCAGGATCCATTATATGTTAAATGTGTATGAATTTGTTCGTAATTGAATATGTATGTTTTATTTTATTAGTGGTACAATAGTTGGATCGAAAATGAGGTGAAAATGAGGTGAAAATGAGGTGAAAATGAGGCCTGATGACCGGTGGTGATGGACAGGGGACAGGGGGCTGTGCAAATTGCAGGGTGCTGCAATTTGCAGCATAGGTATGCCAACGGTTTCAAACCGTTGGCATATAAGTTTTTAGCATGTCTTTCCCAACGGTTTTAAACCGTTGGGAAAGACTTCACCAATTCCCAACCCACTTCACCAATTCCCAACGGTTCCAAACCGTTGGAAAAACTATCCCAACGGTTCAACCAAACCGTTGGGGTAGGGTAAATTTTATGGCTCTATTGCCACGGTTTCCTGTAAACCGTTGGGAAAAGTTTTCCCAACGGCTTACTTCCCAACGGTTCTTAGAACCGTTGGGAAAACCTTTCCCAACGGTTTCAGGGGCTTTCCCAACGGTTCTGAACCGTTGGGAAATAGTGTATTTCCAGTAGTGGAAACTTCTCTTATTGGTGTAAAATGGGTCTTCAAAAATAATTTTGAAAAAATGGAATCATTGTAAGAAATAAGGCAAGATTAGTTGCTAAAGGCCATAATAAACCGGAAGGAATATACTATGAATAAACCTATTCTCCAGTACTAGACTAGAATCTATTCATATTTTTCCTTCCTTTGTAGTATTCTTCAACTTTAAACTTTTTCAAATGGATATAAAATGTGATTTCCTGAATGGATAAGTTCAAGAAGAAGTTTTTGTTGAATAGCCTCCTGGTTTTGAATAAAAAAACATCCTAGATATGTTTTCAAACTTACTAATGCTTTATATAGACTTAAACAAGATCTTAGAGCCTAGTATCATATACTTACATGATATTTGTTACAAAACAATTATGTTAAGGTAAATGTTGATCTAAATATTTTTATAATGAAAGATAAGGAAAAAAATTTGATGGATAAAATTTATGTTGATGATATTATATTTGGTTCAACTCATTAATTTTTAACCGATTCATTTGCAGAACTAATGAAACCTGAGTTTGAAATGAGTGTGATGGGTGAGTTAACGTTTTTCCTAGGTTTTCCAATTTCTCCAAAAAATAATGAACATATATATCTCAACATTATTATATTAATTATCTTCTTAAAAACTATGGATATGAAAACACTAATAGTATATGTACTCTTATTAGTACCTCAATCTCACTCGATCTTGATGAAGTAGGGAAACCAGTAGATCAAACATCTTTTAGATGT
Source organism: Viscum album (assembly GCA_963277665.1). NCBI lineage: Eukaryota > Viridiplantae > Streptophyta > Magnoliopsida > Santalales > Viscaceae > Viscum > Viscum album. Next base: position 1,097,162,992 of record OY728139.1, read on the forward strand.
ATGATAAGAAGTTTACTATACTTGATATCTAGTCATGCCAACTTAATGTTTTCAGTATGCTTATATTCTAGATATAAATCACATCCTATGGAATCTCATTTAAAGGTAGTGGAAATTATTTTTCTCTATTTGAAGGAAACCATAGATTTAAGACTCTTTTATACTTTTGGAAATGATTATATTTTAAAAAGTTTTTTTGGATACTGACTTTGGTGGATGTACAATGTATAGGAAAAGTACATCCAGAACTTGTCATTTATTAGGATATTAATTAGTTTCTTGGTAATGAAAAAATCAATATTCAGTATCACTTTCCACTGCTGATGACAAATATGTAGTAGCTAGAAGTTTTTGTGCTCAAGTGTTGTGGATGCAACACACACTCAAATATTATGGCATGACTTTTACTGAAACATAGATATTGTGTGATAACACTTGTGCAATTACCTTAAGTAAAAATCCTTCACACCGCTCTCATGAAAAACACATATATATTAGGAATCACATTCTTAGCGATCACGCACAAAAATGAGATATTATTTTTCAATTTATCAGAATGCAAGTTCAACTTTCTAATACTTTCTCAAAATATTTACCATCTGATTGGTTTGAATACATGAAATAAGAGTTTGGAATCATAACCATAAGGTAATATTCTATATTAACTTCTTGTTTAAATCTATCTCTTTCCAATAGAAATCTTTTTTTCATAGGGGGAATACATTTTCTTGATTAATCAAAATTTTCGTAATCATTTTTTTTGTAACCAAAATTTTCATAGACAAAATTTTTTCGTAGTTATTTTTTTTCTTACCCTAAAAACTCTAAATTTTTAAAAAATTCTTTACATAAGAAAATTTTCTGAAATCAAAAGTTCTTCAAGAAGAATTTTCCTTATTACATATAATTTTCTTATCATTCTGGAAGTTAGGTTTCCTTTCATAAATTTTCGCAATTGATTTTTTACGTGTTGGTATTTTTATCTTGTTTAAGTTTTTTTCAGATTCAATTTTCCTTAAATACAATTTTTTATCTTAAATAACTGAAAAGATCAGAACCTACCAAATTCCTTCTTCGGCTACCATCTCAACCGTCAAATCTAATCATGTGTGTTTCTACCATTGGATCTTTTTGGGAAGATGAACCGTCTCCCCAAACACCTATATAATGACCCCCTAATGGTTGTCCCACATCGGTTATCAAGCCTTGACATGCTAGAGCTATGATCCTCTACTTAAGGCCCATTCCAAATTTCAAGGTTTTCTCAATTTCGAATATCATTGGAAGCTTCTCCTCAGAAACTAATGTCATTAGTAAAGGAAATATTTGAATGGAAGATATACAGATAAAGGATAGTAGATCTGAAATTCATTGTTATATATGATTCTATTTTCTAGAGAAATATCAAGTTGAATGGAAAGGAGAGCTTATGTGTATCCAAACGTAAGGCACAAGATCTAGTTTATCCAGAGTTTCTCGTAGAATTCTACGAGCTCGTATGTTTCTTCAATGAAGTCGGGAGAGACAATTTTTCTTTTAAGAGCTATGGATAGATCTATTTCCTTTACTACAGTAGGGTTTCCAATCTAATTAGAATTCCATATGAGGGTGAAGTTGTATTCTGTACTCATAAGCTACCAGATGTATCAGGTTCATTCGATAAGTAAATGGTTATAGAGTGCCTTGGTTTGAAATAAGTAAAGTCTTTGAAGATTGTTCATCTCTCTACAAATTTCTAGATTCTTCAGTTATGGGTTTAGGGATTTCTCATTTCGAGAAAAGGGGACAAGTATTCCTTGAAGAAGAGTGATATTTATGCCTTGGAAATTCTGGTGAATCTCTGAATGATTAATCTGGTGAAGTATGTTTTAGTTACTATTATGAATATCAAGAGTGGGACTCTAAAATCTCAGATCATTATGTATCTGGTTGTTATCTCAAAGATTATAGTTCATTGTATAGTGGAATTCAAAATTCCATGTATCTCTAATCCATGGAATTTCAAGGTTATGACGTTGAGTGATGATACAATTAGTAGAATGAAGTTTGATTATTCAAGTGAATCCATAAAATTCTATGATTTGTCTAAATCCGAAATAGAAGCCTTATCAAAGAAACCGGTAGTGGATGAGACTTCCAAGATTATTGGTATGAAGAGAAAGGTGAAGGAACCAGAAAAGAAATAAAAATCTCTTACTATTAAGTAAAATTAATCAGCACCACCAAAGCTAAAGAAGGAAAGTAAATATCCGGATGAAGTGGTCACCAAATGGAGAAAAGACAAGAAGAATAAGATGAAATGGGAGCCTAGTTTTGGCTTGGACCCTGCTGAAGAAAAATCTTTATAGTTGAAGGTTGTTGAGGATCTTAAGAAGCAAGAAAAAGAAAAGAAGAAAAAGAAAAAAAATCCGAAGTTGACATTGTTCAATCTATTCTCAAGGATATTGATAAATCCTCTGAACAAGTCCATGTACCAAATTTTTTTTTTCAAGAATCAGGTTCAGTGACTCTGAGCAAAAAGATGGCGATTCTAGAACCTGATGAAGAAGAAAAAATTGTTCAAGGGGAAGAAGCTGAAGAATAAGAAGAGGAAGGAAGTGTTGATATGATAAGACAAGTGGAAGAATATCATGTGAAGAAGATTCTCTCTAAAAAGATGTCAATCTGATCTTCTCTTTCCAAATCAAAAAAAACTTCCACAAGGAAAATATTATGAAGAGAAGGAAGAAGTTAATAAGCCATCTGATGATGATAGCAACAACCATGATTTTGTTTAAATAAAAGATCTTGAGGTAGATTCTGAAAAAAAATGTTGAGGAAGATGAGATAGTTCAACTATCAGATAGTGATAATGAATCGCCAAAAGCAATAGGGATCATTCTGAAAGCGGATAAGAGAAAATAGGTATCGGTTGATACAACTAGGACAGCTGTAGTGTCAAGGAAATATGTTGGTGGTTTGTTGAAGAGTAAATATAAAGAGATAGATAAATAATCCTCACCAACATAAGAATTTTATTTGGAATCATCATCTCTTGGACATGACTTTGTGTTCCAATCATTGAAGAAGCTGGTTGGTACCATTCCATTATTTTCGAGTATAGACACGATGTGCAATATGCTTCAGCACTCGTCCCATCAGAAATCAGAGTCAGTTACCAAGATTATGGATAAGTTTTTCAGGATTGAGGCCGATTTAAAATCATTCTTAATTGGATATGAATATCACAAAAGATCATTCAAGGAAATTAAAAAGTGGTCATGGAAAGGAATAGAAGTGATGAGAATCCATGATGATTTTCAAGAAAGTGTGAAGGATGCTTTTGAAACTGAATATGGAAAGTTCAATGACCTTACTAAAAGTTTTGAGGAGAATATAGATCTTGAACAAACAACCAGGTAGCAGGAAGTCAAAGATCTAAATGGGAAGCATAACTCAGTTTCTTTGAATTGGAAAAGGGAAAGAGACCTTAAAATTGAGTTCGAAGAAAAGATCATTAAGTAATAAGATCATTTGAAAGCTCAAGAAAAAATTCTTCAAGTTCTGGAAGAAAAGATCAAAGACTTGGAAAAGAAAAATAAAGATCAGGATCAGTTTCTCAAGTGTGTTGAAGAGGATCACAAGGAGCTTAAGAATCTGAAAACCATCATGAAGAAGTTAATGCCAAAGTAGAAAGATGGATAATTTTTCCAAATCCAAAATTTTATTGTATTTTATTATTTTTAAAAATCCTTTAAATCATAATGAAATTCTTGTTGTTCTCTATATATTTTGTTGTATAGCACTAATATTTCATGTAACATTTTTTCCATTCCCTTTATTCCTTTTTGAAAATCACAAAGGGGGAGAAAGGAATGATAAAAAAATACTAATTAAAGAAAATAATTCCCTTAGTAAAGGGAAGCCAATCTAATAGAAAGTTTTATAAAAGAATATTTCCTTATATAATAAAAAGAAAATTCTATTCATGAAAGTCAATAATATGATCCTTATGGATCTCAAAACCTAAGGGGGAGTTAGTCATATTCACCATGATCCATATGTAATGGGAAATAAGTTTTTATTTTCAGTTCATAAATAAAAATATGATTCCTTATATTCTCTTTCATAAGGATGTTTGTGCTTTCCAAAAAGGGGGAGATTGTTGAGTCAATAAGTTTTCCTTATGACTTGTCTATTCCGCTATGTTTTGAAAATCACAAATACTTTATCTTAAAGAAAAATTGTTTTTTCCTAATAATTATTCTCATAAAGATAAAATCCATTCTCTAAGGAAAATTTACCTTCCCTAAGGAAATGTTTATCCTTAAATTGGTTTTAATAGTTCATTTTATAGTCTCTCTAAATCTATCTCATTTTATTCCTAAGTGTAAAAATTCGGTTTCACATTTAAATCCTAAGAATCCTATAAATCCATGGTTATAGAGTATGATATTTTCAGACTCAGAATTCTCTGAAATTCAGACTTAGAATTCCTTGAAATGAAGACTCCGAATTCTCTAAAATTCAGATTTTGAATTCTCTATAATTCAATTTTTCAAATCACTGAAATTCATACTCAGAATTCTCTAAAATTCAGGTTCTGAATTCTCAGAAATTCCAGCTTCTAATTCCATAAAATTCAGATGCTGAATTCTCAGAAATTTAGACTCTAAATTCTTCAAAATTATGACTTCGAATTCCTCAGAATTTAGAATCCAAATTCTTTATAATTCAGACTCTTAATTCCTTATAATTCAAACACTGGATTCTTAATAATTCATATTCAGTATTCATTGTAATTCAGACTCTGAAATCTATAGAATTTAGGTTCTAAATTCCTTGAAAAAAAATTGAATATCCATGATTTATTATATATGAATGTTTATTTGGTTAGACACTGAAAAATTGTTTTGATTAAGCAAACTTATTTATTTTAAATGTGTTATAGTTATTAAATGAAGTCGTAAAATATATTAAAAACAAATCATTTTTTGAGTGACATGTTTACAAGTCCCTCGGGGATTCACGGAAAAATATGACAATTGGAGGAGGGAGATGACCGTTTGAGAAGTGACTATAAATAGGAGCTCATTTGATCGATCCCAATACCTGTTGATCACTCTAGAGATTACTTGTTGTGAAATCTATTTCTAGAGATAGAGACCCGCATGATTTGTACATACTGAAAAACTTGTTCAGATTGTTTTGTGCGACTTCGATTGTTGCTCTGATCAATTTTGGGCTTCCTGGGACAGGAAGAAAGAGGTTCTGACTACCTTAATGATCAAGGACTTCAAGGGATAGGAAGACAGAGGTTCCAACTACAATATAGTTAGAGGGATTCCGGGGAGAGCAAGATAGATTCCAATATTCTTATCAAGGGATTACCCCGGTGTGGGTTAGATAGATATTTTTTAAATTATAAATCAAGGGACCTTTATCCATGGAAGTTGGATACCCTACTCTTTTGGTTATTAGATTTCATACTTGTTACTTGTTTTGTTCCAAGTTTATTTCTATTGTATTTTGATAAAGGAAGAAAATATAATCTTCTTATACATTCTTGTACTTTTTTATACTCCGATAAGTAGGATTCTATATTCTTTAAGGTAGAATCTTTTCCTTGTAAACATTTCTTAAGTTTCTTTTCTACAACTATATTTCCGGATCCCGGGAAGTTTTTTTCTGAAACTGTATTTCCAGAACCAAGAAATTTTTTTTTTAGAACTAAAAGAGGTCCTGTGAATTTACCTAGTGAAGATATTTTAAACATAGTTTTCCTTAAGGTTAAAAACGAATGTTCTTAAACATAAAATTCACCCCCTCTTGTAATTGAGCATCTACATCATTATTTTGATACTACATATGAGGCAAAAAATACTTGTTCTTAATAGGGATTTCATTCAAGGCTCTATAATCAAGACAATGTCTTAGTGAACTATTTTAATTTTTCATGAATAAAATAGGATCACCCCATGTTGATGTTCTAGGTCAAATGAAACCATTATCATAAAATTCTTCAATTTTTTTTCAATTCCCATAATTATACATGATCCATTTGATAAGGGGGATTATAAATAAACATAGAATCAATAATTAAATATATAGTAAATTCAACCTCCTGATCACAAACAAAACTAGGAAATTCATCAGGAAAAACATCTATAAATTCATTCACTACTAGAATTTAACTAATCAAAACCATTTCATTCTTTATAACAACATGAGCTAGATAAAATTCACTACCGTCGTTACTAATTCTCTCATCTTATTAATATGCTACCAAAGGTATGTAATCACTGACTAAAACTTTCTTTTTCCATAGGCCAGGGGCTGGCGAATAGCACCGGAAAGGTGTATCCCTAATACAGGAAGGCATTGCCTTCATAACCTGTATAGAAACACAGTCTAGGAACACAAAAAGAAGAAACCATGAAGTAAACTGCTATAGTAAAAGTGTGTTGAATGTAAAATAGTGTAGAAAGTAAAATGGATGGAATACAAGACCAACTAAAAAAGGGTAAATGTATAACTGAGAAGTACAAAACAACTTCTGGATCATCCACTGAGGATCCTACCTAAAGGGTAGGTACAAATCGTCTCCACATCACTCCATGTCAGCCTAAATACTCCACCTATGAGCACCATCCGGTCCTATCCCCCTCAACCTCGATCAATGTTGTACGTCGTATACACTAGACGCAACAATATACGAGCATAGCCTATAAAAGGGTTAGTATAACGATACTCAGCAGGGAACTCGAGACCCCCATAGGTATCCTAGAGTTTCACAATGGAAAAACCACAAATCCAGACATCATCTATACTAAGTTCTATGCCCATACATAACCCCAAGTTATCAAGATATACTTATCTCATACATGATGAATGAATAACAGAAATGTAACACCACAAAGGTAGAAATACTACACAAGTAACACCACAAAGATAAAAGTACCACACAGGTAACACCACGAAGTCAACACCACAAAGGTAGAAGTACCACATAGGTAACACCATGAAGCTAGAAGTACCACATACGTAACACTAGGAATAAAACACCACAAAGGTATAAGTATCACACAAGAATCACCACTAAGATTGAAGTACCACACAGGTAACACCACGAAGTCAACACCACAAAGGTAGAAGTACCACACAGGTAACACCATGAAGCTAGAAGTACCACATATGTAATACCATGATGATTGAAGTACCACACATGTAAAAGACTCATCTCACAACCAAGTATAACATATTTTCAGAAGTACATACGAATAGTCATAAGCTATGGCATCTTATTCTGTTACAAAGCATAGTTGCTAACCCACATAGGATTGATAGGTACTAACTCCCACTGATCCACACAGGATCTAACCCACACAGGATCGATATGTGCTATCCCATACATGATAACTAAGCATTGACCCACATATAATCTGATAGAATCTGACCCACATAGCATCAATTGATGTTGACCCACAAAGGCTCGACATTCTTTCTTCACATTATAGCCTGCCATAGGATTCCTCACACCCAGTGCCCTCGAGTTCCGTAGTATCTTTCCCTCTAGATATCAGTTGTACCTTGACCACCACTAAGATCTTAAAATTAGTAACCTAAAGTACATCCATGTTTTAATGGTTCCAACATGATAGACGGTGCGCCAATCGGACACCCGGTCAGTGAGTTATAAGCTTTTATGTTCAAAGGGACCGGTTGGATTTGGGTTCGATCCAAACCGGCCATATTCAAACTACTTCCAAAACTCAGGTTGATTCTACCAAAAGGACCTTCTCGCTCCAAGGGTCCCATCACCACAAATAGTTCATCAAATGGATCCCCAGATGTTAAGTTATGGCTTTTTAAGTATTTCTAGGTCTGGTTGGGCCCGAGTCCGGTCTGACCCGACTCCACCTAGTCTGGGCTGGGATGTGGCGGGCTTGGCCCACAAAGGGGCGGCCCAACTAGCAAAGGGGTGTATTGACCCACAAGGGGGCTTCCCGGCCCACAAGAGGGTGGTCCTTCCAGCAAGGGGGAAGCCAGACCCATAATGGGGCAGCCCAGCCCGCAAGGGGGTGTGGGCCGCCGGTCCGGACCGCGGTGGGGTCCGCCCTAGCCAGCATAGAAGTGGAGCACCCCCACCCTCCCCCCCCCCCCCGCCCCATTTGGAACTGAAGGGGAAGCGGATAAAGTCACTTCCATGGCACCGCAAGACCTGCTGCGGGTCCCACCACGAAAGCTCCTCCGGCGGCACACTGGTCACACCACCCACCATTTTCGTGGCCAGCCGGTGTGTTGGCCACCTCTTCTGACTACTATGGATAAAGATCCACGACCGGTTCATCTAGAAGCATGGGTGTGCCACCTCCTACCTTGCAGCCAGTCGGTGCCAGCCACCACCATAGTCCCTACCTGTGTCAGTCGCTGGTACCGCCACACTGGTAGTCCTCCATGAAGAATGAAAGGGTAGAAAGGTAGCGGAGTGTCCGAGCCAGGATTGTTAGGCACGTGCTCTCCACCTCATCTTGAAAACAAAATAATGGAGGAAAAAGGATTCTACCACTCTTGAAATTAAAACTAAAAGTAAACCCTACCTCAATAATGATGGAGGAAGTCTGCAATCGAGGAAGTGTCTGCATTCGTATTTCTCGCAACAAGCTTCCAACAATGCCACCCGTACGTCATCCTTCAGTTATTGGTTCGGTGTCACCCATCACCAGCTACTAGAACCTACTATGTCTTATAAGGTTTTGGTGCCTCGATGCTTTACCGGCACTTCATTTCCTGGTGAAGTAGTGTCGACACCTCTCCCCAAGCTCCATTTAAATAGGAGAGGGGGGATGGTGTCTAGCACTTATAGAATTTATGAGTGTTCATTAATTTGGAACCTTCATAAATTATAAGGATGTGGTCACATAGGATTTGATGGGTCATGCCAATAAATGGATTGACAGAACACTGGTCCCATTTTTCCGCTTGTCCGTTGTAGGAAAAGAATGAAATAAAATAAAATAATAATTTTATTTTATTTATTCATTTAAAAACTCCCAGAATCTATCCTTTTCTCCAGACCTACTATGGTCGAAGTAAAGTCTCCCTTTAGTGAATCATGGCACTACAGATTCAACGATGACCTCATATTTTTAATCCGAGCACATGTTCAAAAGTTAGAAAACGCTGCTCGCACGTTTACTGAAAGTACCATAAAAAGTTCTAAAATTTATTCCGGGCACACCGAGCCTCAGAGTCACACACCGTCAACTTTTATAGACTCATAATAATTACATATAATTTAAAACAATTACATGGAAAATCCATGTCTTTCCATTCTCCCCTCCTTAGGGATTTCCATCCCCGAAAGCCACAACATAGACTAAGAAAACAAAATGGTGGTACTAAGCACAGATATGAGACTCTCTCACTCATGTGCTCTCCTAGAGGTTCTTGTGCTTCCAGAGAATGTGCACTAGATGTATGGACCTCCCATGAAAGACTCACTCCAATCGATCCTCAATATCTTCTGGAACCTCAATAAACAGCTCCCCTTCATCGAAGTCCAGCTCACTATGGTAGATGATGTGAGATAAATCATGCATGTATATCCTCAGCTAGGATATGTGGAAGACTTCATACACCCTCTCCAACTATGGTGGAAGTTCCAAGTGGTATGCCACCTTTCCTATCCTCTAAAGTATCAGAAATAGTCCGATAAACCTTGGTGATAACTAGCCACCTCGGCCAAATATCCATAAACCTCATCGAGGAGAGACTCACAAGAATACATGGTCCCCCTACGAAAAATACAATGTTATCCACCTTCTATCAGCATAAGTACTCTATTTTCTCTGTGCAGTATTCATTTGCTCCTAGATGGCATGCACCTTCTCAGTGGTAGCTCATACCAACTCTGGACCCATAAGTGCTAACTACCCTGTGTCTGTCTAGCATAGAGTAGATCTGCAAGGTCCATCGTATAGAGTCTTGAATGGTTCCATACTGATGGTGGAGTGAGAACTCTTATTGTATGAAAACTCCCCCATGGTAATGTGATCCTCCCAACTGCTTCCAAAATCTAGGATGCAAGCACGAAGCATGTCCTCCAGCGTCTGAATGGTCTACTCCATCTGACCATCCATCTGAGGATGAAAGTTGGTGCTCAAATGTAGCTAAGTCCTAAACACCTCCTGTAATACCTTCTACAATTGGGATGTGAAACATGTGTCATTGTTAGGGACAATTTTCTATGTCACCCCATTAATTCATAGAATTTCACGTACATAGAGGCATCTGAAGACCTCTACTAATCCCTGCTCTTGGATAGGTAAGAAGTGGGCCAAATTTGTGAGTCGGTCAATGATCACCCAGATGGAATCATTTTTTCTAGACATACATGGAAGCCTTGTCGCAAAGTCCATGGATATTCCATACCACTTCCACTCTGGCACCACTATTGGATGTCCTAAGCTTGCTGGAACCCAATGCCCGGCCTTCACTTGCAATCAAGTGAGGCATAAAGAAACAAACTCTTCCAGTGCTTTCTTCATCCCTGGCCACCAGTGCTGATGCTAGAGGGCCTAGTACATCTTCGTCACGCCATGATGTAACTCCATAGGGGACGTATAGAACTCCTTTAACATCAACTTCTGTAGATCCACTGGTTCCATGGTACATCCTCTGAAGAGGATTTTGGGCTCCCCACATTCAAAAAATACATTATGTGTTTGTCCTAAGGATATCAGAGCACGTCTATCCTCAAAGTAAATGTCACCATGTTGCGCCTCCCAGACTCACTGAAGGAGTGGGGGAGTGACTTTCATAGACTGGAGGTATGCTTCTCCAGCTCTATCCATGAAGGATATCTGTAATACGGTTAGCTGCTCTGTCACCTCACTCAGAAACTACAGACCATACCTCCTGCTGAGTGAATCTACTACTAAATTCCCCTTCCTAAGAGTATAAGCTATATCAAAGCCATGGTTCTGGAGGAACTCTATCCATTGTCGTTATCTCAGGTTCAAGTCCATATGAGATAAGATATACCTAAGACTCTTCTGATCAAATTAGACTATAAAACATTCACACATCATGTAATGTCACCACATCTTCCAGGAGAAGACCACTATTACTAACTCCAGGTCATGGGTAGAAAAGTTCTACTCATGTTGTCTCAACAATAGAGAACCATAAGAGATCATTTCTCCATCAAACATCAGGAAACATCCAAGTCTAGTACCAGATGCGTCGTTGTAGACTACATACCGGCACCCTCTTCAAGTATCATTAATATGGGGTCACTCGTTAGTCTCTACCTCAGCTCCTAAAAACCATGCTGGAATCTCTCTGTCCACATGAAGGGTTGTCCCTTCATTGTCAATGCTGACTAGGGTGCCTAAACTCTGGAAAAGCCAGACACAAATCTTCGGTGGTATCCAGCCAACCCCAAGAGACTCTGCACCTCTTTCACACTCCTCGTTGGCTCTCAAGAAAGAAAAACTTATATATTTTCCAGATCCACTACAACTCTAGCCTCTCAGATAATGTGTCCTATAAAGTGGACCTCTTGTATCCAGAACTAGCACTTCGAAAAAATACCACAAATCTGGTGCTCTTAGATTTTATCCCAAAATATCTACAGATAATAGGCAAGCTCCTCCTCCATCATAGAGTATATTAAGATGTCATCGATGAAGACCACCATAAAGTGATCGAGGTATGGATAAAAGATCCTGTTCATGAGTCCCATGAAAACTTCTGGAGCATTGGTCACACCAAATGGAATAACCAAGAACTCATAATGGCCATACCGACATCTAAAGGCCATATTATAAACATCCTCATCTTGTACTCTGAGCTGATGATATCCTGATATGAGGTCTATCTTCGAAAACCAACAAGATCCCTTCAGTTGATCGAAAAGATCATCAATCCTTAGAAGTGGATAATTGTTCTTCACAGTCACCTGGTTCAGGCGCCAATAGTCCACAGAGTCTCAAACTCCCATATGCCTTCTTGGAGAACAAAATCTAGGATTCCCTTGGATAAACACTGGGCCTTATGAACCCTTTTCTTGGAAAGTCTAACAACTGTACCCGTAACCCACGAAGCTCCGCGGGAACCATCTGATATGCTGGTGTAGATAGCGGTGTTGTCCTGGGGTATAGGTCGATATAAAAGTCTACCTATCTGCATAGGGGTAGTCCCAGAACATCATCATAAAATACATTGGCATACTGGTCCACTACAATAGGATAGCTCGGACTATTAACATCTATTACTCTGATGGTAAGGCTAGCCAACTAGTGTGTGATCTGTGGCACCCTCCTCCAGGTATGTCCATCATGTTCTGTAATGGTTCCTTTCTCTCCGGTGAAATAAAACATGGTCCCATCCTCATGAAAACACCGAATATTGTTCCTAATATAATCAATCTGAGCATGGACAGTGGATAACCAGTGTATTACCATGATGGCGTTGTAAGGCCTCGACGTCGCTACTAGAAGATCTCTATCGAAGTTATCACCTCCTAGAGTAAGCTCACACTATCGGAACCAGTGTGTAATCATAAAATCCTCTCCCATAGGAGTATCTATCTATAAGGATCGAGCTAATGACCCCATTGGAATCTCCGAGCACCGAAAGAGGGTTGTGGAAAAACAAGAATGACTATCACCTATGGTTATAAGTACTACAGCTAAGGTGAAGTAGACATAGATCATATCTCTAATCATCTCCAGAGCACCATAGTCATAGGCCTCAGTAGCCTATCACTGAGTTCGTCCATGTCCACATGCTCCCTATGGTCGGGGTGAACCACCTAAAGGTGTTGGTGGTAGAACCATGAATCACCGCCCACCTCATATTGCATGACCATCTTCTCTGCCACATATTCCTACTACCTGCGGACCTCCCCGATCGAATCTCTTCCTCTTCCTTGGCGGTCCATATACCATATTATAGTCGTCCATATGGTAGGTCAGGTAGTCATGTTCCATGTTACCCTACCCACCGCACGAGTAGCATTGCCTGCTCCTTAGTTGTCCTCCTCTGTCCCATAAACTCCGCACCACCGACCCTGAATCCTGATGTTGTCCACCAAAAGTCCTGGCCCTCTTAGGCCCATGTGTCATCCACCTACTACCAACTATAGATTACTCTTTCTACTTGACATCCAGTGGGGGATCTCGTTATTGATTCCTGCTTAGCTAGGAAGCTCTCCACCAAAAGTACTCGCTATAGCACCCTAGCGTGTGTCTATTTGTTGAGGGATATCATCAATGCTATGATCTCCCATATTAGACCCTTCTCAATGGTACAGTCCCTGAATAAAGGGTCTCATACCATTTTGGTGGAGTATCGGGAGAGATCAGTGAACCACACTGAGTACTAGGCCACACTCTTGTTGCCCTACTGTAAGTGTAGCAACTCCTGTATACGCAATGAGCATAGAGTCTCTTGGATGGAATCTGCCCTGTAAAGGCCCTTGAAGTTCATATAGATGAGGGTCACCTCATCGTGTATCTGGAGCATCAAGCTCCACCATCTTCATGAGGCATCCTGAAAGAGACTGGCTTCTAGGATCAACATTAGGTTAGCCGGTGTCCCAACCAGGCAGAAAACTCAGGCGACAACCTCCAGCCAGTCCTCAGCCGCCTATGGCTCCATGTCACCTAGAAATCTTGGAGTCCTCTGCCACTGAAACTCATGCAATGTGCTCAGTCTTCATGAATCCATAGCTAGTGGGGATAGGGGCAATGACTTCCCAATGGGTAGTGGTGTTGCTGGTACACCACCAGAAGGTAGAACCGAGGCCTCATCGCTCGGTGGGCCATCATCATATACTCTCTCGAGAATCCTGTATGGTTATCTACATGGAGGCATCCTGAAAGGAGACAGGTGTTCCATGATCTATAATTTATACCTAGTGATTTGACTCGAAGAGATCATAAGAAGAACTTTTCAAAAACACATGCAATCAGTTTTTTCGTACACTAAGTCGAAAATCAAAAGTCAGGGTCCTCGTGTATGGATACATTGGCTGCTGCACCAACACTAGATTCCCCAAATTAAAAACCATACTCATAACACTTAACACTATTTTCACTTAGAAAATATCAGAGTCCTAGTTCTTTGGTAGAACTGATCTATTTGATACCACTTTGTTACAACCTGTCTCTCTGGGCCCGTGATGTTACTACCCCAAGCCTACCTTCCATAGGCCAAGAGCTGGATACTAGCACTGTAAATGAGTGTCCCTAACATAGGCCTTAATACAAGCCTAAGTGAAAACTATTGTAGTAAAAGTGTGCTGAAAGTAAAAGATTGCTGAAAGTAAAAAGGTCGTAATACAAGCCTAAGTGAAAAAGTGTGCAAGTAAAATTGAGAAGTAAAAAATAGCTCCTAAATAATCCACCAATGATCCTATCTGATGGGTAGGTACATATCGTCTCCACATCACTCCACGTCAACCCAAATAGTCTACATCTGAGTACTATCTGGTCCTGGATCCCTTTGATTTGATCAACGTTGTACGTCGTCTGCACAAGACACAACAAGGTACGGGCATAGCCCGTGCAGGGGTGAGTATAACGATACTCAGTAGGGTCCTCGAGACCATCGTAGGTCTCCTAGAGTTCCAAAAATAAAAAATCACAAATCCATACATCAACTCTACTTAGGTATGTGCCCATACATATACCCAAGTTATAATGATATACTCATCTCATACAAGAGGAAAGAATACCACAAAGTTAACACCACAAAGGTATAAATACAACACATGTAACACCACAGAGATAGAAGAACCTCACAAGTAACCCCATGAAGACAATACCACAAAAGGTAGAAGTACCACATAGGTAACACCATGAAGCTAGAAGTACCACATAGGTAACACCACGAAGACCACACCACAAAGGTATAAGTACCACAAAAGAATCACCACAAAGATAGAAGTACCACATAGGTAACACCACGAAGCTAGAAGTAACACACAGGTAACACCATGAAGATTAAATTACCACACAGGTAAAAGACACAGCTCACAACCAGTTATAACTTAAGTACAAAAGTACAGATTATTTTTTGTAAGCTAGATCATCTAATTCTGTTAAGAAGAACTACTCCTGACCCATGCAGGATCGATAGGTAGTAACCGCCACTGACCCACACAGGATCTGACCAACACAATATTGGAATGTTCTAACCCACACAATATCATTGAGCACTGACCCACATAGGATCTATTTGAAGATGGCCCAGACAAGATCGATTAATGTAGACCCACACTGGATTGGTGTTCTTTCTTCACGTTACAGCCTACCACAAGATTCCTCGCACTCGGTGCGCTTGAGTTCCATAGATTCTGGACCAAAAGATATCATTCGTACCTTGACTAACACTAATCGTCAAAAAGGAGTAACCCAAAGGACCGCCATGTCGTAAGGTTTCCAACATGATAGACGGTGTGTCATTCGGACGCCTGGTCTGTGAGTTATAAGCGTTTATGTTCTAACGGCCTGGTTACATTCGGGTTCGATCCAACTCGGTCGTACTCCCACAGTTCTCAAAACATAGGTGGAGTATACCAAAAAAACATATATATTCATGGGTCTCATCACCATATACAGTTCTTCCAATGGATGCACATATTTCATGTTATGGCCCTTTAAGTGTTTCTGGGTCCAGATGGGCCCGAGTCCAGTCGGACCCGGTCGGGCCGTCCCGACCCGACCCCGTCAAGGTTGTGCTACTGCCGGCTCATCCCAGCCCACAAGGGGGTGACCCAGCCTGTAAGTGGGCCTCCTGAATTTCAAGGGGGAATCCCAGTCCACAAGGGGCAGCCTGCCCCGCAAGGGGGCGGCCTGACCCGCATGGGGGCACGGCCCGTAGGTCCAGCCCGCGGTGGGGTCTTCCCTAGACAACATGGAAGGGGAGTGCCCCCTATTGGAACATGAGGTGGTAGTGCCAAAGGGTTATGCCCAGTCATAGCAGGACCCTCTACATGTCCCTCCGTTGAGGCATCGAAGCCATGACTCCTCTGGCGGCGCGCTGGTCGCAGCGCCCTACACTTCTACAGTCGGACAATGTGTCGACTGCCTCTTCCAACCTCCGCAACTAATAGGCCACATTTGGATCCTCCGGAAGCGCAGGTGCGCCGCCTCCTCCCTCCTAGTTGGTTGGTTCTATCTAGTACCTTTTTCCCTTCCGGTATTGATCGCCGGTACTGCCGCACCGGCAGTCTTCCAGGGAGAACAGAAGGCTGGCAAGGTGGCGGAGGGTCCGGCCCGGGTTTGTTAGGCCCATGCCATCCATGTTATCTTGAAAATTACACAATAGAGGAAAAAGGATTCTAAAAATATCAAAAATTAAAATCAAAATTAAACCCTACCTCAAGAATGATGGAGGATGCCCGTGATCGAGTAAGTGTCGTCATTCGTCTTTCCTGCGACAAGCTTCCAACGACGCCGCACATACATCATTCATCAGTTCATGGTTAGGTGTCACCCATAACCTCCTGCTAGAACTGTCTCTGTCCTCCAAGGTTTTGTAATCTCATTACATTACCAGAACTTCATTGCTTGGTGAAGTAGTGTCGACACCTCTCCTCAATCTCCATATAAATAGGAGAGGGGGGAGGGTCTCTAAAACTCGTAGAATTTTTAAGGGTTCATTATTTAGGAACCTTCGTATATTCTAACAACGTGGTTATATAGGATTTGAAGGGCCGAGACAATAAATGTCTTGACATGTCACTGGTACCACTTTTCAAATTGTTCGTTGGAGGAAAAGAAATAAATAAAATAAAATAGTAATGTTATATTATTTATTCCATTAAAAAGCCCCAAAATCTAACTTTTTCTCCAGACCTACTACAATAAAAGTGAAGTCTCACTTAAGTTAATCCTAACACTGTGTATTCAAGGGTACCCTTAGATTTTTAATCTTTCAACTCGTTCAAAAGTTAGAAAATTTTGCTTGTGTGTTTACTTAACATACCTTATAAAAAGTTCTGAAATTCATTCTAGGAGCATTGGGTATAGGAATCAAGCACTGTCAATTTTCGCATACT
Organism: Viscum album; assembly: GCA_963277665.1. NCBI lineage: Eukaryota > Viridiplantae > Streptophyta > Magnoliopsida > Santalales > Viscaceae > Viscum > Viscum album. Next base: position 1,097,180,045 of record OY728139.1, read on the forward strand.
CATAATAATTCTATATAATTAAAAAAAATTACATGGAAAATCTGGTTCATTACAATGCAATCTATATTAGTATGATAAACTGAATTCCAATAAATTCCCAACATTATATCAAATTCCACAATGGAAATTTCAACAATATTTGTAGGAATAATCATCCCTCTATTGATAATATAAATATTTCCATAAATCGTGGTTGTGTTAATAATCCCTCCTAGAATTCTTGCCCAAATTTATATATCACATTCATGGGGAAATATTTCCAATATAATTGAAAAGATCTTGAAAATGAATGAATGTGAAGATACAGAGTCAAATTGAGTGTTTTATATTTTAGAAAACCAATATAATACATGTCAAAAATTCATATGATGGTGTCACATCAACCATTGTAGTAGAAAATTATTTTTCCATGCCCTTATACATTTGATCATGCCTTTTTACACTTTGGGTAATCAACTTTGGTCACACATTGGAATAATTACTTAACTCATTACCACTAAAAAATATTACAAATTACTTTTCAGTTCTTGTGTGATCATGTTTTTTTAAGTCACAAACAATTTGACCAGTATTAACACATTTTAAGAACTTACTAGGGTTTTCAGAGACATTATATATGATTCTTTGTACCACACTTACCATTGGATGTACAATTAGTTTTCTTATCTCCAAACTTATTTGATGAATGATTTCCCATTTCTTGCCAATGGGATCACTTATTTTTATTATTCTCATGGAACACATGATCATCAGGAAACTCCATTTCTACCTTCTCAGCACATCAAGAAATCTTCTCATAGCTTTTGAACTCACAAAAAGTTAATTCATTTATATATTATTGCTTCAATCATGAATAAAACTGATTTATCTTTTTATCAATACCCTTAATAAAACTTGGGAGATACCATGACAAAAGGGTTAAATTTTCTTCATATGCAGCCACAAAATCTTCTTCCTTTTTACTAAATTCTTTGAATTGTTTCTGATACCATGTTGAATAGACTTAAAAAAATATTTCTCAAGGAATATTTATTAAATTCATCCCATTACATGGCTACAATCTCTTCACTTACTCTAATATTGATAATCATTGAACACCACTAAAAGGCGTAACCTTAAAAATTAAAAACAACACGACTAACCTTTAGATTGTCTAAACATCCCATTTCAAAAAATATATTTTCTAGTGATTTAATCCACCCTTCATATTCCATAGGGTTAGACGTTCCTATGAATTTTGGGGATGTTGCCTCATTAAATTCTCCACTACAAACATATTCCTCTTCAACTGATCTTGTGCTTGGACACTACCACCATTTATTTCCTAATTCAACTGATCCATCGCTGTAAAAAACAGTTCAGTTTTGACTCTTACCATCATAAGATTCTAATTGGGAAGGGTTTTTTTCACTGTATTCCAGCCCAGCATAGCTGCCCTATTTCCTCTACAGAAAACCATTCTGAAAAGACATATCATATATGATGCAACATGGAAATATTAAAATTTTAAATCATTTTAATTTTAACATAAGGTAAAAATAATTTATGGATATTCTATTAATAAAACCCTACGCCATAAATTTGTCTAAACCAACCTATGATACTCACTATAATGCTCCAACCTTAAAAATTACTTATTCATGAGTTATGTCAATAATTTGACTTTCATTCACATCGAGGTTCTTTTAAGGAATATAGATTTAGTGAATTAGTCCATAACTCCAAAATAAGAAATTAATTATTACAAATTTGACACTACCACTCACTATCCATATTTTTCATAAAACAAAAAAAACGATTAAAAAGAAACATGGTTTAATTTTATGTTTAAGCATCATAATATTTCATTGATCCTACACTTGAAAATATTATTTATTATATCCTAGGAAAACCATTTCAATAATTGGGATGAGCATAAAATGATCAGTAATTGATACAAAAATTTTGTCCAGTAATGGCTTGTAAAGCATGAAATATTTATCATAATGTAATAATTTTCACCTTTAAGAGGAATAAATTCTAATTCACTGAATATAAGTTCATTACTTACCCTTTTTGTAATCAAATTATTAACATAATCCCATAGAAAGCAGCATATAAATATAAACGTACATCATGACATAATCACACTAAAATGGAATATTTGTATGGCTGACTTCGACACATATCACTCTTTCAAATGGAATAAACATACAATCGACTTACATACCCAATAGATTAGAGGTTATAAAATAACCATCAATCATTGGTTTATCACAAAACCACACATCCTTGATTTATCATGTAATCAATAGTATTTGGTTTATAACATTACCACCCATCATATTTCCAAGTATAGTTAAATAACTATATCACATAAAAGATTTCAATTATCAAATTTTGACTGATAAAATTTCCATTAAAATCATAAGAAATTATTTAATGATATTAGAATAGTCAATACACATTCAAAAACATTTTCAATACAAAATTACCAAATAAGGGAATAAGGGATTTATTTATTTTAAAAAAATTATGGCTTATAGAGGATGCTAAATATCAAATAATGGTCACGATAGTGGAGAAGTCATTATCACCACATAGATTAAAAAACACTCCTTTTGAAATTTTACAAAGAAATTAAAATGATTTTTATAAAAATATTCCTTTTGAAAACCACTTAATGAAATTAAAATTCAAAGGGGTTGGTTATACACCTTATAAATAAATGTGGTGTATAACATCAAAATATGCCTCAATGAAAGGTGATTGAGACGAAGTCCATTACTGTGAGTCTGAATCTTCATATACAACCTTTATATTCATAAATATTAAATTTTTGTTTATTTATACTTTATTGAGAACATTTTTCCTGTTAATATTTATTTTATATCACTTATTACCATGTTATAAAAATTAAATTATTATTTAAGGTTATATCAGACATATTATCGATATTCAGTACCTGAGCTGAAAATGTACATGGTTTGATTTGACTAGTCCATGTGGTAAAAAGTCCTTCATCTCTAGAATAATATAAATGAAATTATTATCATTTTTATAGATAAATTTAAACATTAAATCAATCCACAATGTGTAATTAAGAAAAATGAACAATGTTATATCCATGGATATAGTAAGCTGTATATACGCATTAGTAACATTTCCCATTTTTCATTCATCAATATGGAAATAAGGTAATTATTATTTTACATTTAAATAATTATAAAAATATGATTAATATTATAATCATAATTTTAAATATATGTATATATATCATACGAGTGATGTGGTGAATAAAAATGATTCACAACGCTTCATGGAAGTGATAGTTTACAGGTACTCTCGAATGACGTTATCTTTTTTATGTGCTTGGAGGTAAGAAAATAATTCAATTTATAATAATTTAAAATGATAAATATTCCATTAATATCATATATAAACATTATTACATCATTAAAACCAATCTTGATAGACGGTAAGGAAAAACAAACCATATCATTTCGTGAGGCTGTAGTCCTCCCTACACACGAACAAAATATTCATTTCCCATTAGATAAAATTAGTGATGGATTTAGGTTATGATATTAACATAGTAACATATAATTTTATTATGTACACTAGTGTTATTATTTCATATTCGAAGAATAATATTTAAAGTATGTGGAAAAAAGAAATAAAATAGAAACACATAAAAAATGATACCTCTTCTTCAGTTGGTCACCTTTGAAGAAAACCATAACACCATTAAGAAGGGTTTTATGCCAAACATAAGGCCTACTGAAATAGGGTAGGGATTATAGGAAGTGTTTTGGATAGATCTTTCTAAATCAAATGGTTCGTGAAGTGTTAGTATTACAAAAGAGGGGGTACCTTTTTATAGGGTAGGGGAACCCTTGGAAACTCTAAAAATATAAATTCATATAAATTAATTCTTCCATCCAAATAATTCCATATTGACATATGTTGAATATATTATAAGGATAGTCCCAAATCCTTTCATCTATTTATTTTTAGACATATATTATTTTTATTTTAATCCTTCTCTTTTCAGCTTACTCTTAATTATTCCTTTATAATATTATTCGTGGTAATAAATTATTAAATATTAAGTGGCTATAAATATTTCTTATATGGGATACATTTACCCTAATTGATCAATTTATGAACAATAGAACATATTTTAGACAGTTTTTAATTTTAAAATATTTTTATTATTTTTAAATAATTTAATAAGTAGTTATGTTTATAAAATATCAATTATGTCAATTTTGACACTATTAAAATAATTTAATTTAAATAAAATATAAAAACAGAGATAACATCAAGAATATTAATTAATAGACTTATCACATGTCATAGTCACCAATAAAATTAATGGATGGCATTTATTATGTAAAATAATATTTATTTCAATATTTCAAATATCATTTATCAGATTCATTCATTAATAATGCAATCAATGCATCTTCATTATGTCATAATTAAATTCAATAATTTGAAGCCCAAAAGTTATAAATAAAATACCATGATGTAATTAATCTTTTAATATTTTTATTGAATATTAATGGTTGAATAGATCACTTATATAACCCCATATTTAAATTGTTTTAGTAATTATAAACATATTTATGATATTGTTTCCTTTACGTTAAATTAAATGTTATAAATTTCTTAATCACACCTAAGTAGCTTCCAAATGGAAAAGGTTCAGCCCAAATATTTTTTGGGATTTCCATAACTCATCCAAAAAGGTTTTGACATGTTTTTGGGTAGTTTTGTATTATTATAATATTATTTTGACACTTATTTACCTGAATTACCCTTTAACCTTGGTAAATAAAATAATAAATTTATTATTCACAAAAAATTATTTTTGTCCTATTAGATCAAAATGTTTTATACTGATTATAAACATGTATTACCAGTTTGGAAAATTCAAATTACAAAACATAGTAAAATTAATTTAAATTAATCTTGTTGAAAGATACTGGAAATAATTTTGGAAAAATTAGTTACCTCTAAAAGACTGAAATGTGTTTATATCCAATTTAAGTATAAAATTACTTGTAATAGAAAACATTCGATTAAATTAAAAAAATCTAATTATACCTGAAAAACATGTTTATAGATAATCTATCAATAAAAATAAATTAGGCGAAATTTCCATTTTCAATAAAAAAGAAGTACATTTCCTTATTCATTAAAAAATTAATATTATGAGGAAAAAACAAAAAATTCAACCAATTTAAATTCTCATGTCCCACATCCAAGGAATAAGTTTATTTTGTAAAATGTAAAATATAAAAGTTAAAAGAACTATATTTTAAAATTTTTCTCCATCAAAAGATGGTAATAGTGCCTTTTAAAAATATTATTTTTTATGCTTATAATTGGACTTATTCTCATTTAAGCCACTAAAACTCATTATAATAAAGTGAAAACATTTAATGAACATTTTTAAACACAATATAGGTCATTTTTTTCATTCCCACCAATACAATACCTTAGTGATGTCTACCATTTAAAATAATAATATTATAATATATTATTTTTTTGGTATAACTCAAACTAGTGTACAATGTAAGAATTCAAAGAAATCCATTTTTATGTGTTAGTTATGCTATCAAACACAGATCCCCTTTGTGTTAAAATTACTATTAATATCATAAATATTAATAGATTTGAAAAAGTCTTTTTCTATATTTACCCGGAATGTTACATCATAGTTGTGTAATTATTTAAGGAAAATATTTCATCAAAAAATAAAAAAATTATAATGATGTAGATAAATATTTTATCTTTTAAAATAATATTTATATTTGAATATTTTAACTAGATAAACCTATATTATAAATGATGTTTTCATTAAAATCATGAGTGTGACAACCATGACTTTTCATTAATTAAAATATTATAAAGGTCATTATAACATCCAAGTGACTATAAATGGCCGTATAACTAAAACATTAATGATCATGGGAGAAAATTAATAATCAATTATAAGTTGGAAAGTGTTAAGGCCATTTTCTAGTGCTTAGCATTTTATTTTTTACCTAAATTACCCAATTTACCATTTACCATGGTTAAAAAAATTAAAATAGTTACTATTATTACTACCAAAAAATAAAAGGAACTTATTTACTAAATTTGAAAATTTTTAATCCATATATTGAATCCATTTATTAATATTTAAAACACATAACATGAATAATTTGTTTTTAAATTAATGCTGAAAAATCCAATGAATTTTTTTTCATAATGCACATTTTATGCCCAAAAATGTACTTACACCAAAATATGGTATAATGTTTATTAAAATTCATTCAAATATATTTTTTACAAAAAAACTAAAATTTTCTTTTAGAATATAACATTATGGTATATTTCATATTATGTTTATTCTTATTAATATTCTCTAATTCTACGATTATGTTATAAGAGTTGTGTTAAAATATTAATTTTAAGAGTACATTGTGGTTCATTTAAAATAAGTGTTGCATGAAACCTAATATATCAAGAAGATTTTTTTTATTATGGTATGTACCATTATAACTCTAGGATTCACATTCTACCCTACAATGAAAATCTAGTCCTCAAATGATTCTTAAATATTTCCTTGAAAATAGATGAGGGTTGTTCTTCGTCATAACATCTGCATGTTCCCATTTTTATAATTCCATTTTATTATTTCTATAAAGAACCTTTACCAGTTGAATAATCCAATTCCTCAATATAGTCCCTATTTTTTAATAATATCTATAGACTGTTCATAATAAGATAGATCAGGTTCCAGTTCTATTTCATCAAAGGTGAGTACATGTTGTGTGATAAGCCAAAATGTTATATATATTTTTCTATCACATTTCCATTATTTTTCATTCATTTACTGGTTAATGCATGTGGTAGATGTACAATATTGCAGGAAATAGGGCTTCACAATATTCCAAATAATAATGGAAGAAAAGCTACAAAAATGGTGAAGTACGCCTCGTGATGGCCAAATTCATGTCATGTACATGATGATCACAGCCTGCATGAAGATCATAGAAACACACAATTCACGTCATGAATCCATCTTACATGTCATGAATCATTTCAAACTAGAAGTTGAGAAAATCGTGAGGATTCAATGTGAAAGGCCAACTTGCCATGGGGTACAAGTCAAGAACCACCTGTACACGATATGACCATGGTCAAACTTAATTACTTTGTGGAAGATCTGCATGCCATGTTGGAGATCTTGGTCAAATTAAGGCATATTAAAGGATAACGATGTGATGATTAAGTACACATCATGACCATTTCTTCCCATATAAGGAGTAGCATAATGTCATATTGAAACATGCTTGGATTAACTCTCTCTCCCTTTTAGACTCCCTTTGGAATTTCCTTCACTTTTCCCTCATAAAACACTTTAGTTATTTATAATTTCTTTATGTTTTCAATCAAAGAGTTTTGGATTCATTTTTCTTCAATTCCTTAAATTCCCACCGCATTTCAATTCCATTTAATTCCTTTCAAGTATGGTTTTACTTAAAGTATTATTGTATGTTTATTTCATATCATTACATGTTCAATTTTAGTAGCATAATTATCATAATTACCACTATCCCATTTATTTCTTTAATTACCATCATGAGTAGCTAAATGCATCAGGAGTAGGGATCAAGATTCAATGTATCTAGATTCTTAATTAAATATATGGTTCTAAACATTGAAAATCTAATTGGATTAGTAATTAGAATATAAAAAATGGTCAAATCTAATTTGTATGATTGTACCCTGACCATCAGATAGTCAAACAAACGTCCCTATCCTAATAGGAGGGAACTAAGACATTGTCCATCAGCTTAGGGAACTTTCTACAAAAGAAGCTGAACCTAATGCATCTAGGACTGTAACTACCCTAATGACTATAGAATAGTTAGAACCAAGGTAGCACTAGAAGACTAGACCAAGGTTAACTAACAACTACCGCTTTCTTTATAGACTAAACTATTTGAACCTTGCCTAGATTAGAAATAGGATCACCTTTATCTAGATACTCAAACATGATCCCGACCCATCTTAAATCCACTATAGTAAAACCCATGAATAGTTAGAAAACTACCAAACATTAGTCAACTAGTTTGGACTCTTGCAAAGGATTCAAGACCATATTTCTTCTCCCTACAGAACAGAATCCTCCTTGTGGGATCGACCCTATAATTCTTCTATACTACACCATAGTAATTTGTAATTTTTTTGAAACATATAAATTTCGAATCTAACGTGCTCGTATGGAAACAAACAACCCACATGGCTCATGCGCATCAAATTTTGATGCCATTACTGGGGAGGCAGTGTTATTCCTTGTGTTAGGACTCTGGTCTAGATCTAGGATTACCTTTACTCAGCCCCTTTTCTTCATTTTTAGACACTCTTAATTCACTTCACTTTTTTTCAAGCATGTACCAAGGTCTTTTGAATAATTCAAGGAATCTTGAAGCACATTCCCTATTGGCCTTCGATCCCAAGATCAAAAGGAATCTCTCTTCTCTTTCCTGGTCAGCGATTGCCAAGCAATTCCACCCTGCGAGACCCAACCCACCAAACCCCCACCATTATATCATTCTGGGAGAACACCTAATAATGAACCTAGAAAATATGATCATCGATTATGTATTTCCATCAATCTATTATACGATACATTTAATATTTTGACCTCTATCCAAGCCCATAATTTCAAAATAAAACCTAGACTCATTCATATGATCCAGGATATAGGGAAATTCAGTGATATTCAGATCAAAGATCCACATGACCATATTGTAGGCCTCCTGAAAGTCTGTGATACCTTTTGTAACCAATGAGTTTCTTCTAATGCAATAATACTCCACGTATTCTCATTTTCATTACAAGACAGAGCCATGGAATGGCTTAAGATTCAAGCTCCCGATTCAATTACAACTTGGGACAAAATTTCTAAGAAGTTTCTAGACAAATATATCCCCCAACCATCCAGACCTGGAAGCTCTGAATGGACATTAAAAATTTCAACCAAATTTATGGAGATTCTTCTTTGGAAGTAGGGAATACACTAAAGAATTAATGAGTAAATGTATGCATCATGTACTTGATATGTGGATAAAACTCCAAAATTTTTATGAAAGAATATAGCTAGTAGCGTGTAATGTTTTCAATACAACCGCTGATGGAGGTCCCATGTCCAAGACTCTCAAAGCTATAAGAGCTATTCTTGATGAATTATCTCACAATTCCAATCTGTGGTAGAGTGATTATGTACCACCATGGCATGTAATACACTATATTTATTAGACTACAATGCTAGCAGTGCATGTGGAAGCACTCGCTGAAAAGTTAGAAGCATTTCAAATACCAACTACTCAACACCCTACCACCCCTGTAATGGATGTAAAATCATGAGAGATGTTTGGTGGCCCTTATCTATATCAAAAATGAAAATATGGATATGAATAACCACAGAAAGATTATAATTACATTAGTTACAATCAGTTGAACCTTCCATTCTAGCAGAAATAGTACTATCAGCAGAGACCAGCATAGCAACAACCTCAGAGCAATCAAGGTTATTTTCAACTGAGAGGAGGATAGAACCAATTCAGAGCTCATTGACCAGTAGGGTATCCGCCAATTAACCCTTTACCAAGACCAAAATATCATCAACAACCCCTTCCTCATGGTGCACAAAAATTTCAGCCACTGTTGCCAAGACCTCCATAAACCTGAATACCCCCTTCTATGAACCCACTTCCCCCATGCGTAGCTCCTCCCCTTAAAAACTCATGATGTACACCCTTCCTATCATCTTCCAAAACCCGAACCCTCCTCCTCCCCTCCATAGTACACAAAAAGAGTCTGCAACCTGAGACTTCGGATTTCTTATCCACTTCCTCTGACTCCATGAGCACACAGCCTACTACCATGTACCTACATGCCCCATTAACCTCGCAAGACACAAGCTCCTCCCCTTATATGGACGATAATATTCATCTTCACCTGGTGCTATGATTTACCAACCCATATCCCCGGGTTAATCTCATTCGGCTCTAGGAAAACCCCATGAGGACTAACATCTATAGATATAGACGTTCTTGCGATGCTAAACATCGAAGACAACATCCTACACTTATTGGAGATGTTGCACATCGACAAAATCTTGGATGTCTTGGTGGAGACATACAAGGAGTTGTTCTTGGAGTTCCTATCCACCTTTGAAGATCGGTGGATTCCTATCACTTCAGGTTAGGCGGTAGACCACACTAGATCACCATGAACGAGTTTGGTGTAGGACTCGGCATCTACAACAAGGAGTTCGTTATCATAGACATCTATCCTACCTTGCAGATGAGGCTCTCTTGAGAGGATGCACCAAGCCTTTGGAATCTCATCACCAGTGACCCGCTGTCCTTCCATAACCCTAGGATGGAAGAGTCCACCCCACTAAGGACACTAGCTTGGTGTATTCTGCACCAGGTCATGGCACACGGGTGGTTCACGCGAGGTGAGACCCATGGTAGTGTGAGCCAACTTGATTTTCTTATCCTTACTACTGTAATGGGTAGACCTCCCATCAACATGGATTCCATGTTCTCTTCCTACTACAGAGTAATGGCACAGAGAAGGTGGGTCACACTTATGGGCGGATAGTTCATCACCAGGTTTGTCAGATACCTCCGCTATTTTGATGGTTTGCAGCCCCTCACCTTAATAGGCACAGTTTATATGATTGATCTTGTGCTCATTTAGATGATGAGGATGTTGGTGAAGGAGGGTGACATCTATTTTTGGGTTCCTGGAGAGCAAGAGCCTTTACCCCCATTAGATGCACCTTGGGAGGTTGATCCATAGGAGCAGCCACCAACAACAGTAGCAGAACCTTCTAACCATCCTCTGAAAGCCCTGACCACCACACCATCCACCCAACCTAAACCTACCCTTCCCACTCCTTCGGACCTGTGGGTAATCCTTCAATGCATCCTGGTGAATCACCACCAACTTGATACCCACATACACCTTCCCTTCATTCATAATTCCTCCTTCACCCATCCACCACCTACTTCCACCGGCCCTTTCTTATCCACCCTTCTTCTTTTACCCTATCTACCCTCCAACCTACCTCCCAACATCACAGACCCAGGTACTCAGCATGATTTCATAGAGGAGCTCGCCCGGAAGGGCAAGGGACCATCCACTGAGCCCACTCCCGACATCCCATTAATTGGTCCTACTTTTAGACACACGACCACTGTATAGATAAGGGATTCACCACCACCCACCCCCCCCCCCAAGATTACCACCTCTACCAAACCACCATATGCCTCATCACCACTAACCACTACTATTGATGTTGCCACTAGTGATTTAGCTACCAAATTCATTCAATATTATGATCCTGGAATGACTATTGATGAGATTTTTGGATGAGAGCATTGATTTTTATTTTCATATTTTTGGGTTGTGGGACACTTTTTGTTGCGGCATGATGATTTTTCATTATTTTTTACTACGTTGGAATATTTATATACATTTTTGGATTTCTTTACCCTTTTTCATGTGTGTTTACCTTTTCTTTCTTTTTCTTTTTTCCATAGAAATGCCTATCTCCTCTAAGTCATCTGATGTTATTGAGGGACCAATTCCTCCTTTTTTACTTCTACAACGAGTAACCAAGCGTATCGCCAACACCTATAATCCAATTCTAGTTTTATCATTGGAAATCCACCAATAGAAACAACCACCCCCACCAATGATTCCATTTCTACTGCATTTAATATTCGATCAGGCTACACCTAAAGTTGTGAATCTAGTTAAGAAACCACTTGAACTCGAGGACACGGAGGCTAGTAGCTGGAAGCACAAAAGGAGAAACTGATCCTGTAGGCCCACTCTTTGAATTTTTGGTCCACCCATCTGGATGACGATGATAAGTTAGTACTTTATGATAGGCATCCCATAATTGTTTTTGATGTTTTTTTGAGTCTTGTATTTTTCAGTGTTTCATTCCAGTACTGTTTACAAACTTTCATTCAATAAATAAAATGCTTACCATTATTCATTCTTTTCACACCTTCCTATTTTTTATCTAATCAAAAGTTAATCCTTTGGATTAACGTTTGTTCTATAGTGTCGGATTTTTCTATTAACATATTTTTTTAGGTGAATAAAACTTCAATTTTATGCTTAGACACCCCTATGGAATACCACTTCATCTCAAGGATCACGCAATTCCATATTTTTATTCTGTCATCATTACCATGTCAATTAAATTTTCAAAAATCAGTAATGCACTGTTCCCACCCCTTATTTTATCGAAAGTGGGGACACTTTCCCCTTTTATGTGGGGGGGTTCTCATAATTTCAGTAGTGATACAGTTGATTTTTTCCTATTCTCACAGTTCATGGTAACATTTTTCAAATTGATAAGAATTTTGCAAATTTTAAAATCATTATTAGCATGTAAATTAAATATAAAGTTAGAAAGAAAAATGTAAAGAACCATGTTTCACCCCTAATTATAATTTTAGAATTATTTCCACGTTTAAAAGATTAATTCAAATTAAAAATCTTTGAAATTATGATTAATTGACTCACTACATAAGATTTATGACCTTTTTAATTTCCAATTTTTATTTTTATCTCATTACCTGAGAGGATTCTAATCCTTCAATATCTTTTTCTATTCTGAGAATATTTCTTGAGAGATACCTAGGACATGAAAACCTACTATAACGTTCACTAAGATCTTATCAAAATGATGACTGAACAATTATAAATTTAAAAGGATTGAGGCAGCCTTTGATATCCATTTTACCATAGACCCACCTGAAATCTATCCTTCATTTATCTCGCATCTTCCATGAATGAATTTTTAGAAGAGAATCTATTCCAAGCTTATTTCCCTTCCTACCCTGCTATTTATACAGTTCATGAAGAATATTTTTGAATTAGTGTGGGGGAGGCATTCAAACAGCATGGTATATGTTCACAGTCATAGTTGTGTGGTGCGCTCACATGACAACTAGATTATGATCCATATTCCTTTTCTTGAAACTCATTCATATTGTTTTTCTATTGTAAAATTGAAAATAAATGAAAAAAATGAATATGGGTTGTGTACTAGGAGGGTCAAAATCCCCATTTTCCAGATCGATGAATCCCTCAAAGGATCATATGTGGTTAGGTGATGGATGTGAGATCTATCTTGGGCATAACATTCGATAAATAAAAAAGAAAAGAAAAAGCAAAAGGAACAGAATCAATTCTTTAGCTACTTAATTGCTACACATATGGATCCAACCTAAGCTGATGGAGTATGGACTTGACTTGCCTGATGGAGGAATGTTTCCACATTAATCTTGTTGCATTATTATTGTCCTTTAGATATTACCCTCATTTTGTTCCTTATTTTCAAATTTTACCTACCTACATGTAGCCTCAGAGTAACTAGACCATTGTTGCTAAAATTCCTCAAGATTATTGGTATAATTTTCTTTACACAGTGGAGATGATAAAACTAGTGCAAGCCTATGGTTAAGAATAATGACTCAGGGTATGAGAATAACTTACTTACATTTTACCCTTAGTGATTAGAGAAAAGAATGGTGAGGTAAATTAAAACTAGGCATATAGATTAAATAATAGTTAATAGATTATGATTAAAAGAATACAATTTGTTATGAAAATATGAACTATTAGGCATGAATAATTTACTAGGCAGGATTAAAATTGAAACATGAATAATTTTCTGCTTACACATAATTTAATTGAATGGATATAACGTACATTTCTTGCTAAACAAATTTCTTATCCTTTTTGAAATATTTGTTGAGATTTTTTGCTTGAGGACAAGCAGTGATTCATGTGGGGGGAGGGGATTTGACAAGCCTAAGTGTTATATTTATTTTGATGTCACTTTTCGATTTTTTTCATTCAATTAAGGGATAATGCATGTGGTAGATGTTCGATACTGTAAGAAATAGGGCTTGAAAATATTCCAAAGAAAAAATATAGAAAAGCTACAAAAATGGACTAGTACATTTCGTGATGGACAAACTCACATCGTGTACTTGATGATCACAGCCTGCATCAAGACTTGAGAAACCTCCAGTTCATGTCGTGAATCCCTCATACACATCATGACTCAAGTTAAACCAGAATCTGAGAATGCCGCGATGATTAAAGGTAAAAGTCCAGCTAGATGTAGGGTACATGTTGTGAACCACCTGTACACAACGTGACTATGGTCAAACTTCATTACTCCATGGATAATCTAAATTGCATGTTAGAGATCATGGTCGATGTAACGTAGATAAAGGGTTCATGATGTGACAATTAAGTACATTTTATGACCATTTCTACCTATATAAAGAGCATCTCAACAACACATTGAAACATGATTGGATTATCTCTCTCCCTTATAGACTCCCTTCTTAATTTTTTCTCTTTTCACTCTTAAAGCATTTTAGTTCTTTGTAATTTCTTTTCGTTTTCAATCAAACAGTGGTGGATTAAATTTTACTCAATGAATTCAATTGTCGCATAATTTTAATTCCATTTCATTCCATTAAAGTAGGGGTTTATTTAATGTATTCTTGTACATTTATTTTATATCATTACATGTTCAATTACATTGGCATCATTATCATAATTTACTCTATCCCTTTTATTGCTTTATTTAACATCATGAGTCACTAAATGCATTAGGGGTAGTGATCATGATTTGATGTATCTAGACTCTAAACTAAATCTCTAGTTCTAAACATGGAAAAACTAATTGGATTCGTAATTATGATATAAACCAACAGTCAAATCTCATTTGTGAGACTGTACCATGACCATCAGACAATCTAAAAAATAACCTATCATAATTTGATGGAACTAAAACATTGACCATTATATTTGGGAACTTTCTAAAATAGAATATAAACTTATATAATCTTGGACTATAACTAGCCTCCTGACCATGGAATAGTTACATCTTAAATAGAACTAGAATTCTAGACCACGGTTAACTAGAGAATACTACTTTCTTCATAGACTAAATAATTAGGACCCTTCCAAGATTAGAACTAGGATCACAGTTATCTAGATACTCATATTTGATCTCAGTCCCTCTTTAATCAACTGATGTAAAATCCAAAATAGTTAGAAAACTCCAAAACATTAGTCAACTATTAAAGACTCTTGAAAAGTATTCAAGACTAGATTTCTTCTCCCTAGAGAACAGTATCCTCCTCATGGGATCGACCCTAGACTTCTACAATAATACGTCCTAGTAATTAGTAATGTTTGGGACACATATAAATTTCTAATCTAATGCACCCATATGAAAACAAAAGACCCGCGCGACACACGTGCATCGTTGTTGGTCTAGCCTTCACTTCTTTAAAAATTATATTCAGAACAGATTTTGAAATTTGGATAGTTTTGGTTCTAATTACAAATTTTAATATACAACTCTACTTCTCTCTAAGATTTTTAATGGTTCGTTGTAACTTGGGTTTAGTTTCCCTTTCATACCAAAAATTTTGATGCCCTTAGATATATTCAAAAGGACTTTTTCACCCACATGAAATTATAAATCAATTCTATAATTGTTAGGATAACTCTTTTTCCTATATTTAATTTCTATAATATGATTATAAAGAGACATTACAATTATCATTTTTACATCAACATGTTGTAGGACATTAATATTCCTTTCACCAACTTCATCTAATAAAGCTATTGTATGACATCACTTTCTATATAATGCTTCATATGGTTCCATTTATATAATTTAATTGAAACTATTATTGTAGGAAAAAATACCAATGGTAAATACCTCCCCCATATACCTTGAAAATATAATTATCATGAGTTCAATATGTCTTCTAATGATTGAATAATATTTTTATAATTTCCTTTAGTTTGAGTATTTTAGGAGATACTAAAACAATGCACAAAATTTTGATAGTTATGAAGACACTTCAAACTTTTTAATTCTAAATGGGGATATTGATAAGAAAAAAATATATTGAGTTCCACTATGAATTCTTAAAGTTTCATTAATGCATAGAATTTCTAGGCTCTTAAGTGGTAAATGTTTTCCTATAGAAAGAATATGTTCCTATTTGGTAAGGAAATAAATAATTAACCATACTACAACATTCTATATAGGAGTCATTGGTTGTCTTCTGATGAAGGCCATTGTAATGGAATCCCATTTACACATAGTTATAGGAAGTGTCTTCATGAATCCACTAAGATGATGTATCTTAGTATTAAATTTTTTAAAATCCCTTCAACAAAACACATAGTCAATAATTTTCCACTTCATAATATCCCACAGAAAATGTTCCTTCATATCCCTATACAACTTGGTACTACTAGTGCATATAGAGAATTTTTAGTAATGATATTCATCCAAAAATTACCTTTTTAGCTCATGTATTGATAAAACACATAATATAATTCCAAATTTAATAAATCTTTCCTCAGAAAAATCCTTACAAAAAGTTTGATCATTCAGAGCTATAATTTTATAATGAAAAAATTCATCATCAGATATAGAGATTTTTATATTTTAAAAATAAATATGGTTCTCAATTATTTGAAAATGGATTGTTTTCTCCCCTTCATTAATAATTTCTATATCGATCTATACTAAATAAATTATAATGATCTCTCTAAATACTCATTTGTGTCATAAATCCTTGATTGTTCTTAAATAATGCATTTTTTACAGTATTTTCATTTCTTAGGTGGTAGTGTATTGATAAATCATAATCATTTAGTGTTTGAATCCATCATCATTTCATTATATTGAGTTATTTATTTTTAAATAGGTATTTAAAAATCTTATGATTCATATATATATATATATATATATCACATCTTTCACCTTAGAGATAGTGTCTCCATATCTTACTATAAAATATTATAACTTCTAACTCAAGAAAACTATTTGGATACATTTTTTCATGAGTCTTTAACTATCTTGATACATATGGGACAAATCGAACATTTTTCATAAGGAATCATCCTTTTCCTTTGATAAAAAAATCATAATAGAACAAAAAACTATCTTTCCTTGATGGTAGACTAAAAATAAAATCATTGACTAATACCCTATTATATTCATTAAAATGTTCATGGAATTAATTCTTCCGTATAAACATATACCCATCACAGGTGTGCTTGTTTAATGGGTTATCCAATCAAGAAAAATTACGAACAAAACATAGATAATAACCTTTTAAACCAATGAAACTACACACCTCATTTATTCTCATTAGTGTAGGACATTCATATAATGCTTTTTTCTGTATAGGATAAAATTATATACCATCATTAGTGAAAATATAAACAAGAAAATAAATTTCATGAGTCTAAAATTCACACTTTCTAAAATTAAAATATTACTCATTAGTTTTAAGTATCTCAATAATTAACCATATGGGACTATCATGGAATTAATTGATTTTAGAATAGACTAATATATCACAAAGAAAATAGATTAAAAATATCATGGTATTCCATATATACTTTATTCATTAGATCTATGAAAATATAGTGTTAATTAGTGAGTCCAAATGGAAATACTATAAACTCGTAATGTACATACCTTATTTGAAATTATATATTTGTAGTATCATTCTTATTTGTTGATAATTGATGATATCTATAATGAATGTAAGTATTAATAAAGAATTATATTTGTAAATATTATCAAATAAATAATCAAGGTGAGGTAGAAGAAACATTCTCTTTATCGTAATATAATTGATTTGACCGTCTTAAATAATTTATTTTTCTTCTTAATAAAGAGAACTAGGGATCCCAAAAGTGATAAATTATGGATAATAAATCTATTTCCACTCAAATAATTCAATTTTTTTCTTAATTCCAATAATTTAACTGTATCCATTCTATATTGGTTAATTGGTATAGGTCTTCCACCGATAATTAAATTAATCAAAAATTCAAGATAACGGTCCAGTTGGTATCCAAGAAATCCCTCATGAAATACATCAATGTATTTCTATACACTTGGTACTTCCCCTATTATTAGATTACCTTTTCTATCCATCTACTCTTCCTCCCATTGAATCTCAATCGTAAATTCTTTTGGTGGTGGATATTGACTTAACATAGTCGATGAAGTCTCTTCTCTAATGATAAGGAGTACCAATCATTCATAAATAATAATAATTTCATTTTTTTGCAATAAATTTATCTATAGTACATTAAATTAAAATAAATACCAAGACATTAATCAAATTCAATCATATTTTTGACAATAATGTCAGAAATAGAGCTTATTTTGGTATCGTAATGGGAAATTCTAAACACATCTATATTTTGGATAAACATCAACCAGGAGTTTTGACTAACAAATACATTCTTAAGGTGAAAATGAAATATATAATTTTCATTGAAATAATATACAATATAAAATAATTAATGGATAAAAATAAAAAATGAATGGGAAAAATATGTGGATATGATTTATGTGTATTTCAATGTATCATTGGGAACTTCTTCACTGTTTTAAGTGATAGGAAAAGCTTGGACTTCTCATCACATATTCTATTTTGGTAGATTCCTAGGTAACATTGGAAATTTATCTTACTGATTCCTAGTTTATTTGTAGTTTAATCTCTTGATACCATTAATTTTTCTCATCCCCTTTCATTCATGAGATAAATAGCCCTTATCTCTACACCTTTAACACACCCCTATTCCTACCAGGAATATCCCAATATGTTTTCCCACAATTTTAATAAGATTGAGAGTTCTTTATTCACATCCTCCTATTTGTTGATTTAAATTTATCATGTTTCTCAACTAGCCTATTCTTATCATAATTTACATTGATTATACAAGATCTATAAAATTCCATGTCATCTATACTACACATAATACTATTTCACTATATGATGAAAATGTTCTGGAAACCACTTCCCTTTAATGTTTTGGAATATGGACTTTAAATAAATGATCAATTTGGATCCCTTGATAAAATATGTAATCCATATCATAACTAAATAGTATTTTAAAGGTATCATAAAACATATAAACAAATTTTCCTCCTTTTTCAATATGAGGAACATTACATCATTTCAACTCATTGTTCACAATGGTAATATTTATCAAAGGAAAGTAATTTTAAACCACTCCATTCAATAATTTGTATTTCTTTTTCTTCCTCACCATTAATAATAAATGACCCAAATTATTCTATAAAACCTATAGATGATAAAATAAGAGAATAAAGTTTTTACATTTATTTCATCATAATGGGAAAAATATTTATTTTCAAGAGTCTTGATCCAATTCCCAGCTACCACTAGACCTGTAGTTCATCTAATTGATTAAAGATTCTGTCAAATAATACTATAAAATATAGGTGAATCTGTCACGACCCACCTTTACCAAAAGGAGGGAAGGGTCAGTAGATTGACAAGCCCTTCTTTCTTTAAGTTTAAGTAGAGATAATGACCCCCGAAACCCGCCTTCAATAGGTCCCGGAGTGGTGACCAGCACAAAGGGCATAGAATCTCACACAAAATGGAAGGCATTACCCTTTTTATTTTTATAGGATCGAGAGATAAGATAGAAACCCCAACACTACCAAAGTTGAAAGTAATGTTAAATCCAAAAGTAACCCATTCCCATATGTATGTTCAACAGTAAAAGTCACAATCCACAAAACCCTGAAAGTAAAGTACCATGAAAAGGAAAACGACAACAGCAACCACCCCAACGTATGAGCTAGTACAGCCCAGCACGATCCCAAAAATCCTCCTGGAAACTTGAAAGAAGTTTATACACATAGGGTGAGTATACAAGTACACTCAGTAGGGAAAACCCAAAGACTCTCCTGCATAAGTGGAGAGGCATTCTAATGCCCTGTGAGAAAAGAAAAGCCAAAGAACGAAGCAAGGAAAAACTTTCCACCCAAGTCTCACCAAGGCACACTCCCCCAAATAACGCAAGGTATGTAAAATATAGTAATAGCGCATCGATATTTGGGTACCCCAGGCCACTTTCCCATTGGTTATTGAAGGTATCCTATGCATCAAACCAATCCTTCCATTCTCACCATAGTCCCACTGTTAAACCTGGCCGGTACACACCTGGGCCACAGCAACCATCTCGCCCGCAGACACCTGGGCCACAACACCCACATGTAACCATGCCCGCAAACACCTGGTCCAGAAAACTATCGTCACACCTAAAGACACCTGGGCCTCATCCCGAAGACACTTGGGAAACATCCTGCCCGCAAACCCTTGGGACAACCACCACAACTATCCTGCCTGAAGATTATTGGGATAATAATGGACTTCAAGCCATCATAGCCTGCCTGAAGAGTCTTGGGCTATTTAGGAAAGTGATCAGAAAAGGAGATAATAACCATCCACTCATAGGAGTGTTGGGAAAAACACCCTCCCCATGAAATGGGGTGTTCGGTACTAAGTGCTCATCTTGGGTGGGGCGCAAATAAGAAACATAAAAGCTACAGATATATATAGGTGAAAAACACTCATCCCAACCTAAGGGTTCCAAAACCAAAGCACAAACACCCTTATTGCTATTCATTCACAAAATAAGCCACGACACTCATGGCCAAGTCACAACTCATTCCTAAACTAATTTCCCACTCAACCATTCTTGTTTTAATGTTCAAATGATCCCATTAGGGTGAATTCTGCACTACTGGGCAACTAACAGGCACAAGAAACATCCAAACAGCAATTTAAGCATTCACACCCATTTCTCTTGTAAATTCACATCAAAGTGAGATCCCTCCAAGTATTGGAACCAAAGAAAGCTTAAACATATAGCCCCCACATCCCCAGAACAATGGATAAAAATGTTTCACAACAAAAGAGGATTCTGCCCTAATTCGTGATATAAGAAGAGAAACCACAACCCCAGATTCACAACCAGCAATCGTGCAACATCGGAGGATCCCATCCTCACCCACATTCTCTATAAGAAAACAAACAGAACAATTCTCCTACTACCAAAACAGAGCACGAAACCTCTGGGTTCAAGCACATCATTTACTAGTTTCCTCTTTCTGTTAGTTAATCGGGATGGTCACACAGGGATTCTTGTTTTACTTAACATCCATTCAACCAGCCGAGTGTCAATGATTAACCAATTCCCAAGTTTCAGTTGTTAAATCACCACTGGAGTAAAGGTTCTTTAGTGTGCATGGAAAGACCACCAATGACCATAATTTTCAGTGAGCATAGGCCCACACAATTCACAACATATGTCAAAATAAAGGAGTACAGCAGAACATCGATCACACCCCCCCCCTTCATTCTTTAAAAGTCCATTAATTATCTTCAATAAGTTTGGTTTCATCATTTCCCATAGAGAAAAAAGTGTACCCACCCCACATGATACACATAAAAGAGAGGAATAGTAAAACCCTACTTGATTGATCAAAGATCGAAGTTTCTCTCCACACAACAGGAACAGGGGATGCTCGACTTGTAGGGAATGAACGTCGGGGACTCCAAGGGTGTGCGGAAAGCTCCAGCAGAGGCGCACCACAAGCCACAGGAAGAAGGGACTCCAGGCGCACCAGGGGAAGAATGAAGCCAGACAAAGGAAGAAGAGGAAAAAGGACTTCCTGTGTGATATATAGATAAGATCCCATTGTTACGGGATATAGGAATTTTAAACGCCTGGAAAGTTAGATCGTGGTTTCCCACGCGGTTGGGTGGTTACACACGATGGAATTAATTGTTATTCTCTAGGGATTTATTGTGTATTAATTATGGAATTTTAAATGTCTTTGAACCACTTTAAAGAAGAGTTTAAAAACCCAAAGGAGGCATTATGGTAAAAACTATAGAAGAGAAACCCGACAAGGCTGGGGGACAGCGATCGGTCGTGCCGATCGGAGGCATCGATCGGTCGCGTCGATCGGTGGCGTCGATCAATCGCCCCAATCGGTCACATGCTGAAATGACATCCTACCACCGAGAAGTCACCCCTAGGATCTGGAATTTGGAAAAGGGATGGGCTACGAGGGTCTAGATCATTACATCAGATATCTCTTGAACTATTCTCACCCTTGATAATCAACCCAAACCTAAGAGAATAGGGGTCCGAACAACCAAATCAAAAGATAACTCTCAGGAATGAACCCCTCCAACATCTAGAAACACCTCTCCTTTAAGAAAACATGCAACATTAAAGGGTTCAAGCTGTCCAGTCATATGGGTTGGAGAGTTTCTTCCTCCATGTCAAGATACGATCCACTTTGGGTGGCGCTGACTCACCCGCACTGGTTTAATCACATCCACCTTAATGCGTCTTGATTAGGGATCGGGTCCTCCCCTTCCCGTAGTCAGGACTTTTTGCATGTATCTAGAGAATAAGGAAAACCATACATTCCATAGTTAACAAGTTAAAGTGTTCCGTCACAACAAGTACAAAATAGAATAGCACAAAACTCAAACAACTCGGTGTACTGGGTACGCATCTATGCTTCCCATTCCTAGGTACTATCCTCAAGCTCACCATGCCTCCACAACACATGAACTAAAGGAATGGTTCATCCACAAAGCACCTTCTCCACACGATCCTCGATCATCATTGGTCTCTCCACGAACGTTTCATTGACTTCAATATCTTTCTTTCCCCAGTCAAGGACATGTGAATTGTCACGCAGATACCGATGGAGCTGGGACACATGGAAGACGTCATGTATCTTCAGTAGTGGCAGTGGTAATTCTAGCTGATAAGCCACTTATCCAACCCTCCATAACACTTCGAAGGGTCCAATGAATATGGAAGAGAGATTTCTCCCCCTACCGAACCTCCGTTGTCCACGTTGAGGGGAGACCTTCAAGAATATGTTGTTCCCGACCCTGAACTCCAAGGGCCTCCTTCTATCATTGGCATACGACTTCTACCGGTTCTGAGCTACCTTCATCCTCTCATGTATAAGCTGGACCTTCTCTGTCGAGCTCTGCACCACTTCTGGGCCAAGAACACTCGCTTCCCAAACCTCAGTCCAGCACACAGGTGAGCGACACGGTATCCGGTATAAGGCTTCGAACGGAGCCATGCCAATGGTATAGTGATAGCAATTATTGTAGGAAAACTCTACCAGAGGCAAGTGTCACACCCACAATTCCCCAAAATCTAGAATTCATTTTTGTAGCATGTCTTTCAACATCTGGATGGTTTGCTCTATTTGTCCATCTTTCTGGGGATGGAAAGCAGTTCTAAGAGGTAGTTGGGTGCCAAAAGCATGTTGCAATCCTCTCCAGACTCGTGAGGTAAACTGTGCATCCCTATCTAAGACTATGGATCTGAGAACTCTATGCAATCACACTACCTCATCCACGTATATCTGTGCTAAAGAATCTACTTCACTCGACTCTTTTATTTCCAAAAAGTGGGCTGATTTCGTCAACTGATCCACCACTACCCAGATAGAGTCACAACCTCCCCAAACCTTGGGTAGTCCCGTGATGAAATCTATCAAGATTTCATCCCACTTCCACTGAGAAGTATCTAAAGGTTGTAATAAGCTACCTGGGACACGGTGTTTATCCTTCACCTATTGACACATTAGGCACATTTCAACGAACTCTGCTACTCCCCGTTTTACCCCAGGCCACCAAAATTGTCTCCTCAAGCCCTGATACATCTTGAAAACTCCTGGGTGCACTGCTAGGGGTGAGTTGTGGAGCTCACTAAGAACTCTCTCACGCATCACCTCTGTAATGAACAACTTCCCTCGGAAAATCATCTAATTCTGACCATCATCCGCCCATCCTTTCGGAGCATCACCTTGGTTAACCTCGTCATGCACCACTTCAATTTCTGAGTCTCCCCACTGAGACACTTCCACCTGCCACAGTAGAGAACACTGCACTGTCATCTAATACAGGTAACCTCTATCACTATCCATCCTCGGGTCTAGGTGCAGGGCAGCCAACTCCTCCATCACCTTCCAAGCATCTGTCGACTCTCGAACCGCATCCTTCTGCGACTTCCTGCTTAAGGCATCAGCCACCACATTCTCCTTTCATGAGGTGTATCAAACCTCGAAGTCATAGTCTTGAAGGAATTCCAGCCACCTCCATTACTGAAATTTCAGGTCCCATTGGGAGAAGACATACTTCAAGCTCTTGACGTCAGTGAAGACCACGAAGCGCTCCCCGACGTGGTAGTGCCGCCACAACTTTAGTGTGAATACGACTGCCACAAGCTCCAGATCATTGGTTGTATAGTTACACTCATGGGGAAGTAACTGCCTAGACCCATAGGAGATCACCCCTTTCTGCTGAATTAACACACATCCAAGGCATTGCCCTGAAGCATCACAAAACACCTCATATGCTTCCCCTTCTTCTGGAAACCTCAGCACTAGGGCACTAACCAACCTCTCCTTCAGATAGCTGAAGGCTGCCTCACACTGCTCGTCCCATACAAAAGCTTGGTCCTTCTTGGTCAAGGCTATAAAGGGTTCCACAACTCAAGAGAATTTGGGGACAAACCTCTGGTAGTAACTTTCCAGCTCAAGGAAACTACGAACCTCCGCCATGTTCTTGGGTGCTGCCCAAGAAACAACCTCCTCGACCTTCGATGGGTCCATTAATATCCCCTGCTCGGACACCATGGGCCCAAGGAAATTCCCTTCTCACGTCCAGAACTAGCACTTGGACAGCTTCCCATAGAGATGGTGATGTCGGAGGACCTCTAAAACTGTTCTCATATGCTCTGCGTGATCCTCCGTTGATCTTGAGTAGATCAGGATGTCATCAAAAAACACGACTACGAACCGATCTAGGTATTCCTGGATTACGGAGTTCATGAGTCCCATGAACATAGCTGGTGCATTCGTAACACCGAATGGCATAACCACGAACTCAAAGTGGCCATATCTGCACCTGAAGGCCATCTTCGAGATGTCACCCTCCTTCACCCTCAACTGGTGATATCCCGACCATAAATAGATCTTCGAGAACCAACCTGCTCCCCTCAGCTGGTCAAAGAGATTGTCTATCCTCCGGAGAGGGTAGAGATTCTTGACTATCACTTGATTCGGCCTCCTGTAGTCTATGCATGATCTTAGACCACCATCCGCCTTCTTCGAAAACAAAACAGGAGCACCCCATGGTTATGCACTTGGCCGAACAAAACCCTTCTTCATCAGATCGTCAATCTGGATTCGCAACTCCTGCAACTCTGAAGGTGCCATCCAATAGGGGGCCATCAAAATCGGTTGAGCACCAGGTTGCAAGTCTATCCCAAACTCAAAATAACATCGAGGGGTAGAGTTTCCACCTCTTCAGGGAATACGTCCATAAGCTCACTGACGATCCCTGTAACTTCCACCATCTTTGTGTCCACTGACTCCACTGATAGCTCAGCTAACAAGGAGAGGAGGGGTTCCTCTTGTCTGCTACCTTTCTGGCAACCTCGTTTGCCGATGAAGGTCACACGTTGGGTGCCCATGTCTGAAAACACGACCCTTCCTCAGAAGCAGTCAGTGATGGCACATGCAGAGAACAACCAATCCATGCCTAGGATGAAATCGTATGGTTGTATCTACAATAGTAGAAGATCCCTGACTGACTGATGTGGCCTTATCATTAGTCTACACCCTCGGCAAATGTGAAGTAAGTCGGTCTGACCTCAGACTAGTGTGCTCAACACTAGGGGCACTGGAAGTCTCTTAGCGTCTAAACCCAGAGCAAGGGCCAAACTGGGTGAAACAAAGGAGTATGAAGCTCCTGTATCGAACAGGGAATATGAAAGGGTACTAAATAGGCTGATCGTACCTCGAATGACCTCTGGCCCTGCCGGAACTGCTACCTCCGCGGTGTGCAACTGCCCATGCCCATATCCTCTACCTCTCGGATATTAGCCACCTCCCCAACCATGCATGGGTCAAGTTCTCTGAGGAGAACCCTGAGGTCGGCCTCCTCCTGCAACGTCAGTCCTCAGCGGAGCGGGAGCCTACTGCCCCTGCTGCTGCGGCTAAAAGGGCATAGCCTGGAACTGCTACTACTGAGGTGGGTGTTGGACCTGCCCACCCCCACCATACTATACTCTCTCTGAGAACTGGTTCTGAAGGTGCCCATGGCTTCCACAGATGAAGCATCTTGGCCCGGGGCCTGAAAGGAAAGGGCGGGGGCCAGGGGATCGGAACTGGAACTACTGAGGCCTGCTCCCTACTAGTCGGAACCTAGAGGGTCCTGATATTGGAGGCCTTCTTCTGACAACCTTCCCCATTGACGAGCCCAACTGAATCCCCTCTTATGACACACCTCCCATCATGTGCATGCTCACCACCACTTTATCCTTCTTCTGCACCTCTAAGTACGTCGGTAGGGTGAAGGGAGTTACAACATACTGAAGAGAACGTCGGAGTGCCTCCTCTAAACGTCTCGCCTAGGACTCCTCATCCGGAAAGAGGTCTGGAGAAAAGCAAAGGAGATCCTTGAACATGATCCCCAACTCTCTCACTGACATACTCCCCTGCTAGAGGGAGAGTAGCTCCTGCCTCTTCTCGGCCTTCATCATGGGAGAGAGGAATTCCACCCGGAACTCCTTCTCAAAGTCATCCCACGCAACCTCAGCTTCCCTCTTCTCTCCAAGGTAAAAATTACACCACTGACATGTCGCTCCCCGCATCTGGCTCATGTCTAGAGAAACCCAATACTCCGTCGGAGCCCGAATCAGGCTAAAAGCGATCACTAGTTCCTCGAGCCAGCTCTCCAGCTCCATATCTGAGGTGCTTCCCTCATACTTTCCGAGGGTATATCGCTGAAAGGCTAGACTATTATTCTTCCACGGATCATCCTCCTCCTCTCGGTCGGTCCTCTACTGATCGGCCAAGTTGATCTCCTAGGCATCGATCGCTCACACTACTCGTGGTCGCCTCCGAGGTGCCATAGCTGCAAGGTAAACAAGGAATTCCTAGCCCGAGTAGTGTTGAATATTGTTCTTAAATTTTTCTTAGACATCTTATTCATTTTAGATCCCCAAGACACCCATGAAACATAAGAACACGAGTCATCATGATTCATGTACCTTTACTAGTGTCTCTACCCTGAAATCAGTGTTGCCTCACTTGGTCCTTTGGTAGGTCCAAATTCCTTGCATCAGATCACGGGGGGCCCTAAAATCTCGTGTCCTAGACGGTCTTCCATGGCCTAATTCACACACCAAGGTCACCCAACACAGTTGCCCTACCACCCCATTAAATCCTCAATGTTCCTAACTCTAGACTCTATCCTATATCTCAACCTCACCTCTGATACCATTCTGTCATGACCCGCCTTCACCAAAAGGAGGGAAGGGTCAGAAGATTGTTAGGCCCTTCCTTCTTTAAGTTAAAGGAGAGATAATGACCCCTGAAACCCTCCTTCAATAGGTCCTGGAGTGGCAACCAGCACCAAGGGTATAGAATCTCACAAAAAATGGAAGGCATTATTCTTTTTATTTTTATAGGATCGAGAGATAATATAGAAACCCCAACACTACCAAAGCTGAAAGTAAAGGTAAATCCAAAAGTAACCCATTCCCATATGCATGTTCAACAGTGAAAGACACAAGCTACAAAACACTGAAAGTAAAGTACCAAGAAAAAGAAAACAACAACAGCAACTGCCCCAACGTCCGAGCTAGTATGGCCCAGTACGATCCCTGAAATCCTCTTGGAAACATGAAAGCTGTTTATACACGTAGGGTGAGTATACAAGTACAATCAGTCGGGAAAAACCAAAGACTCTCGTGCACAAGTGGAGAGGAATTCTAATGCCCTGGGAGAAAAGAAAATCCAAAGCACCTAGCAAGGAAAAACTATCCACCAAAGTCTCACCAAGGAACACTCCCCCAAATAACACAAGGTATGTAAAATATATTAATAGAACATAGATATTTGGGTACCCTGAGCCACTTTTCTACTGGTTATTCAAGGAATCCTACACATCGAACCAATCCCGCCATTCTCACCACAGTCCAACTGCTAAACCCTGCCCGCACACACCTAGGACACAGAAACCATCCCGCCCGTAGACACTTGGGCCACAACACCCACACATAACCATTCCCACAAACACCTGGTCCAGAAAACTATCGTCAGGCCCGAAGACACCTGGGCCTCATCCCAAAGACACTTGGGAAACATCCTTCCCGCAAACCCTTAGGCCAACCACCACAACTACCCTGCCCGAAGATTCTTGGGCTAATAATGGACTTTAGGCCATCACAGTCTGCCGGAAGAGTCTTGGGATATTCGGGAAAGGGGGTAGAAAAGGAGCTAATAACCATCCACTCAAAGGAGCATTGGGAAAAACACCATCCCCATGAAATGGGTTGTTCGACACTAAGTGCTCAACTTGGGTGGGGCGTGAATAAGAAACATAAAAGCTACAGATATATGTATAGGTAACAAACTCTCATCCCAACCTAGGGGTTCCAAAACCAAACCACAAACACCCTTGTTACTATTAATTAACAAAAGAAGCCACAAAACTCACGGAAAAGTCACAACTCATTCCCAAAATAATTTCCCACTCAACCATTCTTGTTTTCATGTTCAAATGATCCCATTAGGGTGAATTCTGCACTACTGGGCAACTAACAGGCATAAGAAATAGCCAAACAACAATTTAAGCATTCACACCGGGTTCTCTTGTAATTTAACATCAATGTGAGATCCCTCCAAGTGTTGGAAACAAAGCAGGCTTCAAGATATAGCCCCCAAATCCCAAGAACTATGGATAGAAAGGTTTCATAATATAAGAGGATTCCACCCCAATTCGTGATATAAGCAGAGAAACCACAACCCCATATTCACAACTAGCAACCGTGAAACATCTAAGGATCCCATCCTCACCCACATCCCCCATAAGAAATCAAATAGAACAATTCACCTACTACCTAAACGGAGCACGAAACCTTCAGGTTCAATCATGTCATATACTAGTTTCCTCTAGCTGTTAGTTAACTGGGGTGGTCACACAGGGATTCTTGTTTTACTGAACATCCATTCAACCAGCCAAGTGTAAGTGATTAACCAATTCCCAGATTTCAGTTGTTAAATCACCAATGGAGTAAAGGTTCATTAGTGTGCAAGGAAAGACCACCAACACCCATGATTTTTAGTGAGCATAGGCCTGCACAATTCACAACACACATCAAAATAAAGGAGTACAGCAGAACATCGATCGCACCCCCCCCCCCGCTTCATTCTTTAAAATTTCATTCACTTTCTTCATTAAGTTTTTTTTCATCATTTCCCATAGAGACAAAAGTGTACCCACCCCGCATGATACACAGAAAGGACAGGTGAAGGAAAACCCTACATGATTGATCAAAGATCAAAGTTTCTCTCCACGCGCTAGGAATAGGGGATGCACAACTTGCAGGGAAGGAACGTTGTGGACTCCAAGGGTGAGCGGAAAGCTCCAGCAGAGGCGCGCCACATGCCACGAGAAGAAGGGACTCCAGGCGCACTAGGGGAATAATGAAGATGGACAAAGGAAGAAGAGGTAAAAGTACATCATGTGAGATATATATATAAGATCCCATTGTTACCGAATATGGGAATTGTTAACGCCTAGAAAGTCGGATCGTGGTTTCCCACGCGGTTTGGTGGTTACACACGATGGAATTAATTGTTATTATCTAGGGATTTATTGGGTATTAATTATGTAATTTTAAATGGCTTCGAACCACTTGAAAGAAGAGTTGAAAAGCCCAAAGGAGGCGTTACGGGAAAAACTATAGAAGAGAAACCTGACAAGGCTGGGTGACAGCGATCGGTCACTCCGATCGGTCGCCCCGATCAGTCACACGTCGAAATGACGTCCTACCACCGAGATGTCACCTCTAGGATCTAGAATTCGGCAAAGGGATGGGCTACGAGGGTCTAGGTCATTACAGAATCCTATCATGGAAATTCTAAATTATCCATATATGTAAGGTTATTAGATATAGTAGGGTTCAGTTGAACTCATATTACCATGATATTCTTATCCCCTTTGCTAATGTATTTTATTGATCAGTTGGATGATCCCTACATTGACTATAGGTATTGATTCTATTTTTTATATTAGACAGTGTAACTAAACAATGGTACATCATGGGTTAGATCTAAATTATAATAATTATTGAGATATAATTTATCATATTCTATAAGGCATTTTCAATGAGCTAATGTTAGATTTATTTTAAAATCTAGTTCCCATGGCTTCTACAAAACAAGATCAAATACCAACTATAAAAACACCAACATTAGTATCCCAGATTTGGTGGATACATTATTTCATGGGTATTAAATATAATGAAACCAATCCCAAAGGTCCAAACTATTTATTAATCTTGAAAAAATAGATACATAAATGGTACCCTTTTTTATATTTGTAATGGAAAATAGATCATGAAAGAAGAAAATAATATTTATTCTTGAACTTATACAAAAATTCCTTCACTATATTTGTGAGAGAAGAAAAAAATATGGGTGAGATCTATTTCCAAGTAGGGATATATATACAATAGATGCTATTATAAATAAAACATAAAAAATATGGGAATATAAATAACTAAACACAAATAACATTGAATATATAATATTTCTATCCATAAAAAATAAGGAATAATAATTATGTCATTATAAATAATTGGAAACAAATTTCATTGAATAAATATTTTATGTACAATCAAAATCTGTGGGTAATATCATAGTTAAAATGACAAGAATAATCATTCATAAAATATTGATGAGGGAAAGGCCTAATTATTGGATTCCATGATAAAATTAATCCTGACACCTATAATTGAAATTACTTTCAAAAGATAGTTAAATAATTATGGGTATAGAAAAACCCATTTAATTTGGAAAACTTATTTTTCTCATGAGACTTACCAATGAATCGAGGTGTCATTTTTAATCGGGAACCACCCATGCCATTTATGTCCAAAAGATTCCTCACATATATAATGGATTTATTTAGTACATGAATCAATTTTCCTTATAAAAAACTATCCACATTGAGTAAATGATGATTATTTAATATTTTATCCATAGTTATTCAAAAAAACCTTAAAGGTAACCACAATATGTAAAAAATGATATTCAGTTTTTGGAATCATAATATCCATGAAAAGAAGAATATTTATATTTAAGAGTAATATAATTTTAAATTAATTATGATAATAAAAAATCAATGGTTTTGTATAAACACCATATAAATTAATTTAGGTTCATAATAAAAAAATATGTATCACTGATGTGAAATTAAGATGAATTCTCTTCTAAATATATTATCAATAAAGTATGAATTAATAAAATGAATTGATTATGTTTTTCATATGTGAATACTCATAAAAAAATTGGATATAGAACATAATATAATCAAAATTAATTCCACATTTAGTCTTAGAGTGACATAATAAATGATTTAGAAGTTTAACCAAATGAATGGAAATTGAGTTAAGAAATACCTTACTGCAAACTTCTACTTAGTCGATATTTTAGTAAACTCATGTATACTAGTATAAACATGTTATTAATTTCTTTTTTAGTCATTTTAATTTTATATGGTCCTTTTATAACATTTTACCACATGTTTGTCACTAATATTTTATTATTTTCATTTTTTCGAGTGTTATCTATATTTTTTCATGTATGTTTTGTCATTAATTTCTTATTTATTTTTAATTGGAAGTAGATCCATAACATAAAAAATTATATTAATGTTATAAGTATCATATTTAATCACTATAAATAATTTTATATCCATTATTTAATGCTTAACATGGAATGCTAATTGCACTGTGTCGCGGAGACGGTGGGTCGTCCGTATGGATGAGTGATGGTATCATTAACAATAGTTTTAATGGATAAAAATTATATGAAATATTAATTTTAAATAATAAATATCTTATAATAATTATAATACACATATATTATTTTTAACATTATACCCATCCAGGTAAATTGGAATTGAGAAACAAATTACACTTCTATGTGGAGACAGTAAGTGGTATATATGCATGTGTGGTGCTTTTTATTTTCACAGGATAGATAAAAGTGGAATTTGGTTCTCTAATAATCATAATAAAATATCCTTATATTTATTATATTGGAATTATTAATTTATTATTGAAATAACACATAAATAGTAAGTAAGGGGAAATCAATTTTGAGTGCTTTGGTAAACATAGTTAACTTTTTACCAAGAGGCTCTATTAGAACTTCAGTTGTGGTACCTAGGGTTGAAATTTTGATTTGATAAGAACCTAAATAAATTATATAATTATTTTTAAAGATAACATTGAATATTTTGGTTGATTTAGAAGGCTCTATTTTTTTAAAGAAGTTATGTATAATGTTATCTTCTATAATTGAGGCAATAAGCATATTTTGAAACATTCAAAATATTAAATTAGTAAAAAATTTAATTTGAAAATTACTCATTTGTAAGTTTTTTTACGATAATATGTATATATATAGAAATACTATTATAATATATATTTTTTAAAAATTTTAATTCATAATTGTACTTCAACCATTTAGTTTTAACCCTTATTTAACCACTTTAACTCTTACTATTATATAATAGTCTTTTACTCTTTTTGGTTTAATATTTTTACTCTAAATCTTTAATAACACATAAATAGATCATTTTTGATAGGATAAACCATATTCTAATAACATTAAAAATTTATGATCTTTAGTAATTTAAATAATTTTATGATATATTATTTATTTTAAAATATCATTAATTTCAATTTTGAACTACTCATTTCTTTGACTTATAATGATATCAATATACAATATAAAATCTAATTAAATATTTTAATAAATACCTAAAATGTTTAAATCATGTATAAAATTTATGTATCACCTTAGTTAATTCAAATTATAATTTTGTTTCTTTTTTTAATGTCATTCATTTGATTTTTTCATCAAATGAATAATTGTTTCATCATTATTGTGTCCAGATTTTTTGTAATTATTACTTCACTAAAAATTAATAATTAAATACCTTGATGTAGATAGATAATATATAATTAATAATAATATATATAGTCAAATACATTTTCTAGGTAACCCCATATTTATACTGTTATATTTACTTAATTCATGAATCTAACAGATTTTACTTTTCTTTAATTAAAATAGTATAAATGTCCTAATATCATCCAAAAAGAAATAAATGGCCATATAGACAAACCTTTAATGATTATAGAATAAAATTACATATCTAATTAAATTTGTTCATGTGTTAATGTCATTTTTTGTATTTATCATATAATTTTTAACCTAAATAACTCATTTAACCTTTTCGACGGTAACAAAAATTATCGAGGATACTATTTTCATTTTTAAAAATTAAATGGAAACTATTTAACAAATTTTGAGCTTATAAATGAAAATATGAAATCTATTTTTGATAATTCAAAAATAATAATTTGATGAATTTAATATAAAATTAATCCCATTAAAATAAATTACAAATATTTTTCTTGCAGAATGAAATTTTAATCCCAAAAATAAATTTATACAAAAATAACGTCAAAGGATAATTAAAATTAAATGTATAATATTACTTCCCAAAAATTAACAAATAATTTTTCTCAAATATAACATTAACATTTATTTCATTTTATGTTTATTCTTATTCATACCCACCAATTCAATGGTTAGGATTTAACGGTCGTTCTAAATTAATAATTTTTAATCATATATATTGGTTCCATTAAGATTTTTGTTTCAATAAATATATTCTATAAAACATATTTATATAAAAATATAAATTTCAAAATATCATGCGGTGTAACATTCTTTTGTGACCTCATTTTTTGTTGGATAGGTAATATGTCTTACAAGGATCGAGAATATTCATGAAATTTAATAAGTGAAATTGAATATTAATGTAAAGGATGAAAAACAAGACATATAGAACTTTTAATTTCAAATAATTAATATCCTTGAAAAATAATAGGATAATTATTTCATTACTCTATTTAATGATATTGTATGCTCAATAAGTAGTTATGAAAAAAATATAGTCGATACAATAGTTATGAATTATTTTTTAAAATTATTGTATAAATAATTGTTGATAAAATATAAACTATTTTAGATAATAATTTGAAAAAATATCCATATGACTGCATTCGTAACTTATAAGTACAACATAAAATATCAATTGGTATTTATTTTTAGATGTCAAGTAAAGGTGATAAAAAATAATCCTTCAATTCTATTAAGAAGGGAATGACATCTAAGAGGTATAGAATTTCATGTGATTATATATATATATTTAGATATAGATATTTATGAGAGGTTAGAAAATTTAATGTTTCCCATCTCAATAATATGTTCACGAGTGATGTTTTTCTACTAAGTAAAATATACATTAATGTTATTTAGGAATGATGGAATTAGTTAATAAAATTACACAAAGACAAATGATAAAGTGTGTGTATATATTGATTTTTCATCATTTATATTCTTTTGTGTGAATAATTATTTATCTATCATTGATATATATCCTTATACCGGAAAAAAATTATAATATAAAGAATATGAGTTATTTTAAAAATATAGATAGATGATATTTTAATTATATTGATAGTACTATTAGTACATTTCTTATTGATCCTGGTGTTTTTTTACTATCATTGTAATTGATTAATAATTATATTTTAGTGGATAAAATAAATAGGTAAACATGTAATTAATTATGAATCATGGGTTATGATATTATCTCTTGAAAAAAAAATCATAGGAAAGGGAATACAACATTTTGAAAAAACCCTCAGGTGTAAATGAGGACGATGAATCCCATGGAGAAAGAGAGATGTAATCCATGAATGAATTTTGGGATGTTGATTGTAACATTACATAGTAATTAGTATATGAATGATAAAATAAATGAAAACATTGAATTGAATAAAATATAATGTATTAAATAAAAAACAAAATGATGTTTGATGTGGAGGAAAAATTCATTAAGATCAAGATTTTTTTTCTGATACTAAAGTATTAATAGTTTTAATAATCAAGCAGTAGTGAGAATATTAGTTAATAACATAGATTGGGAATTCCTATTAATATCGATAAAGATATTATAAGATATATTATAAAAATTTATTTCTTAGAGAAAAAGGCTATTGTTGATGTGTAGATAATGTTAAAAAATAATATTCCAATGAAATATAAATTATAAAATCACAAAAAATGTATTAAATAAAATCATTAATATTAAATATTATTGAATTAAAAATGTGAAAACATACATTTTAATTCTTATATGAAGATAACTATCCTTACAGTATCAAAAACATTTTGATTCATCATTATTATTTGAATTTACTGGTTTCATTGGTAGTGAACAATTTTCACAATAAATATAACATGTATTGTTCCCTAGATGGAATTATTTTATTTATTATTGATGATGTTTCTATTTTTATGAAATTCTGGGAATGACTTATTTTTTTAAAGGTACATAAATTAAAAAATATTGATTTTATAAAATTTAACAAATATGGTGGGGGTTAAACCTTGAACATGAGATGAGATCCTAATGATGAAGAATCTATTATTTTTCAAATAAAGAATTGGTTTGAAATTTCAAATGAATTCAATGGATTATTATACCTAATGTCTCGCATTGATAAGTATATTACTACCACACATTTAAAATAACAGATTATGAATAATGATGACATAATTTTAAATATAAATGTAATTGAACCTGAGAATGATATATTGGGGGTTGTTTTTTTAGAGTATTTAAATAATATCTCATGGTTTCATAACTAATTGTTTTTTTCATATATTATTTGTTATTAGAGATCTCATGAAGTCTTCAAAATATAAAAATAATGATCGATCACATTTATCAATTTTGAATAACATTAAATAAAATTATTTTTCTTAATTGTAATTGGTTAATAAATGTAGAATTACAAGATTACTATCTTTATTAAATTTCTAAAACACATACTTATATGTTTTTATCACATATCTGATGTGGGATATATTTTTTTATTTTAGAACCCTATATCTATTTTTAATATCTTAAAGGGTAGATATTCCAGTAATTGATGATAACAGACTAATTAATGTTGAACATGATATAAATCAGAATTACATGGGCATGGATGATGATGAAAAGTTATGGAGTTGATTAATTAGCCACATTATTCAATTATTTATAAACCTATTGGCTCATTATGGAAATATATATAACATCCTAATGCTAAAAATAGACAATAAATTTGATTTCACTGTATATCAATTAGGTGAAAATAAAAATTATTCATATAAAAATTTGAAAATTAAAAATACTCAACCATTAAAATATTCTAGTTGGTAATTTATTTAATAATGATAAATAAATTGATATATGGGTATAATATATTTATGTAATTTTTTGATTTAACTATATAGATCTCATTTATCATTTTCATGAATCCAAAATACAAACCCTTAAATACATTGATTCATTTTTAGAGAAGTTTAGAGATGGAATAAACTACTCTAATAATATTTGTTGATCAAATATATGTACTTAAAAAATGTGATTCGTTTAACGGTTATTTATAGAATCATAGTATCTATTTAGGATTATTTTTAACCCTATATAAAAATGGTTTTCCAGAAATAATAATAGATGTTTTATAAAGAGGATCAAACCATGATGGTTAATTAAAAAGCATCTTATTCATTATAAAAGAATTAGTTTTAGAAATTTTAAAGACTCTGATTTTTCCATGAAAATATTTTTTCGAAATATATAGAATTATTACGAGTTTATTTAAATTAATGACGTGTGATTCCGAGGTCTAATGTTCCCATAATGAAATTCTAAGACTTTTTTTGGTATGTTCTGTAAACACATGGGTGATTTTTTGTAACTTTTGAACCGATGCTCAGAATTGGAATCTGAGGAAATCATTGAACTCACAGTACTGATATTCACTTAAGAGAGTATTCACCTCAGTCGCAATAGTTCGAGGGTGGGCGTTGGACTTTAGGTTTTTTGTGGGAGAGATAAAAAAATATAATAAAATAAAACAATCAACTTTTATTTTATTTATTTGAAATCTATCATTTGAATCTTGGTAGTGGGGACCACCCAACCAAGAACCCCCTTCTAAATATGATGTAACTCTTGGAACCTCCCCAATTGATGAACCAACATTAATTCATCAAGTAATTAACTTGATTTTAATTAAGTTGGTTCATCACCTCTGGCGGTTTGGATATTTGGAAAAGTAGGCATTTGGGAGAGCCCTTGGAGAACTCTTGGTGGAAAAAACTTCTCCAACAAAGAACGAACCCTCGGAGCAAGAATGAGGAACCGACACTTGAGACCAGATCAAAAACGTGTTGCGGGAGCGATTAACATCGATGTCTCATCCAATGACTTCATACTCTTCCTGACACCATCTCCAACGATCAAACGAGGTAGGGATTTTGTTCATTTTGTTCTTTGTAATTAGTTATTGTCTTAAATCTATGAACTTCCTACTATCAATCTAATGTGGAGGTTGTGTGCCAAATGAACATGGCCTAATCCCTCCACTATTTCATTGTTAACGCGTTCTTCGTGGGTGGATCAATGGGTTGAGCAGAACCTAACCACGACACTGGCAACCGACACTGGTAAGGTACAGGCAACAGCAGGCACACCGGCCAACCGTGATGGCAGCAACGGTATGTCTGCGTCATCTGTAGAGGAGCAACCTGTTGGATTCAGTAGATAAGGGGAGCGGACAGCACTCCAACCGACCATGTGGAGGAAGGGAGGCATGCGTTGGTGTCGTCGGTAACAGAGGAGGTCATGACTGTCGAGGTGCAGTGGTGCACCAGGGCGGCTGGCAACTGGCCGGATGCGGTAGGGTAGCAGCGCCATCGCGTAATAGGAAGGGATGCTGGCCGGATTTTTGGCCAGCTGAATCACGACGAGCAGGGCCACTCTGGCGGGTCCTGTGTGCCCGCATGCGGTGCCACATGGAACTGCCAGGTTGGCCCAAGCCGAACAGTCCATTGGACCATTTGGAATTTCGGGGGGGTGCCTCCCCCCAGGTAGCAGCTAGGGCAGGCCTCGCTATGGCGGCCCGCACCCAGCAACGAGCCGAGCCCCACGGGCCACTCCGAGCGAGCCATGCCCAGCGGGCCGCACCTAGGGGGCC
This sequence comes from Viscum album, assembly GCA_963277665.1. Classification (NCBI taxonomy): domain Eukaryota; kingdom Viridiplantae; phylum Streptophyta; class Magnoliopsida; order Santalales; family Viscaceae; genus Viscum; species Viscum album. Next base: position 1,097,218,247 of record OY728139.1, read on the forward strand.
GCACTCAGCGCCGGTCGGGCCGGACCCGGGCCCATCTACACCCAGATACTCATTTTTGGCCATATCTTGAGAACTGACCATTTTTTTGATGAACCTTCTATAGTTTTAGATTTCTTGGATCGAGACGGTCCTTTTGGTATACACCACATGAGTTTTGGATAAATTTGGAGTTTGGTCGGGTTGGATCGAACCCGAATCCAACCGGGACCTCGGAATGGGAACTCTAATAACATACAGGGTGGGCATCCGATTGACGCATCGTCTGTTGATTTGGGACTCTTATGATGTGGCTGCCCTTTGAGATACATATTCATGGGACTTCAATGTAGTTGAATTATCCATCGATGGCTGGAGGATCAGATCCTCCGGGAATCAAGAGCACTAAGTGTGGGAATCCTATGGCTGGCTGTACTTGAATAATCTACATATACTGTGTGGGTGATCTTCAAATCTTGTGTGGGTCATCTTCAAATTCTGTGTGGGTCATCTTTGGATCTTGTGTGGGTCAGCATCTTGAGATCCTGTGTGGGTCATCTTCAGATTCTGTGTGGGTCATCTACGATCCTATGTAGGTCAATAGAAGATCTTCTCAATGAAGTAAGATGGTCTATCGATACTGCTAATCATATATACTTCCATACATAAGTTATTCCTGGTGAGAGCTAAGTCTTTACCTTTGTGGTACACTTCTGTGTGGTAATATCTTTGTGGTATTCTACTATGTGGCGTTACCTTTTTGGTACACTTCAGTGTGGTGATACCTTCATGGTATTCTTCTATAGGGCATTACCTTTGTGGTACTTACCTTCATGGTGTTACCTTCATGGTATTCTTTCCTTCATAGAACAGTTGTGCTTTTGGCTAGAGATTTAGACCTTGTGTTTCCTCATTAACAAGATGGTTACACTTGATATATTAGGTACATTTATGGGCATATACCTAAGTCGGGTTGACTATTGTTTTCAGGCATGTGATCATGGTGTTTCTTTGTGGTTTATACTTTGTGGATTTTGAGAGACCTTCGGGGGTCTTGGGGTCCCTATTGAGTATTGTTATACTCACCCCTGCACAGGCTATGCCCGCACTTTGTTGTTTCTTGTGCAGACGATGGACAACATTGATTGAGGTTGAGGGTGCCAGGACTGGAGGCTGCTCGGAGGTGGAAAATTAGACAAGACGTACTGCAGAGATGATCGTTCGAGGGTTGTACCTACCCATCAGGCAGGATCCTTGGCAGGTGTTCACAGGAGCTGTTTTCTGTTTTACTTGTACTTTCCAGTTGGGATTGTATTTCGGCCCCTTTACTTATTGTACTCACCCTATTTACTATTTAGTTTACTTTTTTACTTTTATCTTGTTGTGTCCATGGATTGTATGAGTATGCAGGTTAAAAGGAAATGCCTTCTCGGTTTTTGGGATATGCCTTCCCGGTGCTAGTCGCCAACCCCTGGCCTATTGAAGGCGGGCTTGCGGTAGTCACGACACAGGCCCCGGGTGACGGGTCATTAAAAATTGGTATCAGAGGAGTCTATTCTACCATAAAACTAGGACCCTGATATTTTCTGTGTGGAAATAGTCTTAAGTGTGATGAGTGTGGTCTTCAGTTTGGGGAATCCAGGGTTCGTGCGGCGGCCGACATATCCATACACTAGGACCCTGACTTTTGATTTCCGACTCACTACATGAAAACACAGGTTGCATGTGTGTTTTTCAAAATTTTTCTTTTTGATATCTTTGAGTCAACTCACAAGGTATATCTTATTGACCATGACACACCTGTTTCTTTCCAGGATTCCCCTATGAAGACAGATAGCCAGGGTTCCAGAGAGAGTATGCGATGATAGCCCACCGAGCGATGCAGTTTCGGTGCAGGTCCCCCTTTCAGCAGTTGTACCATCAGGTGGTGTACCAGTTACACCACTACCCTTTGGGAAGATTATGCCACAAACCCCAGCAGCAGAGGCTGCACGCTGCTTGAGCACGTTGCATGAGTTTCAGTGCAAGATTCCACCGAGGTTCTGGGGAGAGATAGATCGACAAGCAGTTGAGGACAGGCTGGAGGCCGTGGTAAGAGTTTTTTGTCTGGTAGGGACATCATCTGATCTCATGGTGATCATTACCACTGGTCTTCTTCGAGAAGCAGTGGGAATAAGGTGGATCTTGATGCTCAAGTTTCATTATGAGGTCACTCTCATTTGGGTAGACTTCGAGAGCATTTTCAGTGTAGAGTTCATCCCGGCAACCATATGCTCAGTGCGTATACATGAGCTTCTCCACTTGCAGTAGGGTAGCATGATCGTCGCTCAGTATTTAGTGAGGTTCACTGACCCCTCGCACTACTCCACTGACATGGTGCAGGACCCTTTCTTTAGGGCCTGGACCTTTGAGTAGGGGCTTAGATGGGAGATTAGATCTTTGAGGATTTCTCTAAACATCCCAAGGCAGACATGGGTGTTAGAGCGAGCACTCTTAGTGGAGATTTTCCTTGCTGAGCAGTCACTGGTAGCGAGACCCACCACCAGATGTTCTGTATTAGAGTCATATATAGCTGGTAGCAGACTGATGACACCGATGTCTAAGAAGATGAGGCCTATAGGTGGATGACCAAATGATACAGGGTCGGTTGTACAGGGATCTTGATACATTGCAGGATAGGTGAGGATCAGGCAGTGTAACTCATGCAGCGGGTAGGGTCACATGGCTCGCGACTGCTCAACCCGTTTTATAGACGACCTATAGACATTTGAAGGACTTCTTGGGTAGAGGCGAATTTTTGATCAAGGAGATACGCATTCAGTAGGCAGACGTGGTAGAGGAGTCGGTCGCGCAGTAGGTGGTGTGCAGTGATTTGAGGTTCTACTACCACCACCACCAGGTGGTCCACCTTGACCACAGGGAGTAGGTGGACAGGGACAAGCTCAGCTCTAGGCAGCTGAGGCCAATGACCACGGAACTCCGGAGATGATTCGAGGTACGATATTTGTCTCCTCAACCATATTTGTAGTACATATAGACACAAGTGTCGGTCACTCTTTTATTGGCATGACCCTTGTTCAGAGCTCAGAGATTCTTGTGGATCCATTAGCTCGATACTTACATCTAGAGATTCTTAGGGGAGATGATTCGATTGTTACACACTGCTACCAGCAGTGTGAGCTTACTCTAATAGGCGAGAGATTCGGCTGGGATCTTCTAGTAGTGGCGTCGAGGCCTTATAACGTCATCTTGGGTATGGATTGTTTATCTATAGTCCATGCTCAGATCGGCTGTATTAGGCACAAAGTGCGGTGTGTCCACAAGGATGGGACCATGTTTTCCTTCACCGGGGAGAGGGGAACCTTTGAAACATAAGATATACTTTCTTAGAGGAGGGTGCAACGGATCACACATCAGTTGGCTGGCCTTACCCTTAGAGCGGTTGATGTTGAGATTCCTAGCTATCCTATAGTGGTGGACCAGTAAACTTATGTCTTCCCTGATGATGTTCTAGGTCCACCTCTTCATTGAGAAGTGGAATTTTATATTGACTTGTATCCCAGGACGACACTGATATCTACACCAGCATATCAAATGGTCCCCGTGAAGCTTCGAGAGCTGTGAGTACAGCTAGAGGACCTGCAGAGTAAGGGGTTCATTTGGCCCAGTGTTTCTCCTTGGTTAGCCCCAATTTTGTTCTCCAAATAGGCAGATGTGAGTTTGAGACTCTGTGTGGACTATAGGTGTCTAAACCAGGTGATCGTGAAGAACTAGTATCCACTACCGAGGATTGATGATCTTTTTGATCAGTTGAAGGGAGCATGGTGGTTTTCAAAGATAGACCTCATATCACGCTATCACCAGCTTAGGGTATGAGATGAGGATGTACAGAAGATGACCTTCAGATGTCGATATGGCCACTATGAGTTCTTGGTTATGTCATTTGTTGTTACTAATGCCCTAGTAGTGTTTATGGGACTCATGAACAAGATCTTCCAGCCACACCTCGATTGCTTTGTGGTTGTTTTCATCGATGACATCTTGATATACTCAGCTACAGAGGGGGAGTGTGCCTTTCATCTGCAGGTAGTTTTGGACACACTCTGAGAGCACCAGCTTTATGGTAAGCTCTTGGAGTGCCAGTTCTAGATATGAGAGGTTCACTTCCAGGGACACGTCATCTCAGAGGCTGGAGTTGTAGTGGATCTAGTGTATACTGAGGTTGTGCTTGTGTGGGATCCACCCAGGAGTGTGATGGAGTTGTAGAGTTTCATGGGTTTGGTCGGTTACTATCTAAGGTTTTTTCTTGACTTTTCCATAGTTGTGGAACCCTTTCCATCATTGACAAATAATGGGAAACCCTTTGTGTGGTCAGAGATATTCCATTCGAGTGTCTAGGAGCTGAGGTAGATACTAACGAGTGCCCCCATCTTGTGGTTACAGGAGGAGGTGTTGGGTACATAGTCTACTATGACGCATCAGGGACCGGGCTCGAATGTGTCCTGATGTAGGAGTGATAAGTGATCACATACTGTTATCAATATCTGAGACATCATGAGTAGAACTATGCTACCCATGACCTAGAGTTAGCTGTAGTGGTCTTCACCTTGAAGATGTGGTGACATTACATGATGGATAAATGTTTTACAGTATACTCTGATCACATGAGTCTCAGGTCTATCTTCTCTCAGAAGTACTTGAACCTGAGACAAAGTTGTTGTCTTGATTTCATCTAGTAAAATGACTTTGAGATAGTCTATAATCCTAGGAAGGAGAATGTATTAGAAGACGAACTAATCAGTAGATCTGGTATACATCTTCTGTGTGAGGCGACAGAGAATTTAGCTGATTTGAGGATATCCTACATGGATCGAGATATAGTAGCTTATCTTCAGTCTCTAATAGTCACTCCCTCGCCCCTTCCATGAGTCACGGAGGCACAACTTGGAGACACTGATTACGAGGCTTGATGTTCTCAGATATCCACAGGACATGCACCTGATAGATTTTTTGAAGGTGGGGAGCACGTCATCCTCTTCATAGGACGTACTATGGTACTAGTGGTGCTATTGGAGGAATTTTTGAGGGATTTCCATACGTACCCTCTAGAAAAACATCTAGGAGTGGAGAAGATGTTCTAGGCCCTCCAACATCAACACTCATGACCGGGAATGAAGAAAGCTATGGCAGAGTTTGTCACACGGTGCCTCACTTGTCAGCAAGTGAAGGCAGAGCATTAGGTTCCAGCAGGCTTAGTCCAACCACTAGATATGCCAGAGTGGAAGTGGGATGGAATTTCCATGGAATTCATGACTGTAATTCCATGCACATCTAAAGGGCATGATTCAATCTGGGTGATCATTGGTCAACTCACCAAGTCCGCTCACTTCCTACCTATCAAAGAGCAGGGATCAGTAGATGTCTTGGGATGCCTCTACGTAAGGGAGATTGTATGGATTCATGGAGTGCCTTCGATTATTGTCATAGATCATGACGCATGTTTTACTTCCCAACTATTAAAGGGGTTGCAGGAGACATTTGGGACTCAGCTTGATTGAGCAGCGCCTTTCATCCTTAGATGGATTTTCAGATAGAGCAGACCATTCAGAACCTCGAGGATATGTTGTGTTCTTTCATCATTTATTTCAAAAATAGTTGGGAGGATCACTTTCCCTTGGTGGAGTTCAGGTACCACAACAACTATCACTCCGCCATCGGTATGGCACTATTTCAGGAATTGTACAGTCGACCTTGTAGATCAACTTTGTGCTGGACTGACCCAGGGGAGTCAGCACTCATGGGACCGGAGATGGTACAGGATACTATGGAGAAGGTACATATTATCCAGGAGTGGATGAAGATTGCACAGATCAGGCAGAAGTCTTATGCTGACAGGAGACAGAGAGCTCGTTAGCTTGAGGATAGTGACCATGCCTTCCTACGGGTCTCACCTCGATGAGGATTGCAGAGATTTGGCCGGGGTAGAAAGTTATCTTTGAGGTTCATCGGACCCTTCTAGGTCCTCAGTAGAGTTGGTGAGGTGGCGTACCACCTAGCTCTTCCCCCTCAGTTGCACCAGGTGCACAATGTTTTCCATGTATCCCATCTGAGGAGATACATACATGATCCTTCGCACATCATTGATTGAGGAGAGATCGACATAGTTGATGGGGTGACGTTTTCATAGCATCTAGTGGAGATTCAGGATCAACAGGAGAGTTTCCTTCCTAGGCGATTGATTCTTATGGTGTGCGTATGTTGGTAGCACAGGAACCTCCAGTAGATCACATGGTAGAGGGAGGCTCAGATTCATGCTCATTACCCCCACTTGTTTCCATAGTTTGTGTTGTGGATTTTGGGGATACAAAGCCCTGAGGTGGGGAGAATGTAAAGACCAGTATTTTTTCATGTAATTTTTTTAAATAACTATAATTATTACATGTTAGTGAAAATAAAGGGAGCATGATTCCGAGGCCCGGTGTTCCTGGAATGAAATTCTGAACTTTTTTTCAGGTTCGTTTAGAAAACACATGAGCGAAATTTTCCAAATTTTGAACCGGTGCTCAGAATTTAAATCTAAGGACACAGTTGAACTCACAATGCAAATATTCTCTTAAGAGAGTCTTCACATCAACCACAGTAGGTTGAGGGTCAAAATTGGATTTTTGGTTTTTTATGAGAGAGTTAGAAAAATATAATAAAATAAAAAAATCAACTTTTATTTTATTATTTAAAACCTCTCATTTGAATCTTGGTGGTAGGGAACACCTGACATTGAACCCCCTTTTTAAAATGATGTAACTCATGGAACCTTGCCAATTAATGAGCCAACCTTAATTGATAAAGTAACCAAATTGAACTTAATTAAGTTGGCTCCTCACCTCTTGTGGTTGGGATTGTTGTAAATTGAGAGATTTGGGAGAGCCCTTGGAGAATGCTTGGTGGAATAACCTTCTACAATGAAGAACGAACACCTGGAGTAAGAAAGAGGAACTGATGCTCGATCCCAGATTAGAAGCATGTGGTAGGAGTAACGTACGCTGACATCTACCTCAATGAATTCATCAACTTCCTCATTCCATCTCCATAAATAAAATGAGGTAAGGATTTTTTTCATTTTGTTCTTCTTAATGAGTTATTGTCTTCAATCTATGAATATCCTGCTATCAATCTAACACGGAGGGTGTGGGACAAACGAACACGGCCTGATCCCTCTGCTATTTCATTGTTGATGTGTTCTTCGTGGGAGGATCGATGGGTAGAGAGGAACCCAACCACGACACCGGTGGCTGATGCCGACAGGGTATAGGTAGAAACTGGCAAACCGTCAGTTGGGTTGGTTGTAGTGGCGCGTCCGTGCTACCGATAGTGGAGGAGGTCGTGAACCATTGGCCGCGGTGAAGAAGGGGAGCGGCCAACATGCCTCCTGGCCACGTGGAGGTAGGGAGGTGTGAATCCCTACCACCAATATCAGAGGAGGCTAAGACTTTGAAGCCACGGTGGCGCGATAGGGCGGTCAGCCACCGGCAGGCCTCAGGAGGACTGCAGCTCTGTCGCGCCGCTGGAAGGGATGCCAACCGGATTACCAGCCGGCCACATCACGCCAACCAAGACCACTCCGAAGGGCCCCACATGCCATTAGGTGGTGCTGCATGACATTGTCGAGTTGGCCCAAGATGAACAGTGTGTTGGACCGTTCAGAATTCTGGGGGGGGGGGCTCCCCCGGGTAACAGATCGGGTGAGCCCCGCCACGGCAGACGGCACCCAACCGTGGGCCGTTTCGAGCGGGCTGTGGCCAGCACGGGCCTGGCCCACCATGTTCTAGCCCATCGAGGCCAGACCCAAGATAGGTCCGATCAGCCCAGGCCGGGTCGGTCTGGGTCGGCCTGACTTGGTCGGACCGGACCCAGGCCCATCTAGACCTAGATGCTCTATTTTGGCCATATCTTGAGAACCGAGCATCCATTTGAAGAACTGTCTCCAGCACTGGATTCCATGGATTTAGGAGGTCGTTTTGGTATAATCCACTTGAGTTTTTTATAAAGTTATAGTATGGCTGGATTGGATCGAACATGAATCCAACCGGGCTCTCGGAACAGAAATGTTAATAACATACAAAATGGGCGTCTGATTGACGTGTCGTCTGTTGCGTTGGTACCCTTAGGACATGGAGGTCCATTGAGATAATAATTTGTTGTAATTTGTGGTAGTTGAAGTATATAATGAGGGATTGAGGAGTGGATCCTCTCAGAATCATAAACGCTTAGTGCAAGAACCCTGTGGCTGGCTATAATTTAAGAATGTACAGATCCTGTGTCGGTCATCTTCATATCCTGTGTGGGTAATCATCAGATCTTGTGTGGGTCATCTTCGGATCTTGTGTGGGTCCTCATTTCAGATCCTATGTGGTTTATCTTCAGATCCTATGCTGTTCATCTACAATCCTATGGGGGTAAACAATAGATCTTCTCGATGAAGTAATATTTCCTAGAGATACAGCAAATCATCTATACTTTTGTACTTAATTTTTACCTAGTGTGAGTTGAGTCTTTACCTTTGTGGTACACTTCTGTGCGTTGGTACATTCGTGGTATTCTTCTATGTGGTATTACCTTTTTGGTACACTTCTATGTGGTGATACCTTCATAGTATTCTTCTATGTGTTGTTACCTTTGTGGTACTTATCTTCATGGTGTTACCTTTGTGGTATTCTTTCCTTCCTAGAAGTGTTTTACTTTTGGATAGAGATTTGGGCCTTGTTTTTTCATCATGAATGAGATGGGTACACTTGATAACTTAGGTATATGTGTGGGAATATTCCAAAGTAGGGTTGACTATTGTTTTCTTGCATGTGAACATGGTGTTTCTTTGTGGTTTATCTTTAGTGGATTCTAAGAGACCTTTGGGGGTCTCGGGGTCCCTACTATGTATTGTTATACTCACTCCTACACGGGCTACGCCCGCACCTTGCTATGTCTTGTGCAGATGATAGACAACATTGATCGAGGCTGAGGGTGCTAGGACTGGAGGCTTCTTAGAGGTGTACCATTAGACGAGACGTACTATAGTGACGACCATTCGAGAGCTATACCTACCCTTCATGTTGGAACTTTGGAGGGTGTTCACATGATTTTTTTTAGTTTTACTTATACTTATTAGGTGGGATTATATTCTGACCCCTTTACTTATTGTACTCAACCTATTTACTATTTAGTTTCCCTTTTTACTTGTATCTTACTGTGTTCTTGGATTGTGTGAGTATACAGGTTAAAAGGCAATGTCTTCCCGTTTTTAGGGATATGCATTCCTGGTGTCAGTCACCAGCCCCTGGCCAATGGAAGGTGGAATTTGTGTAGTCATGGCACGAGTCCTGTGGGATGGGTTGTGACAAAAATTAATACACATAAACAATAAATTTTTATTTTATTTCGACTCATGTATGTCTCTATAAGAGTTTTTTATAGAATTAACCCCCACTATAAAGTATCTAATAGTGTTTGGAGTCCCTTCCAACATTAATGTGAATTATTTAAAAATTAGTATCCATGAGAAATATATTTTTGTTGTATATTTAATTAAATATTAATAATATAGGAAAGAATATCACATCTAAAAAATGATTAATGGATAATGATTTATTCTTGTGATGTAATAGGTTTTAAGAACACATTTGAGGATTACACTAAGAATCATAGGCTTTTTGAAGGTAATGGAGAGGATAAATAACTTATAATAAATTTAGAAGGAAACCATGTATGTTAATATATTTTTTTAATGAACATGATGTCTTTGAAAAAAACGTGTATCAAAGATAAAGCACTATCAATTTAAAGCGATTTTTTTAATTATAGCTTATAATAGGGAGGTGGATGAAACTATATCATACCAATAAAAAATTATTATTATTTTATAGTGAACATTTTACATCAATATGATGATCTATGATAATAATAACTTGAAAATAAAATCACTGAACTAATATTATTAACATCTAAACAGTTAAGTATTGATGAAGGAAAAGTGTTCATACCATATTTCCAAATCACCATATCTATTTGTGATAGTTGATTATTGATAAAAAAGTAAATGTATGTTATTTTCTTACTCAAAACCTCTAATGGAATATATGTAATGGTACCAAAATACATTTAAATCAGAATTCCATTTAGATAAATAACAAAACAATATAATAATTGAGTATAGGTGGACTAAAACATGGGGCTAGAAAATTTATCACATATTTATTAATGTAATTCAACAGAAAAACATAAAAGAATGTATTTGAAGGAGATTATTAATATTACTGGAGTTATTAATTATATCATTTCATACAAAGTTCTACTTTTTATGATTATATTATATATGGGAGTTCATAATGTTTTTGATACATAAAAAATGTTTCATATGACTTAACAGTAATATATATATATATGTAAAATAGATCATATAATACAAATTTATATGGATATAATTTTAGAATATATGTTTGGTTTTCGAAAATATATGGAATATGATTTTTTTGGAGAAATATTTCAATAATAAATGTTTCCATTCACGAGTTTACATACTGAAATATAATGAATTGTGATATATGAATTTTCAATAAATATTTTATTTCATTCAAATAGTTAAAAATATTCTTAATGGGATATTTTTAGTATAAGAAACAATGAATTAGATTAAGATAATTTGATTGTGGATGGTGAATGTTTAATGTTGGGAAAAGATATATATTTAAAAATGATAATGACAATTGGAGTTATGTAATTGATTTTTTTTACTCTCCACTCTTCGTACATATATTCCTTGTATATGATTAAAAATCAAGAACATTAGTTTTTTTAAATTATGAAAATATTTTTTTATTTACTATATAATTAGTTTTAATTCCTTAATTTGATTGATTTTAATAAAATATTGAAATGGTATATGGATAAAAAACACTAAATCAATGATTTAAAGGAGGCATATATCATTATTATCTGAAATGATTGTGGTATTATTTCTACTATTATTAAATGAAGAAATTTATATATATATTTCTAACATTAGTGGGTTCCAAATTATGAACATATTTTTATGAAAAATGATTGTCAAAATGAATTTAATAAATTAAATTAGAGTTATATATGTATTATAACTTTTAGGAACGTTTATATTACACATTATTACTTTCTATGAAATATATCAATGTGAGGAAAACAATTTTGAGTTTATATTAGTGTAAATAATTATAATATATATTAAATGATTTATACATTAGATTTTGATATATATAAAAAATGTAAATAATGAAATATTTAGTTAGTGTAATTTGTATTATTTTAGTAGTGACTATAATAAGAATTAAAAATCATATGGAAATTTTTTAGGAGATTATAATATTATAGGGAACATGATGATGTATAATTATGCATCCCTGAGTATAAAAATGATTATTGTATCCCTTGGACCTAGGAAAAACAAAATATTTGATGATTAATGTATAAAATGAATACCTAATAATAAATGTGATGCTATAATTTTTTTAGGATATGATAACACATGTGTTACTAGTCTTTCAATAAATAAATTTGAATAGTATTAATCAAGCAAAGTTGATATCACATAAAATTTAATCATTTGGAAAGTGGAACAATGATTAGTAGTACTGAATTAAATAACCTAGAATGAACAATTGGTTGATGTATTTACTAAACCATTTGTATGTAAACTATTTCGAAATCGATGGTTGATAATTGGAGTTCAATATCAATAATCTAAAGGATATGGCATGATGCATCACCTATTAAATCACTTTTTTTTATTTTTTTGTTTTCAAATAATGAAAAATTAAATTAAATAAATACCATGGTATATATTTAGAAATAAGTGAGAGGTATAATTTTAAGGAAAAGTATATATTTTCAAATCATTTTATTAAAATAATATTGTTATTAATTTAATGTACTTGTTTGATGTGTGTAAAAAGGATTTGGTCTTCAATTTGCAAACATTCTTATCTCAACATTTTAAATGTTATTTTTTATTTCTTTTACAATAGATGTAATTTGAAAAAAAAATATGCATTGACAATTTCCATGAGAATAGTTGAGTGGTGATGAATAAGAGAAGGTTCATATGTGAAAGTAATTTACTATTAAGGAAATCATTGTTATTAGAATTTGCTATTTTTTATTTCTGCTTATATTTTTCTCATGTGGTCTTATAATTATAATGTAGAATATCCATTCAATTTATTTGGGATATTTATGTTTATTATTTCTCAAAAAAAAATTAAAAAGGATATAATTTTATGAAATTATATGTTCCAAAACATTTTTTACAATATAAATTGTTTTATTTAATGTAGGTTATTTTTTCCAAATAATATGAGCATGATATAATTAATGATATTAGTGTTCTATTTTTATAATTGTAAAATATCATTGTTTGACAATATAAATCTTATTTTTCATATTTTTTGAATATTACATAGAATCTTTTTGGAAATCACTATTTAATCATTTTTCAATAATACAAAATAATTATAAAAACAATATATTTTTACATGGAAATAATTTTTCCCAATGTCAACTGAGAATGATTAGTTTAAAAAATTATTATTAATAAAATTTTCTTCATAAATTGTTTCAAGATATGAAGATATTATCACTATTTCAAATGAAATATGTTTCAAAAATTAACAGAGTTATTTTGATTGACATGCCTTATTACTTTTCATTTTGAGTACATTTTATAACATAATAATTTTTTTCATCTTTTAAGGAACTATTATTTCATAGATATTATATCCACATTTTGATTCTGAGCAATATAATGAGATATTACACCTCAATTTTATAGAGTGGTATGTATTTTTATCTTATGGTCCTTAAGTGATGATGAATAAACCATTATTATAGGGAGAAATAATGGAAATGATTTCATAACACCACAACAATTTTTAAAAGAGAATACTATGAGGAAATATGTTATTACTTTTAGAATATGTTTAATAGTATGGCCTGATAAAAAAATGAATTATACATTAATATTTACCCCTTCCCATGATTTTTTATATGTTATGATTCAATTATATTTAATTGTGTGTCTTGGAATATACCACTTATGATACCCATGATAATATATTATTAGATAAAAATAATGAAAAAAGGTGGTTTGATGTTATATAATAAATTTATTAATAAAAATTAAGTGGGATAAAATTTATATTGTGATGGAATATTGATTTTCAATTCAAATTACCAAAATAAATTTTTGAGAAGATTTACATTTTATTCATTGAATGGGGGAATATATGATATAGTGTATGTGAAAAATATGAATGTATATTATAATTTGAATCCATCCACAAAATAATAAATTTTTCATTATTTGATATTTGGGATATCCCTCAAGGGGTATTCCCAAAAAAAGAATATTAATGATTAACATGAAGTAACAATTTTTATGTGGTTTTGTGGTGTACACTGAGTGTATTATTGTTTTATATGAACTATTATTATAGACACCAGGATATCAATGTAGAAGAATATGGGATATGAAGGATGATCTTAAAGAAGTGGTTATGCATAGTATCACTGATTTAGTGATCAATCTATTGAATAAGAAGTGATGCTCTGTTGTTAGTATTTTAGATCCATTTGTTAAGTGTTGAAGACATTAATTTTTTCTACATATTTTTTTATTATTTATTATTTATATAATAGTAAATTTTTCCTGAAAAAATTTTATTATTGATTATTTCTCAAGGATATATACTTTTTGTTAACAATTATATGAAATTAGTATAATATAATGAATTGGTTGATACAATGTGATGAAAAGGATGTTAGTGAACCATTCATTCTCATACATTTATTTTTCACAAATTCAATTATTTAATGCCAATAAATTATTATTTTAATGGAATTTTTCTCAATTTATGTTTTTTAATAAATTAATCATAATAGTGAAAATAGAACAACAATTAAATAAAAAAATATTTTAACTCACTATTTTGTTTGATCCATAAATTTTTATATAGTAATTAAATTTCAAAAATTTAATTTTTTGTTATAAAAATATCATTGATTTCATTTCACTGAATTAGATTGTTAGTAGAATGCAATAATAATACACTACCACAAAATAGGCTTTTATCAATGCTAAAAATGCCTTTATAAGAAGTAAAAAAGTAATGTTAATCAAGCCATAATTAATGGGGGGATTCCCTTTATCAATGATAAAAAAATCACTAATAAAGGCCCCCCTTTATCAATTCTATTCAAGGCATTGATAATGTCCCCATTTATTAGCATTTTTTCTAGTGCGGATAAAGGATTCCTTGTCTGAGAATGATGTTTATATAATATCACACCCAGCAACCAACAAAAAAACATCCGACTAAAATAATAAAACCAGAAAAAATAACATGAAAAAACCCTCAAAACCTGCTCAAAAATAACCACTCATAGTATATATATACCGAAGTACCACATACATGTTGAAAATGATGAAAAAATAAGCAACACACACAATTTTTTGGATAAAAATCCTATAAAAATTTAATTGAAATCATGAATAAAAAATATTCACTCATGTTATATAACAAAAAACACTTCTATATTCATTTTTGAATAATGTTTTATAAAATTACATTTACAAATATCCAACAAAAAATTAAAAACATTAATGTTTTCTCATTTGACGTCTGTGGACCCCTCTGAAAAATGTCCTATGATGGGTGGTAATAGTGGTCGAACAAATCAACCCAACTCAAGATAAAGGATACACCTATATAATAAAACAAATATTACATTAGTAATGCTATAAAGAAATAAATTAAAAATTAATTAGAAGAATACATTGAAAAATGTAAATTTTTAATAAAAATGACACATTTGGAGTCACACTGGTGACACCGCGCATCATATTGAGGTGGGGATGATTCTGACACATTAAAAATGACCGATGGATTGTTTTTCTAAAGATTCAAAACAATAAGAATGAATTTCCTTGGTTTTTAGTATGTCAGTTGAGTTTTTTTACTAAAATGTCATTTAAAACTGAAAAAATGCAATTTGAGTCATATGGGTCATATCGTGCATTATTATGACATGAGACTACTTTTTTGACATCAAAAAGGACTTAAAAATTTTCATCCTTAATTTGGAATAAAATTAGAGCATATTTTATAGGTTATAAATTAGTGACATGTTTTGAGTTAAAATGTCAATTATAAACCGATAGCTGACACTTTTAGTCATACTGGTCATAACGTTCATCAGATTGAATGGGGTTTGATTAATATTCATCACAATTGACTCATGGACCATTTTTCTAAAGTATCAAAACCATTAGAATGAATTTCTAGGTTTTTAGAAGGATTATTGTGATTTTTTACATAAATTAATCTCAATTTAAAATAACAGGAAACATTTTCTATCATACCGGTGACACTATGCATCCAATTGAGGTGGGATTGGTTCCTACACTTCACAAATGACTGATGGATCAAATTCCTAACATATAAAAACAATCCAAATACATTTCCTTAGTTTTTAGTATGTTAGTATCATTTTTTATTAAAATGTCATTTCAAACAAAAAAACATGCAACATGAGTTATAACGGTTTCATTGTGTGTCTTTTTGACATGAGACTTCTTTATACATGTCACAAAGGACTTACGAATTGCTATCCTTAATTTTAAAGACAACTATAGCATGTTTTATTTGTTTTTAGTGAGTGACGCGTTTTGTAATAAAATGTTAATTTTAAACTAAGAGTGGAAACATTTAGTTATACCGGTCTCACCATTTTTCAGATTAATGTTCGGATGATTCATACATGTCAAAAATGGTTGATGGATCATTATCCTAATCTATCAAAATAATCAGAATGTATTTTCTTGGTTTTGAATATGTCAGTTGTGTTTTTCACATGAATTAATGTCAATTTTAAATAACAAGACACATTTGGATTCATACATGTGACACTATGAATCGTATTTAAGAGGGGTTGATTCCTCCAGATCATAAATGACTAATAGATCATTTTCCTAAAGTATAAAAACAATGGAAATTCATTTCCTCTGTTTTCAGTATGTTAGTTTTGTTTTTTTACTAAAATGTCATTTCAAACTGAAAACATGCAATTTGAGTTATAATAGGTGCATCATGCATTAGTTTTAGATGATACAGCTTTATACACATCGCAATGGACTTACAAATATTTTTCCATGATTTGGATGTCAATCGGTGTAGATTTTCTTGGTTTTCAGTGAGTGACACGTTTTGAGTTAGATTGTTAATTTTAAACTGATTGCAGACTCTTTAATAATACAAGGGACATCGTGTGTTAGATTGAGGTTGGGTTGATTAATATATGTCACAAATGACCGAGGGATTATTTTCATAAGGTATCAAAAAAATATGAATGAATTTTAATGGTTTCAATTTTTTTAGTTGTGTTTTTTTACTAAAATGTCACTTCAAACCGAAAACATGAAATTTGAGTCATACTAGTAGCATCAAGTGTTGGTTTTACTTTAGTATGGTTCATACACATTTCAAAGGACTAAATAAACTCTGTAATTAATTTGGAAGATAATTAGAGCATGTTTTCTTGGTATTATGTGAGGGACATGTTTTGAGTTAAAATACAATTTTAAACTGATAGCAGACAGTTTTATTCATACTGGTCACCCCATTATTTGTATTGAGGTGGGTTTCATTATTACACATCAAAATTACTCATTGATCATTATACTAGTGTTTAAAAACAGTTTGAATGTATTTCCCAGTTTTCAGTATGTCAGTTGTGTTTTTTTTACTTTAATTAATGTCAATTGTAAATAACATGATAGATTTAGAGTCCTACCAGTGGCCCCATGTGTCGGATTGAGTTTAGGTTGATTTCTATACGTAAAAAGGTATATGTCTATCATTTTACTAAAGTATCAAAACAATATTAATGTGTTTTCTCATTTTTCGGTATGTGAGTTGTGTTTTTTAATAAACTGTCATTTCAAACTAAAAACATGAAATTTAACTCATATCGGTCACATCATGCATTAGTATGATGTGAGACTACTTAATACACTTCACAAAGGACTTAGGAATCTATTTCCTTAATTTGGAAGACAATCAGATTGTGTTTTCTTAGTTTTATGTGAGTGACCCATTTTGAGTTAAAAGGTTAATTTGAAAGTGATTTCAGAAATGTTAAGTCATACTGATCACACTTTTCATTAGATTGAGGTGGGGTTGATTTCAATACATGAAAACTGACTGATGGTTTGTTTTCCTAATTTATCAAAACAATCCTAATGAGTTATCTTGGTTTTGAGTATGTCGGTTGGGTTATTTTACATGAATTAATGTCAATTTTAAATAATAAGACATATTTCGAGTCATACCAGGGACACCGTGTGTTGGATTATGGTGGTTCGGATTCCAACACATCACAAATGACTGATGGGTCATTTTCCTAATGTATCAAAATAATCTAAATGCATTTCCTCAGTTTTCAGTATGTTAGTTGTGTTTTTTTACCAAAATTCAATTTCAAATTGAACACAGGAAATTTGAGTCATACCAGTCACATCATGTAGCGGTTTGACATGAGACTAAATTATACAAGTTATAAAGGACTTATGAATTACTATCCTTAATTTGGAATACAATCAGAGCGAGTTTTCCTATTTGTTAATGGGTGAAACATTTTGAGTTTAAATATCAAATTTAAAATGATAGTGTACACTTTTAGTCATACATGTCACACAATTTGTTGGATTGTGGTGGGGTTTATTCTTACACATCAAAAATGTATGACGGATCATTTTACAAATTATCAAAACAATACAAATGTGTTCTCTCTATTTCCAGTATTTCAGATGTGTTTTTTACTTTAATTATTGTCAATTTTAAATAATAAGACACATTTGGAGTCATACTGGTGACACCATGCATCATATTGAGGTGGGTTGGAATACTACACATCAAAAATGACTGATGGATCATTTTCCTAAAGTATCAAATCAATAATGATTTATTTCCTCAGTTTTTAGTATTTAAGTTCTCTTTTTTTACTAAAATGTCATTTCAAACTGAAAACATGCAATTTTGAGTCATATCGGTCGCATTGTGCATTGGTTTTATGTGAAACTACTCCATACATGTATAAAAGGACTTATAAATCACAATATTTAATTTGGAATAAAATTGGAGTGTGTTTACTTTTTTCAGTGAGTGACACTTTTTGAACTACAATGTCAATTTTAAATTGATAGCAGAAACTTTTAGTCACACCAATCACACTATTTTTCGGATTGAGCTGGGGTTGATTTCTACACATCACAACTGACCCATGGATAATTTTCCTAAAGTATTAAAACAATACAAATTTGTTTCCATAGTTTTTAGTATGTCATTTTTATTTTTGTACTTGAATTAATGTCAATTTTAAATAAATAGACACATTTTGAGTCAAACCGGTGACACCGTACATCAGGCTGAGGTGTAATTGATTTTTGCACATCACAAATGACTGGTAGATAATTATCCTAAAGTATAAAAATAATAAGAAGTAATTTCCTCTACTTTTAGTATGTCAGTTTTGTTTTTTCCCTAAATGAATTGCATATTGATTAGTTTTTTAATAGAAATTGGTTTTCATCATTTACTGGGTATTTGTTCTGTTGATAGACCACAATAGATAACAATTATCCAAAAGGGGTTTTCCCATACCCTGAGTTTGTTTTGACATATTTGATCCATGTACATTTGACACGAAATTACATCTTCATTCTGTGATATAACTTTTGTCGGCCTAGTGAAGAACCAACTGTCATATATTCATGACCTCTGAATGAATATATGATATTTAGTTCTTCACTGGGTCTACTAAAGAGTAGTGTAATCTCGTGTGCCCTTTATGTCTCAACATATCACCACAAAATCAAGGGATGGTAAAAACCCCTTCTGGATACTCATTATCTTTTTTTAGTCAGTCAACAGCACACATACCATCTAAATTAGGACCAAAAAATTATTTTAAAAAACTAATCAACCTACAATTCATTTTGTGCATGAACAAGTACCACCAATTACCATGATTTTTTGTGGGGTGTTTTTCCCATAAAAATAAAAACCTTACCATAAAAAAATAAAAAGATAAGGAATCTTGGATTATTAAAGTCAAAATTATTTTAGAATTTTACCCTCTTCATTGTATATTTGTGTATTCTTCCATCAGGTATACTGCCCATTCATTTCAAATCATATCTATATCTTCATGTGAATATAACTTTCTTCAGTTGTAATGGTAGTACTAAAAAAACGAAAATACACAAAAGATTAATATGTATTTTAATTGATATAAAAATTATCTTATAAAATACCTCTTCAGCGATGATGGTTTGTTCATGGAATATGATCTCTTTCATGAATTTATAAACATAATTACTATAGTCTATATCATTTGTTTGTTTCAAGAACTACAAAAACATTGAGAAAAATAATTGATTTTTTATATGTGTTTAGATAGTGAAATATTATTATATATACCCTAATTCTTATCCAATCGTAGTACTTGTCAAGTTTCTTATCCTTTTCCCTTGGGCTTATTCCATGTTGTATATGATATTCACGCACCACCCTATTATAATATAACACTCATTAAAAGATAAAATAAATTATATAACGTGATCTTTATTTCTAAAGTGTTGGATGTAGTGTATTAAAAATTGACAAAATCCACCATTTGTGGTCAGTTTGTTGGATATCCACGCATTGAATCATGAAGATAAACTTTAGGTATCCAAATTGACCGCAATGAGCATCAAATGCAGCCTAATAAAACAAAAAATAATAAGTAATAAATGAAATTAAAATATATTTGATATTATTAAATTCTAGAGTTTTACCTCTTCATCATTGGTATTAAGAAGATTCAATCAACTGTAATTTTTTTGATAAATTATTTGAGTAGGCCTGCAACTATTTCATCTACTTTCATTGAAGTTATGTATTTTTGTTTTTTAGAGGTTACATGAGGACTAACGAGTCCAAATTATTGTTCATGGGGAAATCCCATTAGTTATTTTTCATATATATGCTTGTGAAAAATATGAAATGTATTTTTTTATCATTTTTATATTATATCATCTTTTGGAAAATAAAATCAGGAAAACCTACCTCAAGTAAACATTTAAAACTTAGCCACCTAACCAATCATAGTCAAGGATTTCAGTTTCACTCTCAACACCAATGAAGTCTATATATTCCCCTCCTTACATATTTGCTTCAAAATCAATTATGTGATTACCATCATCTTTCAACATTGTATCCATGTTATCCTTCATAGATAATGAATTTGGATATAGAATGGGAGGGGTTAAGGTGCTTTAGGTGGATCATTTTGATTGGTTGGTTGATCCTTGAGATGGTTTTGAATCATTCTTTCATTTCTCTCCCTTACCATTGTTCATTTTTAATAACATGTATAGGTTCAGACCTTTATTAATTAAATGATTAAGGTTTAACTTGACAATTAAATTGGAAATCAATACCTCATTATCGACATGTTTTTTACAAGATATGATAGCCATGAGAGGAATGTTTCTATATCTTTTTCGACCATATAAATATATGTATCATCAATAAGATCATGTAGATTAGTGTTCATATATAGGGATACAATATTTGACACTATGACATGATATATAAGTAGTGGTCTGTTGTGATTCATGTCATTCTGGATATTGAAAACTATTTCCCTCGCTACAAGAAGATGGGTGGGTGGTGATAGAAATAAATCACTGTCATTTTCCCCCTATAGAATATCAATACAATAGAGGTTTCATTGTCTAGGGTCTATCTAATTCACATTTCACAGAAACAGTTATTATAAAATTGACAACATTAGTTAAGAATTGTTTTTTAGGGGAATGCCTTGCCACAAAACTGGTGGGGGTGGGGTAGGATATTCACGAGCGGTTTGTTTTTGAGTTGTTTCTTCTCTTTGACTCCCCCATCAAACATTATATCAACTCTATATAGTATTGTTATTCTTCTTGAAAATTATCTAATTTTTGTCTCATTATTTTCATTTCCTCCATTTTATCCTCTACTTTTTTTCCAAAATATGTTCTGTGTTTCACCCTAAAACCCGCACCTCTATTGCGGCCATACCTTTCTGGATGCTTCAAGGCCATTGAAAGTATGTCTACATCAGTGTGGGTGTTGTAGATTCTTGAAACTATGTCAAATAGAAAATATAGTAAAATAAGTAATCATTGTTATGTAATATAAATTTGAAGAATTTTTTTAATTGTTTCATACTTTCACATGTTTCCCACACTTTTTCTATGTTTTCATCTATTAGTTTTTCCATCTTTAGTTACACATGGATCCTTACATAGCACATGGAATCGGATGGAAGTTGATGTGGATTTGGACTCTTCAAGATACATATAAAAAAATAACATAGTTATTGTGTTTTTTTATGTCACATTAATGTATTATGGAAGATCTAAAATACGTATAAATATTTTTCCAAGTGATGTGTACCCCATCCTTGCTTTACGTTAGGGGTACAATGGTTTTGATACATGTTTTTTATTTTCATCACTCAGTTTATATTTCATAAATAAAACACTATCAATCAATGTGATGAATCCATGTACCATCAAAAAATTTATTACCTGACACAATGTACCTAAAAAGACTGTTTCACACGATGACCAGTAAACTCATCCCACGATGCTTGGCTTATCATGTGTACATAAATAAGAGGTGGGTGTTGTTATATTTTTTCTTCAACATCTTCAAGATGTTATTTTGTAAAAAGTGTGTGAAAACCCTTTTGAATCCTTCTAGCATCCCTTAAGACATTTTCTTTGTGTGTGTCATCTACTATAAATTCAGTCTTTATGATATGATGATGTGTAAGTCAATGTTTCATTATTTAATTTTTATTGAATTAATAAATTGATATCATAATGTTACCATAATATCTCTGCACATCAGTGTCTTAATCTTAGCCACAACATGGTTCCATGAAGTTACATTAATACCCACGTGTTTCCAAGTGACAATTCCAATGTAAATACTAAACATGTCCTGGTTTGGGTTAACATGTTGGCCCCACTTATTCCATCCAATCTTGTATTTGATGCCTTTATCTTTAGCCTTAATGATTTTTTATAATACCGTAAAACTACACCGCTCCACTTTTTTTCTCCATTATCGGTGTTTCATCACATTTCATTTCCTAGGATCCACCATCATCAATATGCTCCTCTGGATCTGGAGGACTTGCATCAGCATTTGTAGATGGTGGTTATACCACTGCACTGGGAGCAGTAATAGGTTGAGAAAACTATTGTTCGTCTGCACTGCGAGAAGAAACAAGTTTAGAAACCTATTGTTTATGGGGATTGAGAGCATCATCAAGTGCAGAAGTCATTATCTGCAAAGTTTATTTTATATTTAATTTAGATAATATAAAAGAAATAATTAATAGTTATTTACGTAAGGAAACAAGTTGATAAACTTGTTGTTCGTCTGCAGCTACAGCAGGTTGAGAAACCTGACGTGGCTGGGGATTGGGAGCATCATCACGTGCAGAAGTCATTATAAATAAAATTGGTTTACCATATAATTTTTATAAAATAAATGCAGCAGTTAATAGATATTAACATAAGGTAACATGATGTATATTATAAAAAAATATAACCTGATTATTGAACTTTTTTTAATGGTTGGTGGGATTGGACCCCTCTCTCGACTATCCAAATCCCATTATTGTATTCTCCTCTGACATAGAAAATGATATCTATACTGGGACTGATACAAAATTATTGCAACATTCCAATGAAATGGTCATCTACTATTGAATTTTCATCTAAATCTTTAGTGGTTTTAGTTGATAATAAAACAATTGACCAATTTTGGATTCTAGGATATAGAACATAAAATACTTGTACTGCCTTTGATTCCATTATAACTATTTCTTAATTGTACCCTTCCTTATTGAAATAAACTTTCGAAAATCCAAACTCATCTATTTTAAGATCACTTCTGTTATCAAACCAATTTTATTGAAAAATCGTCACTCAGAATTTCGTATAGTGAAACTCCCATATTTTTTTGATGATGCCACAATAAGAAATATTTTCTTAAATTGGATTTATGTACATAGCACCAGAAACATGCTTCAGTTCATCCACAAGTGTAACTCCACAATTCTATCTGGTACTATTTTCTTCATTTTAATTAGTATAAAATGTATAACCATTAATTATAGAAGCTTTGTAAAATAATATGTATACACTTGTTCCTATAGCTAGCCATCAAAGTTGTTTTGAAATTGATTCTGGATTTTCATTTGACTCCTTTAATGTATGGCCCTAAAACGATCCTATAAACAATTGGTTATGTTTATTTGATATCAATTTTTCATCACTTGATGGATTCAAATGCCTAAGGATTTCTTTGTGGGTTTCAAAATAGGGTTCAATATCCAAATTGTTAGGAAAAACTTAAAGGTGTCTAGGCTCCCAATCTGTAATATTGATTGTGATGACCCCCTTTCCAAAATTTTCTTCACTAGAAATTCTCTTAGTGTAACATGATTTCGTTTGACCAATTCTTTTCACACGACACAAGTATTCATTATAGAATTAAATGGACTCATCAACAATATATTTCTCTACAATAAAACCCTATGGTTGTCTTCGATTTTTGAGATACCCTTTAAAAATTAATATATACTATTCAATGGGGCATATCCATCTATAGTGTGTAGGACCACATAGACGAATCTATCACCCCAAGTGAACCATCCAATAAACTATTGTATCAATGAATTGTGGTGATGAAAACATTTAAAATTAACATAATATGATGACAATTTCTCTTTCTATAGTCATCAATGTTTCTGGGTTTATAACTTTGCTACATATGGATTTGAAGATGAAACCGACCTTTGTTAACATATGATAGAAATTCTTGAAAAAAATGCAATTTAAACCCCTAATAATTAGATCTTGAATAAAAACTTAGGAATCATGTGATTTCATACCTTTTAAATTTAAATCGTTCATTGACTTGATGTTCTTGATATTCAATGAATACCCCTATAGAAAATTTACATCATTCTAGAATTTCAAAAAATGATATCCCTCATACTTGGAAAGTGTGTAATGAGTAGGAGGAAGAAAGGCTTGTTGTTTACCCTTCACTGGTGCCAACTATTCTTGTATTCCCATGTGATCCATGCCTAACCTATCCTTAATTACATCCTTTTTTATAGGGTGTATTTAGAAATGTGTCGATGAAAATATCACATATATTTTTTTAAACATGCATAACATCATGATAATTTTTAACGTACACAAAATTCTAGTATGATAATTAAAAAAACTAATTTTTTTAACTTGTATTTGTAAGGTTTTTCAAAAGTGGTTTACCAAAAGAAGTGTCCTCATCTTTAAATTTCTCAAATAGTTGATCACCTGTTGGTGGAGATGATGGTGTACATTTTTCTGAACTTCCATTGAATGATGTCATCCAAGATCATTACTTACGTCATCAGGGTAGAAATCTGTAATGTCCTAGAAACACTTTTTTTATGAATGTTTCAACATAATTGATTTTGTACCTTGTTTGTATATGGGATACCCAAGATTTCCTTTAATTCTATATCCTATCAAATTTACAAAGAAATAATGTCATTTATCCTCCCGTAAAACAAGGCTATCAACGTAAAATCTATATTTTCGTAATCATCATACATTGTAACACCTGAATCCCACAATAATTTCAAATCCTCGATCAATGGATCCAAATAAACATCAATATCATTAACTAGTTGTTTTGGTCCTGATATAAGCATAGATAACATGATGTATTTTCATTTCAAGCATAATAATGGTGGAATTTTATAATTTGAAAACATAACATGACATATTCTATTAGTGCTACTTTGAAGACCAAATGATTAACTCCATCTATAGATAATGCAAGAAAAAGGATTCTTAGCCCATTTCCAATGTGAAGATAATAATGATCTATTCTCTTCCACTGAGGAGAGTTGTCCAGAAGCTGTATTTTTTCATCTTTATTTCTTCTGTCTATGTGCCACATCAATTGCGTTGTAGTATCCTCACTTCCATAGGGGCGCCTAAGACTTGGAATGATTGGAAAGTACAATGAAACTTTTGTAGGATCGTATTCTTCTTTATTATATCAAGAAACACCACACGTTGGGAATTCTCTAAGAGATTTTTTGTCCTTGTGAAATTGTATATAGCCATTCGTGAAAGCATGTATTCTTTTGGAGATCATACCCATCGATCATAGAATTCATTTGGCATTGTATGTTCAGCTTGGGAGCTCATTATCTTTTTGGATCACATCATTCAAGAGAGAAATTAATTTTGTAAAACTGTCATCACTCCATCCATTGCCTTATTTAAAATTATATAGTTTCAGTATGGCTGACAGTGTTGAATATTTAGTGCAACCACCATACATTGGTGTCTTTTCACAACTCTTTAACTACTCAAATGATTTTGGGAAATCACGAAGTTCATCTTCAACTATCCTTGTCAATTACTTGATATGATCTTCATTATAATGCACATCTATAATCACATACTTGATACAGTCTTGTTTATTTTCCACTCTTGTAATCTTATCAAATGATCCATAAAACACAGTTTTATCCCAGTCACTAGCTACATTATCTTTTTCCCTGTGTTTATTCCAACATTTATAACTTCAATCTATTCTGTGATAGATCAAGTGTTCTTCCAACTCCTCTAGACTAACTTATCCTAAATAACAAAAGCATAAACATGGAAAAAGGTTTTGAGAAGGATCATATGCATGATATTTTACAAATTTCATGAACTCTTTCACTCCATCTTCTCACTCTTTTGTTAGATGATTGGAGTCCATCCATTCATTATTAATATCCATCCAGTTTGATTGAGTGATATTAATATTTAACAAAATGAATACACAAAATTTTGATATAAAAATAAACCATGGGAAAAAAGTTATAGTCTTTAAATCTCCTTTAAAAACTATTTATAAAATCATCGTTGAAATCCCATTAAAAATAAAACTATTTACACAAATTACTCTTTAAAATAAAAAACCATTTTTAAAATAAACCAATTAGTTCCAAAAACCCTTTCACAAAACCTCAATTCATTTTTTAAAACTGTTTTAAAGTAATTTAAAACCAAAAAAGGGTATCTTGAACACATATAATTTTTTAAGAAACACTTCAAAACACTTGAATAATTTTAAAAGTGAACCCCTAAAAATCACTAGATTTCATTGTCACTTCCCTATGCCTATCCAATAAAATTCATTGATGGTCGCACACCTTGTATGTTTCATGGAACCCTATATATAGCTATTATCCCTAGTTTTCAATGTTCCTCTCATCATCCTTATGGATTGGCCAACCCATCACTAGTGGTTGAACTCCATTTTTGGTGTTCTGATCACCATTGGCTACTCAAAACAATATTCACATTTTAATTTATGATTAGATATTAACACCATCAACTAACCAATAAACATAGAAACTTTCCAACTTATTCACATGTATTATTATGAGTAGTAAATAACGCAATCATAGTCCCCCTAATCAGGATCATCTAACCTATCCTTTTCATCAGAAATAACATATTCACTCATATCAATCAAATATAAAAAATATATTTCCACATGTTTCATTGCGAGATTAACTTCCACTATAAGGCACTTATATTTAATTCCTCAAAATATGTATGTCCAGATTGTAATACAACCACTACAAGGTTTGAGAAAAGAACTATTCTTAATAAAAGATCCTTTAAAGTGTCATTGCATACTAGCTCATGGGAAAATAATACTAGGTATTAGAAATAATATGTATACTCTATCATTGGCTACTCACCCGGATAAAGGATCAGGATCTCAATGTCCTTATCCACTTTCAGTTCATTGGGATAGTTCCATTGAATAAATGTTATTGTGAAAAATTCACAAAACATGAACTCATGCTGTAATGACTTAATCTTTTATGAATGAAAATATCTCTTGATCTGATTAAATGTATTATTATGTATGATGGTTATATAAAACACATTCACTTCTTTGGTTTTATGTTTTTGGATTTCAAAATACCATTACAAATATTTATCGTTGCTAATATAGCCATTGAATAGTGATCAATTGATTAGTATAAATATAGGGATTTAACAAATCAAATTTACTCAGAGAAAGGAAGAAATGGCCTCATCCAGTAGAATTTCTCCATAAAAAGCCCTTTTGTCAGATCTCAAAAAGGAGGTAGCATCATAGGGGTTCGCTTTTGACCCATCCCAAGATGATATTTAATATGTTAAGCTCAAACTAAACCGCCTACAGGAGAAGTGGAAGTTTATAGAGATTACCACCCGAGCGCTGTTATCCTAGCCTCCCCAAGAGTCTGTCACCATCTCACACCTTACCCTTATATCATATGGGTTTGTTATAAGGGGTTATGTAACAAGACCCTATAACTATGATTATGTGCATTGTATTTTTATAGAATAAAGAATATAAATTCATTTTATTATTATTACTTTGTAAATAGTTTTTAAAGAACAAATAGTATTTTTTAGTTAATATTCAATTAATAAATATTTTTTTGATGAATTATTTTATTTTTGAATTCAATAATATTTTAATAAAATATTTTAAATAAATTAATTTTTATTAAATATAAATGATCGTATTATTTTTATGAATACAATTGTAAATTTTATTACGGTCTGAAACTATTTTTGTCAAAAACCCATGAATTTTCAATAAATATTGGTTTTTATTTTAAAAGTAAAAATGAACATATTTAGAAAATTATTTCAATAAAATGAATATTATATTTGGAATCAGTATGTTGAAATTATCTAATATTTAATTATTCCTAATTTTCTAACAGTCGAATTTTTGGGTAAAAATTAAACACCGTTAAAATATATAATGTGTTTTATGACATCATTATAACCCAATAATGATGTAATAAAATACGATAAATGGGATGTTCATAGAATATATGTTTTAACACTAAAAATGTTATTTTAATTTTTTTTGATTAATTTTACGGTGCCTTAGTAGACCCCCATTACTTATGAAACATTTTAACTTTTTAAAATGATTTTCTTTAGAGTTTGAATCAAATCCACATAAGCATGCCTAATATTTTAATAATTTTGGAAATTTCCCTTATAAAATAATGTTTTCCTATCCTATTTGGTAAAAATAATGGGAAGAAAGATTTTTTTGTTATTTTTTTGGATTAGTTTAATGTATAGTGGCGAGAACCTAAATAATAAATATTTCCTCTTTTTCTATATAATCCAACCCAAGATCCCACATCTATTCACTCAAAACCCTTTGTTCACGTCCATACCCTGCCCTCCCCTCTCTCAAATCCTCCCATGACTCCCTATGTTCCCAATAATCCTCTCTTAAGCCTCTCCCAAGCCTTTGGGATCACACTTCCAAGTAAAGGATTTCTTCCTATCACATTTTTTCATGTTTCTTTCTGTTTCTATACCTTTTTCTTTTCGTTCAAAAATATCATGGTATGTTTTATCACCTCCCCTATACATTAATAATTATGTTTTAATGATGATACACACCATTATATCACATTAATGCCGCCTATTTACACCTTTTACCATGTTGAAATTCCATAAGGGATTTCTCTCTCCTCATTTTCATTCAGGAAATTCTTTTGATTTATGAATATTAATTAAATTAAATATGTTGTTACATATATCTATATTAACCAATTAAATTCAATTTCATTTAAATATGATGATACACCCTTTTCACTCTCATCTACCATTTTCAGGAATTCTTATGTCAGGTTGTTATGCAGCCAAAATTGCACCGCAATTTTCCATGCCAAAGTCATTGTGTAGTGAATGCCATGCCAATTTCTCTATCAAGGGTATTCAACTTTATAAACATTTACTTATTGATTATATAGTATCATTTAGTAATTCCACATTCCTTTATCATGGAAAAAATTATGATGTTTAACAAATCTATGTTATATGATCAATGTGGCACACTTATGCATGAAATGAAATGATTAAAAATGGTGTGCCCTGATAGCACTCAAATTCATTGGGTAAAGATTATTATTTGTTTAAATCAAGTGTAATTAGGTTTTACCCATTCTCCATGTGAAATTAGACTTATCTCATTCTAATATCATGTTAAATGTTGCTGCGACATTTCTAAGTTATGATAATATTGCCATATCATGCTTTTATGTTCATGTTTCTCTTATAATCCATTGATATGCATATTGCCTAACATTTATTGTATTCTTCATGTTATTCCTTGTTTACTCCCTTAATGGGATTTATATATCTTCCTTTTCTTATGCATTTCCTATGATTATACCATGCAATTATAAGTATAAAATAATTTTTTGTTCATGTAAAAGAAGATTTCAATAAAGATATTGGGTTTTATGTTCTAAGTTGTTGTTTAATGTTCCTAATTTCCCAAGAAACTAGAACTCTTGATCCTCAGAGTTGTCTTAAGTGAACTTTTATGTAATAAATCATGTTTAAGTGTGTAATAAAAAGTAGGGTTCTTATAGTTGTTACTAAAGGATAGGTTTAGTTATTTTGGGATTAGGACTACAAAACCCCTGTGAATGCGTTAGGGATAAGTCTAAGTATAATAAAAACATCCCTAAATTTTTGTGAGTATTTAGTTAGTGGTTTATCAAGAAATTATATCCATGTATGGATACAAGTAGGTAGAGGTGGCTCTAGAACAGATGTATCTAGGGTTAAAACCCAAAATACAGCTCTGAGCTACATTTGAACAAGAACTACTGCACGATAATAAAAAATGCTACAATCTTGGTTACAAAACTCATGGGGGATATTCTTTGTTAAATTAATTAGCATAGTAATAACCACTCTTAAGGGAATAAAAATATTCCCC
Organism: Viscum album; assembly: GCA_963277665.1. Classification (NCBI taxonomy): domain Eukaryota; kingdom Viridiplantae; phylum Streptophyta; class Magnoliopsida; order Santalales; family Viscaceae; genus Viscum; species Viscum album. The sequence goes on from OY728139.1 coordinate 1,097,248,228, forward strand.
TATGAATATATGGTTGGAAGTAGATTGTGGATAACATAGATTGATGCCTATAAATTCATAAGTTAAGGAAATAAATGAAAATTATAACTCAACTGTTTTTTGTATTTGGATTACTCTTTTTTTTACCCCTAACTCTCTTTTTATTCCAACCAATGGTCAGTAATAGGAGGAATCAGACAAACAACCGATATTAAGATCAATGTGATGACTGTTCAAATGAGATTCCTAATTAGATGGGAGTGGGAATTGAAAACTTTTTCACAATACTCTTTCAGTTAAATCATGTTTTGAAAAGAAGCATGGGTCAAGAGGAATTTTCAACCCCCCAGGAAAAAACAAGTCTCAATCAAGATCATCATGATACAAATGCCTCCTACTTTTAATGGATCATATGATCCCTCAATCGCCAAACAATGGATCAACTCCATTGAGAAGATATTCTACATCCATTAATGTTTTGAACAAGAGAAGGTACTTCTGACTACATATCATATGGAGGGTGAAGCTAATCAATGGTGGACATTGATCAAAAATACAATGCCTGAGGGGGAGATTGATGCACTAGAATTGAAGGATTTCAAGAAAAAAAATTGATAAAAATTTTCCTCACGCCCTCCGACTTAATATGGAAAGAGACTTCCTTGCCCTCAATAAAAAATATGATGAATCCATCAGAACGTACAGGGAAAACCTCAAAAAGCTTGAACTATATTCCTCTATCTTTTTCATTACCCCCCGAATTCATGGTTTCTTACTTATTTGGTTAGTGAAAACCTAGACTATAGAAATCCCCTGTGATCTGTGACTTCAAGAGCTATGAGCAAATTGTTCGATGTTCCCTCAAATTCGAAATGAAGATTGCAGAATCTTAGGGGTATCATGGAGATAGGAAGAGTGAGGTGGACTTCAATTCTAGTGGTCTGATGGAAAATCCAATGGTTCTAAGAAAATCCAGAACCCCACTTGCCAAAGGTGTAAAAATAAGCACCCAAAAAAATTCATGAAGGGGATAAGGAAATGCATTAGGTGTGGAAGAGAAGGGAACCTGGCCATTAACTACCGAAAATAAAAACCCACTGTGGTGATAGAGGAGAGGAATGCTTATTTTGACCATAAATGTGTCATTCATTTCTTCAACTGAAAAGAACTAGGGCACTTTGCAAACCAGTTCCCTGTGCCAATTGTTTTCGGAGGCATCCATCAACCTCTAAGGTAGTAAGGGAATGATTTTTCCATCACTACGGCCGAAGTGAACCCCAAAAATGAAGTGGTGATAGGTACAATAGTTGTTCTTTCAAGATCAAAGACTATACATTTTTATTTTAAGTTCAACAAATTCTTTTATATCCCAAATGTTTAGTAGAAAAATTCCAGCACCACCACAAATAATGGAATTAAAGATGTTGGTGAGAATGGAAAATGGGTAAATCATTTTATCCTATGGATATAACTCCTCTCCTATCATAATTTTTGGATTGAACTTCCTATAAAACCTTGTCATACTCCCTCTAGTCTAATTTGATGCAATTATTGGAATGAACTAGATTTCCTTATATTGAGCCAACATAATTTTCTATTAGAGGGAAATAACTCTCTATATGGTGAATCGACCCCAGATTTTTTTCAAGTACAAGGAGGAGGATGAATATTATCTAGTACCATCATCTCAATCGTGGATATTATTTCCCTATGAGAATGTGTATCTTACTCAAATGATTGAGTCTAAGGAAGCAACAACCATCCTCGAAGACATGCCTACTGTAAGGGAATTTTCATAAGTGTTTCCCGAGGAATTTTTTGACCTCCCTCCAACAAGAGATGTTGAATTCTCCATTGATATTATACCAGGGGGTTTCCAATATCCAAGAATAAGAATAGAATTTCCGTTGTGGAGCTTGTGGAGATGAATAAACAACTTCTAAAGAGTCTAGATAAAGAGTTTATATGCCCAAGTTCATGACTATGGGGTGCACCATTTTTCTTCATCAAGAATAAGGATGGGTCAACACACCTTTTCCTTGATTATCGCGATCTTACAAAAATCGTGATAAAGAACAAGTATCCTCTGCCACGAATTGATGACTTGTTCGATCAATAATGTGGAGCATAATACTTCTCCAAGGTGGATTTGCGGTCAAGATATTACCAATTAAGGGTGAATAAGGAGGATTTCCCCAAGACGATTTTTTGTACAAGATACGAACACTATGAATTTATAGTAATTCCTTTTGGACTCACTAATTCACTAACAATCTTCATAGACCTGATGAATAGATTCTTTAGAGATTACCTCGACAAATTTTTGGTAGTCATTATAGATGATATTCTAATATACTCAAAAACCAAGGAGGGGCATGAAGAGAATCTAAGCACTATACTAGAGACCTTGAAAATAGAGAAACTCTATGCAATGTATAGAAAGTGTGAGTTCTGGTTGAAAGGGGTCTCATTGTTGGGTCATATCATCACAAGAAATGGGATATTTGTATATCCCTCCAACACACATGCCATTAAATAATATCCAAGGCCAACATCGATAATAGATATCCATAGATTCTTGGGGTTAGCTGGATATTATCACCGATTTGTTAGAAATTTCTCACGATTTTCCAACCCTCGTACCAAGCTAACTCATAAGGGAGTAAAGATTTCATGGAGAGATGAATGCAAATATATCTTCAATGAGATGAAAAGGAGGGTTATCACTGCACCCATGATCACACTACCCACAAGTGGAGAACGTTTTTTTTTGTATTTATTGATGCTTAAAAGAAGGTCATGGGTTGTGTGTTAGTGAAAAATGACAAATTCATTGCCTATACTTAATTGCAATTGAGATTTCAGGAGAAAAACTATCCACCACATGATCTAGAGTTAACTGTAGTAATATTCACTTTTAAAATTTGGTGACATTACCTCTTTGGGGATAAGTGTGTAATATATATGGATCACAAAATCCTTAAGTATATATTCACTTAGAAATTGGATTACATGCACTAACAAAGATGGTTAGAGTTGATCAAAGACTATAACTGCTCAATCCATAACCTCCCTGAGAAAATGAACAAAGAGGAAGATGCTCTATGTAGAAAGTAAATTGTGATTATATAATTGATGGTAATTTAAAAGGATCCAATCATCTTAGATTTGATGAAGATGGACATGTGAATCATTAAGAAGGGAACATCATCAATCCTTTCACAAATGATTTCTTAGCTGTTTCTTTTGGAAAGGTTAAAAGATTATCTAAAGGATGATGTGGGAATTCGGATGAAAGTGGAAACTATCAGAAAAGGGAAATCCCTAGAGTTCAATTTTAATGAATAATGATTTGTGAAATATGGGTCAGGACTATGTGTTCCATGAAATCCAGAGTTAAAGATTGAACTTTTGGATGATGCGCATAGCTCGAATTTATACATTCACCCAAAAAACACAAATATGTATTGAGATCTCTGAGATCGTTATTGGTTGGAAAACATGAAGAAGGAGATCACTAATTATACATCAAAGTTACTAGTATATCAGTAGGTGAAGGATGAGAGGAAGAAGTCTAAGGGGATAATTAAACTATTTTCACATACCAGCATGGAATTTGGAGAACATCATCATGGAATTTTTCACCGGACATCAAAAGACATCTAAAGGAAACAATGTTATCTAGGTTTTTGTGTATCATTGTACAAAGTTTACACACTTCACTGCAACTTGAGAGGATTTAACATTGGATCAAATAGAATAGATATATATCAGAGAAGTGGTAAGGATGCATGGAGTACCATAATCTATTATATCTGATCGATATCTATGTTCTTGAAGAGTCTTCAACATTCTCTAAATACTGAGCTGAAAATCAGTACGGCTTATCATCCTCAAACTAATGTCCAATCTTAGAGGAGTATCAAAACACTTGAGGTCATGTTGAGAGCATGTTCAATAGTATTTAAAGGAGTATGGGATCAACATATTACACTATATTAGTTATCTTAAAACAACTATTTACACTCAATCATCTAAATGGATCTTTATGAAGCCCTTTATGGGAAGAGGTTCAGAACACCGTCATGTCTAAATGATGTTGGGGAGCGAAAACTCATAGGTCTAAAAATGGTCGAAGAAATGGTGAACAAGGTTAAGACCATCTAGTAGCGCATTAAAGCTGCTCAGAGTCGACAAAAGAACTATATTGATAATCATTGAAGAGACTAAGAGTTTGATTTTGGGGACATAGTGTTCCTCTTCATATCACCATGGAAGAGGGTTATGAGATTTTGGAAGATGGGAATGATTATTACAAGGTACATCATCCCTTTAGAGATCTTTGATCGCATTGGAGTTGTGCCCTATCGACTAGCACTCCCACCAAATCTATCTCAAGTACATGATGTATTCCATGTATCACTCTTGAGGAAGTACATACCTAATCCATTGCATATACTCAATCCTGAGGTGTTACCATTGGATAATTACCTCTCCTATGAAGGTAAGTCAGTGATGATCATAGATCATAGTCAAAAAGTTCTACGAAATAAGACAATGTCCCTCATCATGGTGTTGTGGCGGAATCACAGGTTTGAAGAGGTAACGTGGGAATTGGAGGAAGTGATAAATCAGAGTTTCCCTCATCTATTTTAGTGTGGGAAAAGGAAAATTCAATGGAGACATTTCTTAAGGGGGTAATATTGTCATGACACAAACATTTACTAAGGAATATTTCTCTTGATCTAATTAAATGTATCAATATATAAGATAGTTATAAAAAAATATTCACTTATTTGGTTTTGTGTTTTTGGATATCAAAATATGGTTAAGAATTGTTACCATTTCTAATATTGATATTCAATAGTGATCAATTTATTAGTATAAATATTGTGCTTTAACAAATCAAATTTACTCAGACAAAAGAAGGGATAGCCTCATCCAACATAATTTCTCTATACGAACCCTAACAAAAGAAGGGATGGCCTCATCCAACAGAATTTCTTTGCACGAACCCTATTTATTAGAGCTCGGAAATGCGGTGGAATCACAAGGATTCACTCTTGAACAAGCCCAAGCTGAGCTTCAACATGTTAATCTCGAACAAAACTGCATATGGGAGAAGTGGAATATGAAAGAGATTACTACATGAGCGATGTTATTTGAGCCACCCCAAGAGTATATCACTATTGCACATCATACCCATAGGTTATATGCAGGAATTATAATTGGTTATGTAACAAGAATCCTTCATTATGATTATGTGCATTGTTTTTTAATAGAATAAATAATATATATTCATTTTATTTTTGTTACTTTGTAAATAGTTTTTAAAGCACAAATATATTTTTTAGTTAATATTCAATTAAAAATTATATTTTAATGAATTAATGGATTTTTGAATTAAATAAAATTTTAATAAATTATTTCTACTAAATTATTTTTTATTAAATATAAATGACTGCATAATTTTATGAATTCAATTGTGATTTTTATTATTGTTTGAATATTGTTTTTGTCAAAATCCAAGAATTTTCAATAAATGTTTTTTTATTTTAAAAGTAAAATTTGAAATATTTAGAAAATTATATAGATAAAATAAATATTATTTTTGGAATCAGGATATCAAAATTACCCAACAATGAATTTTTCATAATTTTCTAAGACAGTCAAATTTTTGGGAAAACATTTAATTCCATTAAAATATATAATGTGTTTTACGACATCAAAATGTTCCTATAGTGATATAATAAAATACTATAAAAGGGATTTTCCGGCAATATATTTTTTACCTCTAAAAAATTTATTTTATATTTGATTGATTAATTTTATGGGGCCTTAGTGGACCCTCCAAGACTTATAAAACATTTTAACTTTTTAAAATGATTTCCCTGAGAGTGTGACTCCCCTACCCATAAGAAAGCCTAATATTTTAATAAGTTAGGACATTTTCCTTATAAAATAATGTTTTCCACTCCCCTTTGGAAAAATCTATGGGCCAAAACCATGGTTTGTTTTTTGGTTTTGATTAGTTTAATGTGTAGTTTCCAAAACCTAAATTATAAAGAATTCCCACTCCTTTCCTATATAAACCTAGACAATCTCCAAATTCTATTCACTCAAAACACTGAGAGCACATCCATACACATCCTTAATCTATCCAAAATCTTCTCAAGGCACCCCAAGATCCCAAGAAGCATCTCCCAAGCCTCTCCCAAGCCTTTGGGATCACACTTCCAAGTAAGTTATTTCTTCCTCTCTCATTTTTTATCGAAGTTTCTTTTTGTTGTTATACCCTTGTCTTCTCAATTAAAAATGTTGGGGTATGATTCCTCACCTCCCCTATACTCCCCTATTTATGTTTTAATGATTAAAGACCCCTTTTTATCTCATTAATTCCTCCCATGTACACCTATCACCATGCCAAAATTCCATAAGATATTTCTCTCTCCTCATTTACATTTAAAGAATTATTTTGTTTTATGAATCTAAAATAAAATACATATGATGGGAAATGTATTTTTATTACCCCTTACATTCCATTTCATGTATATATGATGAGACACCCCTTTCACTCTCATCAACCATTTTTATGAATTCTTATGTCATGCCATTATGCTGCTGAAATTGCACCGCAATTCTCTAATCCAAAGTCATTGTGTAGTGAATACCATTCCCATTTCTCTATCAAGGGTATTCACCTTTATTCATATTTAATTATTGATTATATTGTTTGATGTATTAATTCCAAATTCCTTTATCTTGGAATAAATGATTATGTTTAATGAATCTATATTATATGATCCATTTGACACACTTATACATGAAATGAAATGATTAAGAAGGGTGCACCCTGATAGCGCTCCAATGCATTGGGTAAAGATAAATATCCTGGTAAGTCAAGGGAAATGAGGGTTTTCTTATGCCAATTCAAGTGAAATGAGGGATTACTCATGCACCATTTGAAATGATCCTTGGCTCATGCTAATATCATGTTAAATGTTGTTGCCACATTTCCATGTTATAATAATCATGCTATATCATGATTTTATGTTCATGATTATATTATGCTCCATTGACTTGCATATTGACTAACATGTACTGTATTATTCATGTTATGCCATGTTTACTCCCTTAATGGGCTTTATAGATCAACCTTTTCTTATGCATGTCCTCAGGTTATCCCAGACAATGCAAAGTACAAAGGAATGTTTTGGTCATGTAAAAGAAGTTTTCAATAAATATATTGGGTTTTATGTTCTATGTTGTTATGTAATGATCCGAATTTCCCAAGACACTAGAACTCTCGATACATAGAGTTGTCCTATGTGAATTTATATGTAATAAGTCATTTTTAAGTGTGTTTTAAAGTGTAGGGTTGTTATACATGCACTTGAGAATGAACCACAGACTCCCACCACACTCAGTTTGGTACTTCAAATAAATAAATAATGACCTTTAATCTTTAATCCACAAGAGTTTCAATTGAATTATGTCTCCCTAAATTCTCTACAGCAACTCCATTTCGTCACGAGAACCTTAATCATTTTGGAAAAAAGGTGTTCAATGATTCAAAAGACTTGGATGGGGTCAAAGTGTATTGATTATTATGGCCCCAACACTTTATCATGATTTTGGATGGAGCAAAAAAGTAGGGATACCACTTATAATAAATGAGATAAACTTCCCTGGTCATTTTCCAAAGAAATGAACCTTCCACTCTTCTTTTAAGACTCTATGGGAGGTACACTCTGAATAATATAAAACATAAACTTGATCAATTAACATTTAAAAAAAATAAACCATACATCCTCACTATAAACCAAAGACTATCTAAAATACAACTCAACCAAGAAAAACACATATAGAACTCCTTTTTCAATAGCTTACACATTTTTATAAAAATCCACAACTTTAAACCATTTCATCTTATTTTTAAAACATTAAAATATTTATTAAAACAAGGATCCCACATAAATTCCCTAAAATAACCTATTTTTTTCTAAATAAACACTAATTATCAACTTAAACCAATTTGATTTTAGAATGAAAATATAAACTTAATATCATTTTATAAGCCACCTACAATACCTAGCTTTTAAACAAGAAAATTTATTGAAAATATTCTTTTATATAAATAATTTTCAAAAAATTATTTCTTTATTATACAAAAACAATTTTATAAAACAAATGTTTACCTTTAAAACATTATAATGGGTGGAGGGATATAAAATATTGTCATTTCTATCAAGATATTAGGTTTCTCATGGATGACTTGTTGACTTGTTAGAGGGGGATAATGGGTGATAGGCTCTGAAATGATGAATATGAGATGGAATTAAAATGAGTGTTGGGATATGTAAAGAATTATCAATGGTGATTGGATATGTAAAGAGGTAGATATCCATGACTCATAAAGTGGTGCACCCCAGGCTAAAGGTATGGGTCATGATTTGATGATTATTGAGGTGATGGTGTGAGTTGGGGTGAGATGTATACTGTGTTAATGGTAAGAGTTAGAACATTTTCCATTAAAACCAAAACCAAAATGGTTTTAAAACACATTTCCAAATGAATCAATTTTAAATGATTTCATTTAAAAAACAACTCCTTTAACATTATAAAATGTTAACTCAGACACCCAAACATGGGTAATGAAAAAAATAATAATAATAAAATTAAAAGCCATAAATATTCACAAATAAATTAATAACCATTTAAATCATGTCTCACTCCCATGATGATCACTCATAAAACATCAAAGTAACCTCCCAAAAGAAAGTTAAAACTCAAATTCAAAAAATTATAAATAAGAATAACATAAACAAAAAACCATGAGGTAACAGATGAGGAACTAATGGTGTAAGTTTATTTTTGACATCAAAAGTTGGAACATATTATCGATAGGTTATTGATAACACAAATCATCTCTTTAATCACTCTCGTATATCCTCATTAGAGAAAAATATCATATATGGGTGTTACATAGAACTAGGGGTAACTATTTATGTCATTACACTCAACTAAAAAGGCAACATCCTCAAGAATTCACTTAGTATCCTTGTTTCCTCATGTCATAGCTAAAAATCGGTGGTAACCATCAAGATAATTCCATCATGTGACTCGAAAACCAACCTAAGCCTAGACACATTACCATCATGTAAACATCCAACCTCTAATACACCACATCTAATAATAATACCTAACCCAAACATATAAAAATGAACCATAATTCATATACACAAGTATATAATCTTAAGAATAAAAGAAGGGACACCACCATAAGGCATGACACATTACCATAAAATAAACAACCAAACTCTAAAAAAACCCAACAATAATAATCCTATACAAAAACATATAAAAATGATTCATAATTCATATAAACAAGAATATACTCTTAAGAATAAATGAAGGGTTATAAAGGGATAAACTAGGTTATAAAAAATATCCAAATAAAGAGAATCTCATAAGGTTTCAACGGGTCCTTCTACTTTGAAAACACAAATGGAATTACATTCCAATTTTCCATATACAAAAACTATCTCAATCTACCCTTTTGAATATTTTTTATCAAACCACTTTTGGAAATTGAAATGGGAACTCACTCTTCACTTTAAATCATATTGGAAAACATTAAATGAAAATAATGAGTTTTAAAATAAAATTTGCATGGGATAACACCCCAATTAAAACCAAAATAAAATCAAAAACCAATAAACTACAAGATAAATGTACCTCCTACCAGAGAGGAATGGTAGAGGAGAGCCCCTGGTGGAGGAGTCGGTGGTGAAGCTCGGTTTTTGGTGAAGGAGAGCTATGTAGTGATGCTCAGTTCTCAGTAGAGGAGGAGACAATAGCTGAGGTGGAGGAGGAGGAAGGAGATGGGGGAGGATAGGATGAGATGAGGAAGGAGAGGTGGGGCGGTTGCAGTAGTGGTGGAGACAGCAGCAACAACGACAGCAATAGATATCAGCTTTTGCGAGAGATTGAGGGTGCGAGGAAAGAGGGGTAAAGTTAGGGTTAATTTATAAATCTCAACGACACTTTTATCAGCACTAGATAAAAAAGCACTGATAAAATTATATTTTATCTGTGCTAAAAAAGCGCTGATAAAAGAATGTTTTATCAGCACTACAATTGAATGCTTTGATAAAACATACCTTAATCAATGCTTTTTAACTAGCGCTAATAAAGCATACAATTTATTCATAATTTTAAAATTGTAACCAATATATTTATTACATTTATAATTTTATAAATGTATATAATTAATATATTTATTATAATTTAATAATTTAAATTAAAATTATATATATATATAGGGTTTGTGAGTAAATTATAATTAAATATGTAAATAATTTTTTAATTGAAATTATAATTAAATATAAATAAATATAAATTGATATTTTATTTTTATTTTTATTTTTATTTTCATAAAAATTTAAATATATATACATATATATATATTTCTATCTTCGTTTATATATTTATTAAATAAATATATTTATAAATAAATGTATTCAAAAGGTTTTCATAAATATATATTTATCATTTAAAAAAATTAATTTTATAATTATTTAAACATATTTATATTTAATTAGTTATATATAATGTTAATTATACATAGTATATTTAAAAGGATAAATAATTATATATAACTAAATTTTTATATTTTTAAATATAATAAAAAAAATTATTGTTTGTTTAAATATTTTTATCACTGTTTAAAGTATTTATGATAATTTAAAGCTTCATATATATAGATAATGAATTAATACACACCAAGTATATATAGTACTATAGTATATTTGGCCAACATTAGGGTAAAAAATGAATATATATTCATGATAAGAACGTACACATCAATTGAAACATTCATTTAGAAACATAAATTTATTTAAATATATATATATAATAAGTATTTGTTTACATATATATATGAACAAGTATTTATATATAATATTGTAAACATATAATATAATAAAGATATAATAAAGATATAACTAAAACTAATAAACATAAATAAAACCTAAACATAATAAACATGCATTTTTATTTAATTTATACATATAAACATTATTTTTGAATAAAATTAAAATATTTTTATATAAATTAATAATATTTTCTATTAAAAAACATTTTTCCCCACTATTGTTAGCACTAATAAAGTCTCCATTTTTCTCAGCACGTTTTGTTAGCGCTGATAATGTGGGATTTTATCAGTGCTTTTTTCTAGCACTGGTAAAACCTGAGCACTTCCCAAGGCCACATTTATGATACGGATAGCCCCTAGTGATGATCATATTTTAGGCCTCATAATTTGTGCCAAATGTTCGAAATGTTTTCAAATAAGGAAACATCTCAAACATGTCATGTTCAAGTGAGCATAACTTTTGATGAGATATAGAAAAAATTCAATGGGATATATTTTTTAATGTTTATACTCATTATTGATCCTTATTTAACTCCATAGATTCATGGGTAATTGACTCATGGTAATTCATAAATTAATAAATAATAGAAACATTTCTGTGTAATATCTTCTCATCGTTGTTAAAATGTGTTCAAATTAGATGATATTTTGATATTCCCTTAAAACGATAATTTATATGAATATCATTAAGAATGGAAACATTACTATATTAATCTATGTTATATGCCAATCACATGAGAACCATCTATGACCAAAAAATGATCAATTTTTTTCTCACTATTTTGTTTTAAATATGTACCTCCATTGCAATCAAAAGATATTCTCTTTCATATGACTAGTGTGGGTATTTTCTATTATATTTTATTTATTTATACAAATTAGTTCTTCTTAATCAATCACCTTTTATATTTTTCTAGTTCTTCCCCAAAATTCTTATTTTATCTCTATGATTATATAGAAATCAACTTCATTGTCCATCGAGTGGGAAGAAAAGATATTTATCTTCATATGATTAAATTAATTTTAATCATTTAGCTATATGATTTTATATGTTGTTAAATTGATTACAGAGAGTGGTTTCAATATTTTCCAATTTACTAGCATTCTCTTGTTGTTTATATATATTCATCTCTTTAATCACTATTATGATGAAAAATGAGGAGTAGGATTTGGATATGATGTGAGGGAGATTATCCATGATGAAACATTCCACTATATGATTATAAAAATTCCCCTAAGATGGTGTGGAGTGATATAGTTGATCTCTAAATTTAATAATGTATTGAGAATATTATTTTAATTTCAATGATAGCATCACTATTAATTATTATGTATAATAGATTCTTCCTTCCTAAATAACTTCATTGATAATTATTTCCCTTATGATTTGTGATTATATATTTTTTCATATGATTTTTGAAGAAATATTAAATTATTTCGTCATTTCTAATATATGAGTTATCTTATATGTAGTGACAATAGAAAAAAATTTGTATGAGTGGACTCCATATTAGATTAACCCTAGGGTTCTTGAAATAATGTATTCAATGAAGAAAATTATTAATTTTGAATTGAAGAGAAAACACCTTTTGTTAATATGGAAAACTTTTATGGAATTTCATCACATTCACATAGGTTATTTTCAAAAAACGCTAAGAAAAATAAATTTTTATTATAATTAAAATGAAATTTTATAATGATGGACTCTTTAACAATTTGATTGAAATAGTTAAACTTTATCATGGAAAGTATGTAGGGGTATTTAAAATATTAATTTATATTTTTTCAAAAGTATCATTGTTTACCTTATTGTCAAATTTCAAAATCAATTTTAGATTTCTCTACTAAGAATCCTAAATATTTTTCATACATCCTTCAAGAGTTACATCAATATGTGGTTACGTCCCATAGAGGTATTATCTAAACCACTTTTATGAAGATATCATAGAATTTGAAACTATACTGAAAATCCCTTATCCCCCAGAATATTCTACATCCCCCATAAGATCATGTAAGATGAACTAATACTTAAATATGATCTGTTGTAGGGTATAAATTAAATATGAGTTGTTTTTTATCATAATGAATTTGTTTTCAAAGATAAAATAATAAAGTTATTATTTTTCCTACTAACACAACATGTATTCTCCCCTTATAGAGTAAATATAATGAGGTTTAAGTGGCCATCACTAAGAAGAAAATTGATTTATTAAATAAAGAATAAAAATAAGTACATTAGGATCATGTGGTAAGGTAACTACTTACTCTTTATAAGCATTCTTATATCATGAAGGAGGAAACAATTATAATAAATAGGACTATCCTATACATTTTATTCCCCCTTTAAATTAAACCAATATATTTTTTTATTCATGGGGGTAGGGATATTTTCCCTTTTCATAGGGGTTTTCCTATCTTTCATTATATATATGTATATTGGTGGAAATAAAATCAAGCGGTTCATTACAAAAAAACATATCCACCTTCTAATTGGGAATAACTAGCTATGACTGGTATGTTAGGGGAACTAAAAACATGATATTATTCTGTGGTTTCATACAAAATCTATCCAATTATACTCTTATTTTATTTTTAATAATTTTATTTTCATTAAATAAAATTATTTACTTTATTTTTATCATTTATTTATGTACTTAATTGGAAGCTACTTGGATATTATCACAAATAATCCCCTTAAAAATAAATATGGTTTGTATATATCATTCTCCATTGTTTACATGATATTATATCTTCATTCTTTTAAAGATTAAATTATAGGATCGTTAAATACTATATGTGAAGGGGAATTTTTTTAAGAATTTTTTATTTTTACAAAAAATTTCCTTCTTGAAAATTTAGAATATTGTATGTTATATTAATTTTTTATAAGATCCTGAGCATAAGAAAATTTTCAAAAATTTGTAACTATTATGGTATTTTATAATACATTCTGTGTGCCAGTGACCTAAGTTAACCTTCTGTCACATTTTTCAAGGACAAAAAGTCTCACAAGGCCTCCAAAACTGAGTTTTTAGTCAGGATGCCCCAATTTTTTAACATTAAAACAACTATAACATCTGATCTGAATGTCCTCTAGGACTTTACCACATATCATATCAAATATTGTTTCATTTTCTTTGATTTGAATGGTTTTGGAGTTGAAACAGACTTTTGGATTAGAAGTTATGGTTGTTTTATCATTCTAGGGCTTTTCAGATAGATATATATATATGAATTTATTCATAAATATAAATATATAAATATATAAATATGTGTGTGTGTGTTGTGTATATATATGTATGTATTTATTTATTTATTTATAAACACACATAAAAACACATTTTATAAATGTATTTAAAACTAATATTATAAATATATATTATAAAACAAATAAATATACAGATAAAAATTTATAACTAAATATAAATATATATATACAAATAAATATATATATATATATATATATTAATATATGAATAAATATATATGTATCAATATAAATAAATATATTTATATTAATAGGAGTCAATATTAATATACCAACAAATATAATTATATATATATATTAATATAAATATATATATATATATATATATTAATCTATATTTATAAATGAATAAATATAACTATATATATATCTATATCATTAAATGGAGAAAAAATAAAATGAATTAGTTGTAAATGTGCAGGTGCGCAACGGGGAGGTCGCGAGTTTAATTTTGGGTGAAAGCAGCCAAGGTGCGCGGCCAAGTGGGAGGGGGATGTAAGGGAAAGTGCAGTGTGTGGTGAGTGGGAGGGGGGCGCCTAGCGATGATTGGGGGTCAAGAGCTGTTAAAAGATCCCCAAGCATTGTATTTTCTTTTTAACTTTTTTTTTTTACTTTTATCAGCACTAAAAAAGAGCTGATAAAAGGGGCCATTATCAGTGCTTTTCTGAGCATTGATAAAAGGTACCCCCCCCCCCTTTATCTTCTCCTCAATTAACATCACTTTTATAGAATTTTGAATTGCCTTTTCTAGGGCAGATAAAGGTTATATTTTCAGTAGTGTTGATTTAAATATATGAGTATTCAAATGATTACTAAATTTATTTTATTTCTTTATATATAATAATTTCATTTAAGGATGTTTCTTTGATTTTGAAACTCATCATCACTATTACATTCAAAATCAAAAATCAAAAAAACCCTAGATATTTATTAACAAATTTGACATCTTCATTTTGCTTCTCTTTTTCATTACAAACTTCAATAATGATATCTGATCCAGAACTTGTCATTTTTCTATATCAAAACAAGGGATTTCATGATATGTTTTTTAAATGGTGCAATAATTTCCCTGATAAGAAATTTTTCATTTTTGATCCCTAAATTTACATTAATCATAGTTTAAAGCTTAGATGTGATAAATTTTATTATAGGTTTAATCTACATTACATTCAAAAGTTTCCTTATCTAAAGAAACTCTTAAATTCTTTTCACATATATTTCAACTTTGAGTTTGTGGGAAATGATTTTCATGTGTGTATATTGGGATGTATATCATTAATGGGTGTGTGGGGGAATGTGTCTTCATTTGGGGAATTTGAGACATGGGAATCGATCATTATTATATTTTTTACTTCTCTCATATCAATCTAATCTATAAAAAATTAGGGAAGTTAAAAAATGTAAAAAATAAAATAATAAAGATAAAATAACAACAATCTAGAATAAATAATTTTGAATAATTTTATGACTCATGCCCCTCTAAATAATTAATTTCATTTATTTCAATGAATTCATTTCATTTTATTATCAACCCATTCTCCATTAATGAAATTAAAAAATGGTTTTTATAAATATTAATATTTTTTAAAAAAATGAATTAGGATAAATTCATCTATTATATAGATTACTTGATTTTTGGACCATGTTATTCAAAAAGGCTTGTTGTGTTTCACATATTTTTTGGGTAATGTAGTGTGGTTTTTCAAATGATTTAAATTTTATATTAATGTAATATACTTTAGTTTTCAAACGCATCATTTTAAAATTTTATTTTTTAAAAAAATATCCACCAACCAATAGCCCCATACTAACCAAGAAATGTTATTAATATTAAATAAATATTTTATGTCTCATGGTTTGGAGAGATGATAATTTAAAAATCATATTTATATCACACATGTTCTTAAGAATAAAAAACATTATATAAAAAAATCCTCCAATGAGAGATAAATAAATTTATAAGGAAGTAGGTATGAAACTTACCAATGGATTAACAGGATATCTGAAAGAATATTATTATTTGAGATAAGTTATGTAATTTATATACATTTATAGGGAATGATACTCTATTTTATTGTGATATTTATATAATTCTTCCAATTATACAACGGGAATTTTGTTTTTAACATGGTAATAAATGATTTCCTATGGTTGGATTGGATAATTTTTTCATTTTAATAAAGAGATTATTTTCATACATTTTATTTTTAAAATAATTTCCTTATCCCCAGTAATTCTATATTTTGATATAAATATTCAAATACATAGTTTTTAATATAAATGGATTAGAATTAATAATTTTTCTAAATTTTTTAATTTTAATTATTTTAAAGTAGTTATGTATTTCAGCTATAAAATTTTCTATACTTATCTAAATAGACTAATAATTTTATTCCTAAAAAAGTTATAGATTATTGTTTATTATGAATTTACATCATCACAATTAAATAATAAATTTCTATATCGAAACTCAGAAGTCAAGTAATTTGGAATATGATACCTTATATAAATCCTAACTTAACGCAAAAGGATGCATTTTTTATGGATATATAAAAAAATAAACTGATTCATTTCTAATTACTATGGAAAATATAGTTTCATCCATCCTTATGGATATAAATTATTTGGAAATTGAACCATAAGAATCAAATATTATACTTAACTGATTTTTTTCTAAATTAATCTAAAGAAAACATTGTATACAAATTTCCCAATAAGACAAAATGTTACATGTGAAATAATAATACATTTAAGACTACTCTTTTGAAGACCACTTGGTGATATTCATCCAATTAATATTCTAAACAAACATTAATGATTAATAAAATGAAAATGATTGAAATTATACCACATTTTTTAAATACTAATTATACCTCCTTTGCATTCAAAATATTTTTCTATTTAGTAAGATACATGATGGGTTTGATACATTAATATTTTTATATTTATTTAATATATATTATTTCATCCTCTTATATTGTCTTTCATTTTATTATCTTCTCACTAACAAAATTTATTTTAAATACATTATTATGAATAAATAATAATATTTGATGTTTTTGGTGTGAATCATTAATTTTTTATTTTTTGGATTACCTTTGTTTTAAAAAAATTATTTAGAATTTATATGGTGGATAAAATTATTAGGGTGAGAAATCTCCCCCTTGTCACTTTTACTAACATCCTATTTTGTTTTTTATATATTCCTTTTAATTACAATTAATATTTTTCATACATTGGAGTTACATTGCGGAGAAGATGTGAGGTTAATTATCCTACTTGAAGATGGTTGTTGAAGTTTAATAATAATTTTTAATTTATGGTGTGGAGTGATATGGTTCATATATCCAATAAATAAAGTAATAATGATTTTATTTTCTGAACAATGGTAAAATCACCTTAAACACTAAAATATAATAATATATTTCTCATTTACTAACATTTGTGTGCCTTATTTAATTTATGTTTATTAATTATATTTATTTATATCATAATAATTATAAAAAACTAATTGTATTAGTAAATAATTTTTTTAATATTAGTGTGTTTATAAATATTAAAAATAAAAAATCAATACATATAGGTTTCCTCCTTCATAGATCAAACATGTGGTAAAAAATATGATGTATTCTTTTGAAAATATGGATTTATTAATTTGGTATTGAATAAAATCAATATTTTCAAATATAGTCATCCATTTTGAATTGTGAGTCATTCAAATATTTTGGCTCACTAGGGGTTCTCAATTTTTAATATTCAATAACAATATTCAATTAATTGAGTGACATCATAAAATTTGTTTTTTATGGAGGTTTATCAGAATTTTTTTAATCATCTTAATTAGTGATGAAGTAATATATGTGGAGAATAAGAAAATATTTTTATTCAATAATTCACCCAAGGGAATACTTAGTGTGAAACCTCGCTATAATTTGTTCTCAAGTTCACTATTTATACGGAGTTTATTTTTTTAATTATATAGAACAAGATGAAAAATGTCTTAAAAAATTATCGGTTGATATGAATAGAGCATTTTATAATTAATATTTACTTATCATTAATATTTGGTTGATTTAGTGTCTCTTAGTCATTTATTTACTTAAATGAACAACAATTACTGTCTTTATATGTTCAGTTATACGTGCTTCAAAACTAATTGGATTTTCTATTAACAGTTTTGAAAATTATTATGTTAACATGACTATATATTTTTCCCATTGATAATAACGCTTTGTGTGAGATCCAAAAATAAATTTACATGATGAATATTGATGTTTTTTAGGAATTGTTTGTATATACTATATTAATTTATGATCATAGAATTTATTCATGAGTACACTCATTTATATTTCATTTATGCAATTTTCTTAAAATATTAATGTCTCACTTTTCCTTATAACATTATTTTTTTTAGTAGATATTATCTATGAAAAAATACTATACGACATCTATATATTCAACAGTAATTGTTTCTAAATTATCCAATATCAACAAATAATTCCCTCATTGATTGATTATTATTAATTACACTGATATAAATGATTTTATTTAAAAATGTGAAAATATATCATACATATATATAAACAATATAGTGAAATATATATAATTAAATCACATAAAAATAGAACATTTATCATAATAATAATTATTAATTTTTAAAATCATTTTATCATTTTATTATTTTATATGGGGTTTTGTGCATACAATTTAATTTATATATTTATATAATCAATGTAGACAGAAAAATAATATATCATATTATTATCTATGATATATAATTTCCTAGAAGTGAAAAAATAAATTTTTTTAGGCTCAGTACATCGGTTGAGACACTTTTCATCTAAATGATGTGAAGAACAACTAAAATATTAATGATGTATTCATTTGGGTCAACGTTAGATAACCCACTAACTTTTACCCCAATTTTTATCATTTATTCAAACCCTTCGTCATTTCATAATGTTTTTTTGAATGCGATGATAAAATTTGACTTTGGAATATCAAAAAATATATAGTTCAATATAAATTGATATAATTATTTTTAGGGTTTTAGGTTTACTTGGGATATAGAGAGGTTAAAATGTTTGATTTATCTTCATTGTTTAACATTTGAATGAGAATTTATAGAAATAGATATTCACTTATCATATGGATTTTCACATGTTTAGAGTCAGTATAAAAATTTGATGAAAACATTCATATTGACTGATAAAACAATAAAGATATATAAACAATCCCTATATTGTTAAATAATTAATTTAAATATTAGAACCAAAGAATTTAGGAATGAAAATAAATTTTATTAAAATTACAAAACAAAATATGAAATTATTCATCCATAACATCTCACAATAATTAGTTAATTAATATGGGGAATGTAGTCGAATCAATAAATTGTGGTTAGAATGAAATTATAAATTACAATGTTTATAGTTTTCAAAGAACTATACCAAGTTTTTTGTTTAGTGGAATGAATATGGATTCAATCCATATGAAAATATTTGTGTTATATATATACAAACCAAATATTTTCTGTTGTTTACCAAGATTCATTTTTTTATCTGGAGTGATAGCGTATTTTTAAATATAAGTTAATGTATTTTATTTATATCCAAGTATCCTTTATAAAATAATTTAATTTTATTATATAAATGTTTTTTAATAGATATGATTATTTTTCAATGATAATGTCAAATGATCTATATATTATAAAAGAATATATTTTAAAAGTAAATAGTTTTGATGTGGGAATTTATTTATAGAAATATAAATATGTGGAAAAATATATTTTCATTAAATTATTGGGATGTGTTGATGAATTTTAAAATAAATATCCCAAATATTAATTATTCCCTAATTTAACTCATATAACATATATGAATTGATGAGGTGAGATGAAAAAAATAGTTAAATCATTACTGGGAATGATTATAATATTATGATAATACTATCAGGTTAGTAAATAAAACCTAAACACATAATTTTTTACTAATTAACACCTTGCTGACCCATGTTTATATAAATATTGAATGATTTTATATATAAATCAATCACACCTATTAATGTGTAAAAAATACTTACGGGTAAAAATTAAACATACAGATCCAAAAAAAAATAAAATAAAAAAATAATATTGTCAAAATGGTTATACAAAAGTAGAATATGGTCTATTATAAATTCTATCTATATTAGATATAATGGTCTTATGTTATAGGTTTTCAATATTTAAAAACATATAGAAAGGTATATATTGTTTAAATGAAAAATATATTATTATTGTAATGTTTCATCCTAAGATCAAATTTATACTTGAATTTAAATGGCCCCAGGTTTTTGTTGAATAGTTTTATAACACATATATATTTATAACTAATTTTAAACCCAATGTTAATTCTATATCAAACACAAATACAATCAATCTAGTTTCCCATGTATAATTAAATATCATATAACATTCCATGATTATTAACATGTATAATATAACAAGACATTTTGTAAAACAATGGTATAACCTAGATTCTTTCATCAAATGTAAATTAATTATATATATATTATATGATTTTATAGTGTTCTATACATCTTTAAAAGTAGAAGAAATTAAATTTGGCAATTTTTTTTCTATTTTTTAATTAATAGTAAATGTGGTTCAAAATATTAAGTTAGTCATTCATTTAAAATTATATACTAATATAGAATGATTGTTTTGAGTGTTATCAAGTTAGAGTTTTATATGGAGAAGTTGAAGGGAAAATCTATGATATGAAAAGTGTCCAAAACAACTTCTTATGATTATACTAGAAGAAAAAAAAATTCCCTATGGGAATTATTAATCATATGTGTATAAAGAGAAATTTTATATTTAATCCCTTATCTAAGATAAGATAAATTTCTAGAAAAAAACCTCAAAAAATAATTATATTTTTATCTTTTTTCCTATATATGTACCAGTTAAATCATTTTTCAATTAATTCTTATGATATTTATGTTTGATTTAATGTATGTAATGAAACATGTTATATATTTATAGAAGATTCTCTAAGAGGAATTATTAAACATGTAAACAATATTATATTAAAAATGGGGATTTTATTTTTCCCTAAATATATAATTAATTGTATACCCCAATTATATTTTTGTTATGTTAACTAAAAATATTTTGATGCTTTAATGAATTATTAAAAAATATCAGTTTTTAAGGGAAATTAAAAATATTACAATATATATATATATATATGTCATTAATATAGGATAAAATATTTAGGTCAATGTGGGTAAATGGGTCAGGTGAGCATTTTGGATAGGTTGGAACAATTTCTATATCATGTTTTCTTTAATAAGACAAAAAACTCATATCGGATTTGAAAATTTAGTTAATATTTTCCAGAAATATATTTTCAGTCTCTCTAAATGTAAAATGTTATATAATAATTTAATGTGTTTGATAAGTAAAAAATAAAATATTTTTTTAATTTTCTTGAATTTTGGAGTTAGAGGATATAGAGGCATGGGTATTGAAATAAAATCCAAATTGAGATATTACTAGATGCCTTGGAAATTGTTTTGTTATAATTTTTTTAAATGAAAAATTAATACTTTGAAATTAATTTTGTGGGTATCTTGTAATTAAAATTTCTTATTACATAATAAAATACATTTTAAAAGGGGGAGGATTTAATGGGTGAGTTTCTATTGTTGATTTTAGGTAAAACGTTATTTAAACTAATGTTATCATTTATATTATATTAAAGATATTATTGTAGAAATTAAATGAAATCAATTAGAATAAATTTAGTGTATTTTATAGATTTTGTACTTGATTTTAGATAATCATTTAATTAATTATAATTTAATTAATTATAAAAATCATGGTAATATTTATTATATATTTTTTACTACTAGTTTGAAGAGAAATAATGATGGAGCCAAAAAAAAAATTTAATGCCATTATATATCATAGATCGTGGTTGGATATGATAGTGAAACATGACCAATCATTTAATGAACTACTACCCATATTATAGGATGGAAAAATGAGAAGCATACATTTATTATGCCGAGTGGATGAGATGACACTAGATATTTACAATTTATAAGGAAGTATGGAAAATATCATATTTTTATGTAGAAAAAATTTAGAAGAGTAAATATTAAATAAATTTTGATAAAATATAGATATGATATTTTCATCTTTCTAGATAAAATTTTAGTAAGTGTTATGAATATAACTAACTTTGATATAATTAAAATAATGAAACATAGTTGGTGTCAAAAACATTTTATTACGTTCTTCATAATGGTAATTATAATTTGTGTATAATGAAATTTTTTTTATTCAATTTCTGAACTATTTATGAAGATAGACATGAATAATTATTCAAGATAAAAAGAGGGTACATCAAAAGAATTAGAAATTAAATAAATATATCATAATCTATATAAGAAAATACATATTATATTATTGGATAGGATTGTGAATATGTTAATGGTATACTTAGGTATAAATGTGGTTATAAATTTAATACATTTTATGGTATATTTAATCTATGTGATAAAATGGTTACATATGTTACATGACATAAAAACCTAACATGTCTTAGTTTGTTTTCATTATTTGACAAACCATAAGAGTAATATATCTATATTATTTTATCCAATTCTTCTGGATTGATACATATTAGAATTAAACTATATAAAATATCAATGAATTGCATAGGAATATTATTTATGTGATTAACATGAATACTACGAATCAAATAAAAAGAAAATTTATAATTTTGAAAAAGACTTATTTATCTAGAAATGGGAATTTTATAATATGATAAGGAAAATATCGTCCAAATAAATTAAATAATGTAGAGAATGAAAAATAATATTATATTATATAATTCTACTTTTATGTAAGTAGTTACATGAATAAAATTAATATAACATGGATTCCACCTGACACAACTTTTCACACATAATTTGAAGAATAATTGATAATGTAATAATAGATATTAAAGTATTTCTTGGTGATAAAAAAGATAAATGTATATATATATATATATAATATGAAAATATAAGGAATATGGTATGATCAATGAATATCATCATTTGATAATTAATGTAGAGTGAATATGGAAGAATTGGGGCTATATTAAATATCATGTTAATTTTTCATACTATATGAGCGAAAGATTAGAAAAAAACACAAATTATATTAATGAACCCATATGATATTTTAGAATAATGATGAAGATTTTATATTGGTTACCATAAATTAGAAGCTAATTTAGGTAACAATAATATAATGAATTTATTCTTACACTTAATGTAACCAATATTTAGATGGGTGTGCGTAGTAGTGATTTTTCTATATTGTTATTGAATTTATTCCTACATTTTATGTCATCTATTTATAATTAATCATATTATCCTTGATGAATATATACCATCTTAAATATATAATGAATAATTTAGGTAAAATAATTTTGGTAAGAGTTTATAATGAGGTAACCACACCTCATGGATATTCCCATATTAAGATAACAATGTAGATCATTATACACAATTTGATTATAAAATAATGTTTATGTGTTTTTATAGTCAAATTAAATAATAATTTTTGTGGTAGAGAATTTAAAATCTTAATATAGATATAAAACTTAACATTCCAACACATTCTTCATGATCATAACAATATATGAGAATTTTAAAATAACAAAAAATTATGAAAAATTGATTAAGATAGTATGACATTGAATTAACCACCATAAAGGGAGTATTATATGACTTTTTGACCATGTAATAAAAAACATACTTATTCAATATGATTATATAATGTAATTTTTATTTTATATTGAATAGAAATATTTCACAATTCTCAATTATTAAAAATATTGATCATTTCACATTCCAATTTTAAAATTTGTTATCTAAAATTTTACAAATAACTCAATTTTTAATATATATATATATATATATATGATGAAACAATTTTGTTATATCCTTACCATATACAAATAATAAATTTTAAATTTTTTTAACCATCTATATTTTTTTCTTACCACTCTAAGATACATTTTTGAATTGTATATGTCTTAGAACATATCTTTAGAGATTCATTATATACATATTTTTCTCTCACGAAATGAAAATATATATCTAAAAAAATATTTATAACAATATTTTAAAATTTTATTCTCTTTAATATAAATTCATCAATTAATAAAAATATAACTACTATATGGTGTTACAAAATGTGTAATAGTGATTTAAATATGCCCTTTATATTCAATATGATTATCCATGACCAATTATTATTAGGAAATATTGGTTACTATTTCCTTTTGATAAATTGTACAAAGATATGGTATGACATTTCATTGGATTGAGATTATTTATCTCTAATGTTCTCATGTTGTTTCCTTATATATGGTTATTCCTTGACGCTAACTACTATGGCAATCCATAAAATAAGTGTAATATTGGTATAGGTATATTGCTGACCATACATTACAAAACCCAATGTACTATGGAATTTTATTTGGAGGAATTCATAGTATATTTAGTGATCTAATGAATATAGAATATTCTTCTAAAGGATTGTCTTATTTTCATCCATAGTTCCCTTATTTTATAATATTTCAATTCATTATGTCCAATTTTCCAGGTTCTAAATGTTTTGTTAAAATTTTATATCTCTCATGACACTAACACCCTTAATGCATTATTATGTAAATCCTTATTGATAGGAGACACCCAATATGGGTCTATTATTTCATTAACTTTTTATAATAGTGATCTATATCATGATTCATCAATATATATTCTTCTAAAAAAGTTGAAAACCTCTTTTAAACTTCAATAAAAAAACCAGTCATCAATGAATATTTCTCTCAAGATCTCCAACCTTTAATTCTTATCACTTTTATTCATAGGTTAATTATTTTTTTATTTTAGTGAAATTGGGTCTATCATTCTTAAAAAAACTATTTACCCAATTTTAAA
Organism: Viscum album; assembly: GCA_963277665.1. Taxonomy (NCBI): domain Eukaryota; kingdom Viridiplantae; phylum Streptophyta; class Magnoliopsida; order Santalales; family Viscaceae; genus Viscum; species Viscum album. The sequence continues at coordinate 1,097,273,400 of OY728139.1, forward strand.
ACAAATTGTACAAACATTTTACAGTCATGGTTATTCTTGTTTGATAAATTTCTAGAATTTTTTTGTAATGGTATGTTTGATTCAATTTTTTTAGATGTTGTATAAAATTAATTCCTCCAATAAATACTTTTAATTTTACCATAATTAAGGTTAATACCTAACATAATTCTATATTGGCCATGTTTATTGTGGCCCCATGTGCTAGTGTTTTTTACACCATTTTTCAGATACTGTATTCATTAATATTTAATTAACATCAGGTCCAAGTTGTTAATAATGTTTTATTTTATAGTCCATTTTTTTGTAAAAAATTGTTTATTTTTTTAGTCCAACATAGTGACCCAATATAGTGATAGAGTTTCTTTTTATTATCTATCTTATTTTCCAATTCACATTCCCTTGAAATATTAATTTCTCTATAAAAAATCATATTCATACCATATTTATTACAAACATGCAATTTATTAATGTTTTTAATCATCAAAAATGATCCCTTATTTACTGGTGATATTTTATAATGATGTTAATTGCAAAGGGTGGTGAAACAATATCTCAATATATATAATTAATATAGTACTAATCATTACATGAAGGGTTATAGAACTATTGAAAACATTATTCTATCAATGGTTAAAATTTCTAAACACCTATCATATTTTAAACTCTTTTTAATATTTTAGTTATATGATTTATGAATTGGTTTTATAATAAGTTTCATTTTTTATTTATTGACCACGTTATCTAGGGTTTATTGATTGGTGATTTGACAAATCTTAGTAGCAACATATTGATGGATTTATGTGAATTTATAAACAATATAATTATATGATTTTATTTATATCAAAATTTGATAATTTAAGAGTGAGATATACAATTTTATAAAAATCATACCACAAAACATTTTCATTATTTCATAATAGACATATAATTATTATTTTTGAAGTATTGTGTATATATATATATATATATCACTCTAAAAAAGGGTAGTGATTTATATGGGTCATTTGAACTCGGTAGGTTAAAAACATAATTTGATAATGGAGTATAATAATAGAAAAAACTAGGGGTATATTAGGTATTATGTAATTTCATAGTGTCATATATAACTTATTAATTTTTTTGGTTATTATAGAATTTAAGAATACATATCTCATTATAGTATTTATTAGTAACAATTACACATTTTTTTCTCATATGTATTAGAGAATTAAGACACAAATGTAATAAACCATGATGAATTTATCACATTATAACAAAGTTAAACAAAGAATGCATATTTGGTTTCTTTATGAATATTTTAATGGTAAATGAAATATATTATAAGTATATTTATAAAATTTTAATTTCAGAAAAAATTATATGACCATGAAGATAATAAATCTCAATTTTTTCTCCTAGTCCATAAAAAATTGGGATTCATAATGAAAAATTTATATAGAACATTATATATCCATAAAAATTTATAATAAATTTTAGTGTGTAATTATGTAGGGTTTGTGCAGAATAATAATAGATCATACTTCTTATTTCCTTACATGGAACTAAAGGTGGATAGTAAATTACTGATCAAATTATTTAAAACTATATTAATTATTTTCACTCCCCTACCACCCCCACCAATATTATTTTATTCGTTTATCAAAATTTTATTTTCCTTTAATTTAGAGCAAATAGATTTTTAATTTTTATGATATAAGGATATTTTTGTAGAGTACATGGTTATCTTACAATGATGGTACTCACTGTGATGCTTGACATTGAATTTCCCTTTTTTCCTTTCAATTTAGGGGCCCATGGTTGGCACAAAAATTGGTAACTCATTTGTAAAACCCATGATTTGTTCATAAAATAATTAAAAAAATTATATTCTCAAATAAAAATCCTAATATAAACCCCCGAATGGGGTGTTGCTTAATTCATCCATTGAATTATATGGAGTATATAGATCTCATTATCTTTTATTCTCGCTCTATTTTTAGACTCCCCTAACTATTTTGTGGTGTTATTATTAGGGTGTGGTATAGATTATTTTTTTAATCCCTCCCCCTTCAATTTTACATCCCTGGAGGGAACTATTCCTTGTTTTTGAAACCCTTGATGATATGGGATGATGTTGGATTGTGTTCATTATTTATTTAAGGTGTGGAAAATAATTATTCTTTCTTTCTTTCCCTATATTAATAGTTTGGTCACATTACTACATAGTTTGAGGTTGGGTTTTCTTTTTCTTTTCCTTATTTTTCACACAATATAATATTATCCTTTATATAATTTAATTCTCTTAACATTATACTTATTTTGGTTGGTTTAAATTATTTCATAAAAATATTTATTAATGATATTATTTAGTGAATTAATTTGGAATTATGTAGGCATATTCCATATGTTGTATGAATTTCATAAAAGGTTTCAAAGTTGGTTTTGATTGATTAATTCTATTAATTTAGATTTAAATGGTATAGTTATGGTTTTATTATATCTTTTTAAATTTTTTATTATTATGTATTGTTTGTTTTGTAATTTTGGTGATTTATGTTTTTGGACCTCTTACGATTTTATTGATGGATAGAATTATGTTTTTAAATAGAAACAATCGATCATTATATGAATATTTTTATTTTTATATTCAAGTGTTTATGTACAAAAATATCTATGTATATGATTATATAAAAATATATAGGTGAATGTATTTATATATTAGATTCCGACATATGCCCTTTTTAATATTGGATACTAAAAATATCATTGTCTTATCAAAGAGATGTTCAAAACTGATCTCTTAATTGAACATTCCCAATAATAGGATGGTACAACACATTCAATGTTTTTTAAATTGATTTTAAATTATAAAGTATTAAAAATGGTATTGGAATGAAAATACATCATTAAAAGCATCCTTGTACAGTTAGAAAATTAAAATGGTTTCCTTGAAAATTTTTACCACTACAAAATCCCATTAGTTTAAGGAGGGTAACTACATTAATGGGTTTACAGAAATTGGATTGGTAATGTTTATGAGTTAAGTAGATTCATGATGCATAAAATTTGTGTGATTTATAATCCATATTTCAAAATTACTATTTTCATGAAATCCATGGAATTTTAGTGATGGGTGAGAGACTCTTCTTTCTATGACCCATTTATATAGACATGATCCCCCTTAGGAATGGATATACATAGGCCATAGGAAAGTTCCATTAGTCATAATATTTGAGAGTTATTGGTTGATTAATGTATTGGAGATTCATTGATATTCATGTAGATGTTTCTAGACTAAATTCATCTATGATCATATTATTGTATTTTTGTGTGTAAATAAATATGTTATCCAATAAATGTTATATTCCTTAAGGGGGTGGGGTGGGGTAGAATGATGGTATGATGGGTTAAAACAGTTCCCCCATAGGATCTTGTTTCATTATTAAAAACACTCTTCTATCCTTTTCTCATAGTAATATATAAGAATAAATGAAATCATGCATGAGACACTATGATTTTACATGGTATTCCCACACTATGATATGTACAATGAAAATACACAGATAATGTTCCTATATTCCAAATTCACTAAATCATAATGTAGGTAAAATTTTTATATTGGGATCACAATCTCTCATTATTTACAAAAAATAAGAATTTGACCTCTCACTACTCTCTCAATTGAAATTTATTCAGTTCTCCTTAATAAGATTATACATTTGACCACTTGAATCAACATTTTTTATAAGTCATTTGGTTTATCATGATACTAAGCATTCATTAACTTTATGAATATATAATTACCCTTAAAACTATGGGAAAATTGTTTCAGGTTTCCATAACTATAGTAATTATGAAACTATTTCATGAATTTCAGAAAAATAAACAAACTTTAATGAAATATATATGTTTTTTTTAAGCATTAAATTTACCAAACTATTAATCTCATCATGAATCTCTCAGTTTCCATAAATGTGTTGGATTATCATGAATCTCACTTGGTATTATATAAACAAGTACCTTTTCTATGAATAAATAATGTTTTAGTTTTTTTTTTGTTGAAGAAATGTATTTTCACAACTATTACATGATTGAGATTCTAGATATTAAGTAATGGTAGAGATTTTTTCTCAATTAGGTGGGTAGAAACCACTATAAGTATATTTATGACCCTCCATTAAAATACATTTCATGTATGCAATAGTGAGGGAAACCACCCTTTTTTGTGAACAAGAATTATTTGATTTCACCGTTACTACGAAATTCACTACCTTCATTCAACTATATCCCTATTATGTGGGTTTTTGAAAAATTCCTTGTGTCACAAAACTATGAATTGTAATGTTTCTAAACATTCATGAAACATTAAACTTTTCCATAATTTTATGTGATGGGTCTCAACTAAATTTTATGGAACACAGAGATTCTTTTTGATATTGCCTATATTATTGAAATTCCCATCAAAATGGATCGAGCCACTAAGGTTTATATGTTTGGGAATTTTCTAGGGTACAAGAGGTTGACTTGATCACATGCTTAATTAACCATATAGTGATATCTACATTGGATTGTGGCATCTCTATTAAGGTGGAATTTAAAAAAATTCTTTATATTTTTGGGGATTGTAAAGCAATTAGGCATGGTAAAGAGACATGCCATAAATATGTGGTTTCTCATTTTTCAATATAAAAGGGAATACTGAGATAGCTTGGAGGCAGAAATACAAGTTACATGCTAATGTGGATCATGGTGGATCAATGACAAGGAAATGCCTTGATATTTCCATTGTCATGGGAACTCAAAATAATGCAATACTGGAGGGAAGTCTGTATCATGATTGAATTTTTCTGTTGAATGATACGTTTCCTTTCTTGGTTGGGAATGTGAAAGTGGAAACAGTTGTGCTTGGTCCCGGAGGTGATAGAATGAAATTGGTCATTAATGTTTATGGTCACACTCAAACTCATCTAGACATTGCAAAATATATCACTACACATCATTATTTGGAGCTAGGATTCATACAGATGGTGTAAAATAATCCTCCAACAAACCAGGATGTTTCTTTTAATCAAATTGATACTCAGGTTGATTTTCATCTAGAAATTTAGTAAATATTTTCTTCTTCAAGGATATTTAAGAATTGGGGAAACATCTATGTTGATGAAGGCATTACTGGTGTCCCCATTATGGTGTCAGGTAGAAGTGGTCATGCCTCTTTTAAAGAATAAATTATATATGGAAAGTAAAAGGTGACTGAAAATGGGGGTTTCACTCTTTCTCTTTCTAAGAGAAGGTCATAGAGGGACTATTCTAACCAACTAGAAACTATATCTACCAAATATTTATCCATGATATCCAATAGAGACATACTTAATATCTTTAGATAGGGTAAATATCAATTGAGTGGGAAACTATGGATGATTCTGATTTTGGGAATGACATGCCTTATTATAATCTTTAAATTTTCTCTCTTTTTTGGATAAGGGAAAATCCCTTAGTCTACACCACCCATATCTTTATTTTATTATTTATCTTATTTAATAAAAGGTAAAAAGCTTTCATTTTAGCTGGATTTGTTTGGTAATATTTACATTTATGAAAAAGTCATCCTCTACAGAAACACCTTTTTTATTCCAATAAAATTTAAACCCAGGAATTTTTCAAAAAAAAAATGACTCCACCTTTTACAGACAATATTTTTTTTACCACTTATAATTATTACAAAACTATTTCTTAAAGATTCCTCAAGAGACTTAGTCAACAATAATATTTAAAATCCAGAGCTATCCTTGAAAACTAGCTTTGTCAACCAACACTATCAACCCAAAAACATTATAATGTTACCTTGAGATTTGTTTTCTGAAAAACATGAGACTACCTATCTTATAAGGTTTCCTTATTATTATTTTTAATAGATTACTTATTACATATTTTTATAATTATAAAATATGTTCTAATATAGGATTTTCAACTAAATTATTCTCATGTTAAATTTTTTTAATTTTATTGGTAGATTATTTCCCTCAGTTAGGTTTCATGTATCCGTTGTATGTTATATTGGGTATGATATAATAGGTTTTAAATGATAAATTTTTAATAATGGGAAGGATTATAAATTATTCTAAGTCATTTCATTAAAATGTATCAGATTTTTAATGTTTTTTATTTTTAAATTAACTTTTTATTTTCCAAGAAATAAAAGTTTTTTCTCATATGAATTTCTTACTATAATTGAAGGTTTTGTTTGGAAAATGAAATTCATAGACTCTATGATGATATCATAAATTTCATTGTTACATTACCATATTAATTATTGTACATTATTTTTTTAGACATAATCCTTTTATTAGTATCAACTTTAGATATAAATTTAACTATTATAGAGTTAGTTTATGGATGGATGGAGACCAATATGTTACATAATTATTGTCTTGGGTATCATCATTTTTATTTTTTTCAATGTATATTATATAGTAGTTGAATCCACCATAACGATCATATATATTCTATTTATTGTATATATGACACTATATATGTTTATTTAATATTGGGTGTCTTATGTTTAAGAAATATGTATTTTCTATATTTATAAGTTTCATATATTAAATTTATTTAGATTTATTTAAATTACCTAGGATTTATAATTTACTGATGGGTCAGCTTGTAGTTTGTGTTAAAATTTATTTGATTTCATTTTTTATTTATTCAGAAAAATCATCCCCAATGATTTATTATGATTCCTTATCTTCCTATATTTAGGAGAAGGGTATTTAGGGAAACTATTGGTTATGTCAAAGACAAATCAAGTGTCTTATTAAGGGATGAACCCAACATTTTTGTGAATTAATAATATGAGATCCTTGGTTTATAGGATACTACATTTACTGAAACAACCTATGTATTTTGGGTTTACATATTGATTTGAGACTAGGACTGTAGAGAGAAAATCAATTATATTAGGTGATGGTTTTCAAGATCTTACTCATATTCGGCATGACATTTACATGGATTTTTAGGAATTAAATTCTTATTTCGGATCTTTCCATATTATCTTATATTTATTTATTGAAAATGTGGATGTTATTTGAGTCTATACTAATGTTGTATGGGTGTTTTAGAGGTTTACACACTTTTGAAGAGGAATTTAAGGAAAAACCTTGGTGTACTATTACTATGGATGATGTGAAAAAATAAGAAAACACATGCATTATGGTTTTTTTCCTTCTAGTGGCCACAACCCAGTTCGAACATGATTAATTGGACATTGTGCACAAACCCTACACATTCACAAGCCTTATATTGATATTTTTTATTGATCTTACATTGATCTAGTTTCTTCATGAGATATTTATGTAAGTTATTTAAATGATATATATGGTATTTTAATGGAATTATAATGAGAGTTTTTTTTCAATCGATGTGGGTAATTTGAATGTTTTTCACAAGATGTTTCTAAATATTAAAATTCGAAATGTTAAGTTTCAAGTGGATTAAAAAGTTAATTCTTTTTCATACTATATTTAGTGTTTTTGATAACATCATGGGAATTATTTTTTCGTATAAATCATTTTTATTTATATATTGACTTTTCATTTCAACTGTATTGATTGAATATTGGGTTCCTTTTTTATTTACAGTATTCCACCCTGATGGTTTTCAATGTCTCTCAAGTATTGGAGTGTGAAATGTTCAGTTAATGAATCCACATTATCTAATGAAATTGTTTTGGAATGAGTTTTCCCACAATGATTCCCTTCCTTTCTAAGTGTTCAAGGTTTTTTAGAGACTATAATGTGGCTTAAAAGTTTGGTTGATGTATATATATTTTTGTGATCTCAATGGATTATGAGGGTGAGATATATTAAAGGTATGATTAAATTGATGAGTTTAAATCATTGTATGATGATCATATCATCTATATTTTAGTTTTGAAATTTTTTGGAAATCAATAAAACAAATCCCATTAGTGGTTCCTTCGTGATGTGTTTAAGGTGTAGAATGTGTTGGAAAACCTATTTCATCAACAGGATCAACCGATGGTGATAGATAATGCTGAAAATTTTATGGATATGGTTACCTTTTCTCTTGATATCATTTCATTTAATTACTTAAAGGTACACCTATTCATGAATGGTCTTCTTTGGGATCTAAGAAATTCATTTATTTCATCTTGGAATTACCTATATAAGGACCTTTTGTGTAGGGCCTTCATAAGAGAGTAGATTTCAGAGGGTTAACCACAATGAGTAATAAAAAAAATCTATTATTCTGATGGTGATGGATACCTATCCTATTAAGAGTAGATTGCACTTTGAATTATTTATGAAAGGTGATCTCATTTTGGATATTTTTTCCTCAATGAAGAATAATTTCCTTTTGTTCTTCTAATTCAGTCATTTTCGACATTCTATGCCACCCCCTTTGTATTTTCCAAAGAATAATCACATTTGTGTTCAAATGGTTCACAATCATATGATTTTTAAGAAAAATCAATATCTAGATAAGATTTTAAATCGACCTCAAAATATTTATTTTGGTTTAGAATGATTTTGAGTCATCTCTATTTTTGTTTTAATCATTCCAAATTCTAAATTATTTTGATGTATATGACATTTGATTTTCATATTTTGTGTATCCAGTGTTATATTCTCATTTGTAATGATATTAAATATATTTTTGTAATTTATGAATGTTCCTTTTCATTGTATCAATTTTTTAGCCTCCTCAATTTAGACATCAAGTAGTGCATCGTCTTTTTTATCCTTGATTTTAAAGAATTGTTAAATTATTGAAAAATAAAAATTATATATCAATTTAATGGTGTTATTATAAGAATAGTTGGGTATGAGCTTGGTTATATATTGATATATCTTAATCTATTTTAGATAGATTCTCTGATGTTTTGGAAATTAAGATAGAGAGGTTCTCCTCAATTTCATTTGATAGTCTGGATCAATTTCAATTTTTTCCAAAAAAAAATGGATTGCATGGTGTAACAAGAATTAAGGAAGGGATTTTGTCACCCAGACCTATTCTATCACCATTATTTCATTCTTTTCATGTAATTTATACATTTCAAAAACATTAGGATTGATTTAGTGCTAATTATTATGTATTGGGGAATTTTTAGTAGGATGCATGATTATCCAACAATATTAGTTATAACCTTTTGATATCCATGGGAGTGAGACTATAATAATCACAAAGACATTTTTCATGTATGGTAGATGGTTCGTCAAATATTTCAACCGAAATTTAATTTCTCATTTTATTTCTTGTGGGGGTCATGATTTTTTCATAATTTTGTAAACCATGCGTACAAATATTTCATTGTTCATGATGTATTTAAAAATAATGAGATTACAAAATTTACCTATTAATATTAAAATATGGGGTTTCTTGCCCATTCAGTAATGAAATGAAAAGGAGTA